>OZ004709.1:117124319-117724319 GCA_963924515.1 Vespertilio murinus | reverse complement strand
TCAGTTTTGTTCTAAATTTTTTGTTTTCTAGGTAATGCACTCATTTTCATGTTGTTATAACTGTATTTATTTCTTTTTCAGCCTACTGTTATTGAGAATGATGAATGATCAACTGATGTTTCTGGAAAGAGCATTTATTGATCCTTTAGGGCTACCAGACAGGCCTTTCTATAGGTAAGGGGGGAAAATTACTCATTATAATTCCATTTCTATTTTTTGCACTGTGGAAAAAATGATCATAATTGATTTTTTGCAAGTAAATAGTGAAAGTTAAAATACATGCAGCATATGTAGACTATACTGTTTCTTCTTTATAGGATATAATATGATTACTATGTATATTTCTTCTTCGTGGCTTGTTTCTGATTATATTAGTAAAATAATATATGTTCATTATAGGAAACTTAGAAGACCCAGAATGTCCTAAGGAGAAAATAAAAATCTCTCTTTTTCCATCAGTTAGACATAACATTTATTTGTATCTTTTTAAAAATATATTTTATTGATTTTTTTACAGAGAGGAAGGGAGAGGGATAGAGAGTTAGAAACATCGATGAGAGAGAATCATCAATCAGCTGCCTTTTGCACACCCCATACTGGGGATGTGCCAGCAACCAACGTATGTGCCTTTGACTGGAATCGAACCTGGGACCTTTCAGTCCGCAGGCTGATGCTCTATCCACTGAGCCAAACCGGTTCCGACTAGAGTTTACTTTTAAGCATTGTAAAATTATAGGTGAATTCTGTCAAATGTGGCCCATCATAGGTGAGAAGCTGTTTTTGCTATCGGTTGTTATTTTTGTTGCTCAGAACCACTTTGTCTTTTTAAAGTTAAATACAGCTAATTAATGCACAGTCGATCCGAAGACTGATCTTTGGAGGTAGTTGAACTTGGAAGTTGAGACGTGGCTTACTGAAATACAATTAGAATTATGTGATCCAGAATTACGTGATAGTTAACTAATAGATAGTAAACTTTTTTTTTTTTTTTTTTTTTTTTTTACCAACAGGCATGTCATCTATGCACCAAGCAGCCACAATAAGTATGCAGGAGAATCATTCCCAGGGATTTATGATGCTCTGTTTGACATCGAAAGCAAAGTGGATCCTTCCAAGGCCTGGAGAGAGGTGAAGAGACAGATTTCTGTCGCCGCCTTCACCGTGCAGGCTGCGGCGGGGACACTGAGAGCAGTAGCCTGAGGCGCTGCTGTGGAGAACACAAGTTGAATTGGTATCTGTGGCTCAGAAAGAATCCTCATGGGTGTATTGACAAACTAAAAATTAAAGTTGTGTGTATCTTGGTATTTATTTCCGTCTCCCTATGGATCAAAACAGAGAGATAGCCTATTTTTATTCTCTAGTTACGATAGGTTATCCTGGAATCGAAGGATGTGTTAGAATGAAGGTGAACAGCCTAATATGTCAAAACTTATGTGGCATTATCAGGGAATTAAGTCTAATTCAGCACTTCCAAACCTACTCTTGGTATTGCACACAAAGATAGCATCAGTTTGGCCCTGGCCAGTATGGCTAAAGGGTTAGAACTTTGGCCTGCGCAATGAAGGGTCTCACTCAAGGGCTCATACCTGGGTTGTAGGTTCTATCCCAGGCCCTGGCCCAGGTGTGTGTGGGAGGCAATCAATTTATGTACCATTCTCAGATCTCTCTCTCTCTCTCTCTCTCTCTCTCTCTCTCTCCCTCCTCCCTCCCTCCCTTCTCCCTCACTACCTTCCACTCTCTAAAAGTCAATGGAAAAGTATCCTCAGGAAAGGACAAAAGAAAGGAAGGAAGGGAGGGAAAGAGGGAGGGGAAAAGAGAGAGAGAGAAGAGGGGGGGAGAGGGAGAGAAAGGAAGGAAGGAAGGAAGGAAGAGAAAGGAAAGAAAGAAAGAGAGAGAGAGAGAGAGAGAGAGAGAGAGAGAGAGAGAGAGAGAGAAAGAAAGAAAGAAAGAAAGAAAAAGAAAAAAGAAAAAGAAAGAAAGAAAGAAAAGAAAAAAAGGAAGAAAGGCATGTTTGTGTAAGAGCTCTGGGGAAAATTCATAGGGCTGCACTAAGAAGCCTCAAGCCCTGCCTGGCCCCCAAGGCTGAGAGGATACTATCTTATCACATTAATTAGACAACATGTGTAGTAAAAAATAATAAAGAAAATAACACTATAACCCTTCCGAACTGAATAACCATAAGAACAAAAAGAACAAAGGAACATTGCCATTACCCTTGGTCCCCACCATGTACTGTTGCTTGGTGTGTCTTTCTCTCCTGGCAGAGATACCCACTTTCTTGAATTTTGTTGCTGTTTCCCATTATTTATAATTTTACCACGCATAGCTAGATCACGCACGTGTTTTTGGCTTTGTATATTTTTTGAGCTTTTTATAATAAATAAAATTAAACCATGTTCATTATTCTAGGACTTGAGTTTTCTTCACTAACCTTGGAGGCTGACCCATGCCTTATTCTGGCTGTAGTTCCCTAGATCTCACTGACACAGAGCATACACTTGCGTGAATATTACATTTATAAGCCAAGGCCCAGGCAAGATACAGAAACATTAATAGGGAAAGAATGATTGATCATAATAACACTGCAACAATGAGGTACTGTCTAGTGAAAGGGAAAGAGTACTCCAAAAGAAGAGAACAGCAGATAAAAGGAGTGGTCCCATCCCTAGGTTTGAGATGGAGCAGCCAATGAAGTCTTGTCCCACCCATGGTCTCCCGAATATTAGAGAAATAAGTGTGGAGTTGCACAAGCAGAACTTGCTGTAAATCTACTCCAGAACTCTCCAGAAACCTAATTCTAGACCACTGTGGGAGCTTTTGACAGGGAAGTGTCTTCGGAGACACTTGACAACAAAACCAGCCAAGGAAAGCATATAAAGATGAGTATACATAGAATTTCAACTCTGGTTACTAGGGCCCATGACTCTGATTTCTCATTTCAATTCAGGCATTGTCCACTACATTTACTTGAGTAAGTCATATCTTTCTGGGTTTTCAATAAATGATTTGGGCTATTTGTGAAGAAATCAATTTGAAAAGCCAAATAGTGAATTTTCAAATAATTTAAGCTATGTTTACTCTAAAATATATACTTATTTTTTTTAGCATTTGCTATTTGTATTTTAATAGGTAACTTAGATTTAATTTCTATTTAATCTAAAACATATTCAAATGGCATAATTATTTCTAGATGTAATAACCATTGAATGTGAATCATAAAATCAGAAGGAAATGGGAGTGTAGTTTAATAAGTTCAGATGACCTACTAAATCTAAAAATTGGAAAAATCACAAAGTGAATGCAAACAAGTAAAAATTTTAGACCATACAAGGAATATATTTTTAAAAATATAACAATGTGTAACCATAACTAACGTAAAGACACTTTAAATCAATGACTTTAATATTAATAATTCAATTCCAAGTCTGTCCCATAAGGACAGACTTGGAATTGAATTATTGTGTGTGTGTGTGTGTGTGTGTGTGTGTGTGTGTGTCTGTCTGCACCTGTGTGTATGTGTTAGTGTGTCTGTGTGTAACATTTAACTTAGGAGAGAAAACATAAAAGGAATAAGGACATAAAGCCAAGCCACAAAGAAGTATAGAATGAAAACACATACTGTTAAGACCTCTACCCTTGAAATTCAGTCACAACCATAAGATAGAATTAAATCTTTTACAAGGCAAAATAAATAAATAGAAAAACAATGATGGGAGTATATGTTGGAAAAATGTTTTGAGTAAAATAAAGGATGTATCCAAACAAAATTTTGAGTTGCAATGAAAAAATGTGAGCACCATTTGCAACATCTCTAGATGCTCAAATTAGAGAAAAAGGTGGGGGTACTAAATGGATATATTATAAAGAAGAAAAGCCTATCTCCAAGAGATAAAGAAAAGCAGATTTGCCTGGCCAGCATGGCCCAGTGGTTGAGCATAGGCCTATGAACCAGGAAGTCCCGGTTGGATTCCAGGTCAGGGCACATGCCTGGGTTGCAGGCTCCAACCCCATTTGGGACATACAGGAGGCAGCCCATCAACAATTCTCTCCATTGTTTCTATCTCTCTCGTCTCCCTTTTCTGAAATCAATAAGATAAAAAGAAGGAATGCAGCCGAAACCGGTTTGGCTCAGTGGATAGAGCGTCGGTCTGCGGACTGAAGGGTCCCAGGTTCGATTCCGGTCAAGGGCATGTACATTGGTTGCGGGCACATCCCCAGTAGGGAGTGTGCAGGAGGCAGCTGGTCGATGTTCCTCTCTCATCGACATTTCTAGCTCTCTATCCCTCTCCCTTCTTCTCTGTGGAAAATCAATAAAATATATATATTAAAAAAAAAGAAGGAATGCAAATTTGTGTCAAATAAATTAGGAATAATAATAATAATCACAAAAAATACTAAAATTGAAAAAAAAATACAATGAATAAAATCATCAAAAACTGGCTCGTTGTATAGATCAATTAAACTGATAAACATCAGGATGGGGTTAGGGGGTGGGGAAACTTTGACCCGAGGGCCCGGATAGAACAGCCCAACAGCCGGATCCGGCCCCCAGGCGGCCCTAATTTGATCAAGGCTGGCTAGGCTAGGAGAAGGTGCAGGCTCTGCCAACTTTGAGGTGCAACCCCATGATAGGGGATTGCAGGGCGGCCTGGGGACTGTCTGGATTAGTGGGCGATGCGCGAGGACCCAGATGTCGAAAAGAAAAGGCATCTGGCCCTAGTGGGTTTGGCTCAGTGGGACTGAAAGGTCCCAGGTTCCATGCCGGTCAAGGGCATGTACCTTGGTTGCAGGCACATCCCCAGTAGGGAGGGTGCAGGGGGCGGCTGATTGATGTTTCTCTCTCATCGATGTTTCTAGCTCTCTATCCCTCTTCTTTCCACTCTGTAAAAAAAAATCAATAAAATATTTTTAAAGAAAAAAGAAAAAAAGAAAAGTCATCTGCCCCAAAGGCTGGCAGCGATGGCGGAGATGCTTTCCTTCTACATATCTGTCCAGATCGCCACTGCCAGAGGTTGAGCCCACTCCCTCCCCCTCCCCAGCCCGGCCCTGCAGGCAGCGAGCAGCAGCGTGGGACATCAGGGTCAGCCAGCCTTCCTAGCATAGCGGGCATCCACTAGCCTCCGCTCCCTACTCGTGGGGAGGGCGGGGCCTGGCGCGGAGGGGGCGGGGCCTGGTGCGGAGGAGGGCACCAGGTGGGGCCCAACTGCTCTAGAGAGCCTGGTGGCTGCTAGACAAAACCCCCAAAGGCTGTAGGGAGCTCAAATGGTACCAGCCTTTTGGGGCAGAGCAAGGATTTGACAGCTCCGCCGCGTGAGAATATCCGCTGATCCCAAAAGACCGAGGCGGACGCTTCCCTGTCCAGCAAAGCCAGCATTGCGCGGTTTCCATTTTCCAACTTGGGTTTTTTAGTCTGATCAGAAAAGACTGCCCGTTTGTGCAGAAGGAGAGGGCGAGCTGTCTTGCAGTTCTCTTGAAAGCCATCGATAGAAAAGACACTCTGGTTCCACATGCCACCCGGACATATGCTTTCATGAAGATTCAATTTCTCTGACACTATTCTTACATTTCTCGTTTTAAAAAAAAATATAAAGTGCTTTTGGGGACATGCTGAAAGGTAACTGAAGACTGCAAAGAAAAAATCTCCAATTGTCATGGCTGAAGGAGAGAATGAAGTGAGATGGAATGATGGGCTGTGCAGTAGAGATTCAATTTCTAGAAAGACAGCACTGGAAAACATTAGGCAAATCATTTTGAGAAAAACTGAATATCTTTGTTTGGTGAAAGAGACACCTTATGGTCCATCAGACGGGTTTTCAGATGCTGGTGTTTTGGATGGGTTGAATAAGCTTCTTGCTCATCTGCTTATGCTTTCTAAAAGGTGTCCTCTTAAAGATGTAAGAGAGACAAGAGAGTTTATTTTGAAGAGCGTCTAGGAACTTGGAATTAGAATTCCTTGACCACTGGGACACGCACCAAGCAGATTTATCCCAGAAAAAGAGATTCTTCAGGTGGGGAGTGAAGACGCAAGCACAAATGCATGCTTTATTTGCAGACTCTTTTGCTGCTTTGGGTCCTTTGAATAACATTACATTAGTGATGGTTTTTCACCCACAGTATTTGGAAAGTTTCTTATAAACTCAACACTATCTACTGCCAATGTTCAGGCCATTACCCCTGCATTACCAGCAGTACATTGGAATAATGGCTGCAGCAAGACATCAGTGCTCCTACTTAGTGAATCTCCATGTAAACAATTTCCTTCATGTTGGTGGGTGCAGTGTTTCCCAAAGTATGGTACGTGTACCCCCAGGGATATGGGAAGAGTTTGGTGGGAGTATGCACTGCACTGTGCTTAGCTGCGCCTAATTCTACATTCACATGAGTATGAGGGGGTACTCAGCGTTACGAAAATTATAGAAGAGGTTCACATATGTCAAGAGTTTGGGAAACACTGGATGCTCCTCAAAATTTAGGACAACTTAATAAATTGTTAGCTCATAGAATTTGGCTTATTACTTAAGGACACATTGAGTGACTTTTAAAAGCTGAAGAACTCCAAGACCGGTTTGGCGCAGTAGATAGAGCGTCGGTTTGAGAACTGAAAGGTCCCAGGTTCGATTCCGGTCAAGGGCATGTATCTTGGTTGTGGGCACATCCCCAGTAGGGATGGTGCAAGAGGCAGCTGATTGATGATTCTCTCTCGTCAATATTTCTAACTCTCTATCCCTCTCTCTTCCTCTCTGTAAAACAATCAATAAAAAAATATATTTTTTAAAAAGCTGAAGAGCACAGCTGGTCCCTTGCAGAATGGTACATGCGTTCATTCTACTCACACACTATCATTTTCTTGCCTCGTTCACATTTGGCTGTGGAATCAATCAGTCCAGAAATTCATTGTGATGGTGGTCACACATTCAGACCTCCTTCTGTTAATAACTACTGCATCCGTGACATTACACATGGCAATCACGTTATGGAGGAGAATCAGGTCAACTCAGAAGGAAATGTTCTGATAAGTGATTCCTTCTTTGAGGTCAAAGCCCTCATGGGCAAGATGAGGGAATTAGAGGAATGTAGAGATGAAGAAGAAGGCACGTCAAGAAGAGATAGCCTCGTGTTTTGAAATAGAAAAAAATGAGAACGTGTTTTTCTTCTCTTCAGATAATGATGAAGTTATGCCAGCAAGATATGTATCTCCTCACTTTGAGGATAATAGTTATGGCTATAAAGATTTCTGTAAACACGGGGTGCATGTTTCAACATTTCGAGTTCAGGACTATTGCTGGGAGGACCATGATTATTCTTCAGTAAATCACATTTATCCAGATGTGGGGGACAGTTGATTCATGAAAAATTTCACATTGCTTACAGTCTTATTTATAATACAATGGCAATGAACAAAGATGTTGATACCTCAATGCTCAGATGGGCTATTTGGAACTATATTCACTGCATGTTTGGAATAAGATATGATGACTAGGACTGGTGAAATTAACCAGCCATTGGATTGTAGCTTTAAAGTTTATATCAAAACTATTGTTTGCACTCCTGAAAAGGTTACCAAAAGAATGTATGATAGCTTCTGGAGGCAGTTCAAACACTCCAAGAAGGTTCATGCTAATCTGCTTCTTACAGAAGCTAGGATGCAAGCTGAACTCCTTTATGCTCTGAGAGCCATCCATGATTTGCAAATGGTAAGAGTTCCTCCAATTGTACAGCAGCATACTATTCCATTGTGTAGGTGTGCTACAGATTTTAATCCACTCATCTGCTGATGGGCACGTAGGCTGTTTCCAAATCTTAGTTATGGTAAATTGTGCTGCTATGAACATAGTGCTGCATATGTTCTTCCTCATTGGTGTTTCATGTTTCTTGGCTATATTCCTATGAGTGGAGTTACTGGAGTTTTCACAAACAAATTAAAAATTGAACTCCCGCCGAAACCGGTTTGGCTCAGTGGTAGAGCGTCAGTCTGTGGACTGAAAGGTCCCGGGTTCGATTCCGGTCAAGGGCATGTACATTGGTTGCGGGCACATCCCCGGTAGGGGGTGTGCAAGAGGCAGCTGGTCGATTTTTCTCTCTCATCGATGTTTCTAGCTCTCTATCTCTCTCCCTTCCTCTCTGCGAAATATCAATAAAATATATTTTTTTTTAAAATTGAACTCCCATTTGACCTAGTAAAACCTCTGAAAAACCTCTGAAATATTTTCTATTGATTCCCAAGTATACTTGTGAGCAGAAAGTATTTGCATAGCTGACCTATTCAGAGATATGCTAGGGTTTACTGTGCTCTGAAGAGATATAAAATAGCATCTGAAGATGCCATAACATAGTTTCCAATGTTTGCCTAAAACCCAGTCCTGATAGAGCTTGAAGCTCCTGCCTTCAGGCAGTTGCTACCAGCATATTGAGGACCCCAGGTTCATAACTGGCTTAGGGTCTGTTCTGGATCTTCCAGTCAGTGGTGGCTCCTATCAGCTGAAAAGCAGATGACCCGGTGAACCTGATGGGGGCTGCTTTTCCTAAGTAGCTGTTCACATCTTTCTCTAGATGCCCAAAGAGTCCTGAAAGCAATTTTGTAACTCGTTCAGCTTCTGCTAGAAACACTCAGCAGCTCTTTCCTCTAATCATGCCAACTGGAATTCATCAGTGGTTACTAATAGTAAAGTCAGGCCACTCTTCTCAGGGTGTGAAGGCGCCAAACTATGAAATGAGCTTTGCACTGATCACGTTAACTTTGCACTGATCACGTTAACTTTGCACTGATCACGTTAAATGTAGAACTATTGTTCTAGTCCAAAGGGCTGTGTGCTACTTCCGCCCTGGATTCTCCCGGCATCCTCACCCTGTCTCCACCCTGTCCCCACCCTGCCATGTGAAGTCATTTGAAGATCCCTTTTTTACTGACTTGGTGCAAGGGAAACTCGAGGCATTACAGAGCATTAGTGCTCTTTTGAAAATAACTTTTGGTCCTTCTGATTTTTTTGTTGTTGTTTGTTTTTCCCAAAGTGTCTGCTATTTAAAATACAAGTGTCTTTTAAAAATATATTTTTATTGATTTTTTACAGAGAGGAAGGGAGAAGGATAGAGAGTTAGAAACATTGATGAGAGAGAAATATCGATCAGTCACCCCCTGCACACCTTCCACTGGGGATGTGCCCAAGGTACGTGCCCTTGACTGGAATCAAACCTGGGACCCTTCAGTCTGCAGACCGACACTCTATCTACTGAGCCAAACCAGTTTTGATACTAGTATCTTTTGAAGCCTAACAAATAATACCTTTCTCCAACATCCTATTAGATTTCCCCTTTTATATTTTTATCTTTACATATTGTTGTAGTTATTATGCTATCTAGCAAAACTTAGCATGGCTCAGCTTTTGTATTTATTATTTAAAGAAGGAATAATATTGCAGGGCCCAAGTTATAGAATTTTAAAATGCAATGTGACATTTAAATTTAACCTACCTGTTTGGCTCAGTGGATAGAGCATTGGCCTTCAGACTGAGAGGTCCCAGGTTCGATTCCAGTCTAGGGCATGTACATTGGTTGCGGGCACATCACCAGTAGTGGGTGTGCAGGAGGTAGCTGGTCGATGTTCCTTTCTCATTGATATTTCTAGCTCTCTATCCTATTCCCTTCCTCTCTGTAAAAAAATTAATAAAATATATTTTTAAAAAATGTGATGTGACATAATCACAAATCCAGGAAATAATATTTTGCAAGGGAAGGTTGGACAAGTCCCTGTAAGGGACAGCACCATGGAACAGACTGCCCACATAGTTACTTGATATGGTCTAAAAAATTAGAACAGTAGACATTTCTTTCTCTGTACGTTACGTAAATGACTGGCAACATATTGAGAAATGTTTGAGGCATTTCCCAGAATTAACTTAGTAAACGTCCTCCTATACACATGTACATGCACCTTTATAGAATATGCACTATTCCTTTTCTTTTCCTTGGTCTCCTCAGGAAATATTGTGTGAAGTGTCATTCCTGGTTAATGAACCTTAGCTTAATTTACATTTCTATAAACTGATTAAGAGGGCAGCTACTTCAACTCTTTCTAGAATATGTGGGCTTTGATGGCTTTTAAAGTTTGTTTTTCAATAGTTTTTAAAAGGTGAGCTTCATTCATTCATTCATTCATTCATTCAAATATATGAAATATGCCCTAACTTGTTTGGCTCAGTGGATAGAGCATCGGCCTGTGAACTAAAAGGTCCCAGGTTTGATTCTGGTCAAGGTCATGTGCCTTGGTTGCCAGCAGGCACATCTCCAATAGGAGGTGTGCAGGAAGCAGATGATGTTTCTCTCATCAATATTTCTAACTCTCTATCCTTCTCTCTTCCTCTCTGTAAAAAAATCAATAAAATATGTTTAAAAAATATGGAATGCTTCATGAATTTGCATGTCATCTTTGCCCACGGGGCATGCTAATCTTATCTCTATCATTCCAATATTAGTATATATGTGCCTAAGCCAGCACAAGGTGAGTTTTATTTAGATATTTACAAAAAGTCAGATTACTTTCATAAAATCAGAGCTAAATTCCCAAAGAGTTGATCATTTAGGGAAATAAATTACATGGCCGGGGCATCACTGATTTGCTAACCTGTGATATGTGTCAACAAAATACAAATAACATGGCACCTCTGTTAAAAGTGATTTTCTAGCCCTAACTGGTTTGGCTCAGTGGATAGAGCATCAGGCTGTGTACAGAAGGGTCCCAGGTTCGATTCTGGTCAAGGACATGTACCTTGGTTAGGGGCACATCCCCAGTGGGGAGTGTGTAGAAGGCAGCTGATCGGTGTTTCTCTCTCATTGATGTTTCTAACTCTCTATCCCTCTCCCTTCCTCTCTGTTAAAAAAACACACAATAAAATAGATTTTAAAAAAATGATTTTCTACAGTAAAATTGTATACTTAACTGTTAACTAGAATTTTGGGGAATGCATAGGTAAAATTGAATACTTAACTGTTAAGTATAAAATTCTAGTTTACAGTTAAGTGTACAATTTTACCTATGTGTTCCCCAAAATTCTAGTTAAGTACTTCTTAGTTGGGATTCAGGAATCTGTATTTTAACAACTCCATCAGATGATTCTCATCATGAGAGAAGTTTGGGAAACACTGTTTTAGGGTGTTAACCCCCAGGCTAGTTTTCTGTAAATTCTAAATTTAATGAGCCAACGTACTATTGGTGTAATCCGATCAATTGGTTAATCTAATTTAAGCCATAATCCAAAATTATCAAGTGGGTGTAGCCTTAGGTGAGTATAAAAGCCCCATGTTTCCACAGCCACTTCATTTCTTCTCCAGGGTAGACTGACTGAAGTTGGAGCCAGGAGTTGAGCGCAGAGAGTTTCTACTAACCCTGACATCCACAGAACTTTCCGAGGTAAGAATACTCATAAACTCTGATGAGGATGGAATATAGTAAATGCCTATGTTCACCTATACATATAGTTTTAATTTACCAGTTGGCGTGCTTGAATGTACTTCAAGCAAACAAGTAGATTTCTTAGTTAATAGAAATGACATCAATATTTAAAGTAACTGAGATTAGAGCACTTGTAATATATTGATATTTGCTATAAAAGATTACTTGTTTATTTTTATTTTATTACCATTTGCTACTGGAATTTTATTTCAATCTTAAAAGAGATTTCTCTATTTGTGTGTGTGTGTGCAATTGTGGAAATCTAAAACTGCCAATAATGTTCAACACAATGCATACACATACATCTTCATATATATTGACCTACAAGTACATGTGCAATTAATTAGAAAAGCCTTGTTAAGGTCCTTTTTGCTTTTTCCTTAAAACCTAAAGTTCCCAGGCTTCATTTGGAAACTTTGAAATAGATCTGAACAACTGTAGGGCTTCCCAGGAAGTGGAGATGTATATAATGGGAGACATCAGAAATAAAGATGTCCCATGGGGCCGTGTGCCCCGGGTGAGCCGTGTATCCCAGGGGGCCGTGTGCCCCGGGTGAGCCGTGTGTCCCAGGGGAAGCAGTGGGACCTGGGGGTAGGGGCGGTGTGAACCAGAGGAGGAGTGGACTCTATTCATGTGGTCCTGAGATAGTCACCATAAAACAAGCAGACTGCCAAATGAGGAGCGGATTCTATTCATGTGATCCTGAGATAGTCACCATAAAACAAGCAGATTGTCAAATGACAGCGGGGAGGGGAAGGAGACCAGGGGGGAGATACAAGAACAACCGAAGGACTGGTATGCATGAATATAAGTACAACCAATGAACACAGAACTCTGTGGAGGGAGGGCATGTTTGGGAGGGGGGGGGGCAATGGTAAGCTATGTACACATATAATACCTTAACAAAAAAAAAAATTTAAAAAAAGAAATAAAGATGAACCAGTCATGCTTCCATTGACTGCATCTCTGGATTTTCTAGTGTAGAGACAGTATCTCATGTTGTTTATTTTCTCTAAAATTGATTGCAGAGAGATTTAAGAGGAGAGAGAGAGTGTGAGAGAAAGAGAGAAACACAGATGTGAGATAAACATGGATCAGCTGCCTCTAGCATGCACTCTAAATGGGTATAGAACCCACCACCTGGGCATCCACTGGGACTGGGAATCAAACTCACCACCCTCTTGTATATGAAATAACACCCCAATCAATTGTGCCTTACTCGTTAGGGCATTATTTAAAAACAGAAAAAAATAAAAAACAAGTGGTTACTTTTTGTGGATTATTACTGTATCTTGCACATTGACCAATTCAAAATGTGAAGGTGCTATCTATGATGGACTAAATCAACTGACTTCGAAAATTTTGTTTCCTTGAATAAGATATAACAAAGTTTTATGTTTTCTTGTTTAAAAGGAAGAGTTTTGTTTCCAATTGTTTATATAAGGAGTTCAAAGTTAAAGTCAACACTTTGACTAAACCAAGTTTAACCGAGTCCGTTTGACCGGGACACATAGAGACTATTAGCATAGATATTAAGGGTGTGCTTATTTAAAGTCATGGAATCAGAGAGACAAAAAAAGAGAAAATGGTTAATTAATTTATAGTCTGTATATGCTCTAGTGAACCAAACAATAGGTGAGGTATGATTGAGATTGTGGTTTATTTTATTTATTTTATTTTTAAAAAATTTATCGATTTTAGAGAAAGAGGAAGAGGGATAGAGAAAGTGAAACATCGATTTTTTGTTCTACTTATTTATTCATTCCTTGGTTGATTCTTGTATATACCCTGACCATGGATAAAACCCCAAACCTTGGCGTGACGGGATGGCGCTCTAACTAATTGAGCCTACCAGACAGGGGCTGGATCGTTGTTTATTTTAAACAAAAAGCATGCTGAGGACTCTCTTGTATCATTTTCTCATTTATATATTATCATAAACCCAACCTGTCTAGATTTGTTATGTTTAGGTTTCTATTGGAGTTAAATTGAAGGGTAGAATAGATACCAAGTTAATAGGTAGTTAGAGCTCAAGCAGACGTACCTTTATCCAAATGTCTCCCTCCCCCCCCCCTCATCTGGGAGGAAGAATAACTTTATGTATCTCCCTTTCTCATTTTGTCTGTCTTTATTTCAGTTTCAGAAACATGGAGTCACACACTTTGTCAGGCTTGCTGACGGAACTCACCTGCCCCATCTGTATGAACTACTTCCTAGATCCGGTCACCTTAGACTGTGGGCACAGCTTTTGCCGCCCCTGCCTGTACCTCAGCTGGGATGCGGCCCAGATTCCCACGCGCTGCCCTCACTGCAGACAAGTGTCAGGGAAGCCTGATTTCAAAACCAACATCCCACTCAGGAACCTGGCTTCCCTAGCGAGACAGGCCAGAGCTGGCTGTGTCGACAGCTCAGAGGAGCAGTTTTGTGTGCCACACAAAGCAGCAAAGAGGCTCTTCTGTGACGTTGAAAAGAAACTATTCTGTAGGCACTGCTCTGATACCCGGAACCATGTGGCTCACAGCCACAGTTCGACACAACAGGCTGCTGAGAAATACAGGGTAAGTGGTGCCTCTCATGCAATTTGGTAGATGTAGGTTCCAACTGAGAGAAATAAGATAGCAATGAAAAGGAAGTTGATTGATGATAATGGAGCTGGTAATGTTTCAATGCAAAATTCAAAATTATAAGTGTATCTTGGCAATGCTGTGGGTCAAATTGGATGTTATAATCTGAGCTGTGTTGAGCTTTTACTAAGGTAGATTTATTTAGATAGTTTGTCCAAATATCTTGGTGCTATTTTGGGGGAGGTGGCTAGCACCAGGAACACTGGCTTCTGATGCAAGTCTGACTTCTGTATAGTCAGTATCCGTGAAAATCTGAGTGCCAATTTCTCAAGAAATGGTCTGAAAGGTCTCCCTAAACTTCTGATTATATGTCTCTGTCCCCCCCTCTGATGATAATATTTGGGAATCAAATCAGATTAATGTGAAAAGATCAGACCTCTCCATTGTAACTCAAGGTGACAGTGCTTTCAACATCTGCCTTTAACCATAAAAAAAGAGGATAACATTTACAATAACCATTTTAGGAGTCACTAAAGCTGAATGTTATTTTGCAGGAGGAACTTCTCAAGAGAATGGGCTCCTTATGGAATATGTCTCAAGAAATGCAAAACAATTTGAAGCTAGAAGCTGACAAAGTAGAGTCATTGGAGGTAAGAATGAACAAGTTGTTTAATTTTACTTCTACATATTTGTGCAGATTGAGAAATGCGGGCTTATAGTTTTAGGTACATTGGAGGTAAAGAATAATGGTTAAGAATAATAGTTTCGCCGAAACCGGTTTGGCTCAGTGGTAGAGCGTCGGTCTGCGGACTGAAAGGTCCCAGGTTCGATTCCGGTCAGGGGCATGTACATTGGTTGCGGGCACATCCCCAGTGGGGGGTGTGCAGGAGGCAGCTGGTTGATGTTTCTCTCTCATCGACATTTCTAGCTCTCTATCTCTCTTCCTTCCTCTCTGTAAAATATCAATAAAAAATATATTAAAAAAAAAGAATAATAGTTTCTCCCCAGGAAAAAGCAGTTGTTTACAAAAATATATATCAGCAATTACAAATATAGTGGCCAGATATACAGTATATATGGTTTAAAACAATGCATGCAGTTCACCCTCTGCACTCATGGAAGCTAGTGGAAAGAATGGTAAAATAGTTGACTGTGGAAGAGGGTGAAAGGTTAGAGTCCCAACTGCTTGCAGTCAAATATTCACGTATAACCTTGGGCTTTCCCACAATTTTCTTATTCTTTCTTATCTGTGAGGCATTGTTTTCTGGATCCCCTGGATACCAAATTCTGAGGATGTTCAAATTATTTTGTAAAATATTGTAAAACAATGCATAGAGTTGATGCTTTGCATTCATAAATTCCAATATCAGATCAAAAATATGATCTTGGATCTGCCAAGGGATGACTATTTGAATAGGAAGTTGCAGACATAGTCGGTCAACTAAGTATTTATTGAAAAAATCACAGTTCATATGGATGTTGTTCAAGAGTCAATTATCTGTGTGTATACAAGCCTTGAGAAGTATTCCCCGTTCAACTTTTTGATGAATCTTTTCTGACATGGAGTAAAAAACAATACCACACTAAGTTTCACTGTGAAAGAGAGGAGAGAAATAAAGTAGTACCAAGAAAAAAAAAGGAGAATTAAAAAAATTATAATATGGTGTATAGTTAAATATTTAAAATATAAAATCAAGCAAAGGAGCAATAGAAAAAGAAGGTAGTGAAGAAGCATTGATTGATGAAGTAGAACTGGGAAGCAATATCACAGGGACTCTTTGTTTTTTAACTTTTTAAATATTATTATTGATTTCAGAGAGGAAGTGATAAAGATATAAAAATATCAATGATGAGAGGGAATCATTTATCAGCTGCCTTCCTTATATCCCCTGCAGCGGATTCAGCCCTAAAGCCCAGTATGTGTCCTGACCTAAATTGAACCTGATCTCCTGGTTCATAGGTGGTCATCCAACCACTAAGTAACATCAGGTGGGCTAGTCTGGGACCCTGTAGAGGGCTTGATTTAATAGGAAAAGGGACCAGGAACATAGGGTCAGGGTGTACAAAAGGCTTTGCAAATACTCAAGACACTTTGAGGTATGAGGCAAAAAAGCCTCTCAAATATTTTCTTGATGAAATTAAGGGGGAAAATGGAAGTTTGACAATCTCTTTAGAGTGAGAATGTGTAATCCCTTTAACCCTTTATTTGTGTAGGAGTACATGGCCCTTAGGAAGGTGATGATCAAAGCTGAATATCAGAAGATTCATCAATTTCTCTATGAGGAGGAGCGACTCTATATGGACGCAATGGAGAGAGAAGCAAATGAGATCTTCCAAAAACTGCAGGAAAGCAAAGTCAGAATGACCCAACAGAAAGAGAGCCTGAAAGAAATGTTTAGAGAGCAGATGAGCATGTGCCATAAGCCAGATGTGGAGATGCTCCAGGTAAGAGGGGCGGGTCCATTCTCAGAGAGAGGAATCGTATTATGGACAATGTGGCTATGATGCCTGCATTTACCGTTACCTTCAACTAAGTGATTATGCTCCTGGACTCTCTTCATCGTGTTTGTCCAGTCAGTCGCTTATTTTCTTTGGGAGCTCTTTGCCTATGTACTTGACGTAGGATAAAGTGAGGTCAGAGTAATCTGAAGTAACTCCTCTACAGACAAATTGTCCAAATTCAGACAATTTCTGAAAAGAGTAACATTAACTTTGCTGTGATCACTCATTACTTACATCCCATTAATCCACTGTCACTCTCTGCTATTGAAATAAAAGCAACTTGCTAAAGACATTGAGGTTTTGACCCTTGCCTAGGCAAGATTTGTAGAATTTGGCAATCAATTTACAGATCTCTCTATTTTTCATTGGATGCCCTGTTTTGCTTTCGTTGTTATAATTTGTCAGATCTCTCCTGGGGAATAACAGGACAATGAGTGATATTGGAAACCTAGACCTGGTTGCATCACTTCACTTCTCTGTCTGACTTCCTTCTATCCTCAGAACACCTTGGGAAAGCTCTGCGTGTTTTCTTTTAAGTGCTATTATTAAGGGGGCCTCTGATTGTTCCTTAAAGGGGAATAGGAAAAAGTACATGATGAAAACAAACTCTAGAAAATATATACCGTAAAAAGACTTAATTTACATGTTTACCTTTTTTTTCTGTTTGTTTTTGCAGGATTTGGGAACAGTGTTGGAAAGGTGAGTTTACACTAATATTTGATGAGAAAGTCATTTTCTTCTTGATGAAGGTGCTGTACATGTTTTGAGCTAGAAGTCTTTTCCTCTGTAGCTATTTTCCGTTTTCTTTCAAAAGTGGCCCTGAGGCCTTCTGGTCTCAGAAGTTTCCTTTCCATGTGGCTGAATTCATATGTACCTGAAAACATCTGAGTTTTCTTCCAGCCCCTCTCCCCTCTCCTCTTCCTATTTAGCACAATAAACATTTCTGGAGTGATTTTTGAAGGAATCACAGAAAAGGCACCTTACACTGCACAGTTGGATGACAAAAAGGGCAGGAAATCGGGAACTTTGCTATAAATATGTGAGGGTTGATTTTGTTCCCAGGAATAGCAATGACTCAGCCTGTTCCATCACTGCAGGTCAAACCTCAGGGGGAATGACCTCCTGGTGCCCCCTAAGAAGTTAGACCTTCAGGAGCAGAGCTGCCAGGTGGGAGTTAGATGTTCAAATAAATAAGAGAGAGAGCAAAGCTGTATGGCTCTGTGGACTCTCCCCTTTCAGACGCTGAATATCTCATTGGTGAGGACTCTGAGACTCAAGTCCCAAAGTCTCTGCCTGAATGTTCCGCTTCCTGTCAGATACCCGGGGGCGGGGGGGGGGGGAGAGTTGCATTCCCTGAGGTGGAGTAGATGGAGGAAATGATTCTCAATCATTTTATAAATGCAATAATATCTCAGAAGTGGGGAAGTTGGAGTTGGAAATAATTTATAAATTTAGAAAAGGTAACATTTCTTATATCTCCACAAGGGTAGACTATCTTCATTGACTCAGAATGAGAGGAACCTGATGAAATATATTGGATGAAAAGCTATGCTATTTAGACTTGTTTTGTGACTAACATTTTCCTCTAAATGCTGCTGATGTCATTCTTCACAGGACCACATTGGTGAGGAATCAGATGCCTCAGCCAGTGAATGCGGAACTCACTACCTGGTGTTGCTCTGGACTTCTGGACTTGCTGAACACGTTCAGAGGTAAGAGCTTGCCTGTGGCATTAGGCCTCAATTTCTTTGTGGTTCTTAGGTTTATAGGTTCTTTTTCTATTTTAACTTTATCTTTTCTGTCTTGAAGGCAGTCTATCACTTTCCAAAATTACATCTTCTTCCCTTGTGTAGTCATATCACAATGACCTTTGCAACTTATATTGAAAATATAATACATTTTTATTGACATTTGGTATACATAGAGGAAGAGAAGAGCAATGAGGTTGACCATGTAGTCAGAAGGAGATAGACTATTTAGTTCTCAGAGTAGCCATCAATATTGAATGTTTACTCAGTTACCCCGCTTTTGAATGTTTAAATATGGCACTGATGGATTTAAATCTGTTATACTTTGAAGTGCATTCATCATATATTGCAGTAAGAATATTTATTACTTATAAAGTCAGAAAGTCCAAAAAAGGACTGAAAATGTCATAAGCAGAATAATTTTAGTGCTGTTAGATAAATATCAAAACCACTGATAGAGAAATATCTGTGGCCATGATCCAGTCATATTAGGCTCATAGTAGGTAGCAGGTCTAAACCCCAGAACTGAAATTGAGATTAGACTTAATGCAGGGTCTGAACAGATATTGAAAACTCAAAGCTCTTCTCTTCAGAAATTACTAATTTATCTATAATATGTATTTCAATCAAATATTTATATTCTTGAAAAAGTAACATGTGCCACTTATACCCCAATAACAACCCATATAATAGCAAAGTGCTATATATTTATTAATAGGACAACCAACACAAGGTGAGATTTCTAAAGGAAAGAAAGGTTTTTTGTGTAACCTAAAACAAACTACCCAGAGGTTGACATTAAATCTCTGCTTCACCCTGTCACACTCTTTGTGACATGCACGGATGTTTTGTTCTCTTTTTCTGTGTACTGTGAAGGACTTCTGGGTAAAGGTAGTGGTAACCCTTGATCTTTGTAGATGAACCAATCTCCACTCTTTTTGCTGTCTTTATTTTGTACTAGAGGCCTTGTGCACAGAATTCATGCATGGGGGCATGTATCCCCCAGTCCAGCCTGCACCCTCTCCAACCTGGGTCACCTTGAGGGATGTCTGACTGTCTGTAGGATCAGGCCTAAATGGGCAATTGAACATCTTTCTCACAATCCAGGACTGCTGGCTCCCAATTGTTTGCCTGCTTGCCTTCCTGATTGCCCCTAACTGCTTCTACCTGCCAGCCTGATCACCTCCTAACCACTCCCCTACCAGCCTGATTGATGCCTAACTGCTCCTCTGCCAGCCTGATTATCCCTAACTGTCCTCTTCGGCAGGCCTAGTCACCCTTAAATGCCCTTTCCTGCAGGCCTGGTCACCCCTAACTGCCCTCTCATGCAAGCATGGTCCCCCCAAGTGCTCTCCTTTGAAGTCCTGAGACACCCCCCCCCAACTGCCCTTCCCAGCAGGCCTGGTTGCCCCCAATTTCCCTCCTCTGCCAGCCTTGTCACCCCTAACTGCCCTCCCCTGCAGGCTTCATTGTTCCCAACTGCCCTCCCTTACAGGCCTGGTCCCTCCCAACTGACTTCCCCCGCTGGCCATCTTGTTGAAGCCATGTTGTGTCCACATTGGGGCAGCCATTCTGTGTGTTGGATGGTGTGTGAGATGGTCAATTTGCATATTACTCTTTTATTAGATAGGATTTCCTTGGAGGAGGGGCAAATGAAGAGACTGCCCCCCTGAACATGGAAATTCCATTTATTGACATGTTTTTTGCCTCTCTCTACAGTGGATAATGTCCTGAGTTATGGAAACATCAGTTTCTGCAGGAGCATTTCTAAGGATGTGAGGAGTGTGCTGTTTGGACCTGGCCATCACAGCATGTCCAGGGATCCCCAGAGTCGGCGGAGCTTTGTGATTTGGGGAACGCATACCTTCACCTCTGGTAGACATTACTGGGAGGTGGATGTGCCACTCACCTCGAGTTGGATTCTGGGAGTCTGTAAAGATGTATTCATAATGGATAACCTTCCCTTTATTGATTGGAGAGAAGCATCTATTCTATTTTCCTTGGAGACCAATGGTCATTATTATCTCTACACTAATCACCCACTTATAGTTCATCATGTGAAAATGCCTGTGGGTAAGATTGGAGTGTACCTGGATTATGACAAAGGAATTGTGAGCTTCCATAACGCTGGCAATGGTTCCCTCATATGTAGTTTAGCTTATTCCTCTTTCTCTTCCCCTCTGAAGCCTTTCCTTTGCTTGGAATTTTGATGAAAACTTAAGTTTTGGCCATTTACTCGATGATTTCCATAACTGTGTACTACATTAATTTCAGGAAATGTCCTATGAAGTATGAAGGTGACATTGTAATTTAAGGATACACAATTATTCTATGTTTATAAAATGGCATAACTGATTGATGTTTCTCTCTAATCAATGTTTCTGGCTCTCTATCCCTCTCTCTTCTTCTCTGTAAAAAATCAATAAAATATATATATATATTTAAAAATGAGATCATGTGGTACTTGTCTTTCTCACATAGCATAATCCTCTCTAGGTCCATCCATGAAATCCCAAAGGGTAAAATATACCTGGTTTTCACAGCTGCATAATATTCCACTGTATAAATACCCCATTGCTTTTTTATCCATACATCTACTGATGGGCACTTGGGCTGTTGCCAAAGCTTAGCTATTATTGGGCAAAGGAAACTTGGGCAAAAATACACAAATGAGACTACATCAAAATAAAAAGATTTTGCACAGCAGAAACCACCATCAAAATGAAAAAGGAACCCATTGTATGGGAGAACATATTTGCCAATGATACATCTGATATGGGGTTAATAACCAAAATATATAAAATATTCATACAACTCAACAAAGGAAGACTAACAGTCCACTTAAAAATTTGGCAGAAGGCCTTATTAGATATTTCTCCAAAGAGGACATACAAATGGCTAAGAGATATGAAAACTTTCCCAGTCACTAATCATCAGAAAGATTCAAATTAAAACCACAATGAGGTATCACCTCCCACCTGTCAGAATGCCTATCATCAAAAACTCAACAAACAATAAGTGCTGGCAAGGATGTGGAGAAAAGGGAACACTAATTCACTGCTGGTGGGAATGGACATTGGTGTAACCACTATAGAAAACATTATAAAGTTTTCCCTAAAAATTAAAAATAGAATTTCCATTTGAACCCACCATTCCACTTCTGAGAATATAGCCTTAAACCCAAAATAATATATACACCTCTCTGTTTATAAATTGTCTTTTAATTAAAATGTTTATGATGGAGAATTTATTTCTAAATACAATCAATGAATTTAAGAAAAAACACAATCATACTAAGGTAAAAGGTCAATACTATAAAAGTCATCCCTTTCCTCTATTTAATTCAGTAATTTTAGTAATATCAGAGGGTTGTGTAACATTCAAAACTATCTAATTTCAGGACAGTTCCATTACCCCAAAAGGAACAATTACTTATTAACATTCACTTCCTATTTACTCTTTCGCCCTCCTTGTCAGGCCAGATTTGACTCTCAATCTTTGTGAACTTGTCTAGTATATACATTTCAAGTGCAGGAAATGTGGGGGTTTTTTGCATCTGGTTCCTTTCACTTGTCAAAGTATTTTCTGATGTGTGTTACTTGACTATCTGAACCAGATTTGATAGAAAAATGAAGAGGTGTATATTTCAGATTAATAAACAAAAGAAATGATGCTAAATCTTCCCTTCAATCTGACCTAGTTGGGTAGATCCTAAGGTACTTTATCATTTCCCTAAATCTAATTACTTATAACTTTTCACCTTAAATAACAGTTTTTAAAAATATATATATATATATTACTTTATTGATTTCAGAGAGGAAGGAAGAGATAGAAACATCAACGATGAGAGAGATTCATTGATTGACTGCCTCCCTGCATGCCCCCCACCCGAGATGAAGTCCACAACCTGGGCATGTGCCCTTGGCCAGAATCAAATCTGGGACCCTTCAGTCCAAAGGCCGACACACTATCCACTGAGCCAAACTATCCATGGCTTAAATAACAGTTTTTGAAGGACATGCTCCCTAACTCCACAGACCTGTGTAGTTTCTCTTAACCCAAACTTTCCAAGCATATTATACTTATCATAATAGTCAGCAAACTTTCATCAAATTGGTAGTTATTTATTGCTACTAGACTGAAATTCCTAAGAGTAAATAAAGACAGTATTTGTATCTTTTCCCACTATTCAATGCAACACTTAGAAAATAAATCACAATAAATATGAGGTGAAAAATGAATAAATAAATCTGTAGTATGCTTACGCCCATGTAACTGTGAATATTTTCCTAAATGGGGAACATAATTTACTAATCATAAACTGGAATGTATTCAATTTTTAGTAGCTTGTATGCATTGAGATTCCATTGAAAATGCACGGCAATAATGGGAGAAGGTATTTGACATATCTGTATTCAACAAATGAATCTACAGAAGGAACAGAAAGAATTCTAAAAGTCAATAAGAAAAGGACAAGTCAACTAGACCTAAAAATGTTGGAAGGGGTAATTTGAATAGGGATTTCACTAAAAAAGAAAACTTTATACTAGTAAGCCTATGAAAAGTGTTCAAATGCATCTGTCATTAGGTAAATGCGAATTAAAACCACACTGTCAAACACAAAATGACACAGATATTAAAATAGGTAAGGAACTGTGGTAACAGAAGAATAGAGGAAACAAAGCTACCATCTATTGCTTATAGAAAACTGGCATAATCACTTCGGCAAACTCTTTGTTAGTATAATACACTATGATCCAATGATTTTAGTCCATGTTACACACTCAATAGAAATGCATGTGCATGACCACAAAGTGGATATGTGTAATGCTTTCATGGAAGCACTTTTCATGCTTACCCAGTTGGAAATAAGCAAGTTCATCAACAGTAGCATGAACAAATTGCGGTACACTCATATAGTGGAATACTCTGAGACAAAACAATAAAAACAATTGTTATATACAGGGAAATATAGCAATCTTACCAGAATACTTTTGAACAAAAGGAATCATACACATAGGATATATAACATGTGATTTTATTTATATAAATATTAAGATATGATCATTAGAATCAGGGCTTATTAATCACCAAGATATGATTTCTTTTACAGGAGAGGGGGTTAGACCCTGGACAAAGTAAGCAATCCTGGAGCTAGATGTAGGAGTAGTTACTTTTATGTTATGCAATAGAACACTCTCTTGACACTTTATTTGTCATTATTCCATAACTAGAGGCCTAGTGCATGGACTCGTGCATGGGTGGGGTCCCCTGGCCTGGACAGCGTTCAGGGTCTATGGGGGTCGTCTCACCCAGTCCCAATCAGGCCAATAGGGGCTGGGTGGTTGGCTGGCCATAGGGAGGTACCATGGAAGTTTGGCCAGCAGCAGGAAGTTAGCTGTGGGAGCACAGCGACCTTGAGCATCTGGTCCAGGGTAGTCAGTACACATCATAGTGACCAGAAAAACTGTTGTCAGATTGACTGGTTGTAATGGTTGCTTAGGCTTTTAGATATACAGATGTTTAGAGATCTGTGGACAGTATAGGTATACTTTTGGGTCAGTAAAGTGAAATGCACCCTTTCTCTGCGCTTCTAAACATTATTTCAGTTATGGTTTCCTACATTATGGATTCCAGGGAGATTTCAGATTTTAGCATCATCTTCCTCATGTCATCTATAAAATAGCTCATGGATTGGTGGAATCAACATCATTAAAATCTCTATACTACCCAAAGCAATCTAAAGATTCAATGTACTCTCCATTAAAATATCAATGGAATATTTCACAAATCTAGAGTGAACTCTCCAAAAATTCATCTGGAATAAGAAAAGACTTTGAATAGCTGCAGGGATCCTGAGAAAGAAAAACAATGTAAGAGGATCTCAATACTAGATCTCAAGCTGTATTACAAATCCACTGTTCTCAAAACTACTTGGTACTGGCATAAGAACAGCCATATAGACCAATGGAATAGAATAGAGAACCCAGAAATTGACCCAAACCACTAAGCTCAATTAATATTTGACAAAGAAGGCAAGAACATACAATGGAGGCAAGACAGTCTCTTCAATAAATGGTGTTGGTCCCTAACTGGTTTGGAGCATTGACCTGAGGACTGAAGGGTCCTGGGTTCCATTCTAGTCAAGGGCATGTACCTCAGTTGCAGGCACATCCCCAGTAGGGGGTGTGCAGGAGGCAGCTGATTGATGTTAATCTTTTATCGATGTTTCTAGCTCTCTGTCTCTCTACTTTCATCTCTATAAAAAAACAATAAAATATATTTTAAAAATGGTATAGGGAAAATTGGACAAATACATGCAAAAAATGAAACTAGACCACCAACTTACATCATGCACAAAAATAAACTCAAAATGGACAAAGGTCTTAAATGTAAGATGGGAAACCATAAAAATATTAGGCACTCCACAGGCATCAAAATATCAGACATATACTGAAGCAATATCTTCACTGATATAGCTCATAGGGCAATAGAAACTAAAGAGGAAATAAACAAATGGGATTACATCAAAATAAAAAGCTTTTGCACAGCAAAATAAATCATCAACAAAACAACAAAAAAGCCCAATGCCTGGGAGAGCATATTTGCCAATGTTATCTCTGATAAGGGTTTTATCTTCAACATTTACAGGGAACTCATACAACTTAACAAAAGGAACATAAACAATCCAATAAAAAATGGGCAATGGACCTGAATATATATTTTTTAAAGAGGACATAAGGACATATGAAAACATGCTCAAAGTTACTAATCAATGGAGAGCTGCAAATCAAAAGGACAATTTGGTACCATTTCACACCTGTCAGAATGGCTATCATCAACAAATCAACAAACGACAAGTGCTGGTGAGGATGCAGAGAAAAAGAAACCCTCGTGCATTGCTGGTAGAAATGCAGACTGGTGCAGCCACTGTGGAGAACAGTATGGAGTTTCCTCAGAAAACTAAAAATGGAACTCCCATTTGACCCAGTGATCCCACTTCTAGGAATATATCCCAGGAAACTAGAAACACCAATGAGAAAGAACATATGCACCACTGTGTTCATAGCAGCACCATTTACAATAGCTAAGATTTGGAAACAGCCTAAGTGCCCATCAGCAGATTACTGGATTAAAAATAGTGATATATCTACACAGTGGAATACTATACTGCTGTAAAAAGAAGGAACTCCTACCATTTGCAATAGCATGGATTGAGCTGGAGAACCTTATGCTAAGTGAAATAAATTAGTCAGAGTTATGAGTCATGATCTCACTCATTTGTGGATTATAATGAACATAAACTGATGAACAAAAACAGATCTAGAGACAAAGAAGCATCAATCAGATGCTCATACCTCAGAGGGAAGGTAGGGGAGTGTGAAGGGTAAGAGGGAGAGATCAACCAAAAGACTTGCATGCATGCATATACGCATAACCAATTGACAGAGACTGCAGGGGGATGAGGGCATGTATGGAAATAGGGTGGTTGAGGCAATGGGTGGATATGGACACATATATAATACCTTAAGCAATAAAAAATAATAGAAAAATATATAAAAGGGACATAAAACTGCTTTAAGTGATGTGAGAATTCAACTCAAATAACATCTTAATTTTTATTTTACTTTGTGAAATACATTTATTTCCCTGATTGAACATGAAGCTTTCAGTATAATTTTACAAATGTGCTCATTTTCAAAGGGCACTCATCTCTTTTGTTGTGTCTCCTAGCATTAGCTACAGTTTGTGATTTGCTTTTCTACACAACTCTACACATTATTCAAAACTTATCACATCATACAATTAAAGCTGGTAAGTCTATCAAAACAGCTAAACAGAAAGCATGTTACCAGTGTAAAAAATATTTAAAAAAAAAGATGAAAATAAAGAGAAAAGGGAATAAAAGAATAAGAGAAAATGGAAAGAACAGATCACAGATATCATTGAGTTTTGAGGTTTGTACCTGATTCTGGGCTTTGTGCATTTTTCAAGCTGATCAAATTGAAAACACACACACACACACACACACACACACACACACACACACACACACACATAAATACAGAATAAAAACCAGGCTGTAGCCAGCCCCAACTGCGACCTGTTGGCTTACATCTAGGCCACCACTCTCTGCTAGGGTGTCCGCAGCATGGAGACCACCAGGTGGTTCAGATGCTCCTGCAAGTGGAGCAGGGGGAAGGGACACCATTCCAGGTGCTCTGACATCCCCAGAGCTCCTCCTGGATCCACTCTGAGTCCCTGAAGAGTCTGAAGGCACTTCAGCTGGAGGGGTGGCTAGTGAAAGTGAAGTTTGGCCACAGAGGCAGAGAGCATATTCCACACATTGTATGTGTGCTGCAGAACCTGCTTCCTGTCAGTCAGGAGGACCCTGAAAGCAAGGCTGAGATCTTGATATTTGGGCAGCCTTTTTACCAAAAGAATATGTCCAAGAGGATCCTGACCTTGGCTTACTAACACAGCCTACTCAGGATCCAAAGCTGAGGGACAGAGGGCCAGAGCTCCCCTGGTTGTTTTCTGGGCAGCAGCACCCCAGAGAGCTCCCAGACACTACCTAGCCAGGTTCCCAAGTTATGAAGGCATTTCTGCGCCCCAGAGTGAGAACCAGACAAAGTGCAAGAGGAAACCCCTATCTAGGTCCTGACAAAGTGCAAGAGGAACCAGACAAAGTGCAAGAGGAAACCCCTATTGTTCTAGGTCCTGCTTCTGCAGCAGAAACTAGGGAAGGATGGTGTGGGTTGTTCTGGTTTCTCCTCCTGAATTCTGTCAATACCAGGATCACCATATTGGGATCTGGTAGGGATTTTGACTTATTCTTTTTTTTTTAAAATATATATTTTATTGATATTTTACAGAGAGAAAGAGAGAGAGATAGAGAACTAGAAATGTTGATGAGAGAGAAACATCGACCAGCTGCCTCCTGCACACCCCCCACAGGGGATGTGCCCGCAAGCAAGGTACATGCCCTTGACCGGAATCGAACCCGGGACCTTTCAGTCCGCAGACCGACGCTCTACCACTGAGCCAAACCGGTTTCGGCTTGACTTATTCTTAATCTAAAGACTCAGAATTACTTTAGGCAATGAACGATGTACTAAAAATTGGGTAAGTCTATCCATAAGTACTTCAGGATTATTGAGAATATACTTTAATTAAAGAAATTCTGAATCAAGAAAAGTGACTAGAGGATAAGAGAAATTTGAATCAGATGGACAAAGTCTCAATAGTTAAGATGGTGCTACTACTGGGGACAGTTCCTGCAGCTGGTACCCTGAGCCTTGTCACTTAAACTTCCATGTACTCCCTTAAATATATCTTTAGTTTCATTTAGCGGTATTTAACTCACTGAGCTTTTAAACAAGAAATATATGAATTGCCTTTGGTTCATCTCAACCCATTGTCATTCAAAACCAATCTCATATCAAGACCTGCAAAATTTTAATTTTTATTTGATTATATCTTCAATCAGCAAACATGAAAGTTATAATAACAAATAGCATAATACAAGTCTTAACTTTTTTTATTGTTGATGCTGGTTATGATAATGACAACTTTATAGCTTTTACTTTTGAGAAAGTAACATAATTATAAATTTCATAAAATGCACATAGAACTAGAAGAATTGATAGTGAAAAACCACGGGTCCCTTATCCAACTTACCCACCTTTGATTCTGTTCAGCAGACTAACATGCTTTCACCTGGTCAGTTTTATGTATTACCCATATACCTCTTACTAAGGAAGTTAGGCATTCAGTTTTCTCAAATGGCTTCTTCTCTCAGCCTCCAAACACTTAACCCCCAATGAAACATCCATAAAAAATGGAAACATAGAGTGTGTCCTTTGGAATGCTACACATATTCAAAATTCATTTTCTGTAGGTTTCTGTGAATCTCTAAAATATGATGACCTACCTGAGGTCCATTTTTCATTTATTGTTATTCTACACGATTAAATGATTTCTTTATGTCTGTGAATGTATTTTTTATTTCACTCTTGCTTACCTTGTAATATACAAAATATAAATACCTTGTAAAATACAAAGGAGAACAGTTTACTTTTTTGTTCCCTTTGCTTTAGCTAAGGAGCAATGCCATTAGGTCCCAATTTGTCTTTCAGACTCACTCTTTTCTGCAGTGAAGAACTTTACAGAAATTGCTTCTAAGTTCAGCCAAAAACGGGAAGTCTTGGATAAAAACAAGCATGTGCTACATAAAGGAGTTGGATGTTGAAATATCTTTGCAAGTGTTTGCTGCTTCTGTCCCTTCACTCTAAGCATATAGGCTGACATATCTCTCAAAGAAAGACCCACTTCTGACATCCTGAGTGGCAACTATGCTGCTGGTAAATGCTGATGCTCCTTCACTGACAACTCGTTAGTGCCAAATCCTCAGCTGACCATGGAAGGGCCTCCACCGCCTGACCACAGCCTTCTCCAGCTTCCTCTCATGTGCTTTCAGTATCTCTCCATCAGACATCAGCCAAACTCTTATTATTCCCGAACACACCTTCTTTCTCCCTCTCCTTAAGGTCATTACCTACGCAAATAATTCTTTCCTTCCACTCCTACGTGGGAAAACTCTATCTGGAAGAACAAATAGTGTAAAGCCATCATTTTAAGATTATTTCTGTATAAAGTCACACAAATAAAACATAATTTAAACATATTTTTAAGATGAGGAAAAGTAATGTTTAAACATAAAGGATTTTTTAAGGTGGAATTTTGTGGGTGAACATCTGTGTTATGTTAAACACCTTATGATCACACAAATATCAATTCTTTGGGGGTCATAGTACAATTACATAGAAAGAGCTCTGCATCGAAAGGTTGCTGGTTTGATTCCCAATCAGGCACATGCCTGTGTTTCAGGCTCCATTCAGGCGGCAGAAGATGTTTCCCTCTTTCTGTTTCTCTCTAAAAATCAATTAAAATATTTTTAAAAAACTATAGGCAAATATAAAAAAGATGGTCTGAAAATAAGCTAGTGCTCTATAAGGATGTATTTGTAATGAAGGATACATAAAAGATCAATGGGGAAAGAAAGACATATCCAATCATAATGTTGTATAAGTTTCTTTAGCAAGTGATTTAAAAAAAGGGAATTCACAGTCTCACTTCACATTGCATCCAAACATAAGCAACACGTGTGGAAGAATTCTTTGGTCAAATTTTAAAAATTGGAAGTGAAATTTCAAGTTTAGAAGCCACAGGGAAATGACAATACAATCAGACTTGAGAACAAAGCAGTGGTTAATTATATGAAAACTGATGATCAAATTTGAGGATAAAAGAGTGGGAAACCTTCTGAAGTCCCTGATGGACAGCCTGTCTCCTCACTAATGCCAGAGGAAGGGAGAGGCAGAGTCACATTGTCCTAAGAGTCCCTGCTCCTCCCCTTCCCCAAAGACAGAAAACCTCCTTTTCAGCAAATGTGGTTACAATATAACCATTATAAAAATATTTTTTTTGAAAATTAATAAGAAAATCCAAAAGCTCAAAGTTGGAAATACTGCTGGCCATGCCCATTGCCAAGATAAACTAATCTAAAAGAGGATGCCACCAGTACAGAAACAGATATTAAAAATATTTGAACTCATTAATAATTCCAAAATACAAATGAAAATAATGTTCTATTATGTGCATTTAAAATTAGTACTGTTTTTTTTTTAAATATATATATATATATATATATATATATATATATATATATATATATATATTTATTGATTTCAGAGAGGAAGGGAGAGGAAGAGAGAGAGATAGAAACATCAATGATGAGAAAGAATCATTGATTGCTGACTCCTGCACGCTCCCTTCTGGGCAACAAGACCACAACCCAGGTATTTGCCCTTGATTGGAATTGAACCCACGACCCTTCAGTCTACAGGTTGATGCTCTAACCACTGAGTCAAACCGACTAGGGCTAAAGACTTAATATTAACTTCAGAAATATAAGAATTCAATTTCAAAGGCTTTAGAAAAAATTCCTTATGAAGGTGTTACTATTATGTTCTTTGTTAGACTGGTAATTGGAGCACTTTTGATATCATTTCATCATTTCACCCCTGCCCCAGTGCCTGGATAATTGGCCAGAAGTAGCACATGAAGTTGTGGATAGATGAAGTCTCATACTCATATTAATCTAAGTGTAGTAAATAGCATTTTTTTCCTGTTTAATAAAATGCAGTTTACTTTACTATTCATAGGAGCAATAAGCCTTTAGATTCCCATTTTCCCCTGACAGAGAAGAGCCACTCAAGTGCTTTTGCCCTAACTTAACCTTAGAGATTTTGTCAGGAGCTAAAACACTGGCTGCGGTATCACGATAGGACTCCTTATCCAATGCTGATAAAAAGGTCTCAGAAGGTACTTTAACCCTATATTTGGCTCAGTGGATAGAGCATAGGCCTGCAGACTGAAGGGTTCCTGGGTTCAGTTCTGGTCAAGGGCACATGCCTGGGCTGTGGGCTCAATACTCAGTAGGAGGTGTATAGGAGGCAGCCCATCAATGATTCTCTCTGACTGTTGATATCTCTCTCTCTCTCTCTCTCTCTCTCTCTCTCTCTCTCTCTCTCTCTCTCTCATCTCTGAAATCAATAATATATATAATTTTTTCATATATATATATAAAATTTTCAACTTACAATAATTTTGTACCCAAGTATGCTAGATTGTTAGTGTAAGGCAAGGCAGAAGCACCTGGGCCAGCAGTCTGCTCCCAGGAAGCCTTGCAGCTCTGAAGTCCTGACAAAAACCGGCCCAGCAGCCTTGCATCTCCAGCCAGGTGCGGGGCTGCCCCATGAGCCAAGTTCACAGCAAGGTCACCAGGCTCTGGCAGTCCTTGTCAATGGTGACTCCCCACTCCTTCAGTGCCCACGTGTGGCATAGAGGTGGTCTCTCTAGCAGGAACCTGTGAAAGTCAGGAGCGCCAGCACTGGGCCCTAGTTGGGGCCTGGGCAGTGTTACATATCTCCTGCATGGCCTGTGCCACCAGCTCCAAATGGTTTCTCTGATATGGGAGATAATGGGTCCAGGAGAGCTGTCCCTGGGAGGCGATGTGGCACATCACTGCAGCCACAGGCATGCACAGCAGCCCTGGGGCAGTGGCAGCCTCCTAGGCAGTATTCCAGGTAGTGGGTCATCTGCCAGAGGGTGCATAACCTCAAGTAGTTCTCCATAGTCTGGTGACTAATCAGCTCAATATTTACAATTCAATTCCAACTCCCTTCCCTAAGGGTGAGAGTACGTGTGGTGTGTGTGTTTGTGTGTGTGTGTGTGTGTGTGTGTGTGTGTGTGTGTGTTCACATTAGGAGATAAAAACAACAGGAATAAGAACATAAAGCCAAGCCACAAAGAAGTGTAGAATGAAAATGCAGACTGTTAAGACTTCTATCCTGAAATTCAGTCACAACCATTCTAGTAAGATAGAATTATATCTTTTACCAGGGGATGCAAAAACTCTCATAATAATTAGATTAAGACAATAAGATTGCAAGTTTAGTTGCAGAGTCAAGAGGATTATTGAACAAGAATAAATTAGGAGGATGAGAGGATCAGGTCACAGAAAGGGTTAATCTCCATAACGTAGTGACCCAGAGTTGAAAGGATTCCTATACCAAGAGACACTGTTCAGTCTGACCCATCTCATCGAAAATGTTTTGATTGCTTCTTGTTTTTCATCATTATAGGAAGTTTAGACAATCTTCAGGGAAATTTATCAGCCCACTGCAAACTTTTGATCTATGAAATCATGTGCTCTGTGATTTCAGAGTTTTTCTAAGTCACTACAACTAATTTATGCGTCAAGATACAGGTCCCATGACTCACAAAGTTATAGTTTCAGACCAAAAACTCAGCATCCATAGACAGTACTGCTATTGAGTAGTAAATATGTTGTCAAAGTCATTCACTCTTCTTGTTTTGTGACATGTTTCCAACATTTAAAATGTTCACAAATAAAAACAGTTCTTTTAAATAAAACTTATACATACCAAGTGCTTATAAACCACTTAAACTTGAAGGACTATTTTTGACAGAACTTAGAGTTTGTTATTCTCATAAGAAAATATTTATTTTTAATTGCCTTATAAAAATATTCTCCACCATAAAAAGATTTATAATCAAATAATGAATTCAAGTGCAGCAGAAAGGATTTTTAGGGTAGTGAAATTACTCTGCATGATAAACTATGGTGACTATATTTCATTATAAATTATCTAAACCAATAGAATGTATATTTCCAAGCATGAACCCTAAGGTAAACTATGGGTTTATCTATAGGACTCTGGGTAATAAAGATGTGTCATTGTAGAGTCACCAATTATAACAAATATACCACTCTGATGGGGGATATTCAGAATAGGGTGGGCAGTTAACATATGGGAAAACTCTGTATTTTCCCCTCAATTTTACTGTGAATATAAAACTGTTTTTAAAAGTCTATTTGAAAAAAATCTATGCAAAAGACCTATTGTAATTAATATATTTTATGTTTAGAGTGAAGGGTCATTGAAAGTCATACGTGGTCACCTTATGTGGGTCTAAAAAATGTAAGATCGTGCAATGGAATAAAACCAACTGATCTCATTATCTACAGCCCGCAGGTATCTGTTCTTTCCATTTTAAAAAGATTAAAGATGATGCAAATTCCATCATGTTGAGAAACTCCTGTTTGCACCTATCGTAACTTCATCTCTGGTTAAGAATGTAGCTCAAAACATTAAGAAAATTATCTAGTCTGTGGAAATTCTACAGAAGAACCAAGGAATAAAATTCAGTCTTCTACATTTTCCAGAAAACAAAGACCCTCACTGGGGGTTATTAGGGTGTGGAGTTACATCGTCCCATGAATCATGCTCTATATAGCAATCAGACTGGCTAACTTTGACAAAGTTTCCTCCAAAACTATTACCATAAGACCATTTATATTGGCCTTCTGTGAAGTTTAGAGAATGTGGGTTTCTACCTACCCTCTCTTACTCAGAGTACTTGAAATTATCCTGTCAGCTAAGTATTTGGAAACAAGGTGTCCCCGTGAGGATGGGTGGTTTGCCTAACTTGGTTTTGTCTAGTTGGGTGGTCACATGCAGATCTTGAGCACTTGAAATGTGAGTAGTCTGAATTGAGCTGTGTTCTAGGAATAAAAAGAATGCAGAATTTCAAAAACTATAGAAAAAAGAGATGCAAATCAAAACAACAATGCGATACCATCTCACACCTGTCAGAATGGCCAACATCAACAAAACAACAAACGACAAATGTTGGCGAGGTTGTGGAGAAAAAGGAACCCTCGTGCACTGCTGGTGGGATTGCAGGTTGGTGCAACCACTGTGGAAAACAGTATGGAGCTTCCTCAAAAAACTGAAAATGGAACTCCTATTTGACCCAGTAATCCCACTACTAGGAATATACCCTAAGAAACCAGAAACACCAATCAGAAAGGATATATGCACCCCTATGTTCATAGCAGCACAATTTACAATAGCTAGGATTTGGAAACAGCCTAGGTGTCCGTCAGCAGATGAATGGATCATAAAACTATGGTACATCTACACCATGGAATACTATGCGGCCATAAAAAGGAAGGAATTTTCATCATTTGCAGTAACCTGGATGGAATTGGAAAGCATCATGCTGAGTGAAATAAGCCAGTCAATGAAAGATAAACACCACATGACTTCACTCATTTATGGATATTAAAGATCATTATAAACTAATGAATAGAAAGATAGATATAGAGACAGTAAAACAACAAGCAGACTGTCAAATGACAGTGGGGGAGGGAGGGAGGGAGAACTGGGGGAGATAGGGGATCAACCGAAGGACTGGTATGCATGCATAAAAGTACAACCAATGGACATAGAACTCTGGGGAGGGAGGGCATATATGGGGGGGGGGGGCAATGGTAAGCTATGTAAACATAATACCTTAATAAATTTAAAAAATGTAAAAAAAACTATAGAAAAAAAGTAAAATAACTCATTAATATTTTTAATAGTAATGATATGCTGAAATGATAATGTTTTGGGTGTATTGGGTTAAATATATTATTAAAATGTATTTTAGTGCTGGGACCGGCTTGGCTCAGTGGATAGAGCGTCGGCCTGCGGACTGAAAGGTCCCGGGTTCGATTCCGGTCGGGGGCATGTACCTTGGTTGCGGGCACATCCCCGGTGGGGGTTGTGCAAGAGGCAACTGATTGATGCTTCTCTCTCATCAATGTTTCTAACTCTCTATCCCTCTCTCTTCCTCTCTGTGAAAAATCAATAAAATATATTTAAAATAAAATAAAATAAAATAAAATGTATTTTAAATGGTGTTGTTATGTGTTAACTAGAAAATTTAAAAAAATACATATGGGATTCAGGATATATTTTTGTAATAAATTTCATGATTTCAATATTAAGTGAATTAAGTATGAAGTTCTATTTTATTAAATCTTATAATTAAATCAGCCATGTCTCCCAAATTGTTTGGTGTTCGCCTCATCCTTCTTATTATACAATAATTCTCTTTGGGAGAGGCCTCAGTTATCCTATTTTGGTTCACCCCAGATGCATAGAACCATGCTAAGATGAAAACAAGTGTTTCATATAAATGGGGTGATTGTGTTAAATCAACTGGGAATATAGGTAGTGAAATGAAATTCTTCATATATCTTTAAGATCGTTATAGCTTAGAAAAGAGTTTCAAACTTACTGTTTCAAAGCTCATAGTTATGCCATAAATCAAAATCTTTGACAAGCCCTATCTCTTTTGGCTCAGAGCCTCAGCCTGAAGACTGAAAGGTCCCAGGTTCAATGCAGGTCAAAAACAAGGTACTATCTCCATTTCAGGCTCCATACCCAGCTCCTGTCGGGGCATGTGTGGGAGGCAACCAATTGATGTATCTCTCTCACATCCATGCTTTTCTCTTTGTTTCTGCCCCTTCCTTGCACTTTCTATAAAAATCAATTGGAAAAATATCCTCAGGTAGGTATTACCGAAAGAGTGACAAAAAAGAAAAAGAGGGGAAACAATTATGTTTTCATCTTGGAACTACAAATAGGGTACAGTGAATTTACTTTTGAACAGATTATAGCTCAGCATTTATTTTATTTTTTAAGGTATAATTTGTTGCACGGTGCTGTATCTCACTATAATTTGTCTTGAGGTTTAAAAATATGAAAGGGAACTAGATTCTCTAAAAATCTAAACAACAAAAAGAAAACTAATCAGGGCATTTAAAAGAGGGGATATAATGGAAGGAATTGTTTATGCTGGTGAAGCCAAACAAGGGACAAGGAAACAACCAGACACTAGCATAAGTAGGGATACACTACCATCACAGAGCGTGGAATAAGAGTGTAAACGTATTACCAGCCCTCAGGGCCAAAATCCAGGAGGGAACCTGGAACTTTGAAGGAGATGGTGCTCCAGGTAGAGAAGGAATGGATAAATGCAGTGCCTCTCCCTTCCTCTCATCCTCTAATGTTCTTCCAGTGTCTGCTAGAAGCGACTTGGTGAAAAGCTTGGGAGTCTCAGACTGTACTGTGGGACTACCTGTGATAAGGAGCAATGGAGGTGAGGAGAGAGGCTGAGCTCATAGAAGTTCCAGCCTGGCACAGTCCATCCTTGTTGGCACAGGACTTATACTATGTGGTTCTCATGGAACTGCATGGATTAAAGGAAAAACAATGATGGAAGTATATATTGGAAATATGTTTAATTGAGTAAAATTAAAGATGCATCCACACAAAATTTCGAGTCGCAATTAAAGCAATGATTAGAGAAAAATGTGGGGTACTAAATGAATATATAATAAAAGAAGAAAAGCCTATCTCAAGGAGGTGTGGAAACGCAAACTTGCCTGGCCAGCATGGCTCATTGGTTGAGCATGTGGCTATGAACCAGGAGGTCACAGTTCAGTTCTAGATCAGGGCACATGCCTGGTTGCAGGCTTAATCCCCCAGCATACAGAAAGCAGAAAATCAGTGATTCTCTCTCATCATCGATCTCTCTCACTCTCCTTTCCTCCCTGAAATCAATAAAAAAAGCAAACCCATGCCAAATAAATTAGGGATAAAATTATAATAATGACCATAGAAAATACTGAAATTGAAAAAAAGTGTGATAGATAAAATGAACAACTTAAGGAATTGGCTCTGTATAGGTAAGTTAAATTGATAAACAGCAGAGAAAAAGAAGGTGTTCAAATCAAGAACATAAGATCAAAAATAAGAAGGCAGATATTAATGAGGTAATATGAGTATTTTATGAACAATATTGTGCCTATGCAATTGACAATTTAGATGATTATGAACATATTTCTTGAAAAACATATCTTACAAAAGCTATCGCTCTATTGGGTTTTATGAGTACCTCTGAAATACATACATACATATAAATTCGTTATTGTTGAAAGTATTACCTATGTCTCCTTTTCCCCTTGTCGTCCTCTCCCAGCCTGCACCTGCCCCCCCAACCCTGACCTTCACCCCCAAACATTGTCTGTGTCCATTGTTTATGCTTACCATATATGCATACAAGTTCTTTGGTTGATCTCTTCTCCCCTTCCTCAACTGCCCCCTTGCCCTCTGCCTAACCTCCCCTGCCTTCCCTCTGAGGTTTGATGGTCTGTTCAATGTTCTGTGTCTCTGGATGTATTTTTGTTCATCAGTATAGGTTGTTCATTATATTCTACAAATGAGTGAGATAACATGATACTGAACCTACTCTGACTGGCTTATTTCGTTTAGCATAATGCTCTCCAGGTCCATCCATGCTGTTGCGAATGGAAGAGTTCTTTCTATTGTACAACAGCATAGTATTCCAGTTTGTAGGTGTACCATGATTTTCTAATCCACCAAACTGCTGATGGACACTTAGGCTGTTTCCAAATCTTAGCTATTGTAAATTAGCTAAGAACACAATGCTGCTATGAACACAATGATGCATATGTTCTTTGTCATTGGTGTTTCATGTTTCTTGGGATATATTCCTAAGAGTGGAGTTACTGAAGTTTTCACAAACAAATTAAAAATTGAACTCCCCTTTGACCCAGTAAAACCTCTGAAAACCTCCGAAATCTTTCCATTCAATCACAAGTATGCTGTGCTCTGAAGAGAGATGAAATAGCTTCTGAAGATGCATTAACATACTTTCCAATGTTCACCTGAAACCCAGTCCTGATAGCGCTTGAAGCTCCTGCCTTCAGGCAGTTGCTACCAGCATATTGAGGACGCCAGGTTCATTACTGGCTTAGGGTCAGTTCTGGGACTTCCAGTCAACAGTGGCTCCTATCAGCTGAAAATCAGATGACCAGGTGAACCTGATGAGGGCTGTTTTTCCTAAGTATCTGTTCACATCTCTCTATTTTTCCAAGAAGTCCTGAGAGGAATTTTATAACTTGTCCACTCATTCCCTCCAATCACACTAATGTCAATCGGAATTCATCAATGATTGTTAATAGCAAAGTCAAGTGGCTCTGCTCAGTATATGCAGGTGCAGAATGTGAAGGGAGCCTTGCATTGGTCATGTTAAAATCCTTGTTCTAGTTCCAAGGGCTGTGTTGCTGCTTCTGCCCTGGGTTCTCAGAGCACTCCCCACCTGTTCCCCCCTCCTTGCCATGTGAGATGGACTGAAGGTCCCTTTTTATTGACCTGGTATCATGGAGCTTGGTGCTTCCATTAAAAATTATTTTCTACAGCATCTATAAGATAGTGACTATAGTTAATAATACTGTATTGCATAATTGAAAGTTTCGTGCATCTTATCTCAAAACACATTTACATTCTGTTAGGGTGTCAGCCCCCAAGTATTGTTTTCTATAAGTTTTAGACTTAACCAGTTATTCTGTTATCCCAGTAATCATACTCTCCCAGTGACACTGCTATTCCAGTAACCCTTACCTTTTGAAGACATAACCAATCTCAGCAAGTGGGTGTGGCCTTAGGTGGTTATAAGAGGTTAGTCTTTCCGAGGCCACTTCACTCTTCTCCCAGGGTAGACTGACTACCTTTGGAGCTGCCAGTTGAGCGCAGAGAGTTTCCACCGACTCTGATTTCAAAAGAACTTCCAGAGGTGAGTCCACTAATTTTAAAGTCTGGTGAGTATGGAATTTAAAGTAAATATCTTCATGCCTATGTTCTCTCATGCAAATACTGTCAATTTATCTGTTGGAATGCATGGATTTTCTCCAAGCTAACAAGTAGACTTCCTAGTTAGTTGAATTAACATCAATATTTAAAATATCTATGATTAGAGCATTGCAATATATTATATTTGCTATAGTAGATTACTTCATTATTTTTTATTTTATTACCATATTGCTACTAGATATTTTTTAGGACTTAAAAGAGATTTCTTTAGTTTTTTTATGCATTTACGGAAATCGTAAACTACCTAAAATATTCACCCAAATCTGGATTCAAACCAGAAACCTTGGAGTGTTGGAACAATATTTCAACAATTGAGTCTTCCAGAGAGGACCGAGGTCATTGTTTATTTTTTAAAAATATATTTTTATTGATTTCAGAGAGGAAGGGAAAGGGAGAGAGAGAAACATCTATGATGAAAGAGAATCATTGATCAGCTGCATCCTGCAAGCCCCATTCTGGGGATCGAGCCCACAACCTGAGTATGTGTCCTTGACTGGACCCCAGGCTGATGTTCTACCCACTGAGCCAAACCAGCTAGGGCTCGTTGTTCATTTTAAACAAAAAGGATGCTGAGGGCCCTCTTGTCCCATTTTCTCACTTGTGTCTTAGCATAAACCCAACTCATCTAGGTTTGTTTTGTCTAGGTTTGTATTGGTGGTAAATTAATAAGAAGATTAGATACCTACTTAATAGGTAGATGGAGTTCAAGCAGTCTTATCTTTATACAAAGATCGTTCTTTCCTCATCTGTGAAGAAGAATGACTTTTTGTATCTCTCTCTATCATTTTGTCTGCCTTTTATTTTAATTTTAGAAACATGAATCCAGAAACCTTGCAAATCTTGCAGAAGGAGCTCACCTGCTCCATCTGCATGAACTACTTCATAGATCCGGTCACCTTAGACTGCGGGCACAGCTTTTGCCGTTCCTGCCTGTGGCTCTACTGGGATGGGTCCCCACCTCCAATGTGCTGTCCTCGTTGCAAACAAGTGCCGGAGAAGCCAAATTTCAAAACCAACATCCAACTCCGGGACATGGCTTCCCTACGCAGAGAGGCCGGAGCTGACGCTGCCAACGGCTCGTCAGCTCCAGCTGAGGAGCAGATCTGTGTGGCACATGATGCAGGAAATTTGGTCTTTTGTGATGTTGAAAAGAGCCTGATCTGTGAGCAGTGCTCTGATTCCCTGGAGCACATGCTTCACAATCACCGCCCAGTACAATGGGCTGCTGAGGAATACAGGGTAAGTGGTGCTTCTCATGCAATTTGGTAGATGTAGGCTCCTAAGGGAGAGAAAGGAGATAATAATGAAAAGGAAATTGATTGATGACAATGGAGCTGGTAGAGCTGATAATGTTTCAATTCAAAATTATAAGTGTATCCTGGCAATGCTGTGAGTTAACTTAGACGCTATAATCATAGTGGTGTTTTCCCTTTGCTAAGGTAGATTTCCTTTGATATGTTGTCCAAATATGTAGAATTGGTGCTATTGTGGGCAGGTGACTAGCACAAGGAATACTAGCTTCTGATGCAAGTTTGACTTTTTCAATAGTCAGGATAGATGAAAATCTGGGTGCCAATTTTTCAAGGAATGGTTATTTTTCTGTAAGGTCTCCCCAAACTCATTGTTATGTTTTTGTCACTGCTGATATTCCAAACATAAGAATAAAATGAGATTAATATGAAAAGATCATACATCTCCATTGTAACTTAAGGTGACAGTGCTATCAACATCTGTCTTTAACCATAAAAAAGAGGATAACATTTACAATAACTATCTTAGGTGTCACGAAAGCTCATGGTTATTTTGCAGAATGAACTTCGCAAGAGAATGGGAACCTTATGGAATATGTCTCAAGAAATGGAAAACACTGAGAAGATAGAAGGTAGCAAAGCTGAGTCACTGGAGGTAGGAATGGACGTGTTCTATTTATTTTTACTTTTATATATTTATTAAGCCCGGCCTGCCCTCTCTCTCAGTCTAGGAGCCCTCAGGGCTGGGAGGTGACCCAGCGATCAGAGGAAGGCAATGCCCCATCACACCTCCGCTGCCACCACTGCAAGCCACGGCCCTGATCACCTGAACCTCTGGCAGCCCTTGACAGCTGGCACCTGCCATCTGAGGCTTGCCTGTACCTCAGGCCAGCCCTGTGTGACTGGGGAGCTGAAGGGACTGGGGGACTCTGGAGGATTGTGTAAAACAATGCATACAGTTGTCCCTCGGAATTAATGAATTTGCAACATCAGGTTAAAGGTATAATCTTTGGTCTTTCATGGATACATCTTTGAAGAAAAGCTGCACGCATAGATATTGTTCAAGGGTCAATCAACTGTGTGCATGCAAGGCTTGAGAAGTATTCCCAGATAAAATATGAAGGTTTGATAAATCTTTTCAGAAATGGAGTATAATACAAAACCACACTAAGTTTGACTGTGAAAGAGAGGAGAGAAATAAAGTAGGACCAAGAGGGAAAAAAATAGAGAATTTAAAAAATTCTGTATATTATGGTGTATGCTCAAATATTGTTAAATACTTAATAGAAAAATCAAGCAAAGGAACAATAGAAAAAGAAGGTAATGGAGAGGAAATAATTGACGGAGTAAGAACTGTGAAGAAACATCCCAGGGACCTTTATTTATTTATTTGTTTGTTTGTTTGTTTGTTTATTTATTTTTATTGGTTTCAGAGAGCAAGGGTGAGAGAGATAGAAACATCATTGATTAGAGAGAATCACTGTTGGGCTGCCTCCCTAACCACCCCTACTGGCATGTACCCTGATCTGGAATTGAACCATGGCTTTCCTGGTTCATAGTGGACACTCAACCACTGAGCAACACAGGCTTGGCTAGCATTGGAGCCTTAAGAAGGCTTGATTTCACAAGAAAAGAGACCAGGAACATAGGGTCAGGGTGAACAGAAGGTCTTGAAAATACTCAAGACACTTTGAGGTATGAGGCAAAACATCTTTCAAACATTTTTTTGATGAAACTAAGGAAAAATGCAAGTTTCACAATCTTTTTAGAGTGAGAATGTGTAATCCCTTTGACCCTCTATCTGCACAGGAGTACGTGGCCATTAGGAAGGCGATGATCAGTGCTGAATATGAGAAGATTCATATGTTTCTCTGTGAGGAGGAGCGCCACCATCTGGACATGGTAGAGAGAGAATCAAAGGAGATCAACAACCAACTGGAGGAAAGCAAAATCAGAATGACTGGCAAGACAGAAAGCCTGAAGGGAATGTTCAGAGAGCTGCTGGACATGTCTCACAAGCCTGATTTGGAGTTGCTCCAGGTGAGAGGGGAGCGTCCATCAGTTGAGTCTGGAATCCTTTTCTGGACAATGTGGCCATGACATCAAAATGATATCTGCATACACCATTCCCTTCAGATGAGTGATTATGTTCCTTGACTCCCATCATCATGTCTGTCCAGTCAGTCACTTATTTTCTTGTATCCAGGTAATCTTTGGGAGCTCTTTGCCCAAGTAGCTGGCATAGGATAAAGTCATTTCAGGGTCATCTGAAGCACCTCCTCCATAGACAGACTGTCCAAATTCAGTCAATCTCTGAGCAGAGCAATATTAACTTTGCTGTGGTAATTTTTTATTTACTTTCTCCTAATCCACTGACACTCTCTGTTATTGCCATAAAGCAACTTGCTAAAGACACTGAGGTTTTGACCCTTGCCTAGGCAAGATTTCTAGAATTTGGCAATCAATTTTACAGATCTCTCCCTGTTTTGCTTTCATCATTATAAATTGTCAGATCTCTCCTGGGGTATAACAGGACAATGAGTGATATTGGAAACCTAGACCTGGTTGCATCACTTCACTTCTCTGCCATACCTCCTTCTATCCTTAGAACACCTTGGGGAAGCTCTGTGTATTTTCGTTTAAGTGCTATTATTAAAATGGCTTCTGATTGTTCCTTGAAGGGAAATAAGAAAAAGTACATGATGAAAACAAACTCTAGAAAATATGTAAAAGGACATAATTTGCCCATTTACCTTCTTTTTTATTTTTATTTTTTGTTTTGCAGGATTTGGGAACTGCGTTGGAAAGGTGAGTTCACACTAATATTTTCTGAGAAAGTCATTATCTTCTTGATGAGGGTGCTGCACATGTTTTGACCTAGAAAATTATCCCCTGTGGCTATTTTCTGTTTTCTTTCAAAAATGGCCCTGAGGCCTTCTGCTCTCAGAAGTTTCCTTTCATGTAGCTGAATTCAAACATACCTAAAACATCTGACCTTCTGGGTTTTCTTACAGCACGTCACTCCCCTCCTCTCCCTATCTAGCACAATAAAAATTACAGGAGTGATTTTTTAAGGTATCACAAAAAAAGTACCTACACTGCAGAGTTGGAAGGTGAAAAAGGAAGGTAAGAGGGAGCATTCCTATGAATGGATTGGGATGGCTTTTGTTCCCAGGACTAGCAATGACTCAACCTATTCTATTACTGCATGTCCCTTGCAGGCAGAGGGCAAGGGAATGACCTCCTGTTGCCCCCTAAGAAGTTAGACCTTCAGGAACAGAGCTGCCAGGCTGGAGTTAGGTTTCCTTGTTAGGAAAAAAAAAAAAAAAGAGCAAACCTATATGGCTCTGTGGACACTCCCCTTTCAGACGCTGAATGACTCATTGGTGAGGGCTCTGAGACTCAAGTCCCAAAGGCTTTGCCTGGATATTCTGCTCCCTGTCAGATATCCGGGGGTTTGATTCCCTGAGGTGGAGTAGATAGAGGAAATGATTCTCAATCATTTTAAAAATTCAGTAATATCTGAGAAGAATGAAGAGGTTGGCACATGATATAATTTATAAATTTAGAAAAGAATTAAGGTAACATTTCTTATATCCCCAAGAGGGTAGACTATAATGTATATTCCATTAGCGCAGAATGAGAGGATCCTGATGAAATATCTTGGTTGAAAAGCTGTGATTTTTAGACTGGTTTTGTGACTAACCTTTGCCTCCAAATGTCACAGGGCCCAGTTGGTGCAGAATCAAATGCCTCAACCAGTGAATTCAGACCTCACTTCCTGGTGCTGCAATGGACTCCTGGAGTTGCTGAACAAGTTCAAAGGTAAGAGCTTTTCCTGTGGCATTAGGTCTCAGGACATTTTTGGTTTTTAGGTTTATAAGGTTGTGTTTTTTTCTATTTTAACTTTATCTTTTCTGTCATGAAGGACAGTCCATCACCTTCCAAAATTACATTACTGTGAAGGACTTCTGTGTGCTGTAGAGGTAGTGATAACCCTTGTTCTTTGTAGATGATCCAGTCTGCACTCTCTTTGCTGTCTTTATTTTGTATTTCCTCAGAGGAGGGACAAATGAAGAGACTCTGCTCCTCAGGCCATTGAAATTTAATTTATTGACCTAATTTTTGCCTCTCTCTCTCTAGTGGATGATGTCCTGAGTCATGGAACCATCAGTCTCTGCATGAACCTTTCTGAGGATATAAGGAGTGTGCTGTTTGGGAAAAACCACCCCAACATGCCCAGGGAGCCCCAGAGAGTGCGGAGTTTTGCGACATGGGGAACCCATACCTTCACCTCTGGTAGAAAATACTGGGAGGTGGAGGTGCCACGCGACTTGAGCTGGGTTATCGGAGTCTGTAAAGATATTGTCATGAGAGAAACCGATTTCGTTATTGATTTTGAGGAAGCTTCTATTCTATTTTCATTGAAGCTGAATGATCATTATTATCTCTCCACTAACCGCCCACTCTTAGTGCATCATGTGAAAATGCCTGTGGGTAAGATTGGAGTGTACCTGGATTATGAGAAAGGAATTGTGAGCTTCCATGATGCTAGCGATGGCTCCCTCTTATGTAGCTTGACTTCTGCCCCCTTCTCTTACCCTCTGAAGCCTTTCCTTTGCTTTGAAGCTCCATAAAAAGTTAAGTTTTGCCCATTTACTTGATGAATTTCCATGTCTCTGAAAACTACTTTTATGAAATGTCCTGTGAGGCACTAGAGTGATACCTAACACATAGTACTTTAAGGGAACACAATTATTGTAGGATTATAGTGATAACTAACACATAGTACTTTAAGGGAACACAATTATTGTATCGTATAAAATGGCATAACCAGAATAAAGGCATCAACGTGCTTACAAACTGTCTTTTCTGTTGTTTTTTTAAAACATATATATAATAAATTAATTTTATTGTTGATAGTATTACAGATGTCTCCCATTTCCCCCTTACTCTCAGCCTCCCGGCCCCTACCCACAACCACTACCCCAGTCTTCACTACAATATTGCCCCTGTCCATAGACTATATATATATATATATATATATATATATATATATATATATAATTTTGCTTTCTTTTCTCCTTCCCCCACCCCCACCCCCACATCGAGGTTTATCAGTCTTCCATACCTCCATGCATCTGGTTTTCTGTTGGTCAATTCATTTTGTATGTTAGATTCCTCAAAAAAAGTGAAATCATGTAATATTTGTGATATGTTCACATCATTATTTATTCTCCTCCCAAACAGACATGGTTGTAGAGAAACAATAGCAAACAAGCAAACAAAAAAACCACAAGAACCCATTCATGCAAAGCAAACAATGGCAATTTAGAAATTAATTTCCCTTCATCTATCTATATTCTACATGTTCTTGTCCTAGTTTAATAATCCATAGTTTGAAGTAATGTTACTTAATTACTTGTGCTGTGCATTCCTTTATAATTGTCAACACATTTATACATACTTCCATGTTATTCGTGTTCTCTACTAGATGGAAATTCACAAGATGATCAGACCAGTACTCTCCTCATCTTCCCTAGTATCTCCTTCTAGAGCTAAATCATTCATACATTATACTTTCGATATACTAAGTACATGACATTATGTCATCATTGTCATATCTCAATATCCACCCCCTGCCTTTCCCTCTGTTAGTCTAGCTGTGAAGCCCTCTGTATTATTTCCCCACACCTATCAATCAATCCACTCATTTGCAGCTGTGACTTATCTGCTGGTTGAACTGTTTACCAAATATCAAGTCTTTATAACATTTTTAAATTTATATAAACTCTATTTTTTCATAAATATGGCGGCCACATTTCACCTAATTTTTTAGTTGTTTGAAAACTCAACTTCAAAATAAGATTGTATTTTTGTAATTTGAACAATGAGGCCCCTGTCATATTATAACGTTAAAGAGCCCCTTTTAACTTATAATTATGTGTAATGTATTTTTCATTATGTATTAATGTAAATAATATATTTTACATTTTTTAGTTAAACATCATTATTCATTACCCATTTTATTGAATATGCTATAGCTATTCCCTCTTGTTTGAAATACCAGCAGGTTAAAGAATGTGGGTGTTCATAAATATAAAAGCTTTTAGTATATTTTAATTTCAATACCTATTGCTGGTATTTCAAAAAAAAAAGTTCAAATTTTACTTGATATATTTTGTCTTTATGATTTTATATTGCTTAATTTATAATGGACAAACTGTGCTTTTATAAAAATACTAGTGATATGGGGTGCACAAAATTCATGAATGGGCAGGAGGGTGTTCCTCAGCCCAGCTTGTACCCTCTCTAATCTGGGACCCCTCGAGGGATGTCCAACTGCAGGTTTCAGGCCTCAGCAAGCAGTTGGACATCCCTCTCACAATATGGGACCACTGGCTCCTAACAACTCATCTGCCTGCTGGCTTGCTCGCCCCCAACTGCCCCACCCTGCAGGCCTGCTCACCCCCAATTGCCCCCACCACTGGCCTGACCACCCCCAACTGGCCACCCCTGTCAGCCTGCTTGCTCCCAACTGTCCCCCCTGCCAGCCTGATCACCCCCAACCACCTCTTCCTCAACACCATGGCTTTGTCAAGAAGGTCTCCCAGTTTAATTAGCATATTACCCTTTTGTTAGTATACATACAAGTAAACAATATACATCAAAAGCTCTCAACTTTCTCATCACTGGTGGTGTTTAATTCATATTTTGGTCATGTGTTTATGCCAAAGTAATTAATCTGTGGTAATTTTAGTCTCATTAGATCTCAAGAATAATTTTATTGTGCAAAAAAACAAAATAATAAAAATAATTGGAGCTGTGTCAAACATTCAGTTTTTAACTGAAAGTTGATTTTTATACTACCTGTAAACAACACAGCCATCATAGATGTCCCCATCCACAGACAACTTTTTGGTAACTTGAGGCTTTTTTCAGTAATCTGGTCCACCTCTGGATAGGGCAATGAAACCCTTAGCTACCACCCAGTAGCAGGTGACAGTGCTGAGAAGAAAGAGACACAAATCCGGGTTGACCCCTGGAGAATTTCCTGTGGTGGTTTTGCAGCCAGGAGCTGTAGCCCCATGTCACCCAGAGTCAGGAGTTGGAGGTGCCCAGTTGTTTGATGCTGGCTCCTCCCACTGTAGAACCCAGCAAAGGAACCTGAACTTCAGTCCCCTGTAAAGCTGCTGGTAGAACTGGTGTGTGTAGGATGCAGGGATAACCCTGAAGACAATTTGTGTGAAATTCCATCCCCCTCCTCTGACCACAACCACCACCCCTAACAGGAGTTTTTACCTTTTTTCTAATCCTGCTGCCTACATTCCCATGCTGTCAGGGTATCCATTACCTCCACTATTGCTGGCTGTGGCCACATTGTCCTCCCTCCTGAGCTTTTCTGGTTACTATGACTGCGCCCTCCAGAATCCTTATTTTTCAAGGACACTGTTCCCATAGAATGACAAATGCCTATAGATGGAGCTGCCCTAGCTTCTAGACCTGGAGAGCTGCAGGAGCCCTATATTCATATTCTCTCTCTCTCTCTCTCTTTCTCTCTCTCTCTCTCTCTCTCTCTCTCTCTCTCTCTCTCTCTCTCTCTCTCTCCCCCTTCCCTGGGTCTGAGCTGTGTCCACCTCACCACTCTTCTCATTCAGCAGGTGGTTTAGGGAACCTGCTTAAAAGCCCCAGCCAGCCAACCAGAGCAGGACCATCTCAGTCTGTATCAGGACAGCCCAGTTATAAATTCAAAAACTTATATCCACACATAAGCAGAATAAATAAATAGGAAATAACTTAAAAGTTTCTGAAATATGGGGGGTTTATTTCATAAAATATACCCTGTTTTATTAGCCCAATAAGTGGCATATTATGTAATTACTGATTTAGTCCATGATATTCTGTATGTTTTTAACTAATGTATTTTACTAATATTCTAAAACAAATACTTCCACATGACAAGCAAAATCAGTGCCACACAACTCACAGAAATGAATGATATTAAATTAAAAGTAAAAAACTCACCGATATTAGTCAAATTCACAGTGTGTGAGTGATCTCAAATTATTATCAGCACAATAGAAGGAGTTTATTGCTATAATAATCAATTCACTGAGTTAGAGAAGGTCTATTAGGAAATTCAATCTGTAGATGGCATCTGTATACTAGAATATAAAAGGCTAATATTGCTAAGTGTCTGTCTGGCTGATTGGTATGATGTGCACTGAGCATCAGGGGCCAGATGTTTAATGCAGGAGCTGTCGTGTTGCACACTGGTCATTTACAGAGAAAAGGCACCCAAAGACGGGGTGCCCACAAAGCAACAGTTTGACCCAAGTGGGACACAGGTCCCTCCCCCATCTCAGAGCGACAGCCCACCAAATTGCAGCTGATGCTGCCAAGACCCCATGGTGCAAAATGCAGCCCACAGTCCAGTTCAGCCCAGCCCAGCCCGGAAACAGTCACTGTGGGCTCCGGGTAATGACATGGTGTAGCAATGTCCGGGCTTCCTCTCCCTAGCGATGACTAGCCTCTTTGCAATTTCTTCAGCTCGGGAACATGACTTGCTTTATAGCCAGGTGCAAACATTTCACATTTAATCAAATATCTGTGAAGCATTTTCCCATGCCTCATCTCATTTGATTTTCACAGAAATCCTTGAGTAGTTATAAAGGAGACTAGATGGGATTTTATTTTCTGCTCATTAGCTGGGAAATGGAAATTTAAAAAGCTTAGAAACTTGACCTAACTGACAAGAAAGAAGAAATGGTGGAGCTTGAAAATGACTTCAGGTTTTCTCACTGTGCAGAATATAGTCAAACACTGCGGCAGTTAAATATTTTACCTTCTGTTCTCCCTGCGTGATCTACAATCATAATCTGCTTCATGTTGATATTTACTGTTGTGTGGCTGACAATTACCTGAAAGAGAAGTTGGGGTGCTTCACTGGGCTGGAAAAAGTTTAGCTGCATGAAAGCAGGTCTAATTAAGCAAGTTTATTCTACTATCTTATTTAATAACTGAGGAATATTCAAATTAGCCAGGACACCATAACATCATGACTGCGTGAAGCTGCCTGTCTTCATCCCCACCCAATGCTGACGTGACACTGCCTGTGTGCATCCCTGGCCTGGGACATGGCTCAGCCCTTAAGTGAACCTGCCTGCCTGCATCCCTGGTCAGGGACATGACACTGCCTGCCTGTGTCCCTGACCTGGGACGTGGTGCTGCCTGCGTATGTCCCCACCCAGCACTGAGGTAAAGCTGTCTGCCTGCATCCCTGGCCAGGGACGTAATGCTGCCTGCCTGTGTCCCCAGGGAAGGGAAGCTGACTGCATTAATATACATTTTACTACTTTCCTTTCATCTCTGACACTTCTATTATAGAGAAAGGGCAAATAGCAATATTAAAATATATCCTCTAGCCAAAACTGGTTTGGCTCAGTGGTAGAGCGTTGGTCTGCAGACTGGAAGGTCCAGGGTTCGATTCTGGTCAAGGGCATGTACCTTGGTTGCGGGCACATCCCCGGTGGGGGGTGTGCAGGAGGCGGCTGGTCGATGTTTCTCTCTCATGGACATTTCTAGCTCTCTATCTCTCTCCCTTCCTCTCTGTAAAAAAGCAATAAAATATATTTAAAAAATATTTCCTCTAATTAACTCCCTTTTAAAAAATATATTTTATTGATTTTTTACAGAGAGGAAGGGAGAGGGATAGAGTCAGAAACATCAATGAGAGAGAATCATTGATCAGCTTCCTCCTGCACACCCCCCACCAGGGATGTGCCCGCAACCAATGTACATGCCCTTGACCAGAATCGAACCTGGGACCCTTCAGTCCACAGGCTGATGCTCTAACCACTGAGCAAAACCAGTTTCAGCTAATTAATTCCCTTTTAATGAGCAAAGATTTCATGCACTAGGCTACTAGTCATATCTAATAAAAGAGAAACATGCACATTGATTGTACCTTTGCTATGTCCACAAGCCAATCAGGATCAAGCATGCAAATTAACCCAACCAAGATGGCAGTTAATTTGCCTATCCAGGTGCAGAGCAAAGACTGAAGATAGTGTAGAATGAAGCCAAGCACTGCAGAAGGGAGCAAAGCTTCAGAGAAGCAAGTGGGGTGGTGGAGAAGAGAAGGAAGCAGGCAGCATGGTGGAAATGGCTGCAGGAAGCCCTATTCTTGCAGAAATCTTCCTGCAATGGACCTTTAGTATATTGACTCATGCATGCACAATACAAAGTTCTCGCTGGCACCATTCACACATATGTGTTTTGATCTGTCATTGTCAATTGTGAACTTGGTTGACACTTCTATTATAGAGAAAGGGTGAATAGCAATATTAAAATATTTCTTCTAATTTATTTCCTTTCAATGTTTGTGAATCTGTGCACCAGGCCACTAGTACAAATATAATGTAAACATCATGGCATTTAACTTAAGGATGGTTTCTCATTGCCAAGGTGGCCAGGCAGAAGGAGCAGGATGGGAATGAGGAAAAGCCATCTTGAAGCTTATACAGATCTTCTCTTGGTTATTTAATGTAATTGAAGAACCTCGGTGAAGGGATTGTACAGATTAAAGTCCCTTATGCTGATTTAAAAAAACATTTTATTGATTTTAGAGAAGAAGGGAAAGGGATAGATAGAAATATCAATGATGGGAGATAATCAATGATAGGCTGCTTTCTGCATACCCTACAGTAGGGATTGAACCCACAACTAGGAAATATGCTCTGACCAGAAATCAAACTGTGACCACTGAGCCCTTAGGTTGATTTGAAAGTAAACAGCCCTGTGGAGAGCAACTCTAGGGTTAAGCCTCAGGCTTACCTGTGGCAAGGCTACAAAAAAGTCCCTGCCTGGAAGGCAGAGCTCTCCTAGCATAATTAAGCCTGACCTTGTAGCCCTCCCTAATTCCTTCCTAAGTAGCTAATGGGCTGTGGGAAGTACAGCAAGTGTTACCAAAACAAGACAATTTGTATACATGTTAATCTACCTTTGTTTTAATCAGACTATAGCATAAAGCTTGCAGGCTGGTCTTTTGTGTCTTCATCCAGGCACTGGAGATCTACCGAGCCCCAGCTGAATTCTCTAGTCTGTCTTTTCTTCAACCCTTCACCGCCTCCCCTCAGATTCACCTTTGGCTGTGCTGGTGTGGCACACAGCCCATACCAGTTTATCTTCACAGCTGCTACCTGAAGGGCAGGTTGCTAGTCTAACTAACTCCTAAGGGCCCTCTGTAATCCAAGAGACCCTGGAGTTGGGGAGTGGTAGGCCATTCAAAGCTCCAGTAGATTCCTTACAAAACTGAGCACATCTATCCAAGGCTCTGTTTGTTTGTTTTTTGTGACAGCTGCCTTTTTGTAAATTACAGAAAGTTGAGGTATAAAGTTGAAGGTATAAAATAATATCACTTTATAGTAAACCCTTGATTTTTGTGGACCTTGATTTAACAGACTTAGAATTTAACAGACAAGGTTTCACATATCTTATATGTGAAAGTTAACACCCTGTTATTATTTTTAATATATTTTTATTGATTTTCAAAGAGGAAAGGAATGCCTGCAGAGGCACACAGCCCTGGGTTCAGGGGGGGCCCTCTGAGCCCGCAGAGGACAGAAAAACTGCAGCTGCCAGGACACCAGGGCATGAGTGGGAGAATGCCCAGGAGGCCGCTGAGCCTAACTGAGGTGAAGAACAGGAAACAGCAAGTTCCTGGAAAGTTCTCTCCTTCCCAGAACTGCTGGTTTTGCCTCTATCCCCACAGGCCAGGCCAAGGGACCTCACCTGCAGCAGGAACCCTGCTCACTCCACAGATGTTTTTGAGCCCTGGTGCTACCCCAGGTGCCGTCAGCTGGGGAGGGACTGAAGGGGATTGGCTCCCGGGCATGTCCTGGGCGTCTGGCATAGTCCCGTTCCACTGGCCACCTTCTTAATTAATTTCCTTTCAATGTGCACGAATCTGTTGTTGAATAAGTGCGATGAAAATAAACATCCCTGTCCTGTTCCTGTTCTTAGGGTAAATCGTTTTTAGCTTTCAGACACTGAGTATGATGTTTGCTGTAGATGTGTCATATGTGACAAATTATGTTGAGATATGTTCCCTCTATTTCCTCTCCAAAGTTGTGGATTCATACTCTCTCTCCAATCTCAGTTTTTCTTTCTTTCTTTACTTTTCCTCAGTTTTCTTTTACTTTAACATGTTACAGTTTTTTCTACTTAAAGCAATATCGTTCTCTAGTTTCTACACTCTCACTTCTCAACATTGTAGGCTCACACCTTAAGTTGCTAGCCTGAGGTCCTTTTCCTGTCACGTCTATGTCAGCCTGATTTACAGGGAAGTACAATCTCATACTTACCATCCAATAAACAGGTATTCTGCCGTCTTTACTGAGAATTTGTTTTTAATTTCTTGCATAAAGATCTCATTTGATTTGAGAGGTTCCTCTGGGGGGGGGATAAGGAAAATTGAATTTTAGCACTATAGAAGCAAATACATTTAAGTTTCAGATACTAAGCAATGGAAATAATCAGGACAGGTTCTATAAAGGTACTTTAGGTAGAGAAGGATCATGATGTTTCCCTACATTTCCTCACTAATGATAAATTTAAGGTTTCAGCCTATAACAACACAATGCAATGTAGTCATTTGTTCTGAGAAACTGACCAAAGTTTACTTAGTATGGCTACTTCCCATACTAAGTGAAAGGTTCTCCCCCTCCCAAACTGGTGGGCGGAGTTTGACACATGACCCCTTAGGGCTCCCCCCCCTCCCAAACTGGTGGGTGGAGCTGATAACGTGACTGGCACCTGCCAAGGGGACATCTCCAAGACAGTGAGCCACCAATTAACCGGCCAAGGTGCCCTTGGGGCCCAACCCTTCCTGTTCCACCCTGGGCCCAACCCCCGCCCTTTCTGTCCTTTAAGAGGGACTCCAGGCCGGACACGTGCACTCTTTGGAGGCGACCTCCATTTAGCCCGGTTGGGTTCCGATTTCCTGTCCCCTCTCCCCCTAATTCTGATCTCTCTACCTCGATGATGGGTCCCGCCCATTACCGGGGAATAAACTCTCTTTAAAACTCCCTGTTGTTCTGTTTCCTGTTTCCTTTCAAACCTAACACTAAGTAAGGGAGGCATCTTGCATCATCATTTAGAGCTAGTGATAACTAGTAGTTGTCCCCTGCTAATTCCAATATACATTATTCTATTCCTTTTGTGGAGTGTTAACGATTATGTACCCCATAGTAAATCCCTTTGCATTTATAGTTTTCACATCATCAACTCTTTCACAAATGAGGCCTTTCTAGTGCCCTGAGTATAATGCTGCATATTCAAAGTAATGATGATCATTAATTTAATTACTCTCCTATTAAATGCAATGTCCATGAAGACAGATAAACCAGTGCATTTTCTCAAAAATCATAATTGATTGTGAAATACGTGTCAATACTGTTAGTAAGGAGTTTGAATCCTCATCTCTTTACTGTACTCTCCTCCAGCATTCAAGGTGCTCTGAGGGGCACCACTCACCTGTGTTCCTCAGCAGCCTCTCCCAGGGAGCAGGGTCTGTGGGCTTCATGCTCCTGTAGGTGGAGCAGTGCAAACAGAGCAGGATCCTGTCATCTTCATAGAAGATCTACTCTGTCTCCTAGTGAAGCCCACACCTATTGTCCTCGGAGCTCAGGAATTGCTGCAGACTGGCTTTTCTGGCCATGGACACCAGATTTTTCAGGATAATATTGATTTTGAGTTTTTTCTGCTCTGATTTGTTCCCTGAACACAGGACAATGAGTAGGGATTTCTGCTTTCTCCGAGGATACATAAAGACAGGAACAACAGAAACTGTGTCCACAGCCCATGGTTACTGGGTTGGTACAGTGATTCAGGCAGATGACACAGGTGAGCTCTTTCTGGAAGTTTTGTGGGAGGTCTGAGCCCATTTTTTAAAAAAATATTCTTTATTGATTTCAGAGAGGAAGGTGAAGGGAGAGAGAGAAAGAAACATCAATGAGAGAGAATCATCAGTTGGCTGCCTCCTGCACATACCCTACGGGGATCGAGCCACAAAACTAGGCATGTGACCTTGACTGGAATCGAACTTGGGACCCTTCAGTCCACAGGCCGATGCTGTAACTTCTGAGCCAAACCAGTTAGGGCTGAGCCCATTTTTCAGAGAGAAGAAAAGTTAGGAGTTTACTCCTCTGCCCTGGAGGCAGAAAGGTCTAAGCAAATCTGACTCAGATTGTGACTAAATGACTCTGTGTCTAAAGCAGAACAGGCTTGGTAGGCATGTGACACACTTGGAAAGCAGACACAGGAAAGCTCCCACAACCTGGAGAAACCATTCTTACCTATTTAATCAACCCCTTCCCCTCAGGCCCCTTTTTCTTCTGTATAAAGAACAATCCCTCTTCTGCTGACACCCTTTCTTTTCCAAATAGCTTGAGTTTCAGGTGTTTCTCCCAAATCTATAGTTCCAGGTGCTGAGTCCTGAAGGTGCTAATATCCCAGCTAACACTCAATGCCAGTCACTGGATTGGATCAAGATATTTGACTTTGATTTTCATTATGTAATGTACATTCAGACAATTTACCTTTAATTGTACTTTTTCATCTCTACTAGAATCTGTATCTCACAACTTTTTAAAAAATATTTTAATTTTTATGGAGTCCAGCTAATCTTTTTTTTTGTTATATTTGTGCTGTTTTTTTTTTTTTTAAATTGATTTCAAAGAGAAGAAGGGATGGAGAGAATGAGACATGTATGAGAGACAAACATTGATTGGTTGCCTCCTGCACACCCCCCACTGGGAATGCAGCCCACATCCTGGGCAAGTGCCCTCACCAGAAAAAAGGCCTTTCCCTTTGTTTTGAATAATTATGTACCCCCAGGAGAGAGTAATTGTGGTTTTGGAGTTAAAGACTATTTTACCAATCATAACTGTACAAACTCATTAACATCACCTACTTAAGTTTATGTACATACTGGTATGTTGCCAATGTTTAAAGCAGTGGTTCCTAATCTTTTCTTAACCATGTCCCACCTAAGCATCACTAACATTCCGATGCCCCTGCTGTGAAATCTTATTAAAATGTGAACTCCTCTTCACATGGAGGAAGCCTAAAAGGCCATTAACTTGGTCTAAATAAGCTTCCAAAGAACATTCCATCCAGAAAAGAAAAATAAAGATTGAAAGGACAGATGAAGTCCTGAGGAAGAAATCATTAAGAAATTGTTAAAAAAAAAAAAAAAAGAAAAGAAAAGAAAGGAGCAATAATAGGAATTGATATGAAAGAAATAGCAAATAAAGTTTCAGAACATATAATAGAGAACTGAAATGCATAAATATGTTACAATATATATGATATAGTATTAAGATAAGATATATATTTCAGTGAATATGAACCTTATATAAGTATATAGAATCTAAAATAAGTTGTAATTGTGTGAAATTGTGTGAAAGCATTACAAAATGGAGTGAAGGCCTGTACTCCATCTGAACCCTAGCATGTAAGCTTGAGTGGTGACAGGGCGAAGCACGGACTGCACACAGTCTGAAGACCTGGTAGCGCCGCCGACTGCGAACTACAGATAAGGACAGAAGGTCCACCACACCCTGGAATATGGACAGGCCAGCCCTGAACATAAGGGCTATATAAACTGAGACATTGAGAGCTTCGCTTAGGTGACCTCGCCTCCAACCGGACCACGTCTCTTCGTCTGTCTGATCTTCACTTCACGGTCTGTGACGCATCCGTTGCCGAGCCCGGAAGCCACCGAGCAAGGTAATAAATTGTCTCACTCCAATCTCATTTCTATCTCTATTTGACTCTGTGTGTGGGTCCGACCAAGAAAAACAAGTTGGGGGCTTAGGAGTTTTAGCTTGTAGAACTCAGACTAAGCTAGTTACCTGACTGACCTGCATGTTCCAAGCCTTGGTTGCGTAAAACTGGAACAATTGGCGTAGTCAGTGGGCAATAAGATGTATACATATATATAATTGAAGCTTCATTGAATTTGATAACTGAGATATACATATATATCATATATTTGTGATGCCTGTAAGGAGGGAAGGAAGTAAGGACTGGCTGAAGGCTGTTGACCAGGCTGGAGTCCTGCTCCTAGATGGACTCTGGGGCACTGGGAGGAACCACTCACAAGAACTAAGGCTTTCCGGAGATTCTGGCATTGCCAGACGGAGCCCAGGGTTTATACGGGTACTCCTACTGCCACCTACTTGAGTGAAACCCCAGTGACCGAGAAGTAGCACATAAGGGTCGTTAAACCTCGATCCGAGAAAATCCAAACGGTCAAACAGCAATAAAGCCGGAACTGAAACCAGATTCTGACACTGGTAGATAACAGTGACTCAGTAAGGTCTCGGGTGAGCCGAAGGCCAGGAGCGCCTTCTAGGGGCCCAGGTATGTACTTTAGGTACATACTCGAGGTGTTGACCTACAATCCCAACACTAGAGTTGTGACTTAACCCTTCCACGACTCTCTGGGCCTGCAAACCAACTAGTGAGTATTTGCCGCCCTCGTCCGGACGTTAAACAGAAAAGCTATATATTACATAAACGTTATAATATTGACATATTAAAAGTCATCAAAGAAAGAAGCACCACATTTATCCATTTGGACTAGGATGCCCGGGAATCAAAATAAAATGGCCAAAGATTGAGACAAGGTTAAAAATTCTTTAAAAAACATACTAAAAGTTCAAATTTGCCAGGAGAAAGTAAATAACAGTACAATAAAAGATCAGGTGAAATATGGCACCAACCTAGGTACAGGAATTACTAATAACCCATTATCATTTCTCATTATTAGTAACTTAGTAAAACCATTAGCATTTCTCGTTATTAGGTTAACTGGTCCTAATGCTAATGACCAGTTTTAGAAAGGCAAAACCAGAAGAAATAGTACCTATACTGCTACATACCATACACAATTTAGAGGATAATTTACAGAATGGAAAAAATTTAGCAAAAAAGGTAGCACAGAAATACTCAGCAGCACCAGCAATAGTAACAAAAAAGAAGAAATTAAAAGATGAGAAAGGAGAGGCATTAGAGGAAGAAATAGAGTTCCACTTGTACACGAGAGGAAAACTGAATAAACTAAAAGGTCTGCTAGTCAGAGAGGATGACACAGATGTACAACGGTTAAAAAGAAAAAAGCTATATCATAAAGATTGAGGTACAATTAATCCCATTGATTATATTATACCATTATAATATATAATTAATACCATTATAATATATGATTATGTAATTATATAACTAATATATGTAATTATACATATTATATATAAATAATTTTATATAAATAATTAATATATAATTAATGCCATTAATATAAAGAGATTCAAAAATTGAAAAAACTGAACCAAATTCACATAGATCCAATAAAATTAGAATTACCAGCTCAAGACTCTTATATTCCACAATATCCACTAAAAGGAAGCTTTTCAGAAATATCTAACACAATTGAAACCTTACAGATCACATCAATTTAACAGGAAACCCAGTATAGCCTATTTAATATTTCCTGTTAAGAAACAAGTAGAAAATTACCATAGATTATAGAATATAAATAAACTTACTCCAAAAATGTCAGGCAACTTACCCAACGTACAGGACATCATAAACACACTACAGAGAAATAATCCAACATATTTTACAGCAATGAATTTGTCAGATATATTTCATACAATTCCGATAGCAGAAGAAAGCAGACAACTCACCACTTTTACCTAGAATAGCAAACAATATCAATTCAAATGTCTACCCATGAGATATAGAAACTCTCCAAATACAAATCAAAAATTATCCAGTACACACATACCATACCTAGGAAAAATACCCAAACCAATCTACAATATAATCAAGAAATCATCAGATTTTTTTTATGGGTCAGAGAGCAACAACACCACTCACAATCATATATTCAACACCCATACAAAATCATACTTTTGGCAAGGAGCAACAACACCAAAACCACACAAAGTCATACTCTTTGCAAAGAGCAACAACAAGCATTTAACACGCCAAAATCATATATACAACACCACTCACAACTCACTACAATTAAACCAGGAAACAAAATTATTTTAGAGGTAGTATAATAGTCCCCAATAGACATAGTATTCATCAAGGACTATTTAAAAGGTCACCTACACACCTTTTCTATACCAAAATCCCACACCATTCTAGGAAATTTCCATATTCACACAACAAATATTCACCATTTGAGAAATTGATCTGGACAGTTTACACTCCTCTCATACATACTGAACCACTCACAAAACAAAAAACCATCACATTAAAATTCATCCTACCACATAAAGAATGGCTACATATAGATCCATCAGATTTTATAGGCGCAGCAATAGAAGAAAGGTATTAGCATGGAAATGGTACATTAATGCTAGAACGGTAGACATAAGTAAAAAAGAACCAGTAATAATTATAGAACAAATCTCTAGACTAACTATAGAACCACCATTACAAATAAAGGACACACAACTTCCACCCAACATTTCAATACGAGGACCAGAATATTCTTCACAACTAGAAAACACTTGGTTTACAGATGTTAGCGCCACAATACACACAAATAAAAAATACTTATGGAGAGCAGCAGCATATAACCCAAAACCCAGAAGAGCTTAACACAAGAGGGCAAAACAGCATCAGCACAACATACAGAATTGAAGGCGGTAGAACTAGCCATTGAATACTCAGTAGAAAATGAAAATAAGAAGATGTACATTTTTACTGATTCATAGGTAATATTTAATAGGATGACTATATGGTCATCTAGATGGGAAGTACAAAATTGGCAGATAAACGGCAAGGATTTATAGTCAAAGGAAACATGGATTAAATTAAAAGAAAACACTAAGCAAATAAAATCTTCGTCACACATGTGTCAGCACATACAAATACACTTAAACAGCAAGTGATGACATAGTAGATAAATTCAGTAAAGGAATAGACATAAAGAAAATCACACAAGCAAAATACCTACCAAAAATAAAAAATTATAAAAGAGAAGATGGCACATATTCCACGAATCCATTACCAGAACAAAAAATAGTACCAGAATTTTTAAAACAGCTACACATAACAATGGGACATTTAGGACAATCAGCGCTTATCAAATGGCTTAACAACAGAAACATAGCATATGATATTAATATACTAAAAAACATCATCAATCAATACCAAACATTCAAAACGACAACAAACTTCTATACTAGACTTTCAGTAAGAATGGACAAACCTCTGATACCACACCATACATTACAAATAGACTTTATAGGATCATTACACGTGCCATTTACACAGAAATATGCATACACATTAGTAGATTCTAAAACAAACATACTCATAGCAATAGCTTCCAAACACCCAGACCCAGACAACATTAAAAACAATACAAACGTGGATAATGGCATATGGACCACCATTTAAGATAGAATCAGACCAGGGCACTCACTTTACAGCAGGCATATTACAAAATATGCAAAAAATCTAAATATGAATTTGAATTTTCATCCAGCATACAATCCTCAAGCAGCAGGGAGGATAGAAAAACACAATAGACTCCTACAACACAAAATACAAATACTATTACAAGACAAACAATACAAGATCTTTAAACACTATTATCAGAAGCTTTCAGACTGCTAAATTCTATACCAAGACAAAATAGACCATCACCTTGGAAAGAATTATATCTACCACACATGACAAAAGAAGACATATATACACCTTTGAAAACACACACACAAATAAAAATTCACCAAAACCATACAGAATATTGGTAAAAGACCCTAAAGACAAATCTCTCTCAATATAGGAAATTATAGCACCTGGATGACATCAATCATACTAGACAACTACTAAATAGGTCCAGCTACAGCTTACAAACTACACAACATAACACCATTCTCATAATTTATAGATTCTTTAAACTCATACTCACATTATTGACTATATTCATACTCATCTTGATAATCAACATCACAGGACATTACACATTCTACAACAAACCCATAATTCCAGGAATTGGAGACAACACAACAAACACGATTAAAATCTGGACTAACAAAACACTTCAATACTCCTTATACTTTATCCAATACCTATAGATGGCAGAAAAAGAAGAGTGTCCAAACTGCTACAATAGAATATTATACCCAGACTTTAGAAGAAGCAACCCAAGATATATCACAAAAAAGTACACATAGAACAAATAAAAGCATATGAAGAGGCAGGCATTGGCACCTCTCCTCAACGATAATTTCAATACTAGCACTAATTCAGAAAAGGAAACAAATCCTATCGATACAAATGAATTTATAGAAAATCTCATCTATAATACACTCAAAGAAGATGTCATACCAGACACAGAAGCATTGACTAATATCCCAGAAGAATTGTTAGGCTTACCAGATGAGCTTGTAGATTTACCACACGCCTCATTGGAAGGTAATGAACCACCTGACTTGGAAGACGAGAAACCACCCAACACACCACAAAAATCAGAAAAACAGCAAAAACTTATTGCTCCAAACGCACCTCGTAAAAAACTTCCATCTGAGAACGACACTCACAAACCACGCTTCAAACGTACACCTTTGAAACCACCACAACGTCCCATAGATCCTCCTCCTTTCGCCGCTTTGAGAAATTACAAAAGAAGAAGTCCAAGCCATATTTGGGCATACTTGGACCCATAGTAAGGTAATATTTACTATCATTGCGATAGTACACACCACCACAGCTAACACAACCACCTCACATACTATAGCATCTACCACAATCATCACAACTACCACAGCTACAACAAATAACACAATTACCACAACCACCAAACTAAAACCACGAACAATTAACATTATACAATACAATCCTGTTTAATAGCTGAACAACACATTACAATCACAATTCAGCCAAAACCACACTTTAGACTACTACATCTAAATTTTGTTACACGATCTAATAAACTTTTTAGCATAAAAATACATATCCTACACATACACTTCAACACATCACTACATTACTACAACCAATACTTATTTTTTCCAAGGAATTGACCCCATTCATCTTACCAAATAATTCAATTAAGATTAATACAGGCTTCAAATCACTCATATATACACAACAACTTAAAGAAATACCCAGAACAATAATAGTTTCAGGATGGTTTGAGATTATCAACCTTGGAGGCTAGACTTTCAGTAAACTTTGACAAACAATTGGCCTCACCCCCACCGTGGCCTACCATCATTTCCAAACCATACTTAGACATCGACTCCCGCACCACAGCAATACAACACATCACATTAGAAAACTCAGAGATTCCATTACCAGAGGAGCAGCAGCCTCCGTTTACAGAAATTTCAGTAAATTTTGACAAACATATTCTTACACATTTTTCACATGACAACAAAGCTCAAAAAATTGAACATATAGATACCTACCTTAAGGAAGAAAATAACACATGTATTCAGCAAGCCATAGTTAACATGGTAACTTTTCAGGCACACTTACTGTACTTCTGAACAACCCCAATTCCATTTAAACCTGAAGATGATAACTACTCCAATGATTACACTACTGATGACTATGACTATAATTACACTACAACACCTACACATACAACATCTTCATCTAAATCCACAGTATCCACATCATCACACAAAACACCCACTTATAACACAGGAATACACTATCATCCATTATAATTATTACTTAACAGAAAATTGGGAAAAGTCTGTTATCAAGAAAATTGGGAAAGTCTTTTATCAATTTTCCATCATTTGGTAATTTCTCCATACACACCAAAGAACATACATCATATGACCTGATAATGAAAACACCACACCACGATTCAATTTATCCTGAAGAATTTATCACAAAGGACACCAACTACTGGCCATTTAGACACATTCCACAAATTTCAACGACTCCACATGTTACAACATCACATTTAGATTATACTCAAGTTACTCAAACTCCACATTTATTCCTACTTATGAATACCTCCAAAGACAAAATAACACACACAAAAAAATTTTTCCTGACGAAATTTTCATCAATTTATTATATAATATCTTATGATTATAATCCACTCTCATGGTATAAGGCCATTGGAGCCAAAAATAATAGGCCATTGGAGCCGAAATAGGAAAATCAACTACACAGAATAACAAGATCAATAACTATAAGAAAACAAATATCCTTCCTCACACATGAAGACGACAAATGGAAAAATTTATATCTACATCTACACACACCAATGACTAATTACACCTTTCAAACACTAACTAACTTCTACTACCTACCTAACATCAAACAAAAATACTATATAACACATGGTTAGAGTGTGTAATACGGTTCTCAACCTCTGGGTCGTGATTTCAGGTTGAGACCCGCTAGCAGGGTTGCCTAAGACCATCAGAAAACACAAATATTTACATTACGATTCATAACAGTAGCAAAATTACAGTTATAAAGTAGCAACAAAAATAATTTTATGGTTGGAGGTCACCACAACATGAGGAACTATATTAAAGGGTCACAGTATTAAAAACGTTGAGAACCAGTGGCTTAGACACTCCAAACATCAGATGGGCCTGTGTTACTCCAGAAATGTCTCACTGTTGAACAAATGACAAATGTTTGTCCCATGACCACTGGGTTTCAGCTTGCTGATGATTTCTCTTTCCAACTTACTCTACCACAGATCTCTCACTTGCTTAACCAGTCCCTATGATCGTGAAAGCCATTTCTTTGTAATAAATCTGTACATAAATCTTCATATGTGCTTCTATATTACTGGTTCTACTTCTATGGTTGAGCTTTGATTGACAGCACTGATAGATTCTTCTTCACTGCTATGACAGTCTTGACCATAAATTTTATGGTCCATCTGCAAAGAAATTCTTCTCTCAGAAAATGTTATGTCCTGGCCACTATGGAGCAGTTAACTGGGCATGATTCTTTCCAATAAAAGGTTGCTGAAGTGATTCCTAGATGTTCCTGGGTTTTGGGCTCAGTCCCCAGTAGGCGATCTGCAGGAGGCAGGCACCAATAGATGTTTTTCTCTCTCTCCCCCAGACCTTTCTCTCTCTAAAAATATGAAAACATACCTGTTTTTTTTTTAAAGGAAATGTTGGGATAGCTTCTCCCCAAATTTTGTTCCCTTTAAAACTTTTTTCATAGGAAAACATAAAGATATGACATATCAAGAAAAATATAGTCAGTCCTTCCTCTTTATTTTCAGATTCTGTTTTTGCAAATTTGCATATTCACTAAATTATTTGTAATTCTAAAAGTTCTACTCATGGTGTTTTCCTAGCCATATTTGGACTTGCACAGAGAAGGAGAAATTTGAGTTCTGCCAGTTGAATGTTCCAAGCAGAGGTTGAATAAGAAACAGTAATAAGTGTCTTTACTATGGTATATTATGCCAGGTTTTGGGCATTTTGGTACCCCTTGTTGGTGACTTCACTGTTTAAAATAGCCCCCAGCCTTAATGCCAAAGCACTGGGCTATGCTTTATGGAGATAGTGTATCCGTTAGATAAACTTCTTTAAGGAATGAACTATAGCACTGTAGATTATGAATTCAATGTTAATAAATAAACAACATAGAGGTAAGATGTCTTTAAATAGAAATACACATAAAACAAGGTTATTTACTAACTGATGAATGGGCATGCTATGACCAGAGGCTGGAAGGAGACTAACTCTGCATTTAAGCCAGGAATAATCCTTCAGTACTTGCTAGTAGAGTGTTTGTGCCAATTTATAGGACATGAAGGAAACTTAATAAAAGTGTGTAATATCTGTCCTTTTAATCAGAAAGTAATTTGTTTTTAAAATGCAATGAAGATTCTATACTTACAGATAATAAAAGCAATAGATTACCTAATAGAAATATAATCAATTTTATGAAGAGCTTATTTATGGCAAAGAAAATTAAAGAACAAAGAAACAGGAAAAGATGCTAATGGGGAGAAAGCAGTTCTATTCACAATAATTAATTTTTACACATTAGATTGACAAAATTTTTGTAAATTTGATCATATTCCCCAAGTATTGGATAGTTTGTGATTTCTTTTGAGTGTTGGAAAGGAAAAGTAATTGGATTTTTAGGGAGTGTTCCCTGTGGGTCTACTCCAGGGACTATATTGTAGTATAAATATATTAGACTACAGGGGTGAGGAACCTTTTTTCTGCCAAGGGCCATTTGGATATTTATAACATCATATGAGGACATACACAATGAACTGAAATTATCAACAATTAGCCTGATATATTTGGTCAAATATTTAACTTACCTCTAATGCCTTGGAGGACCAGACCAAATGACTTTGGGGGCCTTATATGGGCTTCAGGCAGGATGTTCCCCACCTCTGGATTACAGAATTGCTTTAAAAAGGTCCTGCCTCTCACAAAAATCTCAATAAATATTATTAAATGAATCTTAGGTAAGTGTTGAGCATCTGTCTATTATGATAGTATTTATGTTTTATTTATTTTATTTCTATTTCAGAGAGGAAGAGAGACATAGAAACATCAATGAAGAGAGAGAATCACTGAATTTCTTCCTCCTGCTAGCCCCACACTGGGGATCAAGCCTGTAATCTGGCCATATGACCCGACCTGGAATGGAACCAAGAACTCTTACTTCATAGGTTGACGCTAAACCACTGAGACACAAGGCAAGCAGCATTTATGTTTTAGATGCACCATTCAGATAATTGCTATTAGAAACAAAGCCTTGATGTTGTAGAGAGTATGCAGGGAATGCAGAAGGACAGATACCCGCAGCTGTAGGCCCAGCTCTTAGAAATTTGCTGTTAGATAAGACAACTTCATCTTCCCACTACTGACTTTACTTGGGTGAAAAGAGAACAGAAGTCTTTGCCCTCTGTTTTGAAAATCCTGTTAAAACTTCAAACTTTCAATATCAAGGGTTCCAAGTCCTCCATCTCTGGCAGAAATGTCCCGTGGCCCTGTAGCTGACAGCTGGTACCACACACAGATCCAGGTAGTGAAATTCTCCCACATGTGGACCATCAGTAACTAGCTTTTGCTGCCAGGAAGTTGGTGAAGTCATTCAAAGTTCAACCTTTTCATCAGAAGCCAATGATCAAGTGAAATGGTGTTTGAGACTATACCCAAAAGGGGTAGGTGAAGAAAGCAAAGATTACGTGTCACTTTACCTGATACTGCTCAGCTGTCCAAAGAGTGAATTTTGGGCAAAATTCAAATTCTCTCTCCCGAATGACAAAGGAGAAGTAGCCAAAGAAGTCAAGAGTCAGGGAGCATATAGGTTTGCAGGAGACAACAACTGGGGGTCCAAAAAATTCATCTCTAGAGATATTCTCTTGGATGTTAAAGACAACAGTTTTCTCCCTAAGGACAAACTGACCCTCTTCTGTGAGGTGAGCCTAGTTCAAGATTCTATCACCATTTCTGGCCGGAATTCCAGGAAAATGGTGAAGGTTCCCGAGTGTCAGCTGACGGATGAGCTAGGATGACTTTGGGAGAATTCCTGGTTCACAGACTGAAGCTTTTGTGTGGCTGGCCAGGAATTCCAGGCTCACAAAACTATCTTAGCAGCTCGTTCTCCAGTGTTTTGGGCCATGTTTGAATGTTCAATAGAGGATAGCAAAAAGAATCCAGTGGAAATCATTGACATGGAGCCTCGAGTGTTTAAGGAAATAATGTGCTTCATCTACACTGGCAAGGCTCCCAACCTGGACAAGATGGCTGATGGTTTGCTGGCAGCTGCTGACAAGTATGCCATAGAGCATTTGAAGGTCATATGTGAGGAAGCACTCAGCAGTCAGCTGTCTGAGGAGAATGCTACAGAAATGCTCACCTTGGCTGACTGCCACAGCACAGATCAATTGAAAACTCAGGCAGTGGATTTCATCAACTCTCATGCTGAGGATGTTATGGAGACCGAGGGGTGGCAGGCACTGGTGGAGTCCCATCAGCACTTGGTGACTGAGCTGTACCACTCTGTGGCTTCACCACTGGGCCCCCACGCAAGCTCCTAAACCAGTCCTGAGATCCTGCCTGTTGTGAGACTCCCTTGACTTTCCAGAAGCAAAAGCCATTAATTATCAATTAAGACAAATATGCTATTCTTTTTTTGGTTTTAGTTTTCCTTTATGTCGTAAAAATTCTTTTACTATATTGTTAAATATGATGAGAATATCTAAAACATAAGTATCTGTGTTTTATTTAGTTTGGGAAAATCATTACCCATGATGCATGGCATAGAATATGTTCTCGGGATTTTGCTCTATATCTCAACTTTAATCAGGAGGTATGATAATAGATGTCAGGGGTGTCTGAAAAAGATAAAATTAAATGCAAGAGGTTGCTTATTTCACATAGCATAATATTCTTCAGATCTATTCATGCTGCCCAAAGGTTAAGAGAACCCATTTTATAGCTATATGGTATCCCATTGTGTACATGTCCCACAGCTTTTTTATCCATTTGCCTACTGATGGGCACTTGCGCCGTTTCTTTTTTTTTCATTTTAATTTATTAAGATATTATTTGTGTACATAGCTTACCATTGCTCCCCCCCCCCCACCTCCCATTCATGCCCTCCCTCGACAGAGTTCTGTGTTCGTTGGTTGTACTTATATGCATGCATACCAGTCCTTCTGCCTAGGAAAAATGTAGTTGTTTTAAGAGATATATCAGCAGTCACAAATATAGTGGCCAAATATATATACGGTTTAAAACAATACATACAATTAACTCTCTGAACACATATGGAAACTAGAGGAAAAAATGCTAATACAGTTAACTCTTGAACTGGGGTTGAGGGGAGGCCAATTCTAGGGTCCTACCTGCTTGCAATCAAATATCCATCTATAACTTTTGACTTTCTCATAATTTTCTTATTCCTTCTTATCTGTGAGGCATTATTTGCAAATTCCCATGGAAACCAGATTCCAGGGATGTTAAAGTTATATAAAATTGTGTAAAACAATGCATTCAGTTGATCTTCTGCATTAATGGATTTGCAACATCAGGTCAAATACATCATCTTTGCATGGATCTTTGAAGGAAACCCACACCCATAGATGTTGTTCAAGGATCAATCTACTGTGTGTGTGTAAGGCTTGAGTGGTATTCCTAGTTTAACTTTGAAGGTTTGATAAATCTTTTTAGAAATGGAATATAAGACAATACCACACTAAGTTTGACTGTGACACAAAGGAAAGAAATAAAGTAGTACCAATAATATGGTGCATGCTTAAATATTTTTAAATATATAATAAAAGAAAGCAAAGGAGCCATAGAAAAAGGAGGTAATGTAGAAAAATAATTGATGGAGTAAGAACTGTGAAGAAGCATCCCAAGGAATCTTTGTTTTTTTTAAAAAAAATATTAATTTCAGAGAGAAGGGGAGGAAAATAACAGAGATGAGAGAAAATCATTATTCAGTTGCCTACCTTCATCTGCCCTCTACTGCATATCAAGCCCTAAACCTGGCATGTGCTATGACCTGTAATTGAGTCATGATCTCCTGCTTCATAGGTGGACATGCAACCACTGAGCCAAATCAGTTCGGCTAGCCTTGCACCTGTAAGAAAGTTTAATTTAACAGAAAAAGAGACCAAGAACATAGGGTTAGGGTGAACAGAAAAGCAAATACTCATGACATTTGAGGTATGAGGAAAAGTTTCTTGAATACTTTCTTGATAAGTCTAAGGAAAAAATGGGAGTTTGACATTCTGTTTAGAATGAGAACATGCAATCCCTTTGATCTGCTATCTGTGCAGGAGTATGTGGCCCTTAGGAAGGTAATGATCAAAGCTAAATATCAGAAGATTCATCAATTTCTCTATGAGGAGAAGCGTCTCTATCTGGACATGATAGAGAATCAAAGGAGATCTACCAACTGGAGGAAAGCAAGATCAGAGGTTCCCGACAAACAGAAAGCCTGAGATAAATGTTCAGAGAGCAGATGGGCATGTGCCACAAGCCAGATGTGGAGCTGATCTAGGTGAGAGGTGAGAGTCCATCAGTACAGACAAGAATCCTTTTCTGGACAATGTGGCTATGTTGCCTGCATGTACCACTACCCTCAGCTAAGAGATTATGCTCCTGGACTCCCATCATCATGTCTGTCCAGTCAGTCACTATTTTTTTGTAGCCTGGTAATCTTTGGGAGCTTTTTTGCCTAAGTAGGTGACATAGGATAAAGTAATCTTAGTGTAATCTGAAGCGCCACCTCTACAGAGAAATTGTTCAAATTCAGCCATTTTCTGAGAAGGGGAACATTAAGTTTGCTGGGGTGATTTTATATTTACACTAGTGGCCTAGAGCACAAAATTCATGCACATTAAAAGGGAATTAATTAGAGGAAACATTTTAATATTGCTATTTACCCTTTCTCTATAAGAGAAATGTAAGAGATGAAAGAAAATTAGTAAAGTGTATATGGAAATCTTCCTTGTCTCAGAGTCTGGGGCATGCTGCAGGACCTAGAGTCAAGTCACCACCCACACACACATGCCACAAAATTGTGTGAGACGCAGACCCAGCCAGCCCCACCCCTGTCAAGCCTCACTGGGTTGAGGGGTGCAGCCTCAGGTCCCTGGCCCAGTTCTGAGCAGGGAGCAAGCCTCAGGTTCCCCGTCAAGCCCTGCTGGATGTGTGTGGGGGTGCAGCCTCAGGACTCCTGCCCAGGCCAAGCAACACTCAGCCTCAGGTCCCTGCTAATAACTCATTGAGGCTCATTATGGGAACTCAGCCTCCTCTATGGATGCTGCCATCTTTGTGATGGTATGACAGTCAATTTACATATTCCCTTTTTATTAGATAGGACTAGAGGCGTGATACATGAAATTCATACAAGAGTAAGCCTTTCTTCCTCTACCTGCTGGCACTGGCTTCCCTCTGGCAACTGGGACCAGAGCTTCTCTCGCAGCCCTGGCTTGGGAGGAGGGAAGGATATCCAATGTAATTAGCATGTTACGTTTTTAATATGATAGATTCCCTTAATCCATAGTTACTTTAGTACCACAAAAGCAACTTGCTAAAGACATTGAGGTTTTGACACTTGCCTAGGCATGATTTCTGGAATTTGGCAATCAATTCTAAAGCTCTCTGTATTTTTCAGTAGATGCCCTGTTTTGCTTGATTTGTTATAAATTATCAGATCTCTCCTTGGGAATAACACTTGGAAATGAGTGACATTGGAAACCTAGACCTGGTTGTATCATTTCACTTCTCTGCCTGACCTCCTTCTATCCTCAGGACCCTTTGAGGAAGCTCTGCATGTTTTAGCTTAAGTGGTTTTATTAAGGGGGGCCTCTGATTGTTCCTTAAAGAGGGAATAAGAAGAGGTACAATATTACAACACAAGCTAATATATATATAATATAAATATATATATATTTATAGATAAAGGGTAACAATTTTCATCTTTACCTTCTTTTCTGTTTGTTTTGCAGGATCTGGGAACTGTATTGGAAAGGTGAGTTTATGCTAATTCTCTCTGAGAAATTCAGTGTCTTCTGGATGAGTGAGCTGTTTATGTTTTGAGCTAGTAATCTTTTCCTCTGTAGCTATTTCCCATTTTATTTTTTAAAAATGGCCATAAAGCCTTCTGGTCTCAGAAGTTTCCTTCTCATGTGGCTGAATTCAAATATACTTAAAAACATCTGATGTCTGGGTTTTCTTCCAGCTTCTCTCCTCCATACTCTCTGTTATTATTGCAATAGACATTACTGAAGTGATTGTTATAAGATATCCCAGAAAAAGTGCCAACACTGCAGAATTGGGATGTGAGAAAATCAGGAAAGAGGAAGCTTTCCTATGAACAGGTGAGAATTGCTTTTGTCCCTAGTACTAGCAATGACTCAGCCAGGTCCATCACTGCACGTCCCCTTATAAGCAGACCTTAAGGGGAATGACATCTTGGTGTCCCCTAAGAGGTTAGACTTTCAGGAACAGGGCTGCCAGGTGGGAGTTAGGTTTCCTTGCTTGGTAAAAAAGGAGAACAGACCTATTTGGCTCTGTGGACTCTTAGCTTTCACACTGAATGTCTCATTGGTGATGACTTGCAGAATCAAGTCCCAAAGGGTCTGCCTGCATGTTCTGCTCCTTGTAAGATGTACAGGAGTTTGCATTCCCTGAGGGGGAGTAGATAGAGAAAATGACTCTCAATCATTTTAGGAATGCAATAATATCTCAGAAGAATGGGGAAGTTGACATTTGATGTAAATTAAATTTAGAAAAGAAGGTAGCATTTCTTATATCCTGAAGAGGGTAGACTACAATGTATAACCCATTGCTCAGAATGAGAGGATCCCAATGAAGCATCTTGGATGAAAAGCTACCATTGTGTGACTAACTTTTGGCTGCAAATGCCACTGACGTCATTATTCACGAGACTGAATTAGTGCAGAATCAAAAGCCTCAGCCAGTGAATCTGGATCTAACTTCATGGTGCTTCACTGGACTCAGACTTGCTGAACAGGTTTAGAGGTCTGTAGCGTCCAGTCTCAATTTTTGTGTGTGTGTGGTTCTGAGGTTTTCAGGTTCTTTTTCTATTTTAACTCTATTTATTTATTTATTTATTTATTTATTTATTTATTTATTTGTATGTGTGGCATAAAGGCAGTCCATGACTTTCCAAAATTAGCATCTTTTTCCCTTGTGTAGTTATATCACGACTAGAGGCCCAGTGAATGAATTTGTGCACAGATTGGGTCCCTCAGCCTGGCTGGCAATCCAGGCCAATTGCACAGTCCTTATCTGCTCCAATCTGGGCTGGCCGGCCTGGGGGAGGGACCATGGGAGGTTGGCTGGCCACAGGAGGTTGGCTATGGGAGCCCACTGACTACCAGGGAGCAGCTCTTGCATTGATCACAACCATATGGTTCAACCATATTAGGCTAATAGTAGAGACTAAGTCTAAGCCTCCAGAACTGAAATTGAGATTATACAGAATATAGGGTTTGAACAGATAATGAAAAGCCAAAGCGTTCTCTTCAGAAATTACTAATTTATGCATAACATGAATTTCCATAAAATGTTTTGACTCTTGAAAATGTAACAGGTGCCACTTATACTCTAATAACAACCTATATAATAGCAAAATGCTGTCTATTTATTAAATAGCATCAAGGACAATCAACATAAGAAGAATTTTCTGAAGGAAAGGTAAAGTTTTGTGTGCAACCTGAAACAAACTCCCCAAAGGTTGACATAAATCTCTGCTTCAGTCTGTCACACAGGTGGTTATATGTGCAGAGGTTTTGTTTTCTTCTTCTGTGTAATGTAAAGGACTTCTGTGTGCTATAGAGTTAGTGATAACATTTGCTTTTTGTGGATGAGCCAGTCTACACTCTCTTTGCTGTCTTTGTTTTGTATTTTTTGGAGGAGGGACAAGTGAAAAGACTGTGCCCCTTAGGCCATTGAAATTTCATTTATTGACCTAATTTTTGCCTCTCTCTGTAGTGGATAACGGCCTGAGTCATGGAACCATCAGTCTCTGCATGAGCCTTTCTGAGGATGTGAAGAGTGTGCTGTTTGGAACTGACCATCCCAGCATGTCCAGGAAGTCCCAGAGAGTGTGGAGTTTTGCTGCATGGGGAACTCCTACCTTCACCTCTGGTAGACATTACTGGGAGGTGGATGTGCCACACATCTTCAGTTGGATTCTGGGAGTGTGTAAAGATATCATCATAAGGGATAATGATTTTTTAATTGATTTTGAAGAAGCATCTCTTCTATTTTCATTAAAGCTGAATGATCATTATTATCTCTCCACTAACCGCCCACTCTTAGTTCATCATGTGAAAATGCCTGTGGGTTAGATTGGAGTGTACCTGGATTATGATAAAGGAACTGTGAGCTTCCATGATGGAGAAAATGACTCTCAATCATTTTAGGAATGCAATATCTCAGAAGAATGGAGAAGTTGACATTTGATGTAACTTAAATTTAGAAAAGAAGGTAGAATTTCTTATATTCTGAAGAGGGTAGACTACAGTTTATAACCCATTGCTCAGAATGAGAGGATCCTAATGAAACATCTTGGATGAAAAGCTCCGTCTTATGTAGTTTAGCTTCCTTCTTGTCCCCTCTGAAGCCCTTTCTTTGCTTTGAAGCTTCATGAAAAGTTACATTTTGGCCATTTATTTGATAAATTTCCCTGTCTCTGGAAGCTTTTTTAAATTAAATTTCCTGTGAGGCACCAGGAAATACCTAGCACATTTTAATTTAAGGGAACATAATTGTATGTTCATAACCACATTAAATGTATAAATGTCTTTATAAGTTTTCTTTTCTATTTTTAATATATAAATATAATATTTTATTGTTGATATTATTATAGCTGTATCCCATTTTCCTTATTCCCTACCTCCAAGCCCCTAACCTCTGCCACACCCCAGGTCTTCAACAACATATTGTGATGGGCTATGCATGCAAGTTATTTTGTTTCCTCTTTTCATCCCCCATCTTCACATCAAGATATGTCAGTCTGTACCATTCCTTCATGCTTCTGGTCTTATTTCATTGGTGAATTCATTTCATTCATTTGATTTCACAGAAAGTGAGATCATATGATACTTGTCTTTCTTAGATTGACTTATTTCACATAGCATAATACTCTCCAGGTCCCTCTATGCTATCCCAAAGGGTAAAGATATACATGTTTTCCACAGCTTCATACTATTCCATTGTGTAAAAGCCCCGCAGCTTTTTATCCATACATCTACTAATGAGCACGTGGGCTGTTTCCAAAGCTTAGATATTGGGCAAAGGCTACTAAGTAGAAAATACACAAATGAGACTATATAAAAATAAAAAGCTTCTTCACAGATGAAACCACCATCAAAATGAAAAGGAGACTCACTGTATAGGAGAACATATTTGCCAATGATACATTTGATATGAGGTTAGTATCAAAATTATACGAATTATTCATACAACTCAACAATGGAAGAAAATTTAATTTAAAAATGGGAAGAAGACCTGATTACATATATCTCCTAAGAGGACATACAAATGGCCAAGAGACATGAAAAAATTCTCAAAGTCACTAATCAGCAAAAACATGCAACTTAAAACCACAAAATGTGCCTCAGGTTGTGACTCTGTGTCTAGAGCAGAACAGGCTTGGTAGGCATGTGACACACATGGAAAGCAGACACAGGAAAGCTCCCACAACCTGGAGAAACCATTCTTAACTATTTAACCAGTTCTATCCCCCTCCTGCCCCCTTTTCTTCTCCATAAAGAACAATCCCTCTTCTGCTTACACCCTTCCTTTTCCAAATAGCTTGAGTTTCAGGTGTTTCTCCCAAATCTATAGCTCCAGGTGCTGGGTCCAGTCACTCACTTGGCTCATGATATTTGACTTTGATTATTATTATGTCATGTAATTTATGGAATTTAACTTTAATTGTCCTTTTTCAACTCAATCAGAATCCTTATTCCAGAACTTTTAAAAACTATTTTCATTTTGATGGAGTCCAACTTTTTTTTTCTGTTACATGTGTTTGCGTCTTTTTCTTTAATTGGTTTCCTTTAATTTTTCTTTAATTGGAAGAAGAGAGAGAGAAACACTGATGAGAAACAAACATTGATTGGCTCCTTCTTGCACATCCCTCACAAGGATGGAGCCCAAACCCTCTGCAAGTGCCCTCACCAGGAGTCCAACCAGCAAGCTCTTTGGCATGGGGTTCATGCTCAACCACTGATCCACACTGGCTCAGATGGAGCAATTTTTAATAATATTTTTGTACTTAACTAAGGAAAAGTTGGCACTATAAAAATTAAATAAAAAAAGAAAATAAAAAAGTCCTTTGTCTTTGTTTTGAACAATTATGGGCCTCTAGGAGAGAGCAATTGTGCTTTTGGAGTTAAAGACTTTTCAATAATCATCACTGAACAAACTTAATAACATTATCTACTTTAAGTATCTATACTAATAATAGAGGAACTTGGAAATTGTCTGGTATGCCATCACAGTAACAGGACCAAACAGCTGGCTGGATGGGGCAATAAGGCCAGCAGGGGGGTTAGTGAGGGAGGACCAAGCCACTGAACAGCAGACTGCCTGGGGAAACCTGGCCAGCAAGGGGGGGGGCAGTAAGGGGTGACCAGGAAAGCAGAGGGAGGTGGTTAGGAGTGATCAGACTGGTGGGGGGAAGCGGGGCAGTTAGGGACAATCAGGCAGGTGAGCAGTTAGGAGCCAGCGGTCCCGGATTGTGAGAAGGCTGTCCAACTGCCCTTTTAGGCCTGGTTCCTGGGATTGGGTCTAAATGAGCAGTCAGACATCCCCCAAGGGGTCCCGGATTGGAGAGAGTGCAGGCTGGGCTGAGGGGACGCCCCTGCACCCCTGTACGAATTTTTTGCCCCATGCCTCTAGTACATATATATGTTACAAAAGGTTTAGAGCAGTGGTCCCCAGCCTTTTTGTGGCCATGCCCCACCTAAGCATCTCAAAAGCCCTTTGCCACTGCTGCGACATCTTATTAAAAAAGTGAACTCCTCTTCATGTGGAGGAAACCTAAGAGGTCATTAATTTGCTCTAAATAAGCTTCCAAAAGACTTGGAATCCAAGAAAGAGAAAAATAAAACACTAAAGAACATATGGAATACTGAGGAAGAAATTACTAAGAAATTGTTTTAAAAAATCAATGGAAATTATATGAAAAAATAGCAAATAAAGTTTCAAAACATATAATAGAGAACTGAAACGCATAAATATGTAACAATATATTTTATATACTGTATATGAGGCCCTTAGAACCATAAGAAATGAAAAAAAATTCACTGTTAATAACTCATTCCCGAATTGCCCCCCTTAAAAATCAAATTGCCACCATGTGGGTCCTATTGCCCCACATTGGGCACCACTGGTTTAGAGGCAAGATAACAATTCCAATTTCTTACAAAATATCTGCATTGCCACAGCGGGCTTATTTAATGAAATATATATCAGGGGAGGGGTGCACCCAGCTTTAAATAGCAATTTTTGGCAGAGTCCAGTTAGGAATTATTTGATTAAAAATATTCTTTATTTGCCATTTTCCCCCTTTGAGGTGGATTTCCATCTTGTTACAGTGAGTTGTAAACCAAGTAGTTAAAGGAGACCAAAGTGATTTTCAAAGTAGCTGCCTTGGGAGTAGGACACAGGCTGGATATAGTTATGTGTCAAGGGAAAGTTTCACTTAAGGACTTGTGCAGGAGCACCCAGGTGGCTAATTTGACTGTAATTTTAACAACATGTTAACAATATCTGTGATGTCAAGGCCATGACCATAGCCATAGCCATGGCAGGACAGAGCAGCAATTTTAAATCAATTTTTTAAATGATTTTTATTTATTTCAGAGAGGAATGGAGAGAGAGAGAGAGGGAGAGGGAGAGAGAGAGAGAGAGAGAGACAGAGAGAGAGAGAGAGAGAGAGAGAGAGAAGAGGAGAGGAGAGGAGAGGAGAGGAGAGGAGAGGAGAGGAGAGGAGAGGAGAGGAGAGGAGAGGAGAGGAGATAGGAGAGGAGAGAGAGAATGTGAAGCCTGCAACCCAGGCAAGTTTCCTTACCCTGAAGCAAACCAGGACTTCCTGGTTCATAAGTCCTGGCTCAAATACTGAACTATGTGTTCTCCAGTGTCAGAACAGCAAAAACAACCCTGGTTGTGTTGGTGCAGTAGTTACAGCATCAGCCAAGGGTGTGATTCCCAGTAAAGGTCAAGCACATTGCTTGAAGGTTTGATCCCCTGCCCTGGTCTGGGCATGTAAGGGAAGCAACCAATCTATAAGTATCTTTTAGGTTTATGTTTTTCTCTTGCTGTCTATCTCTTTCTTTCTTGGTCCCTCTCTGCCTACACCCTACCCTCACTCTTTAAAAAAAATCTACAGAAAAAATAGTCTAAGGTGAGAATTAAAAGAATAATAATAAAATTGTAGCAACAATTCAAGCACTTCCTACATAACAGGACATAGTTAAAATATTTTGAAGTGCACACAGTCAAATATTTCCACACTTTTGGACATTTGCTATGGCCACTAATTAATGAAATAATCAATTTTATCTGTAAGATAAAAATAGAAATCCATTTTTTTCTTTTTCTTTTTTAAATCCTCACCCAAGGACATTTTTCAAATTTGAAGGCAGGGGAGATACAGATAGGAACATCAGTGTGAGAGACACATACTTTGGTTGTCTCCTTCTGGGGCCCCAAACAAGGCCCAGGATCCAGCCTGCAACCAAGGAACATTTCAGTCTCATGGCAACATGGCCAGCAAAGGATTCCTGTCTCTAAGGATGGACCCGCCCTTCTCATCTGGAACAGCTTCATGTCAGGCTTGTGACTGACACTTGTCCATCTGCTCTCTGACCTTTTCTCTCAGGCTTTCTGTCTGTTGGGTCATTCAGACTTTCCCTGCAGTTGTTGGAAGATCTCCTTGGCTTCTCTCTCCATCATGTGCAGGTGTAGGTGCTACTCCTCATGGAGAAATAGATGCATCTTCTGGCATTGAGCTCTGATCATCAGCTTCCTAAGGGCCCTGTACTCCTGCTCAGATAGAGGGCCAAAGGGATGACATATCCTCAGTTTAAGCAGAATTTCAAAAGCCACTTGAGAAACTCTCTGCCTCAGAACTCAAAGTGTCTTGAGTACTTGCTAGTCTGTCTGCCCATCCTGACCATAGTGTTTCTGGTGGTTTATTTTGTTTGTTTGTTTGTTTTGTTTCCTGTTAAATTAAGCCCTCTATTACTGAGAACAAATCCATCAAAGCCATATACACTAGAAAGAGGTAAAGTATCTGCCCTCTTACTCAGTGTATAGGATTGTAAAGGAATGTATAGGTCATTGGCAGGCAAATGATCCCCAAATTAATTCTGGGATAATTATCTCAGACATTCCTTAACATGTTGAATGTCACCTATGGAAGCATATAGAGGAAGAAATTTAATTTTTCAGCAAAAATAAAATAATTCTGAGAGAGGCTGCACTCCTGTAGTGCTGTTACATGGTGCTATCCCTTACTGGGACTAGTCCAACAATGACTTGCACTACTGTTTCCTGGATTTGTGATTCTGTCACACAGAATTTTTAAATTCTATAACCCTGCAATCTCATTACTACCTAAATAATAAGTATAGTAACTAGTATGTTTAGTCTGTCTCACTGGTTGAGCTTTGACCCAGGAAACAACAGGTCAAAGTTTGATTCCAGGTCAGGGCACATGGCTAGCATTAAGGTTTGATCCCTGGAAGAGGGATTATAAGAAACATCTGATAGATGATTATCTCTCATCATTGATATGTGTGTGTGTGTGTGTGTGTGTGTGTGTGTGTGTGTTTGTGTGTGTGTGTCTTCCTTTCTCTGAATTCATAAGAAAATATATTTACAAAAATAAATATAGTAAGTCATCACAGGATATCAAATAAAAAAGGAATCTCAGGTTTAGTCATCTGCTCTTTGTTTTCTTCTTCATTTGTACAAAGATTCCTCTTCCTTATTTGAACTGTTGTGATTTTTTAAATTTTATTTCTCTGCATGTATTCATCTTTTCTACTGACACATGATCTCCAGATTCTTGCAGATTTGTCTTACCATTGAGGACTGGGTTTGGGGAAGGAGAATTGAGAAGTTACTATGATACCTACAAAACTTAGTTATGTTAGTTTAGTTACTATATTTATTATTTATTTTATAAATTTATTTTTTACTGATTTCAGAGAGAGAAAGGAAAAGGGTGAAAGAGATAGAAACATCAATAATGAGAGAGAATCATGGATAGGCTGCGTCTTACAAGCCCCCTATTGAGGACTGAGCTAGCATCTCAGGTCTGTGTCCTGACCAGGATTCTAATTGTTACCATGGGCAGCCTGCCCACAGAATTATTGGATTTTTTACTGAAAAATGAAACTTCTTGCTCTATATGCTTATATAGAGGACTGGCAACATGTTGAGGAACGTCTGACATAATTTTTTTCCAGAATGAATCTTGGGATCATTGTTGGTCAATGACCCTTACCTTAATTTATAATCCTATTCATTGAGTAAGAGGGCAGGTACTTCGCCTCTTTCTAGAAAATGTGGGCTTTGGTGGATTTATCATTCATTTTCCAATAAATTTTAAAAGGTGAGTTTTATTTAGATTTTGACGTTTCAACTTTCCAGGAAAGTTAAATTATTTTCATTTCATCTATTTATAAAAATCAGACCTAAATTCCCAAACATTTTATAATTTAGGGGAACAAATTACATAGTGGGGGAATCAGTGATTTGTTAAACTGTGATAGGTGCCAACAAAATACAAGTAACATGGCACCTCTGTTAAACATAATTTTCTACAGCATGTATAAAATGGTGACTATACCTAATAATATTGTATTTGAAAGTTTCATGCCTCTTACTGCAAAGTACATTCACATTCTGTTAGGATGAAAGCCCACAAGTGTTTTCTGTGTGTTGTAAACCTAATCAGCCATCCTACTACTATCTGTACTCTATTCAGGTTCAGGCTGGTTACTTCCTTTTGGAAAACATTATCCACTGTCAGCAAGTGGGTGTGGCCTTACCTGGGTGGACCTGATATAAAAGACACATCTGCGCAGAGGCCACTTCATTCCTTCTCCAGGGTAGACTGACTGAAGTTGGAGCTCCGTTTTTAGCAAAGAGATTTCCTATCTGCCCTGATAGCGACAGAACTTCCAGAGGTGGGATCATTCCTAGGACACACTGGTGCGTATGGAATTTAGAGTAAATTTTTTATCTTTTTGGAGTAAATATCTTCATGCCTTCTTTCTCTTCTTACAAATATTTTCAATTTACCTGTTGGGGTGTTTGCAAGTTCTCTAAGTAGACAAGTAGATTTCCTTGTTAACTGAAATGAAATCAATATCTGTGATTAGAGCAATTGTAATTTACGGATATTCATTGTAGTAAACTACCTGAATATTTTTTATTTTAGTACCACATCGCTACTAGATTTTTTAGTTCTTAAGAGATTTCTCTAGTTTTTATAGAATTATGAAAATCATAAACACCTAAAATATTCAACATAATATATGCATGTTACTGTCTTAAAATACCTTAACCTTAAAAGTGTTCAACTAGTTAGGAAACCTTAAAAAGGTTCTATATGCTATTTTCTGCTTTTTAAGGCTTATGTATCCAGTTTCTGATTTTTTTCTCTAATAGGCACATTTTATTTTTAAGGGCATTTTTATTGATTTCAGAGAAGAGGAGAGAGGGAGAGAGAAATAGAAGATCAATAATGAGAGAGAAACATTGGTTAGCTGCCTCCTGTATGCCCCCCACTGGAAATCAAGCCCACAACCCAGGCAAATGTCCTGTCCTCCTTGATCAGAGGTTAATGCTCATCCACTGAGACAGGCTGGCCTGGCTAATTAGTGTTTTAAAGGGATAGGGGGAAATAATCCCAGTGGGGAAAACAAAGAATCAACCAAAATAACCAGCAAGTAAAACCCAAACCAAACCTCTTAGGCCCTTTTGGTCCTGAATCTTATTCCTGTTTATTTCCTGAGCAGGACAATTTAAACAGACATTCCAGAGATGAGAGGAGTTCTAGATCAGAGGGAAAGACTAAATGAGCAATGAAGGGAAGGTGCTATATTCAAATATAGTATTATTGGAAATAAAATCAGCTGTAGGAGCAGTAATGGGAGTAGAATATGAAAATATTTGCCAAGTGGATATTGTTTAAAATCTGCCAAGGGTGAGATAAGTAAATATTCCTGGAAATTCCAAAAGAAATTAATCTAATCAATGAAGTGACTGTCTTCCTCACTATAGCAACCTAATTAGGGTGGAGCTTCAGGGGTCCCATATCAATGTGTCTCAATATCCAGATTATTTCTATTTGGAGGCCTTTGAAGTTGGCTGGAAAACTCAAAAGGTTACAGTTGGTTTTGGATACAAAAGCCCAGAGAATACAGAACTCCTGACCCAATTGGGTGGGTGTTCCTATGAAATCAATTATGTAATCTTAAGTTTGAGCATACACTTGTAATTAAATGAATTCTCACTTCCTTCCTTAATATTCATAAGTAAATACATATATAGTAGTTTAATTTGTCGGTAGGCTTAAAATTCTCTTAAGAAAATGTAATTTGCCTAGTTAATAAAATTATATAATTACTTGTAGTTTATTCTTGAGCTATAGAATTTTAACTCTTATTGCTTTGACATTCACATAATTATTTTTTTATGTTTTGTTCCTTATGCATACAAATTGTGATATCTAGAGGGAAACTTCTGTAATTCCAGTACTTTTATAGTTGGCATGAAACCTAATGCTTAATTACTTGTTGTAGAACAGCAAAAGTGACACATGCTTAAGGATGAAGAAAAGTTAACCAAATAAAATTATAAATATTCCATAATTTTTTATTCACTCCTTGGTACTTGAAGGGAGAATCAATGTTGTTCACTGGAAAGCATTCATTCCCCTGCACTCCAGAGAATCTATAAATTCAAGGTTCAAGATTCACTCATAGATAAAGCTCAGAGTGGAATGCAAGTCTCCTTAGCTTGTTTCATTTTATTTAAAGCCTGTACCATCGGTCACAGACACTTGCTGCACTTGGAAAGGCACTAGAGAGAAACAGCCCTTTCCCTTTAGGGCATTTCTATTTTCTTTTTTTCCTTCTTCTTCCCAGGGCTTTTTTCTTACGTTAGCCTTGAGTAGCCAGTTGTTCTATTTAAGACAAGCCCTGGTGAAATCAAGAAAAGACAGGCTAGAATGATAGGTGATGTTATTCTTTTAAAAACTGCAAATGTAGCATAAGAAACATAAATTTTGCTTTAGACATTTTTTGTTTATTATGTTAAGGCAATTTAATTGCATGAAGGACATTTTCCATGTGAGTTGTGATTTTCTTATTCATTCTTCTCTTTATCCTCAGATACACAGAGCACACGCTGTAAAACTTCCAAAATAGTTCAGAGGCTAAGACTTAAGCTTGAAGACTTTTGTGTTTCTGCTGTGGTGTTTGCATAACTGGGACCTCATAAATAGACCAATCTAATGGAGAACACCGAGACCCCTGTTGTCCCCAAAGGGAGCCCAAGCAAATCCCCCAAGGAGGGAGGAGATGAAAAAGAACTGAAGTCTTCCCAGGAAAATGATCTTTGGGGAGACATAAGATTCCATGGAGAGCCTGAGAAGCCCCCCATGAATGCATACAACAAGTTCCACCAGGATTTATGGTCCAGTGAGGAGCTGCGAGGCCTGCCCCCAAGGCAGCGCATGGTGGAGATTGGCAGACGCTGGCATCGTGTCCCAATGAGCCAGAGGGAGCAGTATGAGCAGCAGGCTGAGGAGCTGCAGAAACAGTACAAGGTGGACCTGGATAACTGGCTCAAGACTCTGTCTCCTGAAGAGTATGCTTCCTTTAGAGAGAGAAGCTCTGGGAAGCGTAAGATCAGCATGCCTGGAGGCCCGGACCCCAAGATCATCAGTACAGATGTGCAGTCTCCATCAGCAAAGACTCTGCAAGAAGAGCTTGAACAGAACCAGGGGCCGGCTCCTGGGATGGCATCTCCAGAGACACATGGAGACCATTCTCATGCCTCACAGGGTTCTGAAGAAAAGAAGGAGCATGAGGAAAAGGCAGAAAGCAGCAGCTCCTCAGACTCCAGCAGTAGCGATGAAGATGACAGCAGCTCCAGCTCATCTTCCTCAGGGGACACCTCTGACTCAGACTCCAACTGAGCTTTGTTCATTCCTAGATGGTGGGACAAAGAATTTCTCAACTGAAGTCTTTGGCATCTGTGTAAACTGAAGGGCTCTTCTCCTGTCCCCCTTTATATATAAATTAGAGTCCTGGTGCATGAAATTCGTGCATAGGGGGTGTGTGTTCCTCAGTCCAGCCTGCACCCTCTGCAATCTGGAACCCCTCTAAAGATGTCCCACTGCCTGTTTAGGTCTGATCCTACTCAGTCTCACAATCCATGATGGCTGGTTCCCAACTGCTTGCCTGCCTGCCTTTCTGATTGCCCCTAACTGCTTCTGCCTACCAACCTGATCACCCCTAATCACTCCCTTGCCAGCTTGATTTCCTCTAATTGCCCTCCCCTGCAGTCTGGTTACCCCTAACTACCCTCTCCTGGAGGCCTGTTCTCCCCAACTGCTCTCTCCTACAGGCCTGTTTTCCCCTCCCCTGATGGTTTGATTGGCCCACAACTTCCCTCCTTTGCAGGCCTGGTCCCTCCCAACTGTCCTCCCCTGCTGGCCATCTTGTGGTGGCCATCTTGTATCCACATAGGGGCAGCCATATTGTGTGTTGGAGTGACAGTCAATTTACATATTACTCTTTTATTAGATAGGATATAAAACTGCTTTTATTTCATCTTAATTTTTTTTATTGTATCCTTTTCCCATATTGTCCCCCTCCCCTCACTCATGCCCTACCTCCCCTGGTGTCTGTGTCCATTGGTAGGCTTATATGCATGCAAACAAGTCTATTGTTTGATCTCACTCTTTACCCTCACTCTCCTCTACATTCCCTCTTCGGTGTGATGGTCTGATCTCCCTGACCCCTTTTATTGCTTTGATTCTTCCTTTCCCTACTCCTCCTCAATACAGAGTAGGACAAGTTCGGAAGCAGGGAATTGGGATAGTACTCTAAATATCAGATTCACACAACCTGGGAAAAGAGGTTCCTGCTGGGAGAAGAAATATATGTGAGCCTGTATTGGGTCCCACTACACCATCAGTACCACTCCCTCTAGGAGCCCCAAGCAATGAATAATCTTAAAACAAATGGTGAGGTAATTGGGCAGCTGAGGGGAGCACATTGCACTAGATTGTGTATTTCTGATGAAAGAAGTTTTGCTTTCCTCATTTTCTGTCTGCCAGAGGTTGTTTGGGGCCACCATGAGTCTGTGACTCCTATATTCTCTGTAAGAGCTATAGCTCTGGACTCTTGCACTCATCTGGTGTGAGAAAGGAGTTGGTCATTCTTTTTTTTTTTTTAATATATTTTATTGATTGTTCACTGAGAGGAAGTGAGGGATAGAGAGCCAGAAACATCGATGAGAGAGAATCATCAATCAGCTGCCTCTCTTGCACCCCTCACTGGGAATGTGCCCGAATCAAAGGTACATGCCCTTGACTGGAATCAAACCCGGGACCTTTCAGTCCTCAGGCCAACGCTTTATCCACTGAGCCAAACCGGTCTTGGTGGAGTTGGTCATTCTTAAGGTGAGAGTGGACAGCATCATGTAGCATGCAATATTTATACATGGATATTTAACTCTGACATTTCTATGAGTGTTTCTTACTAATTTTAAATAAAATTATATTTTCTAATTTTAGCTATCTCATGTGAATGAGTGCCTCCATAGAATAAATGCATTATAATTTGGGGCACTGCTTCTCTAAGTAGTGTGTGCATTTGTTCTTGGCAAAACCTAAAATTCTTCCTGTTGCTTCAGGTTCAAGTAAATCTCCTTTTTAGTGTTTATGGTAGATGGATATATTATAATAGATGGATAATTAGATTGATAATTAGATAGGTAGTTGCTTCAGGTTCAAGTAAATCTCCTTTTTAGTGTTCATGGTAGATGGATATATTATAATAGATGGATAATTAGATTGATAATTAGATAGGTAGATAGATAGTAGATAGTAGATAGGTGATAGACAGAAATAAAAAGATACATCGATAGCCCTGGCTGCTATCTTTCAGTGGTTAGAGCATTGGCCTGCATACCTAAGGGCCTCAAGTTCAATTCCTGGTTAAGGGCAAGTACCTTGGTTGCATGTTTTATCCCTGCCCTTAGTTGGGGTGTGTGGGAGAGGCAACCAATGGATTGGTCTCTCATGTAGGTTTTTCTCTCTATATATAAAAATCAATGGGAAAAATACTCTTGGGAGAGGATTAACAATAACAACAAAAGATATATGGATATATATATATATATATATATATATATATATATATATATAAAGATATAGACATATAAGTATGCAATATTCTGTTCCACTGGTCTATCAATGAATTATTGTGGTAGTACCACATTGCTTTGATTATTTGGTTTACTGATACATTTTAAATTCTAAGCACCTATCATTATATGCTATTCCTCTCTATATTTCTGGCTATTTCTATATTGTGTTCTCATGAATATAATCATGATAAAAGTAATTGTATCATTTTTATATGAAAATAATTTAGAAAACTAGTTATCTTAGTGAATTTTTATTAAGTGTTTTTCTAGGTGAAGTACATTTTAGAAAATAATGGCAACAATTACATATTTTATATCTCTAATCCTTTCTCTTTCTAAAAATGTTGGTTGGAATATTCAGAACAATGTTAAGTAATAACAATGATGTGTGCTTATCTTGCATCTGACTTTCAGACTAAGATTTAAACTTTAAAGAATTTGCAAATATTGAAATTATGCTGATTAATATTATATTTAGAATAAACTATATAACCTATTCATAAAATGCCTATGTATTTATATTATTTTGCTACATAATATATATTATTATTTAATACATCACTTCTATCAGATCAATAATATTTTCATTAGCTATATTCATATCAGAGATTGGGTTATTATATGCCCTAATATTAAACAATCATCATATTCCAGAAATAAACCTGTTTTTTTTAAATTCCATATTGAAAATATAACTAGAGGTTAGGCAGATTTTCCAGCCATTCCTATGCTGGGAATGTGACATATTACACAAAACTTCTGGGTATATTCACTACATTCACTAACTCTTTTTCATAATCTAGATTTTTTATTGACTTTTCCCATGGTAATGAAACCTCCCTGGCAGGCTGAGGGATATGGGACACGTTATTTCAATAAAGCTGAAGGATTTCCCATCTCTCTTCCCTAGAAATTGAAAAGAAAATGTATTTAGGATAGAGGATCCAGGGAGGAAAATCTGTCAGAATAGTTCCTTATATCTAGCCTGGGCTCCTCAGCACCTAGTCTCTTCACTTTGCATAAAACGGAGAGAAAGTGAATGGTAAGTATCACGGGACTATCTGGGTGTCACGATGTGCATGGTGTCTGTCAGTCCAGAGGAAGGAAGCTATCCCTCATGTCTGTGCTACTTGAAGTTCAGGAGGGAAAATGAGGTTGCAGAGTGATTTGGCTTCTACATTTATCCTCTTAACAGATTGGCTCTCATTCATTAGGCATTTCTTTCCTTCAAGGACTGTAAACTCCTGATTTCCCAACTTGGCTTCTCAGGCTGCTCCACTGCTTTCCCTGTTGTGGGTTCTACATATTCTTATTTTAGTCTATATGTTTTTCAGGCATGACCTCATTGTACCCCATGTTTTCAATTATTCTTTTAAAAAATATATTTTATTGATTTTTTACAGAGAGCAGTAGAGAAGGACAGAGAGTTAGAAATATTGATGAGAGAAACATCGTTCAGCTGCCTCCTGCACACTCCCTACTGTGTATGTACCTGCAACCAAGTACATGCCCTTGACTGGAATTGAACTTGGGACCCTTGAATCCACAGGCCAATGCTCTATCCACTGAGCCAAACCGGTTATGGCATCAATTATCATTCTTATATCAAGGAGTTCCACATTGATATCTAAGTTCATATGTATAGAAATTCATCCATAGAGTAATAAAAAATTCATAACATCTCAAATGGAGAAGACAAATTTGCGGTGTACAAATGAAGAAGAAAACTAAGCGCAAGTGGTGGAACCTGAGATTCCTTCCTTGTTTGAGATTCTATGATGGCTTAGTTACTATATTTATTCATTTTTATAATATGTTTTCTTCCTGATTTCAGAAACAGGAAGAGAGAGGGAGGGAGAGAGATAGAAACATCAATGATGAAAGAGAATCATCAATCAGCTGCCTCTTACAAGCCTCCTGCTGGGTTCGAGCCAGTATCCTGGGCATGTGCCCTTAACTGGCATGGAACCATGGCCTCTTAGTTCATAGTTCAATGATCAACCACTGAGTCATATTCGGTGGGCAGTACTAGATATTCTCATTTCATTCCTTATTCTTACAGGAAAGCTTGCAAATTCTCCATTAAATATGATGTTTGCCATAATTGCTTCTAGATCATTATTGTAAGCTTATAAAATTTAATTCCCCTGTTTGTTTGTTAATAAGTATTTAAAATAATGAATGGTCATTGGATTACATTGAGTGGTTTTATATTGAATCTAAATACTCAAATACATATGCATAACATTATTCATAAAATTCTCTTATTATCCATTAACATTTAAATCATCTGCATGTTTGCTCTTTTTTAAAAAATCCACACCTCCAGTTATGTTTGTTTATTTTTTTTGGAAGAGAGGAAAGGAGAAAGAGAGAGACCCATTGCCTCCCATATGTGTCCTCACCAGGAATTGAACCTGTAACCTTTTGGTGTATGGGATGATGCTCCAATCAACTTAGCCACATGACCAGGACTGTATATTTGAACATCTCTCTTCCCTTTTATAAGGATTAGTCTTCTTATGAGTTTATCAATTTAATTGATCTATTCAAAGAGCTAATTTTGTATGCTATTGAGTTTTTTATTGTATTTTCTTTATTTTCAGTATTTTATGCATTATTATTATAAATTTTATTTCTAAGTATCTGATATGGATTTTCTTTTTTAAAAAATATTTTTGTTAAATTATTATCTGTGCACATATATTATCATTGCCCTCCCAATATAGATTTTCTTTTTCTTTTTAAATTTTATTTATTTATTTTTAATAAATCTTTATTACTCAGATTATTACAATTGTTTCTCCCTTTTCTCCCCCAAAGCTCCCTACCACCCAGTTCCCTTCCCACCCTCTGCCCTTACCCCCGATCCCCCCAATTGTCTTCATCCATTAGTTATATGATTTCAATCCAGTCTCTCACTGCTTCCCCACCCCTTATCCTCCTGATAATTATCAGTCCACCCCCTTCTTTGCCCCTTATTCTACTATATTCACCACTTTATTCTGTTCCTCAGTTTTTTTTCCTTCTATTTTCCTTTTTTCCATATATGAATTTCACGTGGGACACACTCTATCATTTGTTTTTGTAGGGAAATACAACAGAGTGTTCTGTAGCTAATGGCTGCAGACTGTCCAAATGTCTCAGGACCACTCGAATAGAATCTGCTCCTCCTCCGGTTCACACCGCCCCCTCCCCCCGGGTCCCACCACTTCCCCTGGGCACATGGCTCTCCCGGTGTTCATAGCTCCCCGGGTCTCACCACCCCCCTTGGGCACACGGCTCCCCTGGGGCACACGGCTCACCCAGGACACAAGGCCCCCTGGGGAACACAGCTCTCCTGGGGCACCTGGCCCCCCTGGGGCACACGGCTCACCCAGGACACAAGGCCCCCTGGGGCACATGGCTCACCCAGGGCATATGGGTCCCCCAGGACCCACTGCTGATGGTGGGCAGGCTGAGATGGCTGTGGGCATGGAGACTGCGCTCCAAGGCGTCCGGGCGGGAGTGGAAGGTGTGGCTGAGGCCCTTCATTGGTTCCCTCGCACCCAGATGGCGCAGGCTTGGACGGTGCAGACGAGGAGGCCAGGCTCCGATGCAGCCCATTGCCTGGGCACGGTGCGGAGTGAGCTTCACTCTTGGTGGGCTTCCCTCACTTGTGGTAGCGGTGGTGACAGCAGCGGCGGCGGTGGCGGGACTGAAGGGTGAAGGGCTCGCAGGGGATGTGAACAGAAGGCGCTGCGCCAGCTCCTCACCAGCACGGCGGGTGGGCTGGGTCAGCTGTGGGAGAGGAGGCCAAGCTGAGATGGCTGTGGGTGGGGAGACCGCGCTCCAAGGCATCTCGTTCCGGGCTGAGGCGGAAGGTGCGGCTGAGGCCTGATATCGGTTCCCTCGCTCCCACAGCAGGCAGGCCAGGATGGTTGCAGATGTGGAGGCCATGCTCCGAAGCAGCCCACTCCCTGGGCCCAGGGCCAAGAGAGCTCTGCTCTCGGTGGGCTTCCCTCACTCTGGGTGGTGGCCTTGGCGGAGGCTCTGGCAGCTCTGGCGGGTCCAGTTCCACCGTAGTTTTAAACTCCACATGGTGGCAACAGCGGTTTTCTTTGTCTCTAGTTGTAGCCATCCCATTTTGCCAGCTTTCCCGTGGGTCTCATGTGGTCCCTTTCAATTTTAGCTGCTGTTTTTTTTTCCATATTGTTGATGAGGCGGCAGGTTAGGAGACTACATAGGCCACCATCTTGTTTCAGTCTCCCTCTCTTTTTTATTTTTTACATATATTTTGTTGATATTTTTACAGAGAGGTAGGAAGAGAGATAGAGAGCTAGAAATGTCGATGAGAGAGAAACATCGACCAGCTGCCTCTTGCACACCCCCTACCGGGGATGTGCCCACAACCAAGGTACATGCCCTTGACCGGAATCGAACCTGGGACCTTTCACCCCACAGACCTACGCTCTACCACTGAGCCAAACCGGTTTTGGCCCAATATGGAATTTCTAAACTACCTTGTTAAGATAGGCTTTTTTCTTTCATAATATAGTCATTTAATATTAAACATTTTCTAGTGCACACCATAAAAAAGTAATTAAAAACAGTTGAAATAAATTTTAATAACATATTTAACCTAATATATCCAAAACTTCATTTCAGCATATAAAGTCAAATATTAATGAGATGTTTTACACGATTTTTTAAATATTTACATTATGCATGGGTTTAATTCTTATAACAAAGCCCAGTTAAGACTATTCACATTTCAGGTGACTACCAAAAAAGACAAAACCAAATTAGACAAACCACCCATCTACATGGGAAACAGCTTATTTTCAAATCCTTACTTGACAGAACAATTTCAAACAGTCTTAGGACCAGAGGGTGGGTAAGGACCCACATTCTCTAACATCCAACAGATGGCCACTATCAATGGCCTAATGATGATAGTTTTAGAGAGAAAGTTGTCCCAGTTAGCGAGGCGGGTGCTTTATTGAGCGTGATCCACTGGCTGATGTAACCTGGCATCATAAAGACCACCAGCGAAGCTCTTTATTTTCAAGTAAATATGGAGGACTGCATTTCATTCCTAGGCTCTTTCTTAGAATTTCCACAGACTAGACAGTTTTCTTAATATACTAGTACTGTCCTACACTTTGAACTGGAGATTAGGCTATTGTAGGTATAGACAAAAGTTTAAATCAACCTAATTGGATTAAATAATTGCTTAATCTGTTAAAGAAAAAAATAACAAACACCTTCAGGTGGCTGATAATAAGATCAGTGGGTCTTATGTCATTATTTGGTCTTCCAGTTTTACCACCCACATAAGTTCACCTCAGATATGACTTCCAATACCCTTCACTCTAAACCTAAAATATATTAACTAGGCTAGGTCATTGCATGGATGTTTGTTTTTAAAAAAATACACTTTAACTTTTAGGTTCACAGGGAAATTGAGGGGAAGGTACAGAGTTTTTTCATATTTCCCCTATACAGGAAACTATTGTGACACATCATTACCACCCAGAGTGCCTTTATATAAACTTATAGCTTACATTAGGGTTCTCTCTAGATGATGTACATTCTATGGATTTGGACAATTGATAATGAAATGTAATCACCATAATAGTATCATACAGATTTTCCCAAGCCTTGGGAGCCCCCAGGGAGCAGTGGCATTAGAGGCTCACCGACTTGGGGTGATGAGGTCCCAGGCAACTCACGCTGCAAAGACCTGCTCTTTGCCAGGGGTCTGTCACTGGAGTACACCCAGGTGGCCATGTCCGTGGAGCATCTCTTGGCACCAGCTATGCTAGGTGAAAAGTTCTCCAGGTGAGATGAGTTAGAGAGGCAGAATCAAAGTGGGAAGTACGAGGTAGAACAAGTTTAGTGGCTCTGCCCACTCTGAGCACAGGGACACTTACCCTGCAGGTCCATCAGGAGCCTCAGACGATGGTGGGGCTTCAGGAGCTGGCTTTTCAGGGTCAGAGGGTACTGGAACTTTTCCAGCTTCTCCAAGCTGGCCAGAGTCTTTAAGAGGGGGTTCTTATACTCCAGCTTGGAGTTTTTCTCCAGCAGCTCTGAGATCTGCTCCTTTAGGAGCTCCACCTCCTCTCTCACAGCATAGAGCAGGTGATTCTTGACCAGGCCTGCTCAATCTTATTGCCTAGGGCCATCACGCTGATTCCGGAGGTCTGAGTTCCAAAGCTAGCTAGCAATTCCTTCTGGGCACTGAAGCTGCAGTCCTGCTCCCAGGTGGCACCAGTGCACAGCCAACGCCCTGGCCAGCCCTGCTCAGCCCTGCCAACCATCCTTCCCCTGCCTCTAGCTGCCTCTGTCTGAGCCTGCAGCAGCTCATTCTCACAGAATAATTTTCTTATAAGGCAATTGAAAATGAATATTTTCTGATACAAATACAAAACCTTGTGAGTTCTGTCAGAAACTTGACCTTAATTTGAAATGGTTTACATGCACTTGGTATGTGTATGTTTTAAGACAAATGATCTGCTTTTTTCTGTGCCTGGACATTTTTAGGTGTTTTTATTTTTATTGATTTCAGGGAGGAAGGGAAAGAGGGAGAAAGAGAGACATCAATGATGAGAGAATCATTGATCATCTGCCTCCTGCATACTCCCTACCGGGACCTAGCCTGAAACCCAGACATGTGACCTTGACCGGAATTGGAATAAAATGTGGGATCCGTCTATCCACTGAGCCAAACTGGCTAGGACTGTCCATGGACTTTTAAAGTTAAAAATATTTCACAAAAACATTTCAAGAAGAAATTTTGATTGACTTTAAGATTACTTTATTACTCAAGTACTGGAGGAACTGGTATATTCAAATGAAAATATAAAAACATTGCGGATCATTGGATCAGTATTCTGAAGCACAAAGTAGTTGTATAGAAGAGTGAAAGGGGATAAATGGTGTTGGAAGGACACTTGGCTTTGGGTGGTAAGCACACAATACAATATACTGATGATATTATAAAATTTATACTTGTAACCTATATAATTTTATTAACCAATGTCACCCAAATAAGCACAATGACTTAATAGGTCAAAAATTTGAAAAGGGCTAATTCACTTCCCTGAAGCATTGTCTTACTTCCTCTAAGTACAAAAACAAGAAAGAATCAACACATTTTTGATGCAATGTGTCAGACTGAGATGTGTTTATGTGGTATTGGGGTCCTTACAACTCTGAGTCAATACATTATGGAGATTAACCCTTTATTTGACCTCATACTCCCATCTGCCTACATTATTCTTATTCCATATTACTCTTGATTCTGCACCTAAGCTCGCCACCATATTGCCCTGTTATTTTTTTTTTCTCCTCAATAGATTTATTTCTATCTTCAGGTTGAGTCTGAACTTTAAGAAGAGTAAAGGTCTTAGCTGGTTTGGCTCAGAGGATAGTGTCACCCTGCAAGCTGAAGGGTCCCAGGTTTGACTCCAAAGGGCATATACCCTAGTTGCATGCTCAATCACCACCAGTAAGGGGCATGCAGGAGGCAACCTATCCATGATTTTTATATCTTTGATGTTTCTATCTCTTTCTCCCTGTCCCTTCCTTTCTGAAATCAATGAAAAAAAATATTTTTTTAAAGGAGAAGTGTAAAGGTCTTAACAGTATGTATTTTCATTTTATACATTTTGTGACTTAGTTTCATGGCATTATTCTCTTTCCTTCACTTTCATTTTTTCTTAACGTGAATACACTTTCACTCACTTAAGAAATGGAGCTAGATATTATTAATGTAAACTTACTGATTTATAAGTGCCTTTAAGATAATTATGGAAACACTTTCTTATAAATATTGGAAATATTTTTCCCAAAATGCTGTTTTCAGATAATTTACTTGTGATTTTTCCAACTTTTAGGTTTTATAAATATCTGTAAAAATCAATTGTGTGTATATATATATATATATATATATATTAATATACTTTATTGATTTTTTACAGAGAGGGAAGGAGAGGGATAGAGAGCTAGAAACATTGATGAGAGAGGAACATCCATCAGCTGCCTCCTGCACACCCTAAGGATGTGCTCACAATCAAGGTACATGCCCTTGACCCGAATAGAACCTGGGACCTTTCAGTCTGGAGGCCAATGCTCTATCCACTAAGCCAAACCGGTTTTGGCAATAATATATATATATATATATATATATATATATATATATATATATATATATTTAAAAGCAATATACCTCCTGCCCAGCTGGTGTGGCTCAGTTCTTCAGTGTCAACCTATGAACTAGAAGGTCACATTTCCATTCCGGGTCAGGGCACTGGGCTAGGGCTCGATCTCCAGTATAGGTCAGGCAGGAGGCAGCCAATCAATGATGTTTCTGTCTTTCTTTCCTTCTCCCTTCCTTTCTGAAATCAATAAAAATGTATTTTTATAAAAAGAATGAAAAACTTTAAATATTGGCAGCACATATTTATTTAGGATCTATTCTATATTAGGTCCTAGAATAAACTTTCTTTGCATTAGATATTTTGACTCTAACCATCAGTCATTGGAAGGTTGGTTCATTTTCTGCCTTATTTCTCCTTAGAAATGTGTATTTTGAGATTCAACATATAGCAATGGTAGGAGCACAGACATTAGAGATTACTTATTACCTTATTCAAATCACCACTCAATAGCAACACCATCTGACTTAGTTTCTTTATCAGAAATATTGGATTAAGGCTCCATATGTAAAATACAGAAAGCACATTTACAGGAAAAATCATATGGCATGAGTTCCATAAATGTAAGCTCTTTGCTAAATTTGAGGTTTTTTTATTTAAGTCTAAAAAATTACCTTGATTTAGCTAATCATCATTGATTAATTTCTAACAATATATTCAGGAAATGCAGTGGTGAATTTGCTATTTATTGTGGGACAAGAACAATTCAAACAACAACCGATTCGTGGGTGTGATAGGAGGGAGCTTATGTGTGCATTTTGGTCTTCTGTCTTCCATTCCATCACTCATGGCCGAGGTGATGATGCTAACTGAATTAACGATGATGTATGGCTGTTCAGATTGTAATACACACACACACACACACACACACACACACACACACACGGTCCCTATCATAATAGAGATTCTATAGTGGCTGTCCCACACACACAAATACCATTTTATCACAAAAGGAAAAAAAATCAATGGGGTTTTTAAACTCTTTTAAAATCAGTTTTCCAGATCAACTTTCAAATCCTGAAAATTTATAGCAAAACTCATTTCAAGTAAGGTAATTTACTAATGTATCCATCCAAAGATTTGCTAATTGCCCCTGGTGCCCTAACCAAGGCATTCTACTGTTGAAGGGGCTGGGTGGGGGGGAGGCGCAGGGGGACAAGTTATTCAAACTATTCTAGGTTCACTAAAATGCAGGCCTATCCTATTTGCAGAAACTTCCTTGTCAGCTCACTCCACACACTCCTCCACCCCCAGGGTAAGTAAACTTGCAGGAGAGACCAGACCAAGGAGAAATAGTTGCAGACTGACATGACATGTAGATAACCAGGTATATCCAGTATGTAAAAAACCTGCATTCCTAGATTCAAACCAAGAGTAGTAATTGCATAATGATATATATTTTGGTGACTCCAGCAAGCTCATAAAAGAGGCAAAATACCACAGTACATATATTCTTGATAAAAAGCCATAAAGCATGATTTTAATGACAAAAAAAGAAAGAAAAGAAAATTAACACAATTTTACATTTCATCTTATCTTTCTACAGAATAACAGTACACAGGGGTTACATTAAAGTAGAAGAAACATAAAAGACAATAATGTATCCTTAACAGGCTTCAACTAAAAAGGGCTTCCTCACAGCAGAGATCCCAGGCACATAATCAGGTTTATAACTTAGCCCTACCCATGAGTTGCCAGTGAAATGTAAGGTCTGAAATTGTTATTGCACAGGTCACCTATATAATTCTGAAATGGGGAATGCTTAATGAAGGAATGCTTAATGAGAGAACACCTCGCAACATCCACAAAACTTACAGTTCTATTGTCAACATCAAGGAACACACCGACCCTGCACAGAGGTTTCTGTATGTATTGACGAGCCATCGGGGCAGTGGTCCAGAGAGTACTATGATTATCCTCCTTCACATGTATAAGAAGAAATGTGTCCTTACATTCAGTCAATGTGCCATTCTTCTCCATCCAGGATTCCTTACATACCCCTACAGCCCAGTCCCAAGACTTGTCCACATACACCTCCCAATAATGCTTGCCAGACTTAAAGACATGGTTTCCCCATGCAGCAAAAGAGTTAGATGTTCCAGGATCCAGAGACATATGTAGACCATCACCCATAAACCTCAGACTTCTCACATCATCAAACAACCGTATATTCTCAGGAGTTATTTCACCAGTGAAGGAAACTTGCACTGTGAAGAAAAGAAAATATCCCAGTCAAAATCAATGTTAAGCCCTTGGCAGTTTTTATCAGTGATAAGAACAGCATGGACTAAATTTTGTAGTGTTTGATTCCTGATCACGGGCATGTAATCTGGTTGCAGGTTCATCTTTGCCATTTTGGAGGTGCATGTGGGAGACAATCATTCCATATGTGTTTCTATTGTCTGTTTTTCTTGGTCTCTCTCTCTCCCACCTTCCTCCCTTCCATGCTCCTCTGAAAATCAATGAAAAGAATATTCATGGGTAGGGATTAAGAAAACAACAACAAATCAATGTTGAAAATAAAATTATCTATGAGAGAATGGGATACCTTCGTGTCTCACTGAAAAAAACAACAACACTAAGCCTGAATGGAAAATATTGGATTCAAATGATGCCAACATATCTCCTAAAAACAAACAAACAAAAAACCACAAAGAAAACCCAAAAATCCAAGGCCTCCTAGAAATAGGGTCTCATAAAAGTGAAGAAGGTCATGTATAGTTCTGGCTGGTTACTTTTCATAAGCTGGACACCTGGGCAGTGCTACCAAGTCCATAACAATAAATCTTACCTCTCTCACTCCTTCTTGAGGAGAAAAATAATTTTATTTTAAATAAATGGAAATGACTTGCTCAGAATATGGTGCTACACCAGCTGATGATACTCCAGGTAAGTAAGCAAGTTGGCATTAAAGAAGAATCATAAAGGCCATCTTAGGTATGATTTCCTACAAAGGATAGGATGCCTTTGATAACTGGTTCCACCTAAAAGCTTAATCTTTCTTTCTCATAGATTAAACTCCCAGGTATAGGTTTAATGTTGAGCTCTATGTATAGGCTCATTGACCACCAAATTATTTTCTTGTCATATTCATGAATTCTTGGTTTGTACAACTAGCTTTTTACAACAACGGTGATTAGTTCACATTATATCAATTGAAACTCACATTATATACCTAATTATTTTAATTATTTAAGGAAATATTTTAGAAATCTAATTCACTGAAGTTATTTGGAATTCCTTGAACTGATATCCAGTTTTCTATGGATCAATCAAGAATTGACATTTCATATGACATATTTATAGGGTTCAGTGGGATCTATTTGGTGCATGTATTTTTTATCATCATATAAATAACATCAAATTTACAAGTTATTGATAAGGCCTGAGTCACACCTATCATTTTCCATCAAGACTTTGCAATTTCAGTTCCTATTATAGTGACCTCATAACTACATAGGATTATACATGCCACTTTAAGGACTATTTTCTTGTGCAAGGTAAAGTTTAAGAAAGAGGAAAAGGTCACCCATAATATATCCCAAATGATGGACCCTGCCAGGTTGTCCTCCATTAGGGCAACACTCACCTCTGAAGGGGTTGAGCCTGTCCATCAGTCCAGTGATGGGACGTGCAGTGAGTTCTGGCTGCAGAGGCTGAGGCATGTGCAGCTGCACCTGCTCACTCCTGTCAGGAGGAAGAGGCAATTAATCCTGCTGGTGGCATCACCATTCAGCTGAACATTCTTTATCAAAATACTTCTGTTCACAATCATGATATAGAATTGTGCCATTCTTAGGGAATCTCTCTAACTTTTCCTTTTTCTTTGCCAGCTACCAGTCCCATTTCTCAGAGGTACTTGTCTCTCTTACCTAATTCTGGGAAAATCTAGACTAAATTTAGACTTTGCAATTTCAGTTCCTATTGACTTTGAAATATTAAACCATAAATGACCAGTCTTTCAGAGAAGTCCTCATTGAGCCTAATAACACATACTCCCTCAGTCACAGAAAGGAAAATACTAACTTCTGGTCAAAAGTAATAGGAAGTCCTATTCTGCAAAACATGCATAAGTAGATGCAGACACAAATAATTGAGAATAATATGAGAAATTATGTCTTCACTATTTCAGAGCTAGTTGTCATCTCTTTCACATCCCTAATGAGCCCCATTTAACATTGAAACCCAAAATCACCTTCTTAGTTTGTCTTCTAGTTCCTGTAAAGAAAGAAAAGAGAAGCTTAGAATTCTTTAGAAATAGGTTATTTTACCAACAAGATTTTGGGTTTGGGGGAGTTCAGAAAAATACTAATCACACAACCTGCAAACTGTCTCATAAATTCATTTTTCTTTTCTCCCCTAAAGATCATAATGACACAACATGTTGTCACAATCTAAAGTCTTTTTCAAATACTTAATATCTTTTTATTTAAATACAGTTGGTATTCTTATATAGGTGATATTAATTTCAGGTGTACAATATAGCAAGTCAATATTTTTGTATGTTATAGAGTGATCACTCCCACTAATCCTAGTAATCAATTGTCACCTTAGGAACTTATCAGAATATTTGTAATGTCTTCCCATCCCCCTTTCGCGGCCCACCCCCCCAATTCAGGCAACTATCTTTTTGGTCGATTTTTGTGTTCTTGATGAATTCAGAACACTGAGTATGAAAAAAAGAGAAGACAAGAATAGTGATTAGATTACTCTTATTCTCAGCTTTCTGCCTTAGGGTCTTTCCTAAGACTTGCTCTCAAAGTGGAACATGCCCCAAATTAATGGCAAGGGAAACCAATGGTAATGGTATCACAACAATAGGAGGAAATATATAGGGGCTTTGACCAAATGTGTCTATATTGCCCACTTGCATATCAAAATTAAAAGTACTTCACCGAAACTGGTTTGGCTCAGTGGTAGAGCATAGGTCTGCAGACTGAAAGGTCCCAGGTTTGATTCCGGTCAAGGGCATGTACCTTGGCTGCGGGCACACCCAGGTAGGGGTGTGCAAGAGGCAGATGGTGGATGTTTCTCTCTCATCGACATTTCTAGCTCTCTATCTCTCTCCCTTCCTCTCTGTAAAATATCAAAAAAATACATTTTAAAAAATTAAAAGTACTTGGATAAGTTTTTCATTTTCTGTTTAGTAAAGCAAGAAATAAAAGGAGATTTTTAAGAAGGAATATGTTTAAAGTCACAGTTCCATAAAACTTCCTTGTTTATAATTAGGTGGGGGGGGAATAACAGCTTATCTATATCATTCCCAATGGGGAGACCCTCTCTACCATGGATTCAGCAGATGAAGACATCAATCTTTGATATCAAAAATATGAAAAAATATGAGGGAAAGCAAAGTCTTCTGATGATATAAAAAATTCCCAGGCACATACTCAGTTCCTACCTTGAGCATCTCTTCATCTGGTTTCAGACACATGCCCATGAGCTCATCATATATTGCTCTTAGATTTATGCTCTTTTCAATCATTTCTGCTTGATATTTCTTCAGTTGCTCAGACAACTTTGACCCTTCCTGAATAAGTCTCTCTAAATTTTTTTTGTCTTCTTCTTGAAGAACCAGTTGGAGTGTCTCATAAAAAGCCCTGGTTTCATCTTGGTGTCCATAGAGATAAGCCTGCAGAGAGATAGATCTCCTAGATCACATTACAAGGGCTGACATTACCCTCCACCACTTAAAACAGAATCTCATTCACTGATGCTGTTCTCTACCAATAAGTTTCACCACCTTACATTCAGGTCATTTCTATTTCCTTCATTTATGTTCTATTCTTATAAGCTATGCAAACAGCCTTAATCCTACACTTTCCTCAAGACACCTCGTTCCACTTCATGAGTGCCTGAAGGAACTGGAGCAAAGCTTCTCATTAAGAATTTCTTTTACATTCCTTTTCTCAAGACTTCAAGTCAGCTATGGACGTTTATGGTCATAACATGCAACATCCTGGTCTCTGCATCACTAAATCCATCTCTGGTGACAAAACCTCCCTATTCTTCTGCATGAGAACTCAAGATAGCTCTTAATGGAGCATATCATTGCCTTTCCCCACCCTCTTCTTTCCCCGTGGATTTGAAGCCATTAGAAAAGACCTCCCTGAAATCCTCACCACCTGCCCTCAAACTGACATCCATCCTCCTGGACCTTTTCTTTGCCGCCCTTTTCTCTATGGATGGGCTACTGTCCTCCATCTAAGACCACAGGCTCCTATATTGTTCTAAAGAACTATAATCATTCCATTGTGCATTCTCTCACAAAAGTTATGGATTCACAGTCTCTCTCCAGTCTTAGTTCAGTTCTTTCTATTCTTTACTTCTTTTCCTCATTTTTCTTTTAATTTAATAGTTATATTTTCTTCTACTTAAAGCAATATAATTCTCTAGCTTTTGCACTCTCACTTCTCACCATGTAGACACACACTTTAAATTGCTGTTCTCAGGTCCTTTTCCTGCCATGCATATGTCAGCCTGATTCACAGGGAAATGCAGTCTCACACTTACCATCCAATAGACAGGTATTCTGCCATCTTTACTGAGAGTTTTTTTAATTTCTTGAATCTTTTCCCATAAAGATCTCATTTGGTTGGAGAGCTTTCTCTTTAAAATAAAATAAAACAAAGCAAAATAAAATAAAATAAAATAAATTTTAGCACCAGAGAAGCAAATACATTTAGGTTTCAGGTACTAAATGAAGGCATTAATCAAGGGATATTAGACAAAAGTACTTTAGAGAAGATCATAATTTTTTCCTATTTGCTCTCACTAATGATACATTTTAGGTTTTAGATTGAAGAGACATCCAATACAACATAGAAATTTGTCTAGAGAAACTGATCAAGATTTTACTTAGCACAACTACTTCTCAGTTGGAATTGAAGCTAGTGATACCTTTCTGTTCCAAATTCCACTGTATTTTCTCTGACATCTTTATCAGTGTTAGTAAATATGGTCTTCATTGGAAATCCTTCCGATATTTGTACTTTTCACACCACTGAATCTTTCATGAAAGTTTTCCAGAGCCTTGAGTACAATACTGCATCATCAAAGTAATGATGATCCTTAATTAATTACTCTCCCATTTAATGCAATGTCCCTGAAGACAGGTAAACCAGTGCATTTCCTCACAGCTTCATTAATGGTTCTTAAGTATGTATCAATAAACTTAAAAAGGAGAAGATTGAATCCTCATCTCTTTGCTCTACTCTCCACCAGCATTCAAAGTGCTCTGAGGGGCAACACTCACCCTGTGTTCCTCAGCAGCCTCTTCCACAGAGCAGTGTCGGTGGGCCTTGTGTTCCAGAGAGCTGGAGCAGTGCAAACAGAGCAGGCTCCTGTCATCTTCACAGAAGATCTGCTTTTTCTCCTTGTGCAGCCCGCATCTATTATCCTCAGAGCTCAGGAATTGCCTCAAACTGGCTTTTCTGGCCATGGACACCAGATTGTTCAGGATAACATTGGTTTTGAAATTGTTCTGCTCTGATGGTTCCCTGCACACAGGACAACAAGGAGGGCTTTCTTCTTTATCCCAGGATACAGAGAGACAGGAACAACAGAAGCTGTGCCCACAGCCCATGGTGACTGGGTCTGTAAAGTAATTCAGGCAGATGGCACAGGTGATTTCTTTCTGGAAGTTTTCTGGGATGTCTGAGTCCATTTTCCCGAGAGAAGAAAACCAGGAGCTTATTCTTCTGCCCTGAGGATACAAAGATCTAAGCAAAATGTGACTCAGGTTGTGACTCAATAACACTGTGTCCAGAGCAGAGTAAAGCTTTATAGGCACGTGACACAAAAAGAAAGCAGGCACAGGAAAGCTCCAACAACCTGTAGAAACTATTCTTGGCTTTCTAACCAATTCTATCCACTTCCTGCACCCTTTTCTTCTGCTTAAGAAAGAACCTCAATTTGCTGAGTTCTTATTTTCTCCAAGTAGCTTGTATTATAGATATTTTGAATAATTTTTAATTCCAGGTTTTGGGTCCTGCATGCTCTAATATTTTATCTAACACTCAATGCCAGTCATTGATTTAGCTTATGGCATTTTACTTAAATTTTCATTATTATGTAATTGTCAGGCATTTCACCTTGGATGTGATTTTTCATCTCAATCAAAATCCACATCCCAAAACATTTGATGGAATCCAACTAATATATTTTCTTTTGTTACATGTGCTTAAAAAAATGATTTCAGAGAGAGAATGAGAGAGAGAGGAGCACTGATGAGAGAGAAACATTGACTGGTTGCCTCCTGCACATGTCCCAATGTGGATTGAGTCCACAACCTGGGTATATGTTCTGGCCAGAATCAAATTGGAGATCTCCTAGTGCTTGGCATGTTGCTCTATTTAACCAACTGAACCACAATGGCCTGGAAACTTTTTTGATTTATACAAAACAATATGTGAATACCTTAAGAATAATGAAGAGGAAACTAATCATTCTCAAAATAATCAGAATTTCACAGACTCTATTCACATAATTCCAATGTGATTTATTAACCCTCTTCTCTTTATTATCCATATCTATTTTTAAATATATTTTTCTTGAATTTTTTATAGAGAGGAAGGGAGAGGAATAGAGAGTTAGAAATATCAATGGAAAAGAAACATTCATCAACTGCCTCCTGCACACCCCCTACTGGGGATGTGTCTGCAACCAAGGTACATACCCTTGACCAGAATCAAACCTGGGATGTTTCAGTCCACAGAATAACCCTCTATCCACTGAGCCAAACTGGTTTCGACTATTAGCCATATCTATTAATCAAAGAAACAAAAATTAATGAGATAATTGTTTTATTTGAAGTCTTCAATAATGATTATCAAGCACTACGTGTGATAAGATTATGGATGCAATCATAATTGTAGTAAGTAGATAGGCATGAGTAGAGCAGGACCCCTGGACCAGTTACATAGGGTCACCAGGGTGAGAAGCCTGGGTGTCCAGCAATGGAGCAAAAATTGCAAGCCCTTGTTCCACCACTCCCTTAAGCATTAAGCCCTACAGATGACATCTAGGTCTCAGCTGTGTCTCAGCTCCAGGCCCAGAAAAGCAACAAAACCAAGCAGAGTGAAGCCATGGCTAACATCAGGACCAGCCCAATGACTAATGATCCATTCCCCTGGTTCCAATCCATCAGTGGAGACCAGGACCCTGAGGAGACAGTGGGAAAGTAGATAAATATTATATTGAGAACCTCTCCTGAACTCTAATAAAAGCCGTCAGGACCTAGTCAGTTTGGCTCAGTGGTTCAGGCCTCAGCCTCAGGCTGAAGGTTCTTAGGCTCCATTCTGGTCAAGGGCTCATGTCTTGGTTGCAGGCTTAATCCAGGCTGCCAGTCAGGGCTCATGCTGGAGACAACCAACCAATTTATGTGTTTCTTTCCCATTGATGTTTCTCTCTTCCCATCTCTCCCCTTTACTTCCACTCAATATAAAAATCTACAATAATGAAAGCTTAATATGCTAATTAAACTGGACGTTCTTCCAAACATCCTTCTCTCCTTCTGGATGAAGCCAGGTTAAGAGGGAAGCCCAGGTCTCAGGTGCCTGCCAGCAACTGGAGGGATGCCTGGGTCCTGGATGCTGAGGAAGGAAGTATTGCATGCAGTTTCGTGCATCAGGCGTCAAATAGATAAATAAATATAAATAAATAAATAAATAAATAAACAAGTGGAAGGAATATTCTTGAGGGACTATTAGCAAAAACTATAATAAAAACCCTCAAGACAGAGGACCCAGCATAGATTTCTTTATGGAGCACAGCATGGCCTTTCTCCACCCCCTTCTTTCCCCAGAGACTACTCTTTCTTTTTCTTTCTCTCTCTATAACCCTCACTTCACCTGGCCCCTCTGGAGTAAGCCCAAACCCTCTTTCATTTCCCAAGGTGCTTCTCTCTCTCTCTCTCTCTCTCTCTCTCTCTCTCTCTCTCCCCATTAATGTTAAAGGACCCTTCTTTTCTTTTTTTTCTTTTTTTTTGCATCAACATGTTTTCTGAGCACAATTCTTTTATGGTTCATTTTGTCTACTGCTGTGACTTTTTAAATTAACTTTCTCTTATAGTTTAAGTCTTTCCTCCGAATTCTTCTCTTAGCCAGATCTCAAGAACCGAGGTTAACCCTTCTGCCATTTTCCCTTCTACTACTACTAATAATTAGCACTGCCCTAGCTTGATTGGATCAGTAGATAAGGCCTGCTGACTGAAGGGCCCCAGGTTCAATTGTAGTCAAGGGCACATGCTCAGGTTTTGGACTTGATCCCTCTCATCATTGATGTTTCTATCTCTCTCTCACTCTCTCTTCCTATTTGATATCAATAAAACATATTTAAAACAATAATAATCAGCACCAAACAATAAAGTATGCTTTTAAAAATGCATTTCACTTAAAACTGGGTCCTCATGTCCTTATTAGTTAAATAGATGGCCCACAGACTCCTCATATTTCTTATATGCCCAGTGTCACTGTCTGCAGCCCCAAGCATGACCTACATTCTTTAAAATGTAAGTCAGAAAACTCATGTTTCTTCAGACATTTATTTAACTTTAAAACAATATTCTCCTTAAATCACAGAATGTGTTATCTAATTATATATATTGTAACTTATACCTCTCACATTTATACAGAGCAGACTGTAATGTGTAATGCATATAAAATCAAATATTCCTAAAACATGTTTTTAAATCTGTGCCATGTATTAATCCACAAGATACCTGGGCACTGCTTTCTAAATCCTTATGAATCATAGGAACAAGTAAGGAATATATAAGATAACAAAAATTAATATTCATTCCAATACACTTACCAAAACAGGATGCCAAACAAACATGGAATAATTTTCACTAAGATGGCAAACGAGCCGAAACCGGTTTGGCTCAGTGGATAGAGCATTGGCCTGCAGACTGAAAGGTCCCAGATTCGATTCAGGTCAAGGGCATATAAGTTGGCTGCAGGCACGTCCCCAATAGGGGGTGTGCAAGAGGCAGCTGATTGATGACTCTCTCTCATAGATGTTTCTAACTCTCCCCTCCTCTCTGTAAAAAAAATCAATAAAAATATATTTTTTTAAAAAGATGGCAAACGACATTACTTGATAGAAACAAACTCAGTTTGGTGATTAATTTAAATTAAGAATTCTCTTGAAGTTCTTTAAGAAAGTTGTAGAAACTCCAATATGGCCAATTGTGCACTCACCTAAGGAGCAGATGCAGGGTCTCCAGGGCTTTCCCTAGCAGGAAAAATAGGAAGAGGTCAGCTCAGGGATCAAGCCTTTCTGTGTGGTGGCAGTCTCTTCCAGAAGTCTTCCCAACATGTGAGTTCTCAAGACACTCTGTTCTGGAGAAGACTCAGTGTTGGGTTCCCTGAGTGTCTTTATATTGTGTCTCTACAGGCCACACCTATTTCACACCTATAATAAAAGGATTATATTTCAGATGTTTTGTTCATCCTATTTGAGGACATTTTGTTCATCCTACCTGAGGACATTTTGTTAATCCTACCTGAGGACATTTTCCCCATTGACTTTTAGAGAGAATGAAAAGAAGCAGGGAGAGGGAGGGAGGAAGGAAATTATCATAGTGAGATATTCAGGTCTGGAGGACTAAGCCTGCAACTGAGGTACATGCTCTTGAGCAGAATTGAACTAGAGAGTCTGAGGGCTGATGCTATAGAGCAGTGTTTCCCAAAGTGTGGTACATGTACTCCCAGGGGTACGGGAAGAGTTTGATGGGGGTACTCGTTGCACCCGAGTTTGGTGGGGATATGCACTGCACCGTGCTTAGCTGCGCTTAATTCTACGTTCTCATGAGTCAAGTCAAGACAGTCTTGTGAGGCGTGAGATGGTCCAGTGTGCAAATAAATGTCATTTATAATATAACTTTTATTTATATTTTATTATTAATGACTTTATTTTTCATTTATTATTATTTCGTGTATGTACCAAAAAATAAAAAAAATACATATTTTGATTGTTATTAAAATACATCCATTTTTTTTGACAAGGGGTACTCAGCGTTACGAAAATTATAGAAGGGGTACACATATGTTAAAAGTTTGGGAAACACTGCTATAGAGTTTCTAAAGGCCACACCCACTTTTTCTAAGGATTATATTTCTTAGGACTTTAAATAGAATTAATTTTAAAGCTTTTTAAATCTCCCTAAATATACCTTTATACAAATAATCTGATCAAGAAATCACTGATTTTACAACAAACCAGATCTCCCAGGCTGTCTTTCTATCTAAATTTCTATACATCATGGGTTTAATTTAATTTTACTATTTAAATTTAAATAAGTTTTTATTGATTTCAAAGAGAGGGATAGAGATATAGAAACATTGATGAGAAACATCAGTCATCTGCCTCCTACATGCCTCATACTGGGAATTAAGCCTGCAACACAGGAGTCAAATTAGGGACCCCCTGGGACAACACTCAACCACTGAACCATACTGCTGGGCATGACTTTTATTTGTAACTTACTAAAACATAGAAAGGATTGTTTTATCAATTAGCCATTGTAACAAATGTCTTTGAAAATGTGAAATTATGTTCCCTGAGGTGTTGTTTTTTTTTTTTTTAATGTTAATCTGTCATGGAAGAGTGCTTTCTTTAACAGATTAACTAAATTTTGTCTTTTTGTTGTTAATCCTTACCCAAGGTATTTTTTTTCCCATTGATTTTTAGAGAGAGTGGAAGGGCTGGGGATAGGGAGGGAGGAAAGGCTGAGGATGGGGAGGGAGGAAGGGCGGGGAGAGGGAGGGAGGAAAGGTGGGAGAGGGAGGGAGGAAAGGTGGGGGAGAGGGAGGGAGGAAGGGAAGAAGAGAGCTAGAGAGATCTTTGGAGACCTACTGCCTCCTGCACATTCCCAGAGAGACCATATCCAAGGATTCAATTTGGAACCCAGGTATGTGCCCTTGACCAGGAATTGAACTGGGAACTGTAGACACTTTGAGGACCCATGGTCTAACCCAGGGGTGGGTAAACTTTTTGACTCCATGGCCAAAATGGGTTCTTAAACTGGACTGGAGGGCCAGAACAAAAGCAACCTGACCATGCTGGCACTCTCATCTTGGGCTGCTGGTGGAGCAGAGGGGAGAGCAAGAGAACCCCTCTGCTCTTTAGGCTCCTAGGGCCAGATAGAACAGCAGAACAGGCCGGATTCAGCCCATGGGCCTTAGTTTGCCCACAGCTGATCTAACCACTGAGTCTTACATGGGAGGCTGTTATTACCGGTATTATTTTTTTAAATCTTCACCTGAGCATATTTTTCAATTGATTTTTTTAGAGAGAGTGAAAGTGAGAAAGACAGAGAAATATTTATGTGAGAGAAACACAGATTTGTTGCCTCCTGCAGGAGCCCAGACCAGGACCAGGGCTGAGGAGGTGCCTGCAACCAAGGTATGTGCCCTTGACTGAAATAGAACCCCAGGAAGAAGTTCTATCCAGCTAGGGCAGGTTTTGTCATTTTAAAGGCAATACTTTAACAACTTTGGCACATCATTCCAGTCATCTGATACAGATTGGTCTTTGAGAGTTCTAAACCTTTTAACTTTTGGGGGACTCTGAAATCTGTAAGTATGCCCTTGAGGGTCCTAAAAGTTATTGTGGGTTTTTTTGTTTTGTTTTATTTTGATTTGTTTTTGTTTTTATAGTTAAGAAAATCAGAAAATACCTTTATGAAAAGATTCGCAGAAAGTCTAGAGAAAGCTGGAAAGGAAGGGCATGTGATTGTGATGTAGAAAGACCAGTAGCAATGGACAAGAGTTTCCTTTAGGACAGCCTTAGGAAAAAGATTATTCATTCACTGTTTCTTGATTCTCTACCATTTCACACTCAGCTCACCTACACTTATCCTCCAAGAGCTCTCGGAAACACCCACCACCAGCACTGGGTGTGTTAGCCTAATCCTCCTAAGAAGAGAAAACACATTTAGGAAAAGGAAGCAGACTTCTAGAATCAAAAAAGGGGAACACAAACATTTTGTGGTTGGAATATTAACACAGTTCCCAGAGAGCTACAGTGGAGAAGGAATCATCACCTCGGCAAAGGATCCCAAGAATCTGACCACCCTTTCCCAATAAATTTGTAACAATATCTCTCTTCACATACCAGGTAAGAAGATACCACAGAGGCAATTGTTTTTCTCTGACATCCTCTTTAAATGCCTATGTGTAATTCTGTATATATCAAAATGTATACATCTTGCTAGGAAATGAGTGGCTGGGATCTATCTAATATGCTTGTATTTTCTTTTATATTATTCCTTATTCAATGTTATGCTTACATTTTGTTTTTGTTTTTTAATTGAATTTATTTGGGTGACATTAACTAATAAAATTATGTAGGTTTCAACTATGCAATTCTCTAATACATTGTCTGCATCTTGTGCTGTGTGTTAAGCATCCCGAGACTTGTCTCCTTCCATTACCATTTATCCCTCCTTTACTTTCTTATAACTCCACCCACCTCCAGCCCCCTTCACTCTGGCAATCACCATATTGTTGTTTGTGTCCAGAGTACTTGTTTTGTTTCTTTGCTTAATACCTCCACCCTTCTCATCCTAAACCCCCTCCCATCCCACAGCTGCCAGTCTGTTTTCTCTATCCATGAGTCTGTCTTCACGTTGTTAGTTTATATTGTTCATTAGAGTGCACATGTGTGTGAAATCAAGTGGTATTTTTCTTTCTTTGACTGCCTTATTTCACAAAACAATACACTTCAGGTCCATTCAAATGTACCACAGCTTTTGCTTTTTTAAGATTTTTAAAAATTGATTTTTAAAGAAAGAGGATGGGGGGGGGGGGAGAGAGAGAGAGAGAGAGAGAGAGAGAGAGAGAGAGAGAGAGAGAGATGAGAGTGACGAGAGTGACATAAATACTACATGGCCTCTACCAGAGATCAAGCTAGAAAACTAGGCATGTGCCCGGACTGGAGTAGAACCTATAATCCCTTGGTACCCATGACAAAACCCAACCAATTGAGCCACACTTTTCTTAAAAAAAATAAATGATTTTTTTTATTGATTTCAGATAGGAAGGGAAAGGGAGAGAGAAAGAAACATCAGTGATTAGAAAGAACCATTGATCAGCTGCCTGCTGTATGCTCCACCCTGGAGATCAAGTCGGAAACCCGGGTATGTGCCTTTTAGATTTGAAACCAGAACCGTTCAGTCCACAAGCTGACACTCTATCCACTGAGCCAAACCAGCTAGTGCAAGCCACACCCTTTTTATCCACCCATCTACTGATGGACACTTGGGCTGGCTTCCAAATCTTGGCTATTATAAATAACATGCAATGAACATAGGGATGCATATAGTCTTTAGAATTAGTGTTTTGGGTTACTTCGGATATATTCCCGGAAGTGGAATCACTAGCTTATAAGGCACTTTCATTTCTAATTGGGCTAGGGATCTGGTATGTGGTTGGGACCCCTTACTTCTCAAAGAAGGCCTCTACAGCAGAGATAACCCCCGTGATTAAAAACAAGCCACAAATGGGTGTTGGACCAGCCTGTTCTGCACCTCCACCCATCCTTCCAGTCTTATGTGCTTTCTTCTTCACTTCTCTAGCCAGCTTTCTGTTTGTTCTTAATAATGGTTGTTAGCCATTTTAGTTGTAATTGTGGTGTGTTTGGGAGGTGGTTAGTTCTAGCAATTACCTATACCTGATGTATTTCAATATTTATGATGTTGAAAAATTCTGAACTAGAGAATATTTTTTTAAAATTTAACTTATTTATTGTTTAAAGTGTTACATATACCTCCCTTTACCCCCATTGACATAATCCCAGCTGCTCCCACTCCCAGCATATGCCCTCACCCCCTACTGTCTGTGTCCATTGATTATGCTTATATGCATGTATATAAGTTCTTTGGTTGATATCCTACCCCCCTCGCACCTCCAAACACACCATCCCCTGCCTTCCCTCTGAGGTTTGACAATCTTTTAGATCAGTGTTTTCCAAACTTTTGACATATGTGTACCCCTTCTATAATTTTCATAACGCTGAGTACCCCTCGTACTCATGAGAATGTAGAATTAGGTGCAGCTAAGCATGGTGCAGTGCATATCCCCACCAAACTCTGGTACAATGCATACTCCCACCAAACTCTTCCTGTACTCCTGTGGGTACGCATACCACACTTTGGGAAACACTGTTAGATGATACTATGTCTCAGGATCTACTTTTATACATCAGTTTATGTTCATTATATTTCACAAATGAGTGAGATCATGTGATACTTATCTTTCTCTGACAGGCTTATTTCAAATTGCATAATGCTCTCCAGGTCCATCCATGCTATTGTCAATGATAAGAGTTCTTTCTTTTTTTATAGCAGTGTAGTATTCAATTGTGTATATGTACCACAGTTTTTTAATCTACTCATCTGCTGATGGGCATTTAGGCTGTTTCCAAAACTTAGCTATTGTAAATTGTGCTGCTATGAACATAGGGGTGCATATGTCCTTTCTGATTGGTGTTTTCAATTCCTTCGTATATATTCCTAGCAGTGGGATTACTGGATCAAATGGGAGTGCCATTTTTAATTTTTTGAGGAAACTATACTGTTTTCCACAGTGGCTGCACCAGTCTGCATTCCCACTGGCAGTGCACCAGGGTTCCTTTTTCTCTATTTTCTCTACTTGTTTGTTGATGATAGCCTTCTGACATGTGTGAGATGACACCTAATTGTCATTTTGATTTGCATCTCTCAGATGACTGTAGACTTTCACTTATCATATATCTCTTGGCCTTCTCTATGTCCACTTTCAAAAGTGTCTATTTAGGTCCTTTGCCAATTTTTTTGATTGGGTTATCTTCCTTTTGTTAAGTTTTATGAGTTGTCTATATGTCTATATGTCTGTTTTTGTGCAATTACCAGGCAGTTTTGAGAACAATAGATTGGTAATATAGTTTGATATCTGGTATTGTGATCCCTCCAACTTTGTTCTCTTTTTTTTAGGATTGCTGCTGTATTTGGGATCTTTGAACTACAGAATCTAAACATTGGTTAACAATAATACTTTTTTTAGCCATTAACTATTGAGAACAGGCAATGATTAGAAATCATACATAAATGAAATATATGAGATTAAAATACTGTTAGTTTAAGATATATACACTGTATATGCTTCCCTGAAATCACATTAAAGATAGCCTAAATTCATAACAACTAGAGAATTATATATGTTTTTACAAAATATACTTTTACTGATTTCAGAGCAGAAGGGAGAGGGAGAGAAAGACACACACATCAATGATGGGAGAGGATTATGGACTAGCTACTTCTCACATACCCTCTACTGGGATCAAAATGGCAACCTATGCATGTGCCTAGCATCAAACCGTGACCTCCTGGCCCATAGATCAACACTCAACCACTGAGCCATGAAGGCAGGGTGAGAATGACAGTTTGACTTGAGATTATTGTCCCTGTAATTTAAAGCATATCTTTTATTCTGTAAATGTTATTCAATACTGTAAATGATACATATGAAAGCATTCTTACATTACAGTGGAACTTTATTTTCAAACTTAATTTATTCTGGAAGGTTGTTTGAGAAGATATTTGTTTAAAAAAAAATCACTTTTTCCCATTAGGAAGCATTTTTCCCAGTGAGCCAAAATTGAATTAATCTGTCTCAGAACCCAAATGATTCCCTGTTTTAACCTTTCTTACATGTAGTGCATGTCTAATGTACTGCTTATAAATAAGCACTTCTTTCCCTGAATGGTTTGGCTCAGTGGATAGAAGGTTGGCCTGTGGGCTGAAAGGTCCCAGGTTCAGTTCCGGTCATGGGCAGTACCTTGGTTGCAGGCACATCCCCATTGGGAGGTATGCAGGAGACAGGTGATTGATATTTCTAACTCTATTCTTCTCCCTTCCTCTCTGTAAAAAATCAATAAAATAGATATTCAAAAAATAATAAGGTATTCTTTTCTTAAATTTATCAAACCACCATGGATGAATTTTTCCTGTATCACTGCCTAGAAATGCTATCAACAGCCAAGTGCTTTTTGTTTATCCAATCAACAGCAGTAGTTATATCTATTTGGTTGTCTGTGATTGTTCTGTGAGTACTTCCACACCCTTATCAATATTAGCACTCTTTCCTCTTATCTTTCTTTTTTTAAAAAAAATATTTTTATTTATTTTAGAGAGGAAGAGAGAAGGAGAGAGGGAAAATTAATAGGAGAGAATCATTGACTAGCTGCCCCCTCCAGAGATTGAGCCCCAAACCCTGGAATTTGCCCTTAACTGGTATGGAATCCAGATCCTTCAGTCTCAAAGCTGATGCTTTATCCACTGAGCCAAACCAGCCAGAGCAACATTAGCACTCTAGATGGCCTCTTTATGTTTTGAAATTGTGCTAATTATAGATTTTGGCCAACAACAAAAGCATTCTTTCCTTTGTTTGTTGCCTGAGAGACACTTTGTCACTTTGGGGTATCAGCATGAAAGATTTTTCCCGTTGAAAACAGAAGTTTTGGATCCACAACCAAGACATTTTTTTTAAATATGAACAGCTTGGTTGAGAAACAAACTGCTTGAGATGGGAGACAAGGTTTGACTGTATTTCATTGCTTATTTATTTACAGCTTGTGCTAGGTACCAAGAAGCAGCCATGATCAAGACAGACATCATTCCTATCCTGATGAAGGCTATAGTTATGGAGCAAAACCTTGCGATAATAGCCACAGGAATTTTAGTTACAATCTGGGTTAATGCTATGAAGGGAAAAGGGGGAAGGGTAAAGTGAAATGTAAACTTAGGCTAGGACAAGGAAGTGGCATTTGAAGACAACTTGAGGGAAATTAGGGTATCTTTAGGTATGGATCCTGAAGTGAGGAGTGTAGTAAGTTCAAATGACTGAAAAGAGCCCTAGAATCCTGAAAGAACAAGAAACAAAAGTGGAATGTGTTATACTGGTGTCAGGATACTCAGAATTTTATAGCTTTCAAAAACTCTTTTTTGTTTTAAATCCTAACTTGAAGACAAAGTTTTCTTTAAAAAAATATGTTTTATTGATATTTTACAGAGAGAGAGAGAGCTAGAAATGTCAATGAGAGAGAAACATCAACCAGCTGCCTCCTGCACACCCACCACAGGGGAAGTGCCCACAACCAATGTACATGCCCTTGACCGGAATCGAACCAGGGACCTTTCAGTCCGCAGTCCGACGCTCTACCACTGAGCCAAACCGGTTTTGGCTGAAGACAAAATTTTCTATTAATTTTCAGAGATTGTAGAAGGGAGGTCAAGATAAGGGGAGAGAGAGAAACATTGATGTGAGAGGAACATATTGACTGGTTGCTTCATGCTTCCTGATCAGGGATGAGGAGATGACCAAAGCTGAACTATTTATTCTTAAGTGGGAATCAAACTTGAGAACCTTGGTTGGTGGGCTGATGCTCTAACCACTGAAAACACCAGGCAGGGCTTTCAAAATGTCTTGATCTTAAAAACATTTTTCCTACCTCTTTCTAGTTTTTTGTCCCAAAGATTTGTTGGTATATAGTCCCCCCCCCCTGTAATATAGTCATCCCCTACAGATATTCTAACATGAACAGTATTATATTTTTATTTACAGTCATTTCATTTGTTTTCTTTTCTCATCTCCTAGCCATCATTTTTATAGATTGTGACAGTTAAGACTATTATACAGAAGCAGTGTTAATGACTGTCCTTGTTCTTACCTCTGACTTTAAAGATAATTCTACTAAGAATTCCCCATTTATAATGACATTTGTTATATTTCTTTTAACTTAAAGTAAGATCTCTATGTGTGTGTGTGTGTTTTTGTGTGTGTGTGTGTGTGTGTGTTTGTGTGTGTGTGTTTTTACATGTATGAATTGCCAGCATTGCTAGATTTGGGCTTTTGTTCTATTAAGAAAAATAAGGGTCGCCAAAACCAGTTTGGCTCAGTGGTAGAGTGTCGATCTGCATCCTGAAAGGTCCCGGGTTTGATTCTGGTCAAGGGCATGTACATTGGTTGCGGGCACATCCCCGGTGGGGGGTGTGCAGGAGGCAGCTGGTCGATGTTTCTCTCATTGACATTTCTAGCTCTCTATCTTTCTCCCTTGCTCTCTGTAAAATATTAATAAAATATATTTTTTTAAAAAGAAAAATAAGGGTGCCCTAGCTGGTTTGGCTCAGCGCACAGATTGTTGGCCTGCAAAAAGAATGGTTAGGTTACACAGGTGCATTTGGCCATTCTAATATATTTGTAGTCTATTTTACAGTTGTTTTAAAGTCCTTTCCATTTTAGGTATTTTTCTTTCATTTTAATATTTTTACATCCCTCCATCTTTTCTTTTACTCCTGTTGAGTAAATTGTTGGTTATTTGTTTGGTTCACTTGTAATTAGACAAGATGTGGTAAGACAAATGGAAAGGCATGCTAGGTTGGAACTTGAGAGAAATATTATTTTTTTCTTCTTTTTCTCTTTCTGCCTTTTATTTTTTTTATTTTGAGCTTGAAGATGTTTAATATTGCAAATGAAGCATTTTAAAGTTCATCTTAATTTCATTTCCAGGGGTGAGCCATTTTTTCATTTGTAAATTAAATTATAGAAGGAACATAGCCTAAGTAGTGACATGTGATAATCTCAATTATTGCATTAAACAATGACTTTTCTATCTCCACAGAAACATAAAATCACACATTTGTAGATAATTCACCAGGGGAGTATTGGCAGTAAAGAAGTTTGAGATCCTGCTGAGGTGTTTAAACAGCTAGGACCATACAAGTGACCCAAAGATTTAGAGATGGCATTGTCTAATAGACAAGATGACTGGTGTGAAGAAGACATTGCACAGCTGCTGGAAAGAATAGAGAATAACCTTCCACCCAGTGACAACCACGCATTCAAAATAACCCAGTCACATATGGACTGGGAAAAAGTAGCTTTTAAAGATTTTTCTGGAGAAATGTGCAAACTCAAGTGGTTAGAGATTTCTAGGAAGATAAAAAAGTATCGGACTTTGACAGAATTAGTCCAAGAAGCTAAGGAACATGTTAAAAATTCCCAAAGAAGCAAAAAACTCAAGAAACATCCAGACATGCCCAAGAAGCCCCTGACTTCTTACTTTCGCTTCTTCAAGGAGAATTGGCCTGAGTATTCTCAAATGCACCCCAAACTTAACAACCAGGAACTGACCAAGGTCATGTCTGAGAAATACAAGGCGCTCCCAGAGGAGAGGAAGCTGAAATATAAGGAAGCTTTTCAGAAGGACAAACAGGAGTTTCAGGAGAAACTGGCTCATTTCAGGAAAGACCACCCTGAGCCTGAGCAGAACTCCAAGACCTCTGTTGTCCCCAAAGGGAGCCGAAGCAGAGCCAACAAGAAGTTTAAGAGAGAGGAAGAAGAACTGAAGTCTTCCCAGGAAAATGATCTTTGGGGAGACATAAGATTCCGTGGAGAGCCTGAGAAGCCCCCCATGAATGCATACCACAAGTTCCACCAGGATTTATGGTCCAGTGAGGAGCTGCAAGGCCTGCCCCCGATGGAGCGCATGAAGGAGGTTGGCAGACGCTGGCATCGTGTCCCAATGAGCCAGAGGAAGCAGTATGAGCAGCAGGCTGTGGAGCTGCAGAAACAGTACAAGGTGGACCTGGATAAATGGCTCAAGACTCTGTCTCCTGAAGAGTATGCTGCCTTTAGAGAGAGAAGCTCTGGGAAGCGTAAGATCAAAATGCGTGGAGGCCCAGACCCCAAGATCATCAGGACAGATGTGCAGTCTCCCTCAGCAAAGACTCTGCAAGAAGGGCTTGCACAGGAACAGGAGCTGCAGACTCCAGAAGTGGAGTCATCAGAGGCTTCGCAGGAATCTGATGAAAATAAGGAAGATGGGGGTAAGGCAGAAGGCAGTGCATCCTCAGACTCCAGCAGTGAAGATGTAGATGTAGAATGTGAGAACAGCAACTCCAGCTTCTGACTCCCTCCAACTGAGCTTTGTTCACTTCCAAATGGTGAGATAGAGAACTTCCCACTTGGCACGGACACCAAATTAAGGGACTTTTTCTCTCTGTCCCTTTTCATTTTCATCTGCCTCTCTTTCCCTCCATAAAAGAAATTAGGTCTAGTTGAAACGAAGAGATCTTGTGTAGGACATCTGACTTTCTTCTATACCCCAAATCTACACTCCAGAGAAATTCCATGGAATTAATGCTCTGGAAATAAATAATGAGATGATCAGGCTCTGAAGAGCACACTGGATGGAACTGAGTTTTCTGAGGTGAGAATTTTACTCTCCACTTCTATCCCATTGAGGCAATAGGGACTCCCCTGAGCCAGTGACCTGTGCTTTTTCTCTGTGAAACTGTCAATCAGGATGCTTGCATTGGAACTGGGGAGGGGAAGATTGGATTGACTGGAGGTAGGATAGTTGCCTTTAAGAAAAATTTTGGGGCCTTAGTCAGTTGGCTCAGTGGTTAGAGTGTTGGCCTGCAGACTGAAGGGTCCTGTGTTGGATTCCAGTCATGGGCACATGCCTGGTTGTAGACTTGATCCCCAGTAAGGGGCGTGCAGGAGGCCGCCAATCAAGGATTCTCTCTCCTTGATGTTTCTGTCTCCCTTCTTCTCTGAAATCAATAAAAATATATTTTTAAAAAGAAAAAATATAAAATATATTTTTTAATTTTTTAAATTATATATATATTTTTACCACAGTTGCTATTTTGGAAAAAATTATTATTTAGATTGATTTATAAAGTAGGGGAAAATAAATTGTCAAGCCCTTGATATCTGTCTCCCTTCTCTCTGAATTATTGGTCATCCCCATCTTGTGAGGGGATAGGGCTTGTTGGTAGCATTCTGTATGTATATTCATACTGCTTTCAAAAATTGTAAATTACATTTTGTGAACTTCTCCCTTTCATTTCAATTGGGTGCTCATGAAAGTCAGTCCCCTTTGACTCTGGCACCAATTTCCCAGGCACTGACTGGTTTTATTCTGGTTTCTGCCCCAAACCCTTCCTAATGCTCTATGTGCAAATGAATCACATCCATCCCCCAACCACCCACCCCCTTTATCTTTTTCTGTTTTTGTTAATCCTCACTCAAGGATATTTTCCCATTGATTTTTAAAGAGTGTAGACAGGAGGGAAACATTTATGTAAAAGACACATGAATTGGTTGCTTCCCTGGCGTGTGCTATCAGAGGCCAGGGATCAAGCCTACAATCAAGAATGTGCACTTGACCCGAACAAAACCTGCAACCCTTTAGTCCATGGGCTGACACTCTATCAACTGAGCCAAACAGACTAGGGCTTTACCACAAATTTATATGTATGACACTGCGTACCTGTATGTGTATGTGTGTATATGTATAACTATTTTATTCCACTGATCTGTCTGAGAATTCATGTACTGGTACCACACTGCCTCATTATTTTGATTTAGTGACATTAAAGTCTGTTTAAAGCCAGTGTCAACTCATACTTTTTTAATAAATATTTCTGGCTGTTTTCGCTTTTTGTTCTTGTTCTTGTTTTTGTGGACATTAGCATTGCATAAACAATTGTATTCTTTTTAAAAAATATATTTTTATTGATTTTTTACAGAGAAGAAGGAAGAGGGATAGAGAGCTAGAAACATCCATGAGAGAGAGAAACATAGACCAGCTGCCTCTTGCACACCCCCTACTGGGGATGTGCCTGCAGTCAAGGTACATGCCCTTGGCAGGAATAGAACTCCGGACCCTTCAGTCTGCAGGCCAACACTATCCACTGAGCTAAACCGGTTTTAGCTCTTCTTTTTCTTCTTTTTTTAATCCTCGCTTGAAGATATTTTTTTTCCATTGATTTTTTTTTTTTTAAGAAAGACTGGAAGAGAGAGAGAGAGACAGAGAGAAACGTCTATGTGAGAGAAGCACATCGATTGGTTGCCTCCTTCAGGAGTCTCAATCAAGAACCAGCTAGGGAGGAGCCTTCAACCAGTGACCTGAATGGAACCTTGGGACCCTGTGGTCTACAGGCCAACATTCTGTCCACTGAGCCAAACTGGCTAGGGTGCATTTGTATTCATAAATGGAAGCAGTCAGGACTTGAGAGTTTATCATATTTCTTGATGTCTTAGTAAAATATTTCAGTATGTGTTTTAAAATTGTACAATTAAAGTATGAGAAAATAATAACAACACTTACACTTTTCACACCTCTGCTGGAGAATCATGCATTTAAAGCATACATTTTCAGCATCTACTGCTCTCTGAGCCTTGTCCTAGTTGCACAGGATACACAAATGAAAGTTACATCTTGGCCACACTCAGTCTTAGCAGTGTGGAAGGACCAGGAAGTGTAATCAGAAAGAGGGGGGAAAGTACAAATATTGGACAAATACAGATTAAAATTCTGAATTTTCTTTTACAATAAGATGGCATTGGTTAAAATAAGAATCTGTTCACTTATCCATTTCCTCATAGTAAATGATAAACTGGAATAAAATTACAATCAGAGGATTTTGTGCTTAATAAATGCCTATTTCACAGTTGATTCAGAAGCAAAACAACCAACAAAAACTAGGCTGATTTCTTCCTTCCTGCCCAATGTGGATACCACATTTTTCCCCTCCAAGCATTCTCACTCTCCCCTTCTTTGCTTGCAGCTACTCTTTCAACCAAAGGCAGAGGGTCTCTAGCTCTTCCTGGCCCCATCCTCTCCAAATGACAGCCTGCTCTGTGCAGGTTCAGAGCCCCGGGGGAAAGAAAGGACCCTAGTGCCACCTGCCACCACCTTGCTACTCACTCTTGGGTCTTCTGGCCTGCTCAGGCCCCCTCACTTAAGGACTCTGGGGCCTTACTGATGAGCAGGAGCCAACTCAGGGAAAAGCACACAGGGCTGTCACATGGGAGCATCAGCAGAGCCAGAAGGCCCCGCTAGAGCTCCAGAAGTCCCTGAAGTTCTGGTTTGGACCCGGAGATCCTCTGCTCCTGTAGGCCTTGCATCCTTGAGTCAAGCCCAATAGTCAGGAGCCTCCAGGGGTCTCCACAGACTCTGCGAAAGCAAATCCAGTTTCTATGCAGACACTTGTACCACCTCCATTCTTTTTGTAGCATCTGGATTGTTGAGAATGTTACAGATGTCTCCCCTTTCCCCACCCCATTATTGTCCTGCTCCACCCAGTTCCTGCCCTGCCTCAGGCATTCATCTCTCTTTGTCTGTGTCCATAGTAATGCATGTAAATTATTTAATCTCTACCCACCTCTGATTCCCCCTCCCTCTGAGATTACTCAGTCTATTTCATGTTTCCATGCTTGTGGTTCTATTCTATTCATTAGTTCATTTTACTTATTAGATTTCTTGTACTTTTTTTGTTTTGTTTTGTTCTTTTAGGTTCAATTGTTGATAGATACGTATTTATTGTTGTTTTACACTTTTTTTTCAGACTAAGTAATTTTCTGTGTAGGGGCAACTCTTAGAATACAACTGGGATTCATTTGTATGGGTAATGGTGTTCTTAAGCTGATATACAGTAATATTTATTTAGAAATTTTAAGTTCCAAACTTCCCAATTAATGTACAGAGATGAAATTGTATTATAACTGTTACCATTTTATTTTCATTTCTATATGAAACATCAATAAATTATACCACTCTTAATGTGCTTATTGTTCATATTTTTTGTCTTTATTTTCCTTCTTGTTCTCCCTCTTCTTCTTCGAAGACCCTTCAACATTTTATGTAATTCTGATTCGATAGCAACCCTTTAGCTTTTTCTTTCCTGTGAAGCCCTTTATCTGACCTTTAATTCTAAATGATAGATTTGCTGGGTAGAGTGAGTAATCTTGGTAGCAGATCATTGTTTTTCATCATTTTGAACATTTCTTGCCACTCCCTTCAAGCCTGCAATTTTTTATTTTTTCTAATATATATATATATATATATATATATATATATATATATATTTCTTTTTTTTTTTTTTGCCTGCAAGTTTTCTGTTGAGAAATCAGCTTACAGCCCTGTGGGCACTCTCTGGCTGAGTGCAGTCTGTTAAGGAGCCCCAGGATTCCCTGGCACCGCCAGTGCCTTCTACACCTGGCCTTTTGTAAGCTCTTGGACAACCTCTCATTTACTCCCTAAAGACCCTCCTTGTCCCTGGGCCATGGCTGCTCCTGAAACTTTCCAGGGCTAGTGGAGCCTAAGGATCTTCCTCAGCCATTCTTGAGTGTCAGTCCTTGGACAATGGGAGCTGTTTCCCCTCACAAGTCCCAGGAACTAGTGTCCCAGGTGTTGCCCCTGGAAGAGTTGGGTTCTCTGTTCCACTGGCCTCACTTAGGTGTAACTCCCCTGGACAGCTTCAGGGAATGGGGTTTATCTGATTAGCTCCAAGGACACCAGAGGGCTCTGTTCCCCATTTAGACCCTGAAGTAGATTTGTTGGAGCAGGGATCCCTCTAGTGGGTAGATACTGGAAGCAGGGGCAGTGTAATCTCTTGAATTTGGCTGCCACCTGCCTTGGACCAGAGCACATTACTTTGATCCAGGTTTCAGAGATGCAGGAACCCAGAAACTAACTCCATATTTATATACTACATATTTTCCAGTAGAGTGACTTGTCTATATAATCAAATATTTTTTTAAAAAAAGAAACAAAGCTAAGTTGAACAATATGATTTACATTTTACGAAGGTAACAAAAAATAGTGACAGGGAAATTTATGTCTAAATTGAATTATGAAATAAAACATAATGCAGAAATAAATTTTTAAGGGACTAAATAATAATCTTTCACCAATGAATTCTAATCAATTTTTGAGAAGTATAGTTTTCATATAAAAAGAAAAAACAACAACTTGAAGTATTCTCAATCTTCTTAGATATCTAGAAAAGAAGTTAACTTTATTCCACAAGAACTAAATAATAGAATGATACAGATCAGCATTTTAAAAAATGTATTTTATTGATTTTTTTACAGAAAGGAAGGGAAAGGGATAGAGAGTTAGAAATATCAATGAGGGAGAGACATTGATCCACTGCTTCCTGCACACCCCCACTGGGGATGTGCCTGCAACCAAGGTACATGCCCTTGACTAGAATCAAACCTGGGACCCCCTAGTCCACAGGCAGGTGCTCTATCCACTGAGCCAAACTGGTCATGGCCAGGTCAGCATTTTTAAACTGAAATATTATTTACATACTACTTGCAAATAACAACCGTAATAACTGTCCAGCCATAGATAGATCCAGAATCCTAACCTCTTCTCAGTAATCTCCAGGTGGTCTGTCCATCCTCAGGTTGGGCTGGGTGGACCCTAAACTTTAGATGAGATGAGTGGCAGATGAAAATGCTGTAATTCTGGACCACAAATCAGGTCATGGCCCTGGCCGGTTGCTTACCCCCGGGCTGCTTCATTCAGCAGCAACCAGGAAAGGACTATGAAACTCAGCCACAGCAGAGCTGCTGTGTGTAAATGCAAATGAAAGGGATATGCTGGGACAGACAAGCTAGAATCTCTTCTCTCCCCCTCTCTCCCATACTACCTGGGTTATGTTTTTTTCCCTAAATGTTTTAATAAAACAAGATAATCAATAGACTGGGGGAAATATTATATATATATATATATATATATATATATATATATATATATATGATAAAGGATTTGCATCCAAAGAACTCTTATGATTCAAAATAAGATATAAAAATCCAATGGCATATTGTATACTATGCTTCTGTAAAAAGAAAGGATCTCCTACTATTTGCAGCAGCATAATAAGTCAGTAGGAGAAAGATAAATGTCACATGATCTCACTCATTTGTGGATTATAATGAACAACGTAAACTGATGAACAAAAACATATCCAGAGACAGATAAACATCAATAGTTGCTCAAAACACAGAGGGAAGGTAGGGGAAGGGGGGGAGGAAAGAGAGAGATTGACCAAAGGACTTGTATGCATGCATATAAGCATAACCAATGGACACAGGCAACAGGGGGGTGAGGGCATAAATGGAGGGATGGGAGACAGTGGGGGCTAAGGACACACATGTAATACCTTAATAAGAGAGAGAGAGAGAGAGAGAGAGAGAGAGAGAGAGAGAGAGAGAGAGAGAGAGAGAGATCCCAGGGAGTGAAATCAATTGAACTAACCTATTTGGAAAACATGCAGAAAGAGAAACATTTCTAGAGATTAAATGATTTTTTAATTCTTACAATTTGCAACAGCATGGATGCAACTGTAGAACATTATACTAAGCAAAATAAGCCAATCAGAGAATGGAATATCACATGATCTCACTCATTTGTGGAATGTATTAAACAACATAAATTGATTAACAAAAATAGATCCAGAGAGAGAGAAACATCTATCAGACCCTCAGGGGATGGTAGGGGTAAAAGGGAATGATCAACCAAAGGACTTTCAAGCATGCATATAAGCCTAACCAATGGACACAGACAGCAGGGGGGTGAGGGCATGAGTGGGGGACAATGGGGGAATAAGGACACATATGCAATACCTCAATCAATAAAGAGAGAGAGAGAGAGAGAGGAAAAGAATCTCTGTGGCTGCTGCTCGGCCACCAGTGTTCTTAACAAGACCTGTAGGTGATTCTGATGCATGCACCTACTAGGCCTGTGGTCAGCAAACTGGGGCTCATGAGCCACATGTGGCTCTTGGGCCCCTTGAGTGTGGCTCTTCCACAAAATACCATGGCCTGGGTGAGTGTATTTTGAAGAATTGGTGTTAGAAGAAATTTAAGTTTAAAAAAATGGCTCTCAAAAGAAATTTTTCCTGAATCTGGACCATCTGGGTAGAGAAACAGAGAATCCCCTTTGGGTGCTCAGGGCCAACAGAATTAGGTAATCGAGGTTCCCTGAGGAGAAGCATCAACTGGATAGGTTAACCCTCCAGGTTTAGGTTTACCATGTTGCCTTATGTATGGCTTCATCCACCACCAAATTACTTCATTGTTATTATTCATAAATTCTTTGTTTCTGCTTTAAGCTTTTTTTCACATTTCTGATTATTTCTGATTACATCCATTGAAATACATAGTATAAATCCAATTGTTAAAAATTTTAAACAAAATATTTTAAAAATCAACTCACTGCAGTTATTAGAAATCAGAAAATCTTGAACTGAAATTCACTTTTCTATGAATCAATGAACAACTGAAATTTTATTTAATATTTCCAGAACTCAGAAAGCCGCTTGTGCAAACATTTTTAACTATATAAGTCGCTTTTCAAATATATAAGTATATGATAAGGCCTGAATCACATCTATCATTTTCTTACAGTATAGAGACCCCATGACTAGATAGGACCATAGATGTTACTTAGTAGGTTGTTCTCCTCTGCAAGATAAAGCTTAGGAAAGAGGAAAAGCTCACACACAACATATTCTAACTGGAGGACCCCACCAGGTGGTTTCACACTAGGGTGAAGTGGTTGAGCCTGCCCATCAGTCCAGTGATGGGACATGCAGGGAGCTGTGGCTACAGAGGCTGAGGCATGTGCAGCTGCACCTGCTCACTCCTGTCAGGAGGAAGAGGCAATTAATCCTACTGATGGCATCACCATTCAGCTGAACATGCTTCCTCAAAATCCTTTTGTTCACAATCATGGCATAGAATTGTGCATTCTAAGGAAATCTCTCTTACTTTTCTTCTCTGCCTGCTACCAGCCCCTTTCTCAGAGATACTTGTCTCTATCATCAATTCTGGGAAAATCTAGTCTTTGCCATTTCAGTTCTTATTGATTATGAAATAATAAACGATAAATGACCAGTCTTTCAAAAAGATATCTATTAAGCATGAAAATACACACATCCCTCAGCCACAGAAGGGAAAATACTAACTTCTGATCGAAAGGAATAGGAAGTCCTATTCTGCCTGGGGGAGGCAACCCATCAAATTTTCTCTCTCACATTGAAGTTTTTTCTCTCTTCTCTATCTTCTTCTCTCTCTAAAATCAATAAACATATTATTGGGTGAGGATTAAAATAAAGGAGTAGTGTCCAAGGTGTTCTTATATTAAACTCTTACATTAAAATATAAAAACATCACTAGCTGGTTTGGCTCAGAATTTAGAGCATCAGTCCATAGTTCCATTCCCAAAGTCACACATCTGGCTTGCAGGATTTATCCCTGGCCCTGGTTGATATGTAAGGGAGGCTACCAATTAATAAGTCTCCCTAAGGTTGATGTCTATCTCTCTCTCTGTCTCTCTCTGTCTCTCTCTCTCTCTCTCTCTCTCTCTCTCTCTCTCTCTCTCTCTCCCCACATCTTTCTTGGTCTCTTTCCCTTTCTACTCTACTTACCACTCTCTCTAAAAATCTATTGAGATAATAATGAAATAATAATTTATAGAATTAAAATAACAATTAGTAATTTATACCAACAAATAAGATACTATCTACATAACAGAATGCAGTAAAACCATTTCCAAGTAAACACAGTAAAATACTTCCAAGTTTTTGGACATTTGCTAAAGTCACAAATTAGTAAAATAATCCAAGCTGTTTGTAAATTAAAATTAAAACTTTTTGATGTCCATAAATATAGATCTAAAGACATTGTTCAAGGGTTGGTTTGTTGGCAAATTGGTGACTTGATGAGGTTATGTTAGTAGAGGTACATTTAGGGAAGATTAGCAAAGGTGTTGCTAATCTTCCTTCCCCTTAGAAGAGACTAGCTCTATGGAGAGCTCTCAAAACCCATCACCTGGAAAAAATGAATGTGGTCTTCAGGGACTCCATATAAGGAGCCAAACTCACTCTTTCCAGAACACAGGGAGTGTGCTTGGAGCTTACATGGTCTGGAAGACTTCTGACAGCTACTCTCACCATGTTTGGCGAGCTTGATCCTTGAGTGGACTTCTTTGTATTAATACTTCTTGAGCAAGCAGTGGTGAGTTTAATTTATTAGCAAGTTGAGGTTTTTTCTACAAAATCAGATTGTTTGCTAACTTAGTAAAAGTGATTCCATTAATGATTTGATTGGTGTTTTGAAATTAATATGATGACTAATTTTAGTTCTCTTATTTTATTAATCCTTAGTAGTTCCTAGGATTCAGAAAAGTGGCTAGATATCTTGTGGTTTTGTATACAGTTGTAGATTATAAAAACATTTAGAAGTATTTAATTCTATATGTAGTTACACATTACAACCTACTCGAAACATGATGAATGCTTATGTACACAAGAGAGGTGCTATTCTATAATCTTTAGCAAGATAAGGATTCAATGATTTGAAAAAATAGTTACATGTTTCAATATTTCACTTTGAAGTAAAATAAATGTTTCTTAGGAAACAGAGTTTTCTGACTAAAAGTTAAATTAAGGATAGTCCAGTGGTCTTTCCACATATCCCTTAACCCAGCTATATCATCTTTAGCAATCCTTCCAATAGAATTTCCCACAATCAAGAATATGCATTAAGGATGTGTTTTGTAGTATTTTCAGTAGCTAAATAAATAAATAAATATGAAATGAATGTTCTGAAATATATGTTGCCATTTAATGACATATACTACATGTTTTTAGTCTTATTCAACTGACAATATTCTATAGTTTAGTCTGATATCTTGTATGATTTTAACAAAAGTGTTTTATTAATCATCTAAAGCAAATGTTTGCTTCAACATGCATAGAAATACCAAAGTACTGAATGATATGAAAGTAAAAATAACAAAAACAAGAAACCAAAACCTCTCACTGTGATCAATGTGAATGACCTTAGAGGCTAAAATTTCAATTTATTGCTAATGTAATCAGAAATGCTTATTAACATTATCAATGCATTGTTTTAGAAAAGGGCATTTACTCTGTGAATGATTTGCCATGGTAAACCTAGAATGGAACAAGGAGACCTATTCCTTATATTTCTTAAATTTAAGATCATATAAATGTATGATAGCTTTTTGATGTGCCAACTTGGTTAGGCAGAACTACAAGGACAAAAATGAGGGCAGCAACCTTTTTTTTAAAAAAATATTTTTATTGATATATTACAGAGAGGAAGGGAGAGAGAGAGAGATAGAAACTTTGATGAGAGAGAAACATCAACCAGCTGCCTCTTGCACACCCCCTACTGGGGAATGTGCCTGCAACCAAGGTACATGCCCTTGACCGGAATCGAACCCGGGACCCTTCAGTCCGCAGACGGACGCTCTACCACTGAGCCAAACCGGCTTCGGCGGCAGCAACCTTTTTGTTAAAACACACATACCTCTTGCCTCGTTATTCAATCAAAGGCTAACCTACTTGATGCTGTGAGGAGACAACAGGTGTAACAGAAGTCCCTCATTTTGACTGTGAGCTAATAAAATTCTCAAGTCCTGACTTCATCAGCGAAAGCCCTTTGAGGAAAGGCATAGACAATCCTTGAACAACACTCCGAACATCAAATCGGTCTGTATTGCTTCAGAAACACCTCATTGACAGTGACAAATGCTTTGTCCCATGACCACTGGGTTCCAGCCTGCTGGTGATTTCTCGTCCCCACTTACTCCACCCCAGATCTCACACTTGCTTACCTACCGTGTTTCCCCAAAAATAAAACATACTCTGAAAATAAGACCTATTTCCTGGAAACATAAAAATTCCCTGAAAATAAGACCTGACACATCTTTGGGAGCAAAATTAATATAAGACACTGTCTTACTTTCGGGAAATAGGGTAGCTCCTGTGATCCTGTAAGCCAGATCTTTGTAATAAATCTGTACATGGAACCATATTACTGGTTCTGCTTCTGGGGCTCATAGATAGATCCTTCTTCACTGCTGTGATAGTCTTGACCATAAATCTTGTGATCTATTGGCAAAGAATTCTTATCTGGAAAATATTAGTCCCTGCCCAGTGTGGTTCAGTTGGTTGGGCATCATTCACAGATGTGCCAGGGCTCCTGGCTTAATACCAGGTGTGGGGTGTGGAGGAGCCAGCCAGGAAATGTTTCTCTCTCTCCCTCTCGGCCTTCCTATCTCTTTTAAAATCAATAAAAACATATTTTAAAAAGAAAATATTAGATAGCTCCTTCCCAAATTTCCTTCCTTTATTTCATTTTCATATAAAAACTCATAGATATAGTATACCAAGAAAAATACTGACAGTCCTTCCTCTTTATTTGTAACTTCTATAGTTGCAAATTTGCTTATTTACTAAAACTTATTTGTAGTCCTATAACTAATACTCATGGTGTTTTCTTAGCCATTCTTGGACCTGCACTGAGAAGGAGTAATTTGAGTTCTGCCAGTTGAAAGTTTCAAACAGAATTTGAATTAGGAGAAGCTCATACAGCAAGTGTCTTTTTCAGGGTATATTATGACAAGTTTTTGGCATTTTGGTGTTGTTTGTTGGTGACATCACTGTTTAAAATGGCCCCCAGCCTTAGTGCCAAAGCACTGGGCTATGCTTTATGGAGAAAATGTATCTGTTAGATAAGCATCCTTAAAGAATGAATGAGCTTTGTGCTGTTGGCCATGAATTCAATATTAATATATACGTAATATATAATAACTAAGGATGTCTTTAAACCAAGGTTATGTACTAACAAATGGGTGGGTATGCTTTGACCAGCAGCTGGAAGGAGACTAACTCTGCATTTCCACAGGGTATAATACTTCAGTACTTGCTAGTAAAGTGTTTGTGCCACTTTGTAGAACATGGATGGGATTTACTATGTGTGTAATATCATGTCACTTTAGAAATGAAGCAATTTGTTTTTAGAATGCAATGAAGAATCTACACTTATATAGATAATATAAGTAATAGATTACCCAATAGAACAATGAGCAATTTAATGAAGAGATTATTTATAGAGAAGAAAAAGAACAAAAAAATCAAGAAAAGGTGCTAACATTAACAATGGGAAGAAAGAAATTGGAAACACAAAATTATGTTTTATGAATGAGATTGACAAAACTTTTATAAATTTGATAATAGTCCCCAAGTATTGGATAATTAGTGATTTCTCTTAGGAATTGGGAAGGGACAGCATTGGGATTTTTAGGGAGGGCTCCCTACTGGTCTATCCCACGGAATGTCTTGTAATACAGATAGATTAGACTGCAGTAGGGGAGGACCTTTTACTACCAAGGGCTATTTGCATATTTATAACATCATTTGGGGGCCATACAAAATTATCAACTTAAAAATTATCCTGCTTTACTTGGTCAAACATTTAAATTACTCACCCCTCGTGCCTTGGCAGGCTCAGACAGAATGCTTTTGCAGCCTTATATGGACCTCAGGCAGGACTTTCCCCACCTGTGAATTAGAGGAACCCTTTAAGAAACGCCTGCCACTTACACAGAAATCAATAAATGTTATTAAATAAATCTTAGGTAATTATTGAGCATCTGTCTACTATGATAGCATTTTTTTAGATGTATCATTCAGAGAGTTGTTTTTAGAAACTAAGTTGGATGTCAATTTAATCAATGGCCCAAAATTGAGTTGTTAATAGAAAATGAACTCCTATTGTCATCTCGCTACATACCTGAGAGTTACAATCTAAGGAGGTGAACCTAGCAGATTTACTCAGTGGTTGGAGAAATGATCATTTGACTAGAGTGTCTTGTGTTCTATTATGGTCAAGGAGCTTACTTCCATTGCAGTTTGGCCCTAGTCTGGGTCCATGCAGGAGGTAATCAATTAATGTGTCTCTCTCATATCTATGTATCTTCCTCTGAGTCTCTCCCCCTCCCTACTCTCTCTAAAATTCAATGGAAAAATATCCTTTGGTGAGGATTAACAAAATAATAATAATAATAATAATAATAATAAAAAGAGATCTTCAAAGATTTAGTAAAATGACCTGCATGATACAAATTCATTTTTTAAAGGAGACAGACTGCACTGTATAGAGACTACTGCAACCAGTGAGCTCTTCAGCTTGAGGTGTGTCTCACAAAATTAGTTTTTTACAGAATCCAGGGGTGAGTGAAGGTAAGTCAAGAAAATAACTTCTATTTAGGTATTTTATTTTTATATATTTTATCTTTAATCTACTAAGTTATACTATTTTTCACTCATATTCTTACTATGCATTTTTATGAATCATCAAAGTATAATCTTCTGCTATTTTGTATATTTTGTAGTTGTTTGGTGTATTGTTATGCCTCAAAAGGTAGTTGACAAGTATATAATTTTATAGCAAAGTATCTAAAAGATCCAGTGTTTGGTGCTATAGGAATGGCTGAGTAGTGAACATATGGACTTCATATTAATATATATTTACACATATACATATATGTAATAAAAGTATTATAAATATCTTATTGTTGAATAATATAAGTGCTATCCCTTTATAATTATTACTTTTTATACCTGATTTTAAGTTACTAAGAAAATGTCTAGGGTCCTAACTGGTTTGGCTCAGTGGATAGAGCATCAGCCTGTGGATTGAAGGGTCCAAAATTTTATTCTAGTCAAGGGCATGTACCTTGGTTGTGGGCTTATCCCCAGTAGGGGGTGTGTAGGAGGCAGCTGATTGATGTTTCTCCCTCATTGATATTTCTAACTCTCTATCCTACTCCCTTCCACTCTGTAAAAAGTCAATAAAATATATTTTTTTAAAATAGGGATATAGATCTAAGGGAAATGAGAAGGCTCACTGAAATACTTATTTTATTTATTTATTATTTATTTTTAAATATTTTTATTGATTTTACAGTACATCTCCTGAAAATATGAAAAAGTTCCAGTAAACTCTGATTGGACTTTGAACTTAATTGACAATTCTGATCTTTTTACTTTTCATCATCCTCAGAAATGAAAAGTCACCTTAACAGGTTTGGCTTTGTGGATAGAATATTGGCCCATGGACTGAAGGTCCTGGGTTTAATTCTGGTCAAGGGCATGTACCTCTGTTACAGACTCGATCGCTGGCATTGTTCTGGGCATGTGCATGAGGCAACCAATCAATGGGTTTCTCTCACATCCATGTTTTTCTCTGTGTGCCCTACCCCTTTCCTTCCTCTCTCTCTAAAAACCAATGGAAAAATATCTTGGGGTGAGGATTAAGGAAACAAAACAAAATAAAAGATGATTCCAAGAGAAAAAATAAAATCAACTCCTAGTATTGTGACAGTAAAGTTTGTAGTTGTGAATGATTGAATATCTTTTAGTTTAAAATTAATCTACTTTTTAAAGTTAAAAAAACACAAGAAAAATGTTTATTTAAACTTTTAGCCTATATTTTATACCAGAAATATGAATTATAGAACATAATAGAGAATAATACTTATTGAACATTCACTTTACTGTTGTAGTAATAATATATGTACATTTAAAAACTATTTCAGTTCAGAGTTTAATCAGAAGTTAATTTAATCCTCAAGAATTCAAAAAAGGCCAATTTCTTTCATAATTTCTTTTCTAATGAATCTTCATTGGTTCAATTGATGTTTGTTTCCTTATTTGTTTTAAAGGAGAGAGCTAGGTTTTTTGAGCTTCTCTCTCAAGTCATTTTATAGAACAATTTTGGCCCTCTTCTTCTCAGATTCACTGGCTAAATAGATTTGTGGGATAAATCTCACACTTCCATATTTACTAACAAGTTATTGAAAAGAAGAATGGGTACAATTCTGATTGATTTAGAACAATTCAAACCAGTAATAAAATGCTATATATCGCGTCCTGGAAATGGATACTTGCACACATTTATATTTGGATAAGGACTAGGAACTGAATGTACAGGAGTATGTGAGCCATCTAGTGGGAACCTTGTCTGTGGTTAAGCCCAAGGACTCTTTCTGGGTTCCAGATTGTCATCTGTGTCATGGCATAGTTTGTTTGCTTTAGTGAGTATTGCAAAGAGAAAAACATATGGACATCACTACCCTCATAATACTTCAGAATCCTCTCACCAACCCAGGCCCAGAAATCACCTGTTTCTAATTCTTCCCAGAAACATGGATCCCAGTATCTTGCAAATCTTCCAGAAAGAACTCATCTGCGATGATTGCAGTAACTACTTCTTAGACCCCATCACCACAGATTGTGGGCACAGCACTTGCAGGCCCTGTTTCTACCTCAGCTGGCCGGACAGTATGGTTCTTGCTCACAGTTCTGAATGTCAGAAAGAAATACAGCATGTCTCCCTGAGAAACTTTCGCACAAATGTCACTCTCAAGGAAATTGTTCTCATTGTCAGACGAGCCCATCTGGGGCAATTCCTGTGCTCTAGGGACAATAAGTGTGGGATACACATGGAGGCAAAGAAGATCTTCTGTGAGGACCTGAGGAGCCTGCTCTGTTTTCACTGCTCTACCTCCCAGGAGCATGAGGCTCACAGACACTGTTCAGTAGAAGAAGCAGTTGAGCAACACAGGGTAAGTGATGCCCCCGAGGACCCACTTCTGTAAAGTGGGTATGAAATTCCTGTGGGTCTGTTTCCTTGAGGATGGGATTACTCCATCCAGGTGTTCCTTGGACTTCCTTAGTATAAAGCCTACCAGTTTTCAGAAATATGTGATATAAACAAGGGAACTCTATGATGGCTCTGATTTATCACTCTGGGGGCTCTCATCTATGAGAGCTAAATGTTACATTCTCTTCTTCATTGGATCTAATTGACCCTTGTGCATCTTTTGCAGGAGAAACTACTCAAGACAATGTGCTCTTTATGGGAGAAATACTGTGAAAGTAACAGAAAGCTGAGTGTGGAAACTATCACATACAAATCTTGGGAGGTTGGTATTTGCATTTCTCCAACCTGCAGCATGAATTTGGGGTAGTTGAATGAGTAACTTTAAAATAGAAACTTCCTCTGAAATTAGAATGTTTTTTTTTTTTTGATTCAATATGGGAAGTGTGATCAACAGGAAAAGGGTATTTTCCCTCCATAGACAGATAGGTGGGCTCTTAGTCAGGGTTTCTAAAAAAAATGAAAGCTGCCACACAAAGCATGCTGGTTTGTTCCAAGGATTAACAATATTTATCACTTCTACACCAAGAACCACAACAGACTGGGCCATTTCACAGAGTGCCATATGTGGTGGGAGGAGGTAAATTCTGGGCTTAGGAGACATTTGGAAGCCATTGAAAATTTAAGTGAAGCATCTGGGGCAGTATAAACATTAATGTGAATTCTGTTGGAAAAGTAGTATTTGAAAACAGATGGAAAATTTCTGAGAGAATATCTAATATCTAATCTCTAATTCAATCCAGGGAAACCATGAACTTATACCAAGTAATTAAATTTGAATCTATATATATAAACAAATAAGAAACTGAATGACCGAACAACCAAATGACTGGTCGCCCTGTGGCTATCAGCCCCACTGACCTTCAAAAGGATGATGCTCAATGCAGGAGCTGCCTGCTGGTGGTCATTGTGCTCATATATCCAACCTCCTGTGGCTGGCCAGCCAACCTCCTGTGATCCCTACCCCCAGTTGGTCAACAACCTGTGGTTCCTCCACAAATCCAGAGAGACCCTACAATCAACCTTGATGGGAAGGTGGTCGCCAACCTCCCACAGTTCCTCCCACTTGCTGGCCAGCTCCCCTGATTGGCCCCTATCACTATCCAGGCCTAGGGACCCCTGCAGTGCATGAGTTCATGGGCCTCTAGTAATATATAATGTCTGAGGAGAAAAGTGACAAGATATGAGGCATATACATAAATATGCCAAATATAGATGCCGGCATCTAAATAGAAGGAGATATTTGAACACTTTAGGTGAATTTAAGAATAACTGATTTCTTCAATATGGATGGCTATATTGAAGGTGTGATATCTAATATGAATTCACACAACACACATTTCATAAGCACCTTGTCAGTATCAAACATTGATATAGAAAATGGAGCAGTAAGCAAAGTAGAAACTATCCTTTCCCTGATAAAGCTTACACTATAAATCAAAGGGTGAATGGCCAACATGTATATAGGTGTAACACATGATGAGTAATAATTTTTTTTATAAAATAATAAAGCAGTAAGGAGAAAGAGGAGTCCAAGAGAGTAGGGACTACAGATGAGATGAGAATTTGAGTTCTAAATAGGATCAATCATCAGAGAAGACCTCACAGAAAATTTCACCTTATGAAAAAGATCTCTGAAAAGGATGGCAAACATAGGGGCATGTAGAGAGAGTACTCTAGATGGATAAAATAGCACAAGTGCATATATTGGGAGCAGTTGAAAAGCCATACAGATCAGATGGGGCATCAGAGTGAAATGTAAAGAGAATGAAAGGAAATAAAATCAAAGAAATAATGGGAGTCAGATGTTCAATGAAATCTCCTCAGGATAGGACTAAGCTGTATGAAATGCAAGGGATAAGCATATCGGTCTGAGGTCACAGCATGTAAAATGGGTTGAAATAATCTCCAAATTTCAGGAGTCGGACTAAACAGAGAATCCCTAATCCAATTAATATAAATTTAAACTGCATGATTTATAATTGAACTGTGTTGCCTTCTCAAACATATTGCCTGGAAAATAACATTCACACATTTGGGGTGTGTGTGTGTGTGTGTGTGTGTGTGTGTGTTTTAAATGGTTATCTTATCAAAGGTTCTGTTTTGAATGCATTGGCTATAATTGGTGTTTAAAAATATATGGAAGAAAGGAGGAAAATGGCAGAAGAACAGGTAGGCAAGTTCTGAGCCTTGTCCCGAAGAAGAAAGAGAGAGCAGCTGAGGGTCGAGCTGGGAGTGCTTGTCAGCAAGCCAAGAGACAGGCGAACACCAGGGAAACTGTTAAGCACCCACAGCTGGGTCCCTACCTACAGGCACAGACGGGGAAATCTCACCATCTTGACAGGAAGAGGTTTGTGTCAGAGGCTGGAATATCCACAGCTGCAATGACCACCATGCAGCTGTGAGCCCCGGAACGCTGACCATAGTCAGCTGAACACTTGGACTCAAAGGAGCGCTGCACCCCAAGGCAAAAAGTTGAGATTTTGCAAAGATCCAGTGAGTCCCCCATGGCGCTGCAGTGGAAGATAGGCCAGTGTGCGCCAGGCACAGGAAAGCTGGAGGACTGGGTCGGGGTTTAAAATAAACCCCGGGTTATGGGCTGGTGACGCCCCTGACTGTGGACAGGGCTCCTAAGTGGGGGGATATATAAGGAGCAACACAATCTGACTCCGAGACATATCCAGAGAGTTACAGAAGAGTGAAGTCTGCTCAGTCATGCCCTCACCCCCACCCCTCCACAGATCAAGGACACAGAGAGGGGGGAAAAGCTAGAAAGGCTTCAGAGCCCTGGAAGTCAACCCAGAAACACTGCCACCCAGAGGCTAAATCACATATGTACTCTAGAACTGCTTAAAAATCAGGATCTGATTACAAAACGGAGAAACAGTGAAACACAGGGAACTGCAATTACGGCCCAGACTGGGAACAGGTGAGCCAGACAGAACAACAGAGGAAGCGAATGACCTTCATTACTGCAAAGTTTATTTAATGTTTAATTTTAATTTTTAATTGTTTATTTTTTGCTTTTTGTTTACATTAGTTGCAACGTTTACTCAAGAAATTATTTTTTTATCTTTCCTCACTTGATTTTACCCTTTTAATTAATTCATTTTATATTTAATCAACATTATTACTACTATTATTTTACCTTTTTATCTTATTTTCTTTTGTTTATTTTTATTATTTTTAAGTGTCATATTATTTACCTTTTTTCCCTCTTTTTCCCCCCTTCAGGATTACTATTCTACAGACTATTTACCGTATTTGCCGGCGTATAAGACGATTTTTTGGCCCTGAAAAATACATATTTGCCGGCGTATAAGACGACTGAGCGTATAAGACGACCCACTAAAATTTCCACTAAAAATACAGAGTTTGTTATATACTCGCCATATAAGACTACCCCCCACTTGGAGGCATATTTTTCAGGGCCAAAAAGTCGTCTTATACGCCGGCAAATACGGTATACCTTTCCTTCTCCAATGCCCTATTCTATGTCCACCCTACCTTTATGGCATCACTCTCTTCCTAACTCTTTCCATTTGGTGTCCTGCTTACCTTAACCCTTTACTGCTCCAGATTTTCCATATTCTTTCTGTTTACCCCATCCTAAAATCTTACCCTACCTGTGTATATCTAATTCCCAACTCCCTGCTCCAAGCCCATTCACACCTACCTTGCTGCTGTCCTTAAAAACAACAACAACAAAACAAAAACAATCTTTCTCTCTATCCCTTTGTAGCTGTATGTTGAATGCTAGCTATATAAAAGTTTTATGCTTTTTTGTAAGATTGGTTTGGTTATTCTTTTTATTGGATTGTATGTTTTTGTTAGCTGGGTTCTAGACTCCTTTATTGGAGGATATTAATATCGCAAACACATTTCTGTTCAGTGCCTTGTGTATTGTACCTGGTTGTGTTGTATTTTGTGCCTTTAAATCAAAGCAGGAGAGAGAGAACTACCTACCCAGAGATCCTAAAAAGAGAGATCATGGGGAGGCAAAGAAACAACCAGCATATAAAAGAAAATCAGGCATCTCCAGAAAAGGAAGTAAATGAGTTAGAGGCAAGCAACCTACCAGAGCAAGAATTCAGAGTAATGATATTAAGATGACTAAAAAGAATGGAAGACAAATTTGACAATATGAGTACGAATCAAGAGGAAATGAAGAAGAACCAAGAGGATCTGAAGAACCAAGAGGAAATGAAGGTGAACCAAGAAGAAATGAAAAATGACATCACTACTATGAAGAACTCAACAGAAAGCATCAAGAGTAGACTAGAAGAAGCAGAGGACTGCATCAGTGAGCTAGAAAACAAGATGGAAAAAAAATACCCAATTAGAGCAGCTGCAAGAAAAAAAATTAAAAAACAGGAGGAGAGCCTACAGGAGCTTTGGGACAATACAAAACAAAAAAAAATATTAGAATAACAGGGGTTCCAGAAGGAAAGGAAACTGAGCAAGATATGGAAAAAGTATTTCAAGAAATAATGACAGAAAACTTTCCTGAGATAGAGAAGAAAAAATCCACACAAATCCAAGATGCTCACAGAGTCCCAAACAAAATGAATCCCAAAAGACCGACACCAAGGCACATTATAATTAAATTCGCAAACACCAACTACAAAACCAGAAAGAGAGAATGAAAGTTACATATAAAGGAACCCACAACAGACTAGCAACTGATTTCTCAACAGAAACTCATCAGGCCAGAAGGGAATGGGATGAAATATACAAAGCCATGCAAAGGAAGGGTCTGAATCCAAGAATACTGTACCCCGCAAGGCTATCAATCAAAATTGAAGGTGAAATCAGGAGCTTCACAGACAAAAAAAGACTAAAGGAATTTATCTCCACCAAACCAGCAATGCAAGAAATGCTAAAGAGTCTACTGTAAAAATAAAGAAATAAGAAGCAAAGAAGAAACACATGGGTATAGAATAAAAATGGCATCAAATACCTACCCATCAATACTAACTTTAAATGGAATTGGTTTAAATACTGCAATCAAATGATATAGGGTGACAGATTGGATAAGGAAGCAAGACCCATATATCTACTGTCTTCAAAAACCCACCTCAGAAAAAAGACGCCCACAGACTGAAGGTGAAGGGTTGGAAAAAGGTTTAAAAGGCTAACAGAAATGAAAAAAAAAAAATGAAAAAAAAAGCTGGTGTAGCAATACTTATATCCGACAAATTAGATCTCAAAGTGAAGGACATAACAAGAGATAATGAAGGCCATTTCATAATACTAAAGGGAGCAATCCAACTAGAAGGAATAACCCTGGTAAACATATATGCATCCAATATGGGAGCAAACAAATACATTAAAAAAAACTGCTTGAGGACATTAAGGGAGAGATCAAAAGCAATATAATCAGAGTTGGAAATTTTAATACCCCACTGTCACCTTTGGACAAATCATCTAAACAAAAAATCAGCAAAGAAACATCAATCCTAAATGACGTACTAGACCAGATGGAATTAATCGACATCTTCAGGACATTTCGCCCCAAAGCCACAGAATACACATTCTTCTCAAGTGCACATGGGTCATTTTCAAAGATAGACCACATGTTGGGACATAGGCAAAGTCTCTTCAAAGTCTCTTCAAATTCAAGAGGATAGAAATCTTATCAAGCATTATCTCAGATCATAGTGGCATAAAATTGGAAATCAACTATAATAAAAATAATCCAAGGAAATCAAACACATGGAGACTAAATTGAACAAAGACTGGGTTACCGGAGAAATCATGGAAGAAATTAAAAACATCATGACATCTAATGACAATGAAAACACAACAATTCAAAATCTATGGGAAACAGCAAAAGCAGTTTTGAGAGCAAAGTTCATATCTCTACAAACCTATTGCATAAAACAAGAAAGAATGGTAACAATTTATCTAACCCTACAACTCAAAGTTAGAAAAACAACAGCAAGAAAAGCGCAGTGTAAGAAGAATGAAGGAAATAATAAAAATCAGAGTGGAGATTAACGACATAGAGACCAAAGAAACAATACATAAGATCAACAAAACCAAGAGCTGGTTCTTTGAAAGGATAAACACCATTGATGAATCTTTAGCCAGGCTAACAAAGAAACAAAGAGAGAGGACCCAAATAAACAAAATTAGAAACGAAAGAGGTGAAATAACAACAGACCCCGCCGAAATACAAAGGATTGTTACAAAATACTATGAACAACTCTATTCCAACAAACTGGACAACCTGGAGGAAATGGACATATTCCTAGAAAAATACAACCTTCCAGAACTCAATCAGGAAGAATCTAAAAATCTCAATAGACCAGTGACTTGGGAAGAAATTGAAGCAGTCATCAAAAAGCTTCCAGCAAACAAAAGCCCAGGGCCAGAGGGCTTCACAGGAGAGTTTTACCAAACATTCAAGGAAGAACTAAAACCTATCCTCCTCAGACTTTTCCAAAAAATTCAAGAGGAACACTGCCAAACTCCTTTTATGAAGCCAGCATCACACTGATACCAAAACCAGATAAAGACAACACAATGAAAGAGAATTACAGGCCAATATCCCTCATGAATATAGATGCCAAAATCCTCAACAAATTTCTAGCAAATCGACTCCAGCAGTACATCAGAAAGATCATACACCATGACCAAGTCGGATTTATTCCTGGAATGTAAGGATGGTACAATATCCGCAAATCAGTAAATGTGATATGTCACATAAACAAATTGAGAGATAAAAATTATATAACCATATCAATCAATGCAGAAAAGGCATTTGATAAAATCTAACACACTTTCCTGATAAAAACTTTCAACAAAGTGGGAGTACAAGAATCATACCTCAACATAATAAAAGCTATATATGATAAACCCACAGCAAACATCATGCTCAATGGGCAAAAACTAAAACCATTCCATCAAGAACAGTAACAATACAGGGATGCCCACTCTCACCACTCCTCTTTGACATGGTACTAGAAGTACTCGCCATTGCAATTAGACAAGAAGTAATAAAAGGCATCAAAATTGGAAAAGAAGAAGTAAAGTTGTCCCTATTTGCAGATGACATGATATTGTACATAAAAAAACCAAAAGACTCCATCAAAAAACTAATAGACTTAATAAATGAATTTGTCAATGTAGCAGGATACAAAATCAATGCCAAGAAATCTATAGCATTTCTATGCACCAATAGTGAACTTTCAGAAACAGAGACTAAAAAAGCAATCCCATTTACCATTGCACCAAAAAAATTAAGATACCTAGGAATAAACTTAACTAAGGAGGTAAAAGACCTATATGCAGAAAACTACATGAAACTGAAAAAAGAAATAGAGGAAGATGTAAACAGATGAAAGAACATACCATGTTCATGGATTGGTAGAATCAACACCATCAAAATGGCCATACTTCCCAAAGCAATTTATAGGTTCAATGCACTCCCCATTAAAATACCATGGACATACTTCACAGACCTAGAAAGAACTCTCCCAAAGTTTATTTGGAACAATAAAAGACCCTGAATTGCCTCAGCAATCTTGAGAAAGAAGAGTAAAGTAGGTAGGATCTCAATAACAGATTTCAAGCTGTATTACAAAGCAACTGTTCTCAAAACAGCTTGGTACTGGCACAAGAACAGACATATAGATCAATGGAATAGGTTAGAGAACCCAGATATCAACCCACATCACTAGGCTCAATCAATATTTGACAAAGGAATTATGAGCATACAATGGAGTCAAGACAGTCTCTTCAATAAATGGTACTTGGAAAACTGGAGAGATACATGCAAAAGAATGAAACTAGCTCACCAACTTACACCATAAACAATAAATGGATACAGGACTTAAACATAAGACTGGAAACCATAAAAATCCAAAGACATCCCCATGCAGCAAAATCTCTGACATATGCCTAAAGAACTTCTTCATTGATACTAACCCTATGGGCAATGGAAGCTAAAGAGAAAATGAAGAAATGGGACTACATCAAAATAAAAAGCTTTTTTACAGCAAAATAAACCATCAACAAAATAACAAGAAAGCCCACTGTATGGGAGAACATATTTTCAAATTATATCTCTGATAAAGATTTAATCTCCAACATAGCCAATTAAAAATGGGCTATGGACGTAATTGAATCCTCTCAAAAGAAGACAGAAGGAAGGCTAAGAGGCACATGAGAACATGCTCAAAGTGACTAATTATCCGAGAGATGCAAATCAAAACAACAATACGGTACCATCTCACACCTGTCAGAATCGCCAACATCAACAAATCAACAAAGGACAAATGTTGGTGAGGTTATGGAGAAAAACGAACCCTCCTGCACTGTTGGTGGGATTGCAGGTTGGTGCAACCACTGTGGAGAACAGTATGGAGCTTCCTCAAATAACTGAAAATGGATCTCCCATTTGACCCAGTAATCCCACTACTAGGAATATACCCCAAGAAAATTGAAACACAAATCAGAAAAGATATATGCACCCCTATGTTCATAGCAGCACAATTTACAATACCTAGGATTTGGAAACAGCCTAGGTGCCCATCAGCAGATGAATGGATCAAAAAACTATGATACATCTACAGAATGGAATACTATGCTGCCATAAAAAAGAAGGAATTCTCATCCTTTGCAGTAACCTGGATGGAATTGGAGAACATCATGCTGAGTGAAATAATCCAGTCAATGAAATAGAAACACCACATATCCTCACTCATTTATGGATAATAAAGAACAATATAAATAATGAATTGAATGATAGATATAGTGACAGTAAAGCAACAAGCAGACTGTCAAATGACAGTGGGAAGGGTAGAGAGATCTAGGGGAGATAAGAGACCAACTGAAGGACTGCTATGTGTGCATATAAGTACAACCAATGGACACAAAACTCTGGGGAAGGAGGGCATGTATGAGAGGTGGGGAGGGGCAATGATAATCTATGTACACACATAATACCTTAATAAATCTTTAAAACATGGAAAAAAACATATGGAAGTTGAATGAGAAAATGTTGACTCTGAGACTAGACAAGATTGAGGATTAAAAGTTAAATATAATTGATCTTTATAAGGTAATGAGTTTCAGTAAGAGATTAATGAAAAGGTTCATGTTTTGACTAACTCCATGTCATTGCAGGTTTATGTGAACTCAAAGAGGGAAGGGATCAGAGCTGAATATGATAATTTGCCTCCATCTCGCTATATGGAAGAGCTACATTATTTAGAGATCTTGCAAAGGGAAGGCAATGAGATTTTTTACCAACTCAAGGATAGTGAAGCCAGGATGGCACAGAAGACAGAGTTTTTAAGAGGAATGTATACAGAGCTGAAGGAAATGTGCCATAAACCAGGCGTAGAGCTGCTCCTGGTAAGAGTTCAGAGGTGGGGTGTTGAACATTCATGTGCACTGGCATTCCTTCAGCAGAAATCCATCTCCTCTTATATGTCATTTCTTTCCAAAAACCTGTTTTCATTTACTTTGTCGAGAGGGTATTGCTCCTCAATGGAACCCCACAAACTAAAGATCCCTCCTACATTATCCATAAGAAACAAAACTCTTTGAGATGATAAAAGAATCCTGAGTTAGATTCCTCTTATAAAAGTAAATGATATATTTTGGCTTTGTTAAAATTCACAAAAATGGTAAGGGATTTATTGATATGAGGCTAATTATAGGCATGGCATTATGGGCAGATTTGGAGATCTACACTTGCACTGCTGTCATTTTTGGGTGCATCCAAATTAGAAATAGAAAAGACACTGATACTTAATCATGGTTATGGGAGCACACAGGGACTCCCCAACCTTCTTCCCCCCTTTGGCTGTCCATGGAAAGTCTCCAGGAATCAGTCTCCAGCAGAACATGAGTTTAGGGCAATATGGTAAACAAGAGGGAAGAAATAGATATGTTTCCCAGGAAGAAAGAGAGTAGGGAAATAATGACCTCTGGCACTATCTCAAAATTTCCCACCAGGGTTCTGGAGGGACTGAGCAAAAAATAAATAAGAGAAAGAGCAAAAAATAAGATAAAAAACTAAATGAAAAAAATAATCTCCCACTGTACTTAATGAAAGAGTCATTGGTAAAAAGCACTAAACCTTTCTATTTTTCTCCACAGAATTTTGGAGACATAGTGCACAGGTGAGTCTGTATCTTGATACCAGCTGGTGCTCTTTCAGTTTTTATAGACATCAGGCAGGATATGATAAAGTGAAGGCAGAACTTACTGGGATCTTGTTTGAATTTTTTTTCCTGTATCTATCTTCCCCTCCCCAACTCCATGTAGATGTCTCTTTTCATTGCCATACTGACTGATTTCATTCAGAAGTTTCTATGGACAAATTGCAACAAAAACAAAAACAAAAAACACAAAACACCAAATACAAAAATAAACTGAATTAAGGAAACCCCTTCATTCCCAATATTGTTTTTAGTTCTCAAAATCCTACATATATGAAGGAGAAGGTGCTAAGTTTTCTGAGTGATGAGAAAGTCAAATACCTTAGAGACAGAGCTAGTGGAATCTGGGGTACTAGGGTAGAAGAAATTCCCTGCAGTGAGAAAGACCTGGTGGTTTGTTGTTCTATTCATAGAAGTTGACAGTCCTGAAAAACAGATGAAACAAATTCTCTAAGAGAATGATGTGAGGCCTCTAGAACTCCTTTCCATCAGGAAGTAGATCCCCCTGCCTGGGAAAAGTTTCACAGCCTATATGTTGAGAGTGTGCACTGGTCTAACTAAGTCTTCAGAGAACCCCATCATTTCCAGATAGAGAGCATGTCAGTGGAATCCAGAATTTCCCTCTTGTAGATTCTCAAGGACATAAGAGACTGAGGACCTTTACAAATTCCTGGACAAGATGAGAAAGGGTTAGAATGAATTCTGGTTCAATTGGACTTTCAATTAGACTTGAAAATTAAGGAACTATGAAGAATTATTTGGCAAAGTGGATTTATTTAAATCCACTAATTATTTAAATTAATGGATTTAAATAATTCTATTCAAGTATCTTATACATGAAAATAGTGGTTTTGTTTGTTGACTGTAAACACAGTAACTTCCTCTTCCTTCTTGCAGGAGTGAGGCAGAGTGTGTGCACATGCCCCAGCCTGTGAAAGCAGAGCTCACTGCAGTGACCATCCCGGGGATGATTGAAAGGTTCAAATTGTTCAAAGGTAAGTGCAGGCCCATGGGCCATATTCCCATTATCTATCCTGTGTTGTTAGGGTCAGGCAGGTAATCTTCCCTCTTCTATAAGTGTGTTACTATTTTCAGACATAAGTAGATCATTTGGCTGTATAATCATTTCATAAGGGATCATGTCTTTATACCAAGAGTGAAAGGTAGTGAAAAACAGAAATAAGATTCAGACTCATAAATAGTGAGTTTCCTACACGTAAAGGAATTATATCAGAAATGAGCAGTTTAATAAATGAAATAATGTTCAGATTTAAGGTTAATTATCTATTTTTATGAGCAAAATTGTATATTCATTTTGAAAAAGAAATCTTTATTGTTCAGATTATTACAGGTGTTCCTCTTCTTTTTATCCCCATAGCTCATTTCCACCGGATTCCCCACCCTACCTGATGCCCTTAACCCCCACTACTGTCTTCATCCATAGGTGTCAGATTTTTATCCAATCTTTTCCCAAACCCCTCAGACCCCTGCCCCCTAAGAATTGTCAGTCCACTCCCTTTATATGTCCATGATTTCATTATTTTCACCAGTCCATTCTGTTATTCAGACTTTTTATTCACTTGATTTTTAGATTTACTTGTTGGTAGGTATGTATTTGTTGTCTTTTTGTTGTTCATGGTTTTTATCTTTACATTTTTTTTCTTCCTCTTCTTAAAAACTATCCTTTAGCATTTCATGTAATCCTGGTTTGGTGGTGATGAACTGCTTTAGCTCTTTCTTGTCTCTGAAGCTCTTTTTCTGACCATCAATTCTGAATGATAGCTTTGCTGGGTAGAGTAATCTTGGTTGTAGTTTCTTGCTGTTCATCACTTTGAATATTTCTTGCCTCTCCCTCTGGCTTGCATAGTTTCTGTTGAGAAATCAGCTGACATTTGTATGGGTACTCCCTTGTAGGTAACTAACTGTTTTTCTCTTGCTGCTTTCAAGATTCTCTCTTTGTTTTTTGCCCGTGGCATTTTAATTATGATGTGTCTTGGTGTGGCCCTCTTTGGATTCCTCTTGTTTAGGATTCTGTGCCCTTCCTGTCCTTGTAAGTCTATTTCTTTCACAAGATGGGGGAAGTTTTCTGTCATTATTTCTTCTAGTAAGTTTTCAATGCTTTGCTCTCTCTCTTCTTCTAGCACTCCAAAAATTCATATGTTGGTATGTTTAAAGTTGTCTAGAGGCTCCTTACATTATCTTCCTATTTTTGGATCTATTTTTCTTTTTGTTTTTCTGGTTGGGTGTTTTTTGTCTCCTCATATTTCAGATCTTCGGTTTGATTCTTCAGGTACATTGACTTAGAGTTGAGTTTCTGTAAATTCTTTATTTCAGACTATGTATTCTTAATTTTGACAGGTTGTTTTCCTTTTTTTTTGGGGGGGGGGAGGTCATTCTCATTAAGGTCCTTGAAGGTGTCATCAAGTTTCTCAGCAGTTTTTAGAAGGTTCTTGAGTAACCTTATAAATGTGGTCCTGAACTTCATGTTGTCCTGTAGTTTGCTTTCCTCCATTGTCCCCTTTCAGGACATGCCTCTGTGTCTGTATTTTGGCTGCTTCCCTGAGTCGATGGAGCGGCTTTGTGTGGGAGGTTACCCACAGAGGCCAGTAGCTCAGCCTCCCCAATCACCCCAGGTAGTGGGTCTTGGTACACCCTTTTGTGGGCTGAGTGTAAAGTCTTGGTATAGTTAAACTTTTATTGCTATTGGTACTCTGGGAGGAATTGTCCTCTGGGCCAATTGGCTGTGGGGACCTTCTGTGTTTATAATGGAAGAACTTCTGCACTGGAGACAAGCTTATGGTGCAGGACTTGTTTCAGTGGGGCTTTGGTGCTCACTGAGTCTGCCTCTTGAATGTGTCAGTTATGGATGTGAGGAATTCAAATCTTTGTCTAACACTGACCACTAGATATACTGGCTTCTGGATCTCCAATGGGGTGCGGGTCAGCTACTGTCTGAGGTCATCCTCCAGGAGCTACAGCAAGATCTACGTCCTCTCCTCCCTGCTTAGGATTTGTATATTATGGAGCTATCTGAACTGGCTTGCAAGTTAGCAGCAATAGTGAAGGCCATTCATATGCAAAAGCCGCTGCTTGGAGCTTTGGTGTGTTTGTAGATTGTGTGTGGAGGAATCTCAGGGCATCACTAAGCTAGGGCATGGCAAACAGCAATTGCTGGCAGTGAGCTGTCCTGCACCTCTGACTTTGTCCCCGAGTCTTGCACCCCAGCGCAGGAAACAATTATTCCTCTGTGCAGCTCTGCAAGCCAGCCATCCTCACTGTCAGACCTGAAGGCAGACAGTCTAGCTTCTTCCTGTAGAAGTTCTGGTCTCCTGTGTCTCTCCTTTGGGTTGAACAAAGCAATGCCCGCAGCCAGCCGGGATCCACCGCCATCCCATATCATGCGTCCCCATGCCTCCGTTTTTCAGCTTTTGTGCACTGAATGCTCCCCTCTCTTTTCAGTGTGGTTGTAGAACTTCCGCTCAGCCAGTTTTCCCGTGGCTCTGGGTTATAGATATTTTGTCTTTTAGTTGTAGTTTTGAAATTGTTGTGCATGGCTGCAGTTTAGGTGTTTTAACCTGAGCTGCAATCTTGGGTTCCACTTCATATCTGTTTTTTTTAATTTAATAAATCTTTATTGTTCATATTACTACAAATGTTCCTCATCCCTCCCCTCCATTGCTCCCGTCCACCAGGTTCATACCCCACCCTCCGCCCTTTCCACATCCCCCATTGTCCTCATCCATAGGTGCAGATTATGTTCAGTCTCTTCCTGCCGCCCCCCATCCCCATTTCCCCGAGAATCATCAGTCCACTTCCCTTCCATACCTCTGATTCTATTATATTTACCAGTTAATATTGTTCATCATGATTTTTAATTCCCTTGGTTTTTAGATTCACTTGTTGATAGTTAAGTATTTGTTGTTCATCATTTTTATCTTATTTTCTTCCTCTTCCTAAAGAACCCCTTTTAGCAATTCATATAATTCTGGCTTGACGGTTATGAACTCCTTTAGCTTAAATTTATTTTTGAAGCTCTTTATCTGGCCTTTGATTCTGAGTGATAGCTTTGCTGGGTAGAGTATTTTAGGTTGTAGGTTCTTGGTAATTATCACCTTGAATATTTCTTGCCATTGTCAACTGGCCTGCATGGTTTCTGTTGAGAAATCAGCTGACAGTCTTATGGGTGCTCCTTTATAGGTAACTACCTGCTTTGGTCTTGCTGCTTTTAATATTCTCTCTTTGCCTTTGCTCTTGGAATTTTAACTATGATGTGTCTTGGTGTGGTCCTCTTTGGATTCCTTTTGTATGGGATTCTGTGTGCTTCCTGGACTTGTAAGTCTATTTCTTTCACCAGGTGGGGGAAGTTTTCTGTCACTATTTATTTCAATATGTTTTCAGTATCTTGCTCTCTGTCATCTTCTGGGACACCCATAATTCCGATGTTGGTTCACTTGAAGTTGTCCCAGAGGTTTCTTACACTGTCTCCAACTTTCTGGATTCTCTTGTCTTCTTGCTTCTGTGGAGGAGTGTCCTCTAGCTCTTTGTGTTCCAAATCTTTGACTTGATTCTTGCAATCTCCCATTCTGTTTTTAGGACTCTGTATAATATTTTTTGTTTCAGAGAATCTATTCTTATTTCTTGTTGACCCTTTATTATTTCTAGTTGATCCCTTTTCATATCTTCATAGGTCTTGTTTATTTTATTGGCCTTTTCTAGGAGATTCTTGAACAACCTTATAGGTGTGGTTTTGAACTCTAAATCCAGTTGGTTTTTGTCCTCCATTTCTTTCATTTGTGATCTGTTTCCTTGTCTTGGCATTTTCGCAGCTTCCCTGAGTTGGTAGGTTGGGAGGATCAGCTGTGTCTATGCCAGGAGACTGCATTATTCAACTAGACTTGGAAACCTGCAAAAGCTTCTGTGTTCAGCTTGGATGGGGCCGAGTTTCAGGGTGGAGTCTACAGCCTTGGCTTCTGGTTAGCCCCACCCTCTGAGGTTCCTGAGTGTCAGTGTACCTCATTGTCCTTTGGTATTTGCTGCAAGCACCACTGAGAGAAAGGCGCCCTAGAGTTTCGGCTGCTATCAGACAGTCTAATCTCTCCCCCAAGGAGCCTGCAACTGGGGTTCAGTGCAGTTGGAAGTGGGGTTAAGAGCAGTCTGGAGCTTATGTCTCCTGGCCGCTAGGGCAGTCCCGCTGCCCAATCAACCTTCTGTCCTGTGTGCGCAAAGTGTTTGACTCAGGGGCTCTGCCTTTCGCTGCTCCCCTGTGCTTCTGCCTTACAGCCCAGATTACCTCTGTATGAGGCTGGGGCCTGAGGGTCTCACCCAGAACTGAGGTTCAGTGCAGTCAGAACTGGGGCTCAGCACAGTCCTGAGCTTTTGTCTCCTTCCCACTAGGGCAATACAGCAGCTCAGTGAACAGTTAGTCCTCTGGGCGCAAATGTGCGAGACTCTGGGGTTCTGCCTTTTGCAGCACCTCTGAACTTCCGCCTTTCAGCCCAGATTCTCTCTGTATGAGCTCGGGATCCCAGGGTCTCACCCAGAACTGGGGTTCAGTACAGTTGGAGTTGGGGTTCAGCACAGTCCAGAGCTTTTATCTCCTTCCCACTAGGGAATGGCAGCAAGGCACTAAGCCGCCCCTCCTCTCAGGCTCCATCCTCTCCCCATGTGCACACCATGTCTCCATACCTTAGGCTTTTACAGGTCCTCTGATTGTCCTTCTGGTTTTCTCTTTCCTTCTAGTTGTAGAATTTCCAGTCAGTCAACTTTCCTGTACTTCTGGATAATGTCCCCTTTATATTTTAGTTGTACTTTTTGAAATTGTTGAGTGAGGCTGCAGTTAGGCATTTACCTCTGCCGCCATCTTGGTTTTTCTCCTTTCACTTCATGTCTTTTTTTTTTTTTAATAACTTTGATGTTTTGTTGGGTGTTGTCATCTTTTTTATTTTTTATTTTTTTAAATATATTTTATTGATTTTTTACAGAGAGGAAGGGAGAGGGATAGAGAGTTAGAGACATCCATGAGGGAGAATCACTGATCAGCTGCCTGTTGCACACCCCCTACTGGGGATGTGCCCGCAACCAAGGTACATGCCCTTGACTGGAATCAAACCCGGGACCTTTCAGTCCACAGGCCGATGCTCTATCCACTGAGCCAAACTGGTTTCAGCTTCACTTCATCTCTTAATGGGAGCCTGCACTTTAATGAACTTACATTTATTCTTTATATGTAATTTTCAAATGTCCACAGCAGTTTTTTGTATGATGTATAACATACTGGATCTTATTTGGTTTCCTTGTATTTTTTTTACAATGGTCATATTATATAGATTTGAATTAATATGTAAGAGTTATCAGAAGATTTTTTGATTGTAGCCATTCTGAGAGGTGTGAGATGGTACCTCATTGATGTTTTAATTTTCATTTCTCCGATTATTAGTGACTTTGAGCATGTCTTAATATTTCATTTGGATTTCTGAATATCCTGTTTTGAAAAGTGTCTATTTAGGTCCTTTGCCCATTCTTGATTGGATTGCTTATCTTCCTTTTGTTAAGTTGTATAAGTTCCCTGTAAATGTTAGAGATTAAACCCTTATTGGAGATAACATTGGCAAAATATGTTCTCCCATGCAGTGGTCTTTCTTGTTGTTTTGTTAATGATTTCTTTGCTGTGCAGAAGCTTTTTATTTTGATGTAGCCCCATTGTTTATTTTCCCTTTAGTTTCCATTGGCCTAGGAGATGTATAGGTAAAGATATTGCTGTGACAAATGTTTGATATATTGCAGCCTATGACTTCTCAATTTTTTTATGGTTTCCCACCTTACATTTAAGTCCTTTATCCATTTTGAGTTTATTTTTGTGTATGGTGAAAGTTGGTGGTTTAGTTTTATTTTTTTGCAAGTATCTTTCCAGTATGCTGCTGTAAAAAGAAGGGATTCTTAACATTTGCAACAGCATGGATGGAACAGTAGAGCATTATGCTAAGTGAAGTAAGCCAGTCAGTGAAAGATAAACACCACATGGTCTCACTTATATGTGTAATATAAACAATATTATAAATTGTTGAACAAAAATAGATAGAGGCAAAGAAGCATCAAACAGACTGCCAAACTACAGGGGTAAGGTAGGGGAGGGTTAGAAGGGGTAAGAGATCAACTGAAGGACTTGTATACATGCATATAAGCATAATCAGTAGACATAAGCTACTGGGGAAGGGGGTGAGGGCAAGTATGAGGGTGGGTAGAGGAGCAAGAGGGGAGGTCAATGAGGAACAAAAAGTACTACTATTTGTACTACTGTTTGTAATACATTAAACAACAAATTTTTAAAAAGAGTTAACAGAAGAATCCTATCTAATAAAAGAGTAATATGCAAAATTACCATCACTCCAACACACAAGATGGCTGCCCCCATGTGGTCAAAGATGGCTGCCCTCTGTGGCCATAAGATGGCCACCACAATATGGCTGGCAGGGGAGGGCAGTTGTGGGAAATTAGGCCAACAGAGGAGGGCATTTGGGGGGCGGGGGGTACCAGGCCTGTAGGAAGTTCTGGTAATATGCAAAATGACCATCACCCCAACACACAAGATGGCCACTCTTGTGTGGTTAAAGACGACTACCCACATTGGCCACAAGATGGCCACCACAAGATGGCGGGCAGAGGAGGGGAGTTAGGAGTGACTGGGCCTGCAGCGAGGTCAGTTGGAGGGGACCAGACCTATAGGGGAGGGCAGTTGGTGACAACCATTCCAGAAGGGGAGGGCAGTTAGGGTCAACCAGGCTGGGAAGGGAGGGTAGTTATGAGTGACGAGACCAGAAGGGGAGGGAAGTTGGGGAAAACAAGGCCTGCAGGGAAGGATAGTTAGGGACTACCAGGTAGACAGGGGAGGGCAGTGAGGGGTGACCAAGCCAGCAGGGGAGGGCAGTTAGGGGCAATCAGGCCAACAGTGTATCAGTTAGTCATCAATCAGGCTGGAAGGGGAGTTGTTAGGGGGTGATCAAGCAGGGAGGCAGGCAAGTGGTTGGGAGCCAGCAGTCCTGGATTATGAGAGGGATGTCTGGCTGCCCATTTAGGTCCAATCCCTAGAGAGGTCCTAGATTGGAGAATGTGCAGGCTGGGCTGAGGGACAGTTTCCCCCCCTACCCTCCTGCCATGCATGAATTTCATACACCAGGCCTCTAGTTATTTTTATAAACAACAAAGTAAAAACATACCAAAATTCAGTTTACTCATAATCTGAAGAGGTACATGTTAAATCTGAAAATGCTGATGGCCCAAAGCCAGGACAGAGGACAGAGGGACTGGTGAGGGGTTTTGCAAACATCTTATTAAAATGGACATAAATTGGATTTTCATTAATTTATCTAAAAAAAAATGTTTGACTTATGCCAAATCTGTACATCCCTTCCAAAATGATGATGTGATTATTTAGAAGAAATCTTCTTCTGATTCTAATTTTTTACAATGGAAAACAATTCAAAGAATATTAGCATTGGCCATTTTGCTATGAAAAGTGAACTTGGAGACATGAGTCTTTTTGTTCTTAATACACATTTTTTTTTATTGATTGAAGAGTGGTATGGAGAGGAATAGTGAGATAGAAACATCAATGATGAGAGAGAATTATTGATCAGCTGCCTTCTGCATGCCTCCTACTGGGCATCAAGCCCAGAATCCAGACATGTGCCCTGACCAGCAATGGAACCTTGACCTCCTAGTTCATATGTCAAGACTCAAACACTGAGTCACACGGGCTGAGCAAAGGAGGTTTTTTTTTTACATTGATTTTTAGAGACAGTAGAAGGGAGGGAGTGAAGAGAGAGGAACACCATGTATCCAGGCAAATGCAGGTGCAGGGGATGGAACCTGCAACCCAGGATGTGCCCTGGACTAGAATCACACCCTTTACCCTAAGTTGGTGAGCCAACACTCTGACCACTGAGTCACATTTGACCCTAAACATTTGAATTTCAAAAAATGTCCAAATTTCTGTTAGGAATCTGTTTGTTCTACACATGTATAGGTCATCGCTGTCCTTCATTAAATGTGACAACCAACATTGTTCATGTTACTGAGACCTCATAATAAAGCAACATCTTGAAAGAGCAAATTTACCTGGGGAGTTTTATCTGCAATGTGTCCAGATGACTTTTTTTCTTCTTCTTTTTACAGAGATTATTATCCCTCGGCATGCAAGAACTCATGGCCATGTCTTCCTAGACGGAAGTTTGATATACCTGGATGTTGGATGTGGTCCTCTAGATGAACTGTGTATCTCCTCACAATATGAGTGTTTTCTTGACTGGAGTGTTCAGACTTTTACCACTGGGAGACATTACTGGGAGATAGATGTGGGAGACACTTGGAATTGGGCTGTAGGAGTCTGCTGTGATGATTGGGTACAGGAAACTATACATTTCCATAAGGCATTCTATCTTCTTGGCTGTGCTAAAACCGACATGCACCACAGTGTCTTCACCACCTCCCCACCTTTACTGCAATATGTGCCCAAACCTACTGGCCGAGTAGGGGTCTTTCTGGATTATGAAGGTGGAAGTGTGACCTTTGTAAACGTAGCACAAGGTTCCCTTATATGTAGAATCTCCTATTGCTCTTTCTCTCCCTGTCTCAGGCCTATCTTTTGCTGCAGTCACTTCAATTAGAAATACATTAGGAATTTTTCAATATTCTGGGGGAACTCCAATATCGATGGAAGGCATTTTCCTGGTCACTATCAAATAAGACAAATATGTTACATGTTTTTGTCTTTAATTTCTTTTTATGTCTTGAACATCTATTTACTGTATTATTAAATATGATAACCTTCAAAAGACATGTATTGGTTTGTGTTTTACTCAGTTTAGGAAAATCATCACCCTTGATGCATTTTTTTTTGTGTGTGTGTGAACTGACATGAGGAAGTATAACTAGAGATGACAAGGGTGTCTGAAAAGGTAAAATTCAATGCAAGAGAGAAGGCATCATTCATTCTTTCCAAATAGACATGGTTGTGGAGACACAGTGGAAAAAATGTAAAATGCACACACACACACACACACACACACACACACACACACACACACACATACCAATGGCAATTTAGAAATAATTTTCTAATTTTTCTTCAGCTAACAATATTCTATGTGTTCTTCTCTCATTTTATTTTTTTAATTTATTAAGGTATTATATATGTACATAGCTTACCATTGCCCCCCCCTCCCCATTCATGCCCTCCTTCCCCAGAGTTCTGTGTTCGTTGGTTGTACTTATATGCATGCATACCAGTCCTTCGGTTGTTCTCTTATCTACCCCCAGGTCTCCTTCCCCTCCCTGCTGTCATTTGACAGTCTGCTTGTTTTATAGTGACTATCTCAGGACCACATGAATAGAATCCGCTCCTCATTTGGCAGTCTGCTTGTTTTATAGTGACTATCTCAGGACCACATGAACAGAATCTGCTCCTCCTCTGGTTCACACCACCCCTCCCCCTGGGTCCCACTGCTTCCCAGGGGCATAGGGCCCTCCTGGGATACCCGGCCCCTCTGGGGCACATGGCTCACCTGGGGCACACGGCCCCCTGGGACACATGGCTCACCTGGGGCACACGGCTCCCCTGGGGTGCTGGGGTCGTGAACTGGAGGTGCGGCACTAGCTCCTTGCTACCACGGCGGGTGGGCTGGGATGGCTGTGGGTGGGGAGACCACACTCCAAGGAGACTCAGCGGAATGGCTGCAGACGCGGAGGCCAAGCTCTAAAGCCACCTACTCCCTGGGCCTGGGGTGGAGTGAGCTCTGTTCTTGGTGGGCTTCCCTCACTCATGGCAGCGGCGGTGGGTGCGGCAGAGGCCATGGCTTTTGTGGCTCAATTTCCACTGTATTTTTAAAATCCACATGGGGGCAGCGGTGCCCCTACTTGGGGTCCGGGCAGAGGCTCCGGCTTGGTCCTACGGCAGTGGGCCTGATGGCTGAAGGCGCTGAGCATCTCCTCACCAGCACGACGGGTGGGCTGGATCAGCTGCAGGCTGGCTGAGATGGCTACAGGTGGGGAGATTGCACTCAAAGGGGTCTGGTTCGGGGTGGAAGCAGAGCAGCTGCGAATGGACGCGGAGGCTAAGTTCTGAAGCTACCCACTCCCTGGGCCCAGGGCGGAGTGAGCTCTGTTCTTGGTGTGTTTCCCTCATTCACAGGGGCAGTGGCGGCAGCTGTAGGGGTGGCGGGTGCGGCAGAGACTGTTGCTCCTGTTGTTCAATTTCCACTGTAGTTTTAAAATCCACGTGGCAGCAGAAGCTTCGGCCCGGCCATGCGGTTTCTTCTCTCATTTTAATAATCCATAGTTTGAAGCAACATTACTTAATGACCTGTGTTATGCATTTCTTTGTGATTCTCACCACAGTGATACATTAGTGTTATCTGTACTCTCTACTAGATGGACATTCATAGGATGATCAGACCAGTACTCTCCTCATCTTCCCTAGTATCTCTATTTAGAGATACCTTTATTCATAAGCTATACTCTCTATGTATGAAGTACTTAATGCTATATCATAATCTTCATAACTCCATATCCTCCCTGGCTTTCCCTCTATTAATCTGCAAAGTCCTGTGTCATTTCCCTACACCTGTCATCCAGTTCACCCTCTCTACAGCTGTGATTAACCTGTTGATTAAACTCTTCAACGAATATTTAGTCTTAATTATTGCATTTAAAAATATATATAAAATCTATTTTTTCTTCAACAAGATAGGAATATTCTGCCAAAATTTTTAGTTGTATGTATACTCAAATTGATAATAAGGTTATATTTATATAATTGAAACATTGAGCCCTCTGAAATATAACATTTGAGAACCCCCTTTAATTAAATCAATTATATGTAATGTATTTTGAATTATGTGCTAATGTAACTAAGATTTTTTACCTTCTTAACAATATCATTTTTCATTACTCCTTTCATTAAATATATGCTTTGGCTCTTCCCTCACATTTGAAATGCTAGCAGGTGAAAGAACACATGGGTATTTTAAATAAAAAGCTTTTACCATATTTTAACTTTAATATACAATGGTGGTTTTTATTACTGTTGAAAAATTTTTTGTTTTCCTTAAAGATTTTTATAATGCTTAATTTATAATGTACAAACTGTTTTTCCATAAAACCACACACAAATAAACATAAACTAAAAGCTCTCAACTTCCTCATCACTGGTGGTGTTTAATTCATGTTCTGGTCATGTGTTTAGGTTAATGTAATCTAGGAAAAGTAGTGTGGTACTTTTAGTCTCATTAGTTTTCTAAAGAGAATAATTTTATTATGCAAAAACAAAATAATAAAAATACTTGAAAGTGTGGCGATCAGTATCAGTTTTTAACTGAAAGTTGACTTTTCTATTATCTGTAAACACCAAACTCAGCTGTCATGGATGTCCCCATCCACAGACAGCCTCTCAGTAACTTGAGGCCTTTTTCAGTAATCTGGTCCACCTCTGGCTAGGACAATGAAACCCTTAGCTACCACCCAGTAGCAGGTGACAGTGCTGAGAAGAAAGGGACCCAGGGTGCCCCCTGGAGAATTTCCTGTGGTGGTTTTGCAGCCAGGAGCCATAGCCCCATGCCACCCAGAGACAAGAGTTGGAGGTGCCCAGTGTTTTGATGCTGGCTCCTCCCACTGCAGAACCAGCAAAGGAACCTGACTTCATTTCTCTGTGGAGATGCTGGTAGAGATATTGTGTGTCCTCCTCTGAAGCCAACCATCATGACCACCACCAAGAGTTTTGGTCCTTTTTCTCCTCCTGGTTCCTGCCTTTCCCATGCTGCTGGGGATCTATTCCCTCCACCATCGCTAACTGTAGCAATGCTGTCCTGCCTGCTGAGCTCTTCTGGCCACAGCCCCAATGATCCTTATTTTATAAGGACGCTGTTTCCTTAAGAATGATGGGTGCTTATAGATGGAGCTGCTCTGGCTGCTGATCCTGGGGAGCTTCAGGAGCCCTGTAAGGCCTCTCTCCCCTCCGCTGGGACTGAGCTGTGTCCACCTCACCACACTTCTCACTCAGTGGGTGGGTTAGGAAAGCTGCAGAGGCCCCAGTCATCTCAGTCTGTATCAGAACAGCCAAGTGGTAACTTCAATACCTCATATCCACATACTATCTAACCCAACAGCATAGCTCCTGCAATCTTTCCAATAGAAGTTTTTACAAACAAGGATATTCTAGAAGGATGCATTTCCTAGCATTTTCAGAAGCTGAATAAATAAATAGGAAATAACTTAAATGTTCTGAAATCTGGGGTATCATTTTATAAAACATACCACATATTATTAACCCAAGATATAAAATTTTCTGTAATTACTGGTTTATTCCATAATATTTTGTGTGTTTTTAATTAATACATTGTATTAATATTCTAAAACAAATGATTCCACATGACAAGCCAAACCAGTGCCACATAACTCACAATATTGAATGATATTAAATTAAAAATAAAATCTCACTGATTTCAGTCAGGTTCACAGTGTGTGAGTGATCTTAGAGGTCAAAATTTCGACTTATTATTTCTAATACAATCAGAGGAGTATATTACTATAATAAATAATCACTGAATTTATGAAAATCTATGTAGGACATTCACTCCCTAGGTGACACTGTATTCTAACCCTGGACCCGAATTTGTTTTTTTTATAAATATCCTGGCATTCAATCAAGGATGTTTTCTGACTGCCAAGGTGGCCCAGCAGAAGGAGCATGATGGGACTGAGGGGCAACAATCTTGAAGCTTATCCACACCTTCTCTTTGTTACTTAATCTGATTAGGAGCCATGAAGAAGAGATTTTGCAGATAGGGGCAAAGTCCTTTATGTTGATTTTTAAAAATATTTTTATTGATTTCAGAGAGGAAGGGAATGGGAGAGGGATAAAAATATTAGAGATGATAGATAATCATTGATCAGCTGCTTCCTGCATGCCCCACACTGGGGATTGAATCTACAACCAGGGCATGTGCCCTGACTAGGACTTGAACTGTGACCACTGAGCTCTTAGGTTGATTTTAAACTAAAGAGCCCAAACCTGTTTATCTTCATAACTGCTGCCTGAGGGGCAGGCTTTTAATTAAACCAACACCTAAGGAACCTCTGTAACCAGAGACCCTGGAGTGTTGCAGTGGAAAGCCATCCAAAACTCCAAGCAATCCCTACATAGGTGAAAATAGGTAAGCTAAAAGAATCTTATTTTTAATTTACACAACTCAGCACATGCATCCAAGGCCGGGTTTATTTTTGTGTGACAGCTGCCATTTTGTAAAATACATACACTTGAACCCTTGATTTCGTGGACCTTGATTTCATAGACTTAGAATTTAATACAGTAGATTTCTGGGCTCTTTGTCATATGTTAAAGTTTATACCCTGTTAGTTTTTTAAATATTTTTTATTGATTTTCAGAGAGGGAGAGAGAGAGACTGAAACATCAATGATGAGAATCATGGATTGGCTGTCTTCTGCATGCCTCAAACTGGACCAGCAACCCATAAATATTCCCTTGTCCAGAATCAAACCTGGGACCCTTCAGACCACAGGCCTACACTTCATCTACTGAGCCAAACTAGTTATGGCTGCAGCCTGATTATTTTGAAATGCTTCTAACAAATAATTGCTTATAATTAAATTAACAGGTTGTTATTTTTTTAACTAATTTACTGTTATTTTTAAACCACTTTAGTGAATTGGCTATATGTTAGAAAAAACACTAGACATTTTGCTGACATAAATAAATACTAGATATCTATAACTATACTTAAAGCCAAGGGTCCTAAACAATGTTTAGCAAATGATTAGCACATGATCACACCGCTTCCTGAGCTGTAATCGGTTGTGCTGGCTGATGTTCCCACAGGTGCTAAGCCACATCCCTGCTGTGTGCATTTGTTTACTCCTAGTGACTATGAATACACATATTCTCTATACCTCTTCAGTATAAATTTAAAATTACTGTAATACATATAGAAAAATTTTCTGTGAAATCAAACTTTCCAAACATAGTTATTTTTTTATTTTCTTTTTAAAAATAATTACCTAAGGATATTTTCCCATTGATTTTTATTTATTTAATTATTCATATTTTTTATGCATGTGCTCAGTTCCCAATATGTATTATTGGTTCCTTTCAAAAAATATATTTTCATTAATTTTTTTTACAGAAAGTAAGGGAGAGGGATAGAGAGTTAGAAACATCAAAGGGAGAAGAACCATTGATCAGCCACCTCCTGGACATCCCCACCTTGGGATGTGCCTGCAACCAAGGTACATGCCCTTGAATGGAATCGAACCTGGGACCCTTCAGTCCTCAAGCTGATGCTCTGTCCACTGAGCCAAACCAGTTAGTGCTATTCTATTGATTTTTAGAGATGAAGAGAAGGGAAAAGACAGAGGGAAACATCAATGTCAGAGAAGCAAATTGGTTGTTTGCCTCCTGCATGCCCCAAGACCAGGGCCCTGGCCTGGGAGAAGCCTTCAACCCAGGTGAATGCCCTTGACCAGAAAGGAAAGCAGGACCCTTTGGTCTGTAGGCCAATACTCAATCTATTGAATCAAAATGGCTTGGGCTGTATACTTAATTTTAATTACACAAACTTTTCTACATAGGTGAAAACAGGTAAGCTAAAAGGATTTTATTTTTAATTTACAAACAGATAGGATGGATTATTTCATTAATTATAAACTATAGAAATTGTCCAAAACCTTGGAAGTATTTTACTGTTTACTTGGAAATATTTTACTATGTTCTATTATGCAGGAAGTGCTTTGTTTGTTGCTATAATTTAATTATTATTATTAATATTATTGTTATTTCAATTCTCACCTGAGGATATTTTTCCATTGCTTTTGAAAGAGTGGAGGGTAGGGAATAGGCAGAGAGAGAAAGAAAGAGATGGAGAGAGAGAAACATAAAATTGAGAGAGACATCGATTTGTTGCCTTGTCTACATGTCCAGAGCAGAGCAAGGCATCAAACACTCAATCAACATGCTTGAACTTTACTGGGAATCACATCCTGGGCTGAGGCTCCAACCACTGTGCCCACACAGCCAGGGCTGTTTTCATATTTTAATGTAAAAATACCTTGGCCACTACTCTTTTTTAAAAAAAATCCTCACACAATAGTATCTTTATTTATTCCAGATAGAGAGGGGCGGGGGGAGATTGAGAGAGAGAGAGAGAGAGAGAGAGAGAGAGAGAGAGAGAGAGATTTATGTGAGAGGGTAAGATTGATAGGTTGCCACAGGCATTTGCCCTAACCAGGGATAGAAGCTGAATCCTGTGCCCTGACCAGGAATCAAACTCTTGCCCTGAGATCCCAGATAGTACACTCTTGCTCTAAAATTGCTTCTCTGGAGCTTGGAGCATAGCTCAGTGGTTGAGCCTCAACTTATGCATCAGGAGGTCATGGTTCCATTCTGGGTGGAGGCACATGCTTGGGTTTCAGGCTTGATCCCTAGTGGGAGTTATGCAGGATTCAGCCAATCAGTCATTCTCTCTCATCATTGATGTTTCTATTTCTCTCTCTCCCTTCATGCCTCTTTGAAATAAAGAAAAAAGAAAAAAAACACTGCTGTGTCTTGCCATGACTCTGGCTGTGGTCTTGATATCACCGATATAGTTAAGATGTTGTTGAAATTACCAGTCAAAGTAGCCATCTGGGGTGCTCCCTGTACGATTCCTTGTCAGTGGTTGGCAAATTCATTAGTCAACAGAGCCAAATATCAACAGTACAATGATTGAAATTTCTTCTGAGAGCCAAATTTTTTAAACTTAAACATCTTCTATCACCACTTTTACAAAATAGACTCGCACAGGCCATGGAATTTTGAGGAAGAGCCACACTCAAGGGGCCAAAGAACCACACGTGGTTCACAAGCTGCAGTTTGCAGACCACGGCCTTAAGTGAAGCTTTCCCTTGACACCACCTCTCTCCAGCCTGCTGCCTGCTCCCAAGGCAGCTACTTTGAAAATCACTTTGGTCTCCCTTAACAACTTGGTTTATAGCTCACTGAAACAAGAAGGAAACCCACCTCAATGGGGGTAAATGACAAAGATAGAATAGTTTTAAAGGAATAATTCCTATCAGGATTCTGCCAAAACTTCCTATTTAAATCTGGATGCATCCCAGCACTGACATATTTCTCACTACATCAGACAGCTGTGGGAATACAGAGATTTTGTAAGAAAAGGGGAAGGTCACCTTGACTGCAAACCTTTTGCAACAAATGCAAATATATATTTAAAGGAAATAAAAAGTTTGTATAGTTATGATTTTTAAAATGTCTTTAACTCCCAAAGTAAATTACCAGCTCCTGGGGACACATAATTGTTCAAAATAAAGGCAAAGGCCATTTTCTTCCTATTTTATTAGCACCAACTTTTCTTCAGTGAAGTACAAGAATCTTACTTATTAAGGAAATGCAAATGATCCCACCAGCCAGTGTGGATCAGGGGTTAGGCATCACCCCATGCCCCAGAGCTCACTGCATGGATGCCTGGTGAGGGCACCTACCCAGGGTGTGGGCTCCATCCCCAGTGGGAGATGTGTAGGAGGCAGCCAATCAATGTTTGTCTCTCATCAGTGTTTCTTTGTCTCTCTCCGTTCTCTTTGAAATCAATTAAAACACACACACACACACACACACACACACACACACACAATAAAATAAAATAAAATATACACACACACAACAACAACAACAAAAGATTAGTTGGCACTTCATCAAAATTAAAAGATTAAAAAAATAATTCTGCTATATAATGAAAGATAATTTGCCTGAACTTACATAACATAATGAAAATCAAAGTGAAATATCTTGAGCCAAGCAAGTGACTGCCATTGAGTGTTAGCTGGGATATTGGTGCCTTCAGGACCCAGCACCTGGAACTAGAGATTTGGGAAAACACTTGACACTCAAGCTATTTGTAAAAGGAATGGTATCAGCAGAAGAGGGATTGTTCTTTATTCAGAATAAAAGGGTGTGGGAAGTGGATGGAGTTGGTTAAATAGTTAAGAATGGTTTCTCTAGGTTGTGGGAGCTTTCCTGTGTCTGCTTCCCATGTGTCACATGCCTACCAAGCCTGTTCTGCTCTAGACACAGAGTCACTGAGTCACAACCTGAGGCACATTTTGCTTACACCTTTGTGTCTCCAGAGCAGAGGAGTAAACTCCTGATTGTCTTCCCTCAGAAAAATGGGCTCAGACCTCCCACAAAGCTTCCAGAAAGAGCTCACCTGTGCCATCTGCCTGAATCACTGTACAGACCCAGTCACCATGGACTGTGGGCACAGCTTCTGTTGCTCATGTCTCCATGTATCCTGGGAGAAAGCAGAAAGCCCTCCTTGTCCTGTGTGCAGGGAAACATCAGGGCAGAAAAACCTCAAAACTAATATTATCCTGAAAAGTCTGGTGTCCATGGCCACAAGAGCCAGTATGCGGCAATTCCTGAGCTCTGAGGACAATGGGTGAGGGCAGCACAAGGAGACAGAGCAGATCTTCTGTGAAGACCACAGGAGCCTGCTGTTTGCACTGCTCCAGAGTCAGGAGCATGAGGCCCACAGACACTGCTCTGAGGGAGAGGCTGCTGAGGAACACAGGTGAGAGGCGCCCCTCAGAGCACCTTGAATGCTGGAGGAGACTACAGCAAAGAGATGAGGATTAAATCTACTTTTTTTTCTGGCTGTATTGATACGTATTTCAGAATCAATAATAACTTTTGATAAAATGTACTGGTTTACCTGTCTTCATGGACATTGCAATAATTATGGAACTGCCATTTCACCCAGTGATCTGACTTTAAAGAATATATTCTAAGAAAACCGAAGCCAGAAAGACTGCATGGTTCATAGCAGCATTGTGTACAATAGCTGAGATTATGAAATCGCCCAAGTGCCCATCAGTAGATGAGTGGATAAAAAAGCTGTGGCACATTTATACCATGGGATGTGAGGCACCAGAAAAAAAAATGGTAGGATCTCTTACACTCTGACACAGCCTGGAAGATACTGGAGAATAATATACTAAGAAAAATAAGCTATTCATGAAAGCAAATATAACATGATCTCACTCATAAGTGGAATCTAATCAATCAAAATAAACTGATGGAAAGAGTGGTTCCAGAGACATATAAACATGAAAAAGAATGTGGAATCTTGAAGGGAAGTGGGGGGAGGTCCTTAGGTAGGTGATGGTCAACCAAAGAACTAGTAGGCATATACCCATAACCCATGGACATATACAATAGGCTGATGAGGGCCTGCAGCAGGCGCTTGGGCAGGTTTGGGCTGGATGGGTTCAATGGGAAATAAAAAAAGACATATTTAATACTTTCAACAATAAAGATGATAAAAGGAAACTAAGGTGGTAATGACAGATATACCTGCCAGGCTCCAAGGAGAGTGCCAGAGGAGGAGAGAACTCTCTAGGCACCTGCTGGTTCCTGCTCTTCACCTCAGTCAGGCTCAGAGGCCTCTGTGCATTTCTCCCACTCATGCCCTGGTGTCCTGGCTGCTGCATTTTTCTGTGGTGAGGGGACTGATGGGAGCTAACCTGTGCCCCAGACTGTGTGAGGAACACAGACCTCAGCTCATAGGCCTCTGCAGTCACTGATGTCTGCCCCTCTTCTGCACTGAGCTGCTCTGTCCTGTCCACATGAGGCCATAATCACCATCAGCCTCCCAAGGCTTCCTGGCCATGTTTCCTGCATTCTTCATATCAGTGCTTTGCCATTGGCTGAGGTATAACCAGGACTGGAATAGAGTAGGAACCCTGAGCTACTAGCAGCCCACACCTCCACTCACTGCTCCCTGGTACTTCTGAGCTTTCTGCCCTGATCCTATTCACCCCCAGGGATGTTTTTGCATCCCACAATTGCCCTCAGACATCAAGGCTGTGCCACCATATCTATATCTCACTTCTCCTCTCCAGTCATACCACCCAATGTGTTTACAGGGTATTCCTCTGCTTTAGGATTTCTGGGAGTCATGAGTAAACAGAAGACCTCTAGTAGTAAATTTTGAGAGAACTTAAGATACTGATTCATTAACTTGACATGGAAGAAACGAATATGGGAGAATCATCATGAAAATTTTGTACAGAAAGGACTTGATATAGTACTGTAGACCTATACCACATAAAACACTGTAGTATTGGCAATTACACATATTCTCCCTTAGCTTTACCCTTTGAGAATATAATGAGTACAGTCTTCTGAGGAGCCTCCAAGACTCGTTGGCTCCTCCAGTGCCTTCTACACCTGGCTTTTTGTAAGCTCCTGAACAACCTCTCATTTTACTCCCTAAAGTCCCTCATTTTCCCTGGGCCATGGCTGCTCCTGAAGCTTTCCAGGGTTACTGGAGCCTATGGGATTTTCTGAGCAATGGGAGCTGTTTCCTCACACAAGTCCAAGGAGCTAGTGTCAGGGGTGTTGCCCATGCAAGAGCTGGGTCCTCTGTTCCTGTCTCCACCTACAGGTAACTCCTTTGCAGGACAGACTCAGGGAAATGGGAATTCCTCTGGTTTGCTGCAAGGTCACCCCCATCTAGGCCTTGAACTGGATTTCTTGGAGCAGGGACCCCACTGGTAGCTAGATGCTGGAACCAGGGACGATACCTAACCTTTTTAACTTGGCAGTGAGCTACCCTGGACCACGGTTTCGTTGCCCCTGGGCTAGATTGCAGAGATGCACGTTCCCTTAATGGCTCTGCTGGGATCCAGGGACTTACTTCAGCTTGATATACTTAATATTTTTCAGTAGATGGACTTGGACATATAATGAAATATTTTTCAAAACTAAAAAACAAACAAACAAACAAACAAACCCTTAGCTGGTTTGATTCGGTGGATAGAGCATTGGATTGCAGAGTGAGTTAGTAGGGAATGTGATTCAGGTAAAAGGCACATACCTGGGATCTTGGCTCATCCCAGGCCAGGGTCCCGGTTGGGGCCAAAGCAGATGGCAACAAATTGATGTGTTCTCTCACATAGATATTTTTCTGTCCTTTTCTTTCTCTTCCACTCTCTCTAAAAATCAATATAAAAATATATTTGTGACTCTCTAAAAAATAAATACGAATACATCCTTAGGATGTAAAATAAGAAAGGAGGATTAAAAATAAGAAAACAAAAAGAGTAACTTGAATTATTACTCCTCCCACTTGATATCAAGAAAAATAGATAACTGTATTCCATTAGTACTAACTAATAATAGACCACAGATTAGCCTCTTTAAACTGAAAGATTGTTTACATCCTATATGCAAATACTACCAACAACCTTCATAACTCTCCAGGCATAGATAGTATCAGCCTCCTAACTCTTTTCCATAACCTCCAGGTGGTCTGGCCATTCTCAAGTGGGGGTGGTGAATCCCTAAGTATAGATGAGATGAGTGTCAGTTGACAATGCTGACATTCTGGACCACAAATCAGGTCAGAGCAAGCCAAGATCCTGACAGGTTGCTTCCACCCTGGCTCCTCCATTCTGAAGCAACCAGGAAAGGTCTATGGAATCTCAGTCACAAGGGAGCTGCTGTGTGTCCATGGATATGTTTGTGTGTGTGTGGCCTGGGACCTGATTAGATAGACAAGATGAAATATATTTCCTGCCCATCATCCCCACACTTCCTAGGGCTTTGGTTCACTTTTTAAATGTTTTAATAAAACAAAAGGTAATCCATAGACAGAAAGAAAAATATTTTTAATACATACATCTCATTAAGAATTGTATCCAAAAAACTCCTACAATTCAAAATAAGACCAAAAATCCGATGATGATTGTGCAATTTAGAGGAGTTGAGAAGGCACTTCACTAAAAAGATATATGGATGGCTATTAAGGACATGGTCTTAGCCTATTTGTATTTCTATGTCAAAAAGATTGTAGACATTGTGGTTTATAAACAACATGTTTTTGTCACAGTTCTGGGGGGCTAATGTTCAAGATCAATATGGTGGCTGATTCAGTTTCTGAGGAAGTCCTGTTTCCTGTTTTATACACAGCTGTCATCTCCTTCAGTCTTTACCAATTAGGAGAGATGAGGAAACTTTCTTGAATATCCTTTCTAAGGGCACTAATGCTATTAATGAGGGCTCCAGCAGCATAAGCTAATCACCACCAAAAGGCCTTTTAAGTCTATCAATAGTTTTAGGTAGCAGGTGATGAGTAAGGAATGAAATTGTGTTTTACTGGGATTCCAAATCCCCTGGAGCTGCCGGGGTTACATAAAAAACAAACAAACAAACAAACAAAAAAAAACAACAAACCCAAAACACTCAAGGTCAATACTTTAAGGAAAGAAATGCTCAGGTGTATTTTCTTAGACCTTTATACCCTCTTTCTACAACAGTTTATCTCTTTTTTTACACAAATATTCTCTCCCACAATTGGGAAGCAGTTATATGTGTGCTATGTAGATATGACAGTAATTGAGCTGTTAATGCCTACAAACTAATACTAGTCCATTCTTAGTGTGTGGACTATCTCACCTTTATTGACTAAAAATATCTTTTAATGTCCTAGTCACACACACATTTAAATAGCAACATTTGAATCACATACACATGTATACGCACAAACACTTTTTAAGTTTTTGAATAGTATTTATGGTATTGGTCTGTTTGGTAACATTGGACATAGTTTCAATATTATGTCTTTTAACCCATCAATATAGGACTGAAAGACACAATATTGGACTTCAAGTTCTTCTTTTGTTTCTTTCAATAGTGTTTAATAGTTTATATACACAGAATTACATACATTTGATTAGATTCATTTTTAGGAATTTCAGTTTCTAATCATATAAGATACATTTTAAATTTCCTTTTCTATTTGTATTGTTTTGGGGAAATTCACTGATTTCATTTCTTCCTAAATTCATTAATTATAGATTTAGGAACATTTCTAATTATGCAATCATGTTGGGCTAATACTATAAATTATCATAGCTTTCTTTCCTCTTTCCTAGGGTTAGATTTATTTCTTTCACATGTCTAATTGCATTGAATAGTAATCTGTCATCGTGTTGAATTTACACTGAGTAACCAGATCATTATGATCTCTGAACCTATAATAATTTAGCTATATATCCTATATAATAAAAAGCAAATATCCAAATTGTCCCCTCGACCAGGAGTTTGACCAGCAGGCAAACTGGCCAACTACCCATGTCATCTCCTCCTGGCCAGGCTGGCCAGACCCCCCCACCCATGCACATGTATATATATATATATATATATATATATATATATATATATATATGCCAGATTATTATGCATCCGGAGATCATAATAATCATAATAATCTGGTAACTCAGCATATGTGGTCACAACAAAAATTCTGTTTTTTTTTTTTAATATATTTTTATTGATTTCAGAGAAGAAGCCAGAGGGAAATAGAAACATCCATGATGAGAGGGAATCATTAGTTTTGTGCCACTTGCACACTCCCCACAAGGGACGGAGCCAACAACCCAGACATGTGTTCTGACAGGGAATGAACCTCCTATGACTTCTTATTTCTGTGGCCAATGCTAAATGGCTGAGCAATATCAGAAGGGTCAGTCCAATGTTTTAGAACTTTCCCATGGCAGAGAAGTAGCTATTTCCTGTTTATTGCCAGCCACATTATTAGCCAAAGCAGGGATTCCAGCCTCTTTAATCCTCTTTTGTCATTGTTTTCCTGGGGCCATTTTCTGGGGAAAGCTGAGAGGAAAGGATTCTCAGGTGCAGTCATCTGCTCTTTGTTTTCTTTAGTTGTACACCACAGATCCCTCCTTATTTGAGCCCTTATGAATTTTTTAAATTTCAGTGTGCATGTATTTATATTTTTCACTATTGTATAATCTGCAGATTCTAGGGGTTTTGCCTTACCCTTGAAGATTAGATTTGGTGGAGGGAAATTGAGAAGTTACTATGGCACCTAGCAAAACTTAGTTATAATAACTTAGTTATTATATTTGTTTATTTTGATAAATATGTGGTTTTTTAAAATTTATTTCAGAGAGGAAGGACAGACAAAGAAAGAGAGAGGTAAATAATGACAGATAATTATTAATTGACTGCCGGCTGTAAGCCTCACAAGGCCATGATCAGCAAACTGTGGCTCAAAAGCTACATGTGGCTCTTTGGCCCTTGAGTGTGGCTCTTTCACAAAATACCACAGCCTGGGCAAGTCTATTTTGAAGAAGTGTAATTAGAAGAAGTGTATGTTTAAAAAATGTGGCTCTCGAAAGAAATTTCAATCCCTGTACTATTGATATTTGGCTCTGTTGACTAATGACTTTGCCAAACATGGCCCTAAGGGAATCTAGCCTGCAACTCTGGCATGTGCCCTGATCAAGATTCAAACCAGGTTTGTGGTGGAGACTCAATAATTCAACCTCACCAGCCAGGCTAGTTGCTATATTTATTAATTGAAGTAGGAATGAGATTGCTGGGCCTGGTTTATAGAGTGTTAAAATATTATATAACAGAATCAGAAATATAGGAAATAATACTGCAAGTGAAGGTTGGACAATTTCTGTAAGGGGCAGCACAAGGTAACAGCAGGACAGGAACACACAAAGCCAAGAGAATTAATTTATTTTGCAGGAAATGAAACTTCTTCTGCTAAATGCTTAGGTGATTTGCAACATGTTGAGAAATGCTTGAGATACATTTCTGAGAATTAATTAATTTGGGGATCTTGCTGATCAGTGATTCTTCCGTTGGCTTACAATCCTATACACTGAGTTAGAGGGCAGAAGCTTCACCTCTTTCTAGGATATGTGGTCTTCGATGGCTTTTACATTTCTTTTTCCATAATTTTTAAAGGTTGAGTTACTTAGATTTTTACTGTTTAAACTTCTAGCAATGTTAATCATTTTCATAAGTTTTTTAAAACAGGACTTAAAATTTCCAAATATTTGATAATGTGAAAAATAATTAATATGGAGGTGGCATCAGTAACTTATTAGCTTGTGGTGGGTTTCAACAAATGTAGGTAGCATGGCAAGTGTGTTAAAATGAATTCTCTACAGGATATGTAAGATAGTGACTGTAGTTAATACTTTAGCTGAGCCAAAACTGGTTTGGCTCAGTGATAGAGCGCTGGTCTGAGGACTGAAGTGTCCCAGGTTCGATTCAGGTCAAGGGCATATACATTGGTTGCAGGCACATCCCCCGGGGGGGGGGGGAGTGTGTGCAAGAGGCAGCTGGTCGATGTTTCTCTCTCATCGACGTTTCTAGCTCTCTATCTCTCTCCCTTCCTCTCTGTAAATTATCAATAAAATATATTTTAAAAAATACTGTAGCTGATATTGAAAAGTTTCATGTATCTTACAGCAAAACACATTTACATTCTGTTAGGCTGTCAGCCCCCAGGTGTATTTTCCTATGTTGTAACATTAATCCGATTATCAGACCACAATCTGCATAATTTATTCTAAGTGGTCGATTCCTTTTGTTAATTTAAGCCAGTCTCAGCAAGTGGGTGTGGCCTGAGGTGGGGAGTTATATAAAAGACCCATTTGTACAGAGCCCACTTCACTTCTTCCAGGTAGACTGACTGAAGTTGGAGTTACCAGGTGACGGAAGAGAAGTCCTACTGACCTTCCTATTGACAGAATTTACAGAGTTGGGAGAACTCATTGTAGACTCTGGTGAGTATGATATTTAGAACTAATATGGTTTCATTTTTTTAGTAAATATCTCGAAAAAAAGCCTACTTTATCTTATTACAAATATATTCAATTTAACTCTCTGGAATCTTCTCTCAATGGAAAAGTAGATTTCTTAGTTCACTGAAATGACATGAATATTTCAAATAACTGGAATATTCCCCACCTGTAGATTACTAGATCACTCTAAGAAATGCATGAAACTCACAGGAAAGTCAGGGAATATTTTTAATTTAATTTTATGTATTTTTTAAAATAAATCTTTATTGCTTAGATTATTACAAAGGTTTCTCCTTTTTCTCCCCCAAAGCTCCCTACAACCCAGTTTCCATCACACCCTCTGCCCTTCCCCCTTCCTCCATTGTGCTCATCCATTGGTTATATGATTTTAATCCAGTCTCTTACTGCACCCCCACCCCCTTATCCCCAGTATAATTATCAGTCTACTCCCTTTCTTTGCCCCTGATTGTATTATATTTACCAATTATTCTGTTCCTTAGACTTCTTCTTCTTCTTCTTCTTCTTCTTCTTCTTCTTCTTCTTCTTCTTCCTCTTCTTCTTCTTCTTCTTCTTTTTCTTCTTCTTCTTCTTCTTCTTCTTCTTCTTCTTCTTCTTCTTCTTCTTCTTCTTCTTCTTCTTCTTCCGTATTTGAATTTCAAGAGGGACACTCTCTCCCATTTGTTTTTGTAGGGAACTACAACAAAGTGTTCTGTAGCAAATGGCTACAGAGTGTCCAAATTTCTCAGGACCACACTAATGGAATTTGCTCCTCTGGTTCACACTGACCCACCAATTCACATGGCTCCCAGGAGACACACTGCTCCTCCAGGGAACACGGCTCCCCTTGGTCACACTGCTCCTCCAGTCACATGGTTCCCCTGGAGTAAATATTTTTAAATAAATAAGAAATATTGTTGGATGTAAATTATTCTTAGGATATTTTTCCTTACATGATATATTCTTCCATTGTCACCCACTTTTTTACTTTAAATAATAGGAGACTTTTGGAAATTTTATAGTTAGTCTTCATAGCTTTTACATTTTAATTATTTGTGCTACACTATGACAGCATTAGGTTCATAACATGTTGTAAAATTTTACCATGACACGCTCTGCCCTCACACATCTAGAGGAAATAATGAACAACATAGACTGGTGAACAAAAACAGACTCAAAGAAAGAAAAGCAGCATTCACTCTCAAAACTCAGAGGGAAAGTAGGGGAGAGAGGGGTAAGGGGAAGAGAAAAACCAAATGATTGGAGTGCATGCACATGGGCCTAGTCAGTGGCCATGGACAACAGGGGTGTGGGGAAATATGTAGGGAAGGGTTTGGGATGGGAATGGGGGGGATAAGGACAATTATGTGATACCATAATCAATAAAAATAAATTAAAATAAATAAATAAAATTAAAAAAAATAATAAAATAAAATTCCACATATAAGTGAAATCATATGGGGAAACAAAGAAATATTGTTGAGCATCTGTCTAGTACAGCATTTATATTTTATTTATTTTATTCTATTTCAGAGATCAAGAAAGACGTGGAAACACCAGTGAGGACAGAGAATCACTGAATTGCTGCCTCCTAAAATCCCCACATTGGGGATTAAGCCAGCAAAGTGGCGAAATGCTCTGACCTGAAATGGAACCCATTCCAGGTTCATAATTGCACACCCAACCACTGAGCTACGCCAGACAAGCAGCATTTATGTTTCAGATGTGTCTTTCAGATAGCTGTTATTTGCAACAAAGTCTGGATGTTGTAGAGAGTATCAACTGAAAGCAGAAGTACTTTTACCAAGAGCTGTCAGCCGAAGTCTGACAGATTACCTGTTAGACAAGGCAACTTTATCTTTCCACTACTGACTTGACCTGGCTGAAAAGAGAACAGAAATCTTTTCCTCTGACTTTGGAAATCTTGTTTAACCTTCAAGCCTGCAATGTCAAGGGTTCCCAGTACTCCACCTCTGGCAGAAATGTCCAGTGGCCCTGTAGCTGACAGCTGGTGCCACACACAGCTCCAGGTAGTAAAGTTCTCCCACATGTGGAGCATCAGTAACTTTAGCTTGTGCAGGCAGGAAGTGGGTGAAGCCATTCAAAGTTCAACCTTTTCATCAGAAGCCAATGATCAACTGAAATGGTGTTTGAGAGTATACCCAAAAGGGCAAGATGAAGGAAGCAAAGATTACCTGTCACTTTTTCTGGTTCTGGTCAGTTCTCCAAAGGATATACATTTGGCAAAATTCAAATTTTCTCTCCTGATTTACAAGGGTGAAGAAATGATCAAAATTATATGTAGGGAGAGTCGACATGCCTGTAAGTTTATACAAGGCAAAGACTGGGGATTCAAGAAATTCATCTCTTTAGATGTTCTCTTGCATGAAGGCTCCAGTTTGCTCCCTGATGACAAGCTGATCCTCTTCTGTGAGGTGAGCTTGGTGCAAGATTCCGTCACCATTTCTGGCCAGAATCACAGGAACATGGTGAAGGTTCCCAGTTGCCAGCTGGCCAATGAGCTAGGAGGACTTTGGGAGAATTCCTGGTTCACAGACTGTTGCTTTTGTGTGGCTGGCCAGGAATTCCAGGCTCACAAAGCTATCTTAGCAGCTGGTTCTCCAGTGTTTAGGGCCATGTTTACACATGAAATGCAGGAGAGCAAAACGAATCGGGTAGAAATCATTGACATAGAGCCTGGAGTGTTTAAGGAAATGATGTGCTTCATTTACACTGGGAAGGCTCCCAACCTGGACAAGATGGCTGATGGTTTGCTGGCAGCTGCTGACAAGTATTTTCTGGAGCGTTTGAAGGTCATGTGTGAGGAAGCCCTCAGCAGTCAGCTGTCTGTGGAGAATGCTGCAGATATGCTCACCTTGGCTGACTTCCACAGTGCACTTCAATTAAAAACTCAGGCAGTGGATTTCATCAACTCTCATGCTGAGGATGTTATGGAGACTGAGGGGTGGCAAGCGATGGTGGCATTCAATCCCAGCTTGGTGACTGAGCTGTACCGCTCTCTGGCTTCAACACAGGCCAGCTGTCTGGGACCCCCAAGCAAGCGCCTGAAGCAGTCCTGAGATCCCGCCTGTTGTAAGACTCCTTTGATTTTCCAGAAACAGAAGCCATACTTGCCACCATTGAACACCAGATATGCAGGGAAATCTGTGGAGTTTTTAGTCTACTGTTGGGGAAATACTGCATCTCGGCTCCAGATTTTTAGTTTGATTGCTTTCCTTATAGAGATCATATTTGGAAATATAACTTTATTGATTTCAGAGTAGAAGGGAAAGGGAGTGATAGGGACCTAAGTGATAACATTGAATCATTGATAAGCTGATTCCTGCTTGTCCCCTACTGGAAAAGAAGCCCACAAAGGAGGCATGTGCCCTGACCACCAATGGATCCTAGACCTCCTGGTTCATAAATTGACTCTCACAAACTGAGCAACACTGGCTGGGTAAAGGATATTTTCTTCCAGTAATTTTTAGAGAGACTTTGGGATAGACAGGGACTTAGAGAAAGAGAAAAAGTTGCAATGTCCAGACAGATGTATTGTAAGAGCTGGAAACTGCAACCCAGATGTTTACCCTTAAGTGGAATTGAACTCTTGACCCTTCATGTCTGAGCCAGAGCTCTAAACAATGAGACAATACTGGCCAGGGTGAGATGAGTCTTATATTGGACCATGAACATGTAATTTTCAAAAATGTTCAAATGTGTGTCTTTATGAATTTCTTGTTTTGAAGATGTTGTGGTCTTTTCTTTATTAGATGTGATAACCAAAACTGTTCTTGCTGTTGTAACCTCACAATAAAGTGACTTTCTTTGCAATGTGTCTCCATGATTTCTTTTTCTTTTTGCAGTGACTTGCTATGCAGCCAGTGGGAGCTAATAATCTTGTCTTCCTACCTAGCGTTTTGATAAGCCTCTGTATGGGATGTGGTTCTCAATGGGCATTTGTGTATCTCCAGGATCTCAGTGTTCTCATGATCAGGGTGCTCAGACTTATAACTCTGGGAGACATTACTGGGAAATAGAAGTGTGAGGCGTTTGGAATTGGGCTTTTAGAAACTGCAGTTACAATTCCAAGGAGAAGAATATGAATTTCTTCCATGCTATGCTAATACCCACATCTTCTACAATGGCTTCAATATCTCCCCACTTTTACTGCAATATATGCCCAAACCTATTGGCTCAGTTGGGGTGCTTCTGGATCATGAATTCAAAATGTGACATCTAAAAACATAGCTCAAAGTTTCCTTATATATACAATCTCTTCTTGCTCTTTCTCTCCCTTTCTCAGGCCTATCTGTTCCTTTCGTCACTTTTGACTAGAAATAGACTAGGAATCATTCTCTTTGCCAGGAACTCCAGTATATAAGGAAGGTGTTTTCCTAAAATACCATTCATTAAGGCAACTATGTTATACATTTTTGTTATTAGTTTCAAAATTATGTCAGGAAAATCCAATTAATGTATTATTAAATATCTTGGTAACATTCAAAACATAAGTACCAGTTTGTGCTTTACTCAGTTTGGGAAAATCATCACTCATGATGCATGCCATAGGATATGATCTCTGGATTATGTCTATTTCTAAACTTTTATAAGTTAGTTCAATAATAGATGACATTGGTGTCTGAAAAACTAACATTAAATGCAAGAAGTTGGCTGATTTCATATAGCATAATATTCTCCACGTCCATTCATGTCCTTAAGCTTAATAGATCACTTTAATGGCTGCATAGTGTTCCTTTGTGTAAATGACTCACAGCTGTTTTTCTAAATATATTTTATTGATATTTTAAAGAGGGGAAGAGAGAGAGAGAGATAGAGACCTAGAAACGTCGATGAGAGAGAAACATCGACCAGCTGCTTCTTGCACACCCCCTACCGAGAATGTGCCCGCAACCAATGTACATGCCCTTGACCTGAATCGAAACTGGAAACTTTCAGTCCACAGACCCACACTCTACCACTGAGCCAAAGCGGTTTCGGCTCACAGCTGTTTTTTATCCATTGGCATACTGGTGGCCATTTGTGCTGTTTCCAAGTCTTAGTTATTGGGCAACAGACATTAAGGAGAAAATAGACAAATGGAACTAGGCAAAACTAAATACTTTCTGCACAGCAAAATAATCACCATTTTAACGAAAAAGGAATCCATGGTATGATATGGGAGGACATATTTGCAAATGTTTCCTCTGAAATGGGGTTAAAATCCAAATATTATAAAGTAGTCATACAAGACAACAAAAGGAAGAGAAACAATACAACAAAAATTGGCTGAAACCTTGATTAGTAATTTCCCACAAGGAATGAACAAGTTGTGATACAATCTTAGAGTGGAATACCTTGAGACAAAATAATAAAAACAAATGCAACACACAGGCAGTTCATAAACCTCACCAAAATACTTTTCTACAATTTTTTTAAATTTTAAATATACTTTCATTAATTTCAAAGAGGAAGGGTGAGAGATAGAAGCATCAGTGATGAGGGGGCATAATTGACTGGTTCCTGCTACTTGTACATGCCTCTGACTGGGGATCCAACTTGCAACTTGGGTATGTGCCAGGACTGGGAATTCAACTGTGACCTCCTGGTGCAGATTCACACTCAAGCACTAAGGAACTCTGGCTGGGATCACCAAAATACTTTTAAACAAAAGAAAGTACACATCACAGATTGTACACTATGTGATTTTATTCACATTAATTTAAAGAAATGATCATTAGAATCAGGGAATATTAATCACCAACATATGATTCCCTTTATGGGAGAGGGGATTAGACTTTGGACAGGGTATGTAATCCTGAGAAGATCTAGAGGTATTGGTATGTTACATTTGTGTTATGAAAGAGAACATTCTTTTGACAATTTTTTCATCATTTTTCCATACTATTTAAAAACCCCTGGACTGGAAATGTATATTTTTGGGTCAGTAACATAGAACCTTATCCTTTCACTTGGTTCCCAAATATTATTTCATTTATGGTCTCCTATCTTATGGATTCCAGAGACCTCTAAGGGCATTATTTCCCTAATATGATCTATAAAAGAGACACAAAATACTTTCAGCCAGCAATGATTTCTAAGATGTGGGAAATTAGCTCCAATGACATTTTAATTTTTATCTCACTCTGTGAAAAAAAACATGTACTTTCCTGATTAAATATAAAGCTTTGCTATATAAAATAGTGCAATTATTTTTATATTATACATCCAAACAGCTACCCATAAAGCATGCTATGAGCATAAAATATTTATAGGAAGTGGCAATAAAGACATGGAGGGGAATTAAGCAACGAAGACAGAGACAGGGATATGGAATCGAGAGATCTGAGGTGTCTTAGACTTTTGGGGTTTGTTTCTGATTCTGGGCTTTGTGAATTTTTCAAGTTGATAAAATTAAACACACACACACACACACACACACACACACACACACACACACACTAAAATACAGATATTTGGGTAGCCTTCTTACCAAAAGGATGTGTCCAAGGTGTTCCTGAACTTGGCTTACTGACATAACCCACTCAGTATGCAAAGCTGAGACACAGAGGCCCAAGGCTCTCTTGGCTGCTGTCTGGACAGCAGCAATCCAGAGAGCTCCCAGACCCTACCCAGCTAGGTTCCCAAGATTATTAGGTATTTATGGGCCTGGGAGTGAGAACCAAACAAGGTTAAAGTGGCAACCCCTGTGGAGAGCCTTATTGTTTTAGGACCTGCTTTTGCAGCAGAAACTGGGGAAGGATGGTGCAGCTTGTTCTGTTTTCCTCTCCTGAAATCTATCTCTACCAGGATCAGGAACTTGGGATCTGGGAGTGATTTGAGATGTATTTCTATAGACTCAAAATCACTTTAGAGAAAGCGCGGATCATTTATAATATATTTTAGCTAAATAAATCATTGTGAATCCAGAAAAGTGACTGAAGAACTGAAGAAGCAGGGGAATTTAAAGAATGGGTAGTTGAGATGGTGCTACTACCAAGGACAGTCCCTGCATCTGGTGTCCTGAGCCTTTCACTTAAACTTCCTTATACTCCCTTAAATATATTTTCCATTTAATCTTATGGTATTTCTTTCACCCAGTTATTAAACTCAAAATGTAGTAATTGTCTTAGATTCCTCTCAACCCATCATCATTCAAAACCAATCTCGTTTCAACACCTGCAAACATTTGAATTTTTTTTTAAATTTATAATGCTGCCTTTATTTTTTTATTGTTTTATTATAGTGGTACATATGTCTCTTTTCCCCGCCTTATTAACTTCCCTTGGCCTCTCCTACCCCCCGGTATGTACCCTCCCTCACCAGCCTCCCCCACCACCACTCCCACCCAGGCCCAGTGTCTTGTATCCATTGGTGATGCTTATATGCATGCATACATGTCCTTAAGTCCCTCCCCCAACCTCCACTGTAAGAAAAGAGGTTGCAAATTCAACGATGATCTAAGAAGTGAATTTTCTTTTATTAAAAAAAAAAACCACAAAAGCGATTACATGGTAAAATGAGAGAAATGCAATGGTGAATTTTCTATTTCGTATGGCAGGAAGAATGATATTTTAAACCACTTGGATACACAGAAACATAAAACATATTTAAACACTGCTGCATCTTCCATCAAAATACAGGAATTTTTTCAGAAAACAACTTATGGGAACAAAGATAAGAAATTAGCAGTAACAGAAAGACTATGTCTTTTCATGCTTTTAACATATAGACCAAATTTTTAATCAAGAAACACCCACCCACCCACCCGATCACTGGTGTCCGGCTTTACCAATGTTAAAATCTGGTCACCTTGTCTATAAGGCAACCAGGCTGGCTAGCTTTGACAGTTTCCTTAAAAACTATAACCATAAGACCATTTATATTGGCCTTCCGTGGAGTTTAGAGAATGCGGTTTTCTAACTACCCTCTCTTATCCAGAGTACTGGAAATTGTCCTGTCACCTAAGGAGTTGAAAACAAGTTATCCCATACTAGGATGGGTGGTTTGTCTAACTTGGTTTTGTCTAGTTGAGTGATCACATGGAGATCTTGTGCACTTGAAATGTGAGTAGACTGAATTGAGCTGTGTTCTAGCGTAAAATGAGTGCAGAATTTTAAAACAGTAGGGGAAAAAAAGTAAAATATCTCATTAATATTTTCAATAGTAATTATATGCTAAAAAGGTTATGTTTTGGGTTAAATATATGATTAAAACTCAACTTAAATGTTTTTGTTATGTAGCAATTAGATACAACAACAAAAGAATACATATGAAAAACCCAATGCCTATCTTCCCTGGCAGGGGGTAAATGAGTAATACATAAAATGTATTAGTTGAAAGCACTTTAGTCTGGGGAACAGAATCAAAGGTGGTTCAAGACTTGGATTATGCCATTATTATTATAACTTTCATTTTTACTGATTGGAAATGTAGTCAAATTAAAATTCCGATGTTTGCAGGTCTTGATATGAGAGTGGTTTTGAATGATGATGGGTTGAGAGGAATCAAAGCCAATCCCTATATTTCAAGTTTAATATCTGGGTGAAAGAAATACCACAAGAAGAAATGGGAAATGTACTTAAGAGAGTACATGGGAGTTCAGTGACAAAGCTCAGGACACCAGATGCAGGAACTGTCTGCAATAGTATCACCTTCTCAACTATCCGTTCTGCTTTAAATTCCTCACCTTCTCCAGTGCTTCAATCACTTCTCTTGATTCAGAATGATTTATTTAGCTAAAATATATTCTAAACCAGGATACAGTTCCATGTTACTGACCTAAAATTATACCTTCACTGTCCAGAGGTCTCTAAATATTATGGAAAAATTAGTGGCCAGGTGCACAAAATTTATGCACATTAAATGGGGGACCCAAAGTCAAGACCCTGCCCAGCCACGTACACCCCAATATCATGTGAGACCAAGATGCAGCCTCCCTGCCCACATTGGCTAGATCCAGACCTTGTCAATCCCAGTCTTGTCAAGCCCTTTTGGGCAGGGGTTTCAGCCTCAGGTCCTTCAGGATGGGGGTGCTTGGCCTGAGGTATCCCCAGTTGGGGAGAGGTCCATGCCCAGATGGGGTACACAGCCTGAGATCCCACGTCACCCTCCACCAGGCAGGGGGTGGGGGGTGGTCACCTTAGGTCCCCCAACCTAAACCAGCACTTTTGGTGTACATTGAGGTGCCCTACCAAGCCCCACCATGCAGTGGGGTGTAGCTTCAGGTGTCCTGTCCTGGTGCTGGGAAAGGAAGTGCAGACTCAGGTCCCCAGCCTGATAACAGGGAGGGGGGAAAGGCCTGAAGTCCCCTGTCAAGCCACTCATGATGGGGGAAGCAGCCTGAGGTCCCCTAGCCCAGCACCAGTTCAGGAAGCACACATTGAGGTCCTCTGTCAAGCCCTGCCAGGTGGAGGCATGGCCTGAGGTCCCCTGCCAAGCCCTTTGGGAGCAGGGGAGGGCAAAGCATCAGGTTACTGCTGTTTGCTTATTAAGGCTCCTTATGGGAAACTGGCCTCAGCTAAGGGTGCAGCCTACGTTGTGACAGAGTGATGGTCACTTTGCATATTAACTCTTTATTCTATAGGATGGTAAAGAAATTTTCAAAAGAATGTTCTATTTACTAACACAGATATAACATACTCATACCTCTAGATACCAAGATTTCCTATCCTGTCCCAAGTCTGATCCCCTCTTCCATAAATGTAATCATATGCTGTTGATTAATATGCCCTGATACTAATGATCATTTCTTTAAATTTTTATGAATAAAATCACATAGTATATACCCTTTGGTGTGTACTTTAATTGTGTAAAAGTATTTTGGTGAGGCCAGCCAGAGTGATTTAGTGGTGGAGTGCCAATCTATACACCAGGAGGTCACAGTTTCATTCCCAGTCATGTACATACCCAGGTTGCAGGCTCAAACCCAAGTCAGGGGCATGAAGGAGGCAGCCAATGTCATCACAGATGATTTAATCTCTCACCCTTCCTCTTTGAAATCAATAAAAACTATATTTAAAATTAGAGAAAAATATTTTTTCTCTACAAAGTATTTTGATGAGATTTATGCTTTACCCTGTGGGTTGAACTTGTTTTTATTATTTTGTCTCATGTTATTCCACTCTAAGATTGTACCACAACTTGCTCATTCCATGGGAGAAATGTCTAATCAAGGCTTCAGCCAATTTTTGCTGGATTGTTTCTCTTATGTTTGTTGACTTGTATGACTACTTTATATAATTTAGATATTAACCTCATATAAGAGGAAACATTTGCAAATATGTTCTCCCATACAATGGGTTCCTTTTACATTGAGATGGTGATTATTTTTCTTGTAGAAACTTTTTATTTTCACCTAGTTCTATTTGTCTATTTTCTCCTTAGTGTCTGTTGCCCAATAATTAAGATTTGGAATTAGCACAAGTGACCATCAGTAGGCAAATGGATAAAAAACAGCTGTGAGTCATTTGCACAAAGGAATACTATGCAGCTGTAAAAGAGATCTCGTAACTTTAGGGCAAGAATAGATCTGTAGAATATTACGCTACATGAAATCAGGTGGAAGTGAACAAGCCAGCAGGGGTGCAGTTAGGGACAAGTAGGCTGGAAAGTGGGGCCATTGGGGATGAGTAGGACAGTGGGGGGGAAGGTGGGGATGAGCATGCCAGCAAGGGGTCAATTGGAGGTGAGCTGGATGGTAGAAATGGTAGCTGGGTGAGCAGGGCTGTAGGAGGGGGAAGTTAGGGGTTATCAGAACAGAAGGGGGTGCAGTTGGGGGTAATCAGGCTTGCAGGCAGAGTGGTTAGGAGCAATCAGGTAGGCAGGCAGGTGAGCAGTTAGGAGCCAGAGGTTCCAGATCATGAGAGGAATGTCTCTGGTTTAGGCATGATCCCTATGGGCCTAAGCCAGCAGTTGGATATCCACCAAGTGGTCACAGATTGGAGAGGGTGAGGCACAGCTAGGGGACACCCCAGCCTCTGCATGCATGAATTTTATGCACTGGGCCACTAGTTATCACAATAGACCTGAAGGATTTCTCCCTCTTTTTTTCATAAAACGTAAACATGACATAATGAAAATCAAAGTCAAATATCTTGAACAAAGCAAGTGACTGGCATTGAGTGTTAGCTGGGATATTGGAGCCTTCAAGACCCAGCACCTGGAGCTAGAGATTTGGTAAAAAAAAATTGAGACTCAAGCTATTTGGAAAAGGAAGGGTATCAGCAGAAGAGGGATTGTTCTTTATTCAGAATAAAAGGGTGTGGGAAGGGGATGTAGTTGGTTAAATAGTTACGAATGGTTTCTCCAGGTTGTGGGAGCTTTCCTGTGTCTGCTTCCCATGTGTGTAACACGCCTACCAAGCCAGTTGTGCTCTAGACACAGAGTCACTGAGTCACAACCTGAGGCACATTTTGCTTACACCTTTGTGTCTCCAGGGCGTTGGAATAAACTCCTGATTGTCTTCCCTCAAAAAAATGGGCTCAGACCTCGCACAAAGCTTCCAGAAAGAGCTCACCTGGGCCATCTCTCTGAATCACTGTACAGACCAGTCACCATGGGCTGTGGACACAGCTTCTATTGTTCATGTCTCTATGCATCCTGGGAGAAAGCAGAAATTCCTCCTTCTTGTCACATGTGCAGGGAACCATCAGAGCAGAAAAACCTCAAAACCAATATTATCCTGAAAAATCTCGTGTCCATCGCCAGAAAAGCCAATCTAGGGCAATTCCTGAGCTCTGAGGACAATGGGTGTGGGCTACAAAAAGAGACAGAGTAGATCTTCTGTGAGGACCACAGGAGCCTGCTGTTTGCACTGTTCCAGTTTCAGGAGCACGAGGCCCACAGACACTGTTCTGTGGAAGAGGCTGCTGAGTAACACAGGGTGAGTGGTGCCCCTAAGAGCACCTTGAATGCTGCAGGAGAGTATAGCAAAGAGACGTGCATTCATTCTTTTCCTTTCTGACAGTATTGATATGTATTTAAGAATCAATAATGACTTTTGAGAAAATGCACTGGATTACCTATCATCATGGACATTGCAATTAAATATGGAAATCTTATTTGATCCAGTTATCTGACATCAAAGAATATATCCTAAGAAATCCAAAGCCAGAAAGAATGTGTGGTTCATAGGAGCATAGTGAAAATAGGTAAGATCCTGAAAATGCTTATGTGCCCATCAGTAGATGTGTGGATAAAAAAGCTGTGGCACATTTATACCATGGAATATGAGGCAGCAGGAAAAAGAGTAGCAGGTCTCTTAAAGCTGACACAGCCTGGAGGGTACTGTAAAATAATATACTAAGAAAAATAAGCCATTCAGGAAAGCAAGTATAACATGATCTCACCAGTAAGTGGAATCTAACCAATCAAAATAAACTAATGGAAAGAGTGGTTCCAGAGACATATAAGCATGAAAAAGAATGTGGAAACTTGAAGGGATGTGGGGGGAGGGTCCTAGGTAGGTGATGGTCAACCAAAGAACTAGTAGGCATATATGCATAACCCATGGACATATACAATAGGGTGATGAAGGCCTGGGGCAGGGGGCAGGGTTGGGCTGGAGAGAATCAATGTTGAGTAAAAAGGGACATATTTAGTACTTTCAACAATAAAGATGACAAAAGGAAACTAAGGTGATAATAACAGACACACATATTCTGGGCTTGCCTGTCCCCTTAGTGACCTCTCACCAGAGCTGTGCTTTCTGGGAATAGGGCTTTCCTGATCTCCCCTTTTCTGAGGACTGGTTTCCTGATTTGTACCTGCCAGGCTCCAAGGAGAGTGCCTGGGGAGGAGAGAACTCTCCAGGCACCTGCTGGTTCCTGCTCTTCACCTCAGTCAGGCTCAGAGGTCTCTGGGCATTTCTCCCACTCATGCCCTGGTGTCCTGGCTGCTGCATTTTTCTGTGGTGAGGGGACTGAAGGGAGCTAACCTGAGCCCCAGGCTGTGTGAGGAACACAGACCTCAGCTCATTGGCCTCTGCAGTCACTGATGTCTGCCCCTCTTCTGCACTGATCTGCTCTGTCCTGTCCACATGAGGCCATAATCACCATCAGCCTCCCAAGGCTTCCTGGCCATGTTTCCTGCATTCTTCATATCAGTGCTTTGCCATTGGCTGAGGTATAACCAGGACTGGAATAGAGTAGGAACTGTAAGATCCCAATACCCCCGGTGAGTCCGACGGAGTGGGCGACAACCCCAAGTCAAACACTGAGACCGAAACTTGATGCAAAAAGCATGAGGTTTTAATACAAGGGCAATGCAGGGGTTTCTCAGGCAGACAGCAACCCGAGGGAAGTGCTGGCTGACTGGAGCGCCGAGCAATTGCAGAACATGAGTTTATAAAGGCAAAAACCACAGGCAGGTGGGGTTACACATGGAGGGGGAGGAAGGGAACAAAGAAATTCCAAGAAGGGGAGCTGGGCTCCTTAATTACATGTTTTATGACAGGGTCTATGCTTAGTCAACAGTCCCATCTGGTAATCTTGCAAACCCCTTTGCCTCCTCCCTTCCCATTCCTCTGGGTAAGTTCTAGTCTGCTATTGAGGCACCTCCGGGCATGGTCTTTTCCATAATTACAAGTTAGGCTGGTCTCTTCCTGGCAGGTGCATTCCTAGGTGGTCAGCTCAGTTCCCAGGGGGAGAATTCCACAGTGGTCAACAGGATGAAACCTCCCTCAGGACCTAGCCTTGCTTTAATGTTTTGTTATAAAATATTGCATTCAGGCTTTTTGCATTTCAGGGTAGGGAGTTTCTGGGGACTGAATTCATTCTTGCCTAATCTTCAACCGTAAAGAACTGACCTCATTCCTGTCTAATCTTTAACCTTAAAGGTAACATCCTGGAACAGGCAGTGGGGGAGGCCAATTCCTCAATCTTGGGGCCCTTACAAAACCCTGAGCCCCTTGCAGCCCACAACTATAATCACTGCTCCCTGGTACTCCTGAGCTTTCTGCCATGATCCTATTCACCTCCTGCAAAGTGTTTGCATCCCACAGGTGCCCTCAGACATCTAGGCTGTGCCACCATATCTATATCTCACTTCTCTTCTCCAATCATACCACCCAATGTGTTTACAGGGCATTCCTCTGCTTTAGGATTTCTGGGAGTCATGAGTAAACAGAAGATCTCTAGTAGTAAATTTTGAGAGAACTAAACATGCTGATTCATTAACTTGCCATGGAAGAAAAGAATATGGAAGAATCATCATGAAAATTTTGTAGAGAAAGAATTTGATATAGTATTGTGGAGCTATACCACGTAAAACACAGTAGTATTGGCAAATACATATATTCTCCCTTAGCTTTAACCTTTGAGAATATAATGACTGCAGTCTCCTGAGGAGCCTCCAACAGTCCTTGGCTCCGCCAGTGTCTTCTACACCTGGCATTTTATAATCTGTCACTTACTCCCTAAAATCCCTCCATTTCCCTGGGCCATGGCTGCTCCTGAAACATTCCAGGGTTACTGGAGCCTATGGGATTTTCTCAGCCCCTCTTGAGATCCAGTTCTTGGGCAATGGGAGCTGTTTCCTCTCACAAGTCCCAGGAGCTGGTGTCAGAGGTATTGACCCTGAAAGAGCTGGGTTCTCTGTTCCTCTGGCTCCACCTTCAGGTAACTCCAATGCAGGACAGACTCAGGGTAATGGGAATTTCTCTGGTTTGCTGCCAGGTCACCCCCATCTAGGCCTTGAACTGGATTTCATGGAGCAGGGACCCCACTTGTAGCTAGATGCTGGAACCAGGGACAGTACCTAACCTTTTTAACTTGGCAGTGAGCTACCCTGGACCATGGTTTCATTGCCCCTGGGCTAGATTGCAGAGATGCACGTTCCCTTAATGGCTCTGCTGGGAACCAGGGACTATCTTCAGCTTGATATACTTAATATTTTTCAGTAGATGGACTTGGACATGTAATAAAATATTTTTCAAAACATAACAAAACAAAACAACAAACGCCTTAGCTGGTTTGATTCAGTGGATAGAGCATTGGATTGCAGAGTGAGTTAGTAGGGAATGTGATTCAGGTAAAAGGCATGTCCCTGGGATCTTGGCTCATCCAGGCCAGTGTTCTGTTTGGGGTCCAAGCAGAAGGCAACCAATTGATGTCCTCTCACATAGATATTTTTGTCTTTTTCTTTCTCTTCCCCTCTCTCTAAAAATCAATAGAAAAATATCTTTGTGACTCTCTACAAAATAATTGTGAAGATATCCTTAGGTGAGGATTAAAAATAGAAAAACAAAGAGAGCAACTTGAATTATTACTACTCCTACTTGATATCAAGAAAAATAGATAACTGTAGTCCACTAGTACTAATAATTGATGATAGATTAGCCTTTTTAAACTGAAAGATGGTTTACCAACAACCTTTTTAACTCTCCAAGCATAACTAGTATCAGCCTCCTAACTTTTTTCAGTAACCTCCAGCTGGTCTGGCCATTCTCAAGTAGTGGGTGGCAGAACCCTAAATGTAGATGAGATGCATGGCAGTTGACAATGTTGACATTCTGGACCACAAATCAGGTCACAACAAGCCAAGGCTCTGACAGCTTACTTCTGCTCTGGTTCCTCCATTCTGCAGGAACCAGGAAAGGACTATGGAATCTGAGCCACAGAAGAGCTGGAGTGTGTACATATATATTTTTGTCTGTGTGGAGGGGACATGCTTAGATAGACAAGCTGTAATTCCCTGCCCATAATAGCCACACTTACTGGGCTTTGTTTGACTTCCTAAATGCTTTAATAAAAACAAAAGGTAACCCATAGATAGAAAGAAAAATATTTAGTATGCATATAGTTCATAAAGAATTTGCATGCAAAGAACTCTTACAATTCAAAAGAAGATTAAAGATCTAATGGTCCTTCTACAATTTAGAGAATATGAGTATTTACTTCACTAAAGAAGATATATGGCTGGCTACTAAGGACATTATCTTATCCTATTTGTAGTTCTATATAAAAAAGATTGTAGGATGCATGGTTTACAACATCAATGTATTTCTCACAGTTCTGGAGCCTGAGAAGACCAAGGTCAAGGTGCTGGCTGATTCTGTTTCTGAGCAAGGCATATTTCCTGTTTTATACACAGCTGTCTTCTCATTCAGTCTTTACCAATTGGGAGAGGTGAGGGAGCTTTCTGGAGTCTCCTTCTTAAGGGCATTACTTCTATTTATGCGGGCTACAGCCTGATAAGAAAATCATCTCCAGATGGCCTTTTAAGTCTATCAATAGGGGAATTAAGAAGTTTCTATGGTACCTAGCAAAACTTGGTTATAATGACTTAATTACTATATATATATATATATATATATATATATATATATATACACATAAATTTATATATTTATATTTCAGAGAGAGGAATGACAAACAGAGAGCGAGGGTAACATCAATGTGGACGGATAATGATTGATTGGCTGCCTCCTACAAGCCCCTGAAGGGAATATAGCCTGAAATCCTGGCAGGTACCCTGTCCAAAATTAAAATCAAGTTAATCTGGATCATGGGTAGAGACTCAATCATTCAACCACAACAGCGAGACTAGTTGCTATATTTATTATTTGAAACAGGAAGTCGAATTCAGGGCCTGGGTTATAGAATTATAAAATGCTGTGTGACAAAATAAGAAATCAAGGAAATAATAGTGCAAGTGAGTATTGGATAAGGTCATGTAAGGGACAGAACTTGGTAACAGTAGGGCACACTGCACACAGAACTTATTGATTTTTGTGGGAAAATGGAAATTTCCCTATGTGCTCACATGTGTGACTAGCAACATGTTGAGGAATGTGTGAGAAAATTTTCTCAGCATTGATTAATTTTTGGATCTTGTGGGTCAATGACCTTCTGTTTGTTGGCTTACAATCCTATTCACTGAGTTAGAGGGTAGCACTTTCACCTCTTTGTAGAATATATGATCTCTGATGAATTTTATATATGTTTATCCATAATTTATAAATGATGAGTTACTTAGATTTTCACATTTTAAAATTCTAAGAATATTAATTATTTTCATAGATTTTTTAAATTGATTTTTATTAATTATGGTATCACATAATTGTCCTTATCCCCCCATTCCCATCCCAAACCCCTCCCTACATATTCCCCCACCCCCTTATTGTCCATGGTGCATGCACACAAGTCCTTTGGTTGATCTCTTCCCTTTACCCCCACCCTCCCCTACTTTCCTCTGAGGTTTAAGAGTCTGATCACTGCTTCTCTTTTTCTGGGTCTATCTTTGTTCACAAGTCTATGTTGTTCATTATTTCGTCTAGATGTGTGAGGTCATGTGATCCAAGAAATACCCTTATAAAAACCTAAACTGCGATAAGCCTTAATGGTTATCCTGAGAGGCAAATGAATCAGTCTGTAGTGAGTTCCTTTCTGGGCCAGCAGTTCTTTTGAGCCGCATTCAAATCTAACCGCCTAGATCATTCATAGATTTTTTTAAAGTGAGACTTAAATTCCCAAACATTTGATAATGTGGGAAGTAATTCATATGGAGGTGGCATCAATAACTTGTTAACTTGTGATGGGTTTCAACAAAATACAGGAAGCACGGCATCTCTGTTAATAGGAATTCTCTACAACATCAGTAAGGTAGTGACTCTAGTTTGTACTGTATTGGATATTGAAAAGTTTTATGTATCTTACAGCAAAACACATTTACATTCGGTTAGGCTGCCAGCCCCCAGGTATTGTTTCCTATGTTGTAACTTTAATCCGATTATCAGATCACAATCTGCATAATTTATTCAAAGTGGTCTCTTCCTTTGTGAATTTCAGCCAATCTCAGCAAGTGGGTGTGGCCTGAGGGTTGGAGTTATATAAAAGCCCCATTTGTACAGAGCCCACTTCACTTCTTCCAGGTAGACTGACTGAAGTTGGAGCTGCCAGGTGACTGAAGGGAATTCCTATTGACCCTGTTATCAACAGAACTTACAGAGTTGGGGGAACTCATTGTAGACTCTGGTGAGTATGATATTTAGAATTAATATGGTTTTATTTTTTTAGTAAATATCTTTAAAAAATGCCTACTTTACCTTATTCTAAATATTTTCAATTTAACTCTCTGGGATCTACTCAAAGTAGAGAAGTAGATTTCTTAGTTCACTGAAATGACATGAATATTTCAAATAACTAGAACATTTTACACCTATGGATTACCAAATCACTCTAAGCAATGCCTAGAACTCACAAGAAACTCAAATATTTTAAATGAATATGAAATATTGTTTAGCATCTGTCTAGTATGAGAGCATTTATGTTTTAATTTATTTTTTTTCACAGAGCAGGAGAGACACATAGAAACATCACTGAAGACAGAGAATCACTGAATTAAAACCTCCTAAAAGCCCCACATTGGGGATTAAGCCAGCAAAGTGGCCATATGCCTGGGCCTGAAATGGAACCCACTCTTGCTTCATAGGTGGACACTCAACCACTGAGCAACGCCAGCCAAGCAGCATTTATGTTTCAGATGTATCTTTCAGACCCTTGTTATTAGGAACGGAGTCTGAATGTTGTAGCAAGTGTGAAGCTAAAGCAGAGGTACGTTTACCAACAGCTGTCGTCCCAGCTCCGAGAATCTTCCTGTTAGATAAGACAACTTAATCTTCCCATTACTGACTTAACCTTGCTATAAAGAACAGAGATCTTTTCCTCTGAAGTTGGAAACCTTCAAATTGCAATGTCAAGGGTTCCAAGTACTCCACCTCTGGCAGAAATGCCCAGTGGCCCTGTAGCTGACAGCAGGTCCCACACACAGATCCAGGTAGTGAAATTCTCCCACTTGTGGACCATCAGTAACTTTAGCTTTTATGGGAATGAAGTGGGTGAAGTCATTCAAAGTTCAACCTTTTCACCAGAAGCCAACAGTGAACTGAAATGGTGTTTGAGACTATACCCAAAAGGGGTGCGTGAAGAAAGCAAAGATTACGTGTCACTTTACCTGATACTGCTCAGCTGTCCAAAGAGTGAACTTTGGGTAAAATTCAAATTCTCTCTCCTGAATGACAAAGGAGAAGTAGCCAAAGAAGTAAAGAGTCAGGGAACATGCAGGTATGGACCAGAAAACAACAGAGGGTTCAAGCAATTCATCCCTAGAGATATTCTCTTGGATGTTGAAAACAACAGTCTTCTCCCTGATGACGAGCTGACCCTCCTCTGTGAGGTGAGCGTGGTGCAAGATTCTGTCACCATTTCTGGCCAGAATCACAGCAAGAAAGCTCCAGAGTGCCTGCTGGCCGATGAGCTAGGAGGACTTTGGGAGAATTCCTGGTTCACAGACTGTTGCTTTTGTGTGGCTGGCCAAGAATTCCAGGCTCACAAAGCTATCTTAGCAGCTCATTCTCCAGTGTTTAGGGCCATGTTTGGACATGCAATGCAAGAGAGCAAAATGAATCCGGTGGAAATAATTGACCTGGACCCTGGAGTGTTTAAGGAAATGATGTGCTTCATTTACACTGGGAAGGCTCCCAACCTGGACAAGATGGCTGCTAGTTTGCTGGCAGCTGCTGACAAGTATGCCCTGGTGCGTTTGAAGGTCATGTGTGAGGAAGCCCTCAGCAGACAGCTGTCTTTGGGGAATGCTGCAGATATGCTCACCTTGGCTGACTGCCTCAGCGCAGATCAATTGAAAACTCAGGCAGTGGATTTCATCAACTCTCATGCTGAGGATGTTATGGAGACCGAGGGGTGGCAAGCAATGGTGGCATTCAATCCTAGCTTGGTGACTGAGCTGTACCGCTCTCTGACTTCAGCAAAGGCCTGCTGTCTAGGACCCCCACACAAGCGCCTGAAGCAGTCCTGAGATCCTGCCTGTTGTAAGGCTCCTTGGATTTTCCAGAAACACAAGCCATAGCTGCTGTCATTGAGCACCAGATAGGCAGCAAAATCTGTGGAGTTTTTACTTTACCGTGGGGCAAAGACTGCATCTTGGCCCCAGATTTTTAGTTTGATTATTTTCCTTACAGAGATCATATTTTTAAGTTTATCTTTTTTGCATTCAAAGAGGAAAGGAAAAGGAGTGAAAGGGATCTAAGTGATAAGATTGAGACATTGATAAGCTGATTCCTGCATGTGCCCTACTGGAAATGAAGCCCAAAATGGAAGCTTGTGCCCTGACCACCAATGGATCCTTGACCTCCTCGTTCATAAATTGACACTCACCAACTGAGCAACACTGTTTGGGCAATGGAAATTTTCTTCCATTAATTTTTAGTGGTAGGTTGAGACAGAGACATAGAGGAAGAGAAGAAGATGCAATGCCCAGAAAGATGCATTGTAGGGGGTGGAAACTGCAACCTAGATATGCACCTTGAGTGGAATTGAACCCCTGACCCTTCATGTCTGAGCCAGAGCTCTAAACACTGAGACAACACTGGCCAGGTGTGATGAGTCTTATATTGGACCATGATCATGTAAATTTCAAAAATGTTCAAATGTGCATCTTTAGGGATTTGTTAGTTTTGCAGATGGTGTGGTCTTCTCTTTATTAGATGTGACAACCAAAACTGCTTTTGTTCTTGTGACCTTACAATAAAGTGACTTCATTTGCAATGTGTCTACATGATTTCTTTTTCTTTTTGCAGTGACTCTGTCTTTGCAGCCAGGGGGAGCTAATTGCTTCGTCTTTCAACCTGAAGGGTTGATTAGCCTCAAATTGGAATGTGGTTCTCAAGGGGCACATGTGTCTCTTTTGGATCTGAGTGTTTTCGTAACCAGAGTGCTCAGACTTTTACCACTGGGAGACTTTCCTGGGAGATAGAAGTGGGAGATATTTGGAATTGGGCTTTTGGAGTCTGTAGTGAAAATCCCAAAAAGAAGAATATGAATATCTTCTGATCTGTGCTAACACCCACATCCACCACAATGTCTTCACCATCTCCCCACTTTTACTGCAATATATGCCCAAAACTATTGGCTGATTTGGGGTACTCCTGGATCATGACATTGGAAGTGTGACATTTATAAATGTAGCTCAAAGTTCCCTTATATATAAAATCTCTTCTTGCTCTTTCTCTCCCTGTCTCAGGCCATTCTGTTCCTTTTGACACTTTTGACTAGAAATTGACCAAGAACCATTCTATATGCCAGGAACTCCAGTATATAAGGAAGGGGTTTTCCTAAGACACTGTCCATTAAGACAACTATGTTATACATTTTTGCCTTTATTTTCATTTTATGTCATGAAAATCCATTTAATGTGTTATTAGTTATATATATATTTTATTGATTTTTTTACAGAGAGGAAGGGTAAGGGATATAAAGTCAGAAACATTGATAAGAGAGAAAGATCAATCAGCCACCTCTTGAACACCTCCTACCAGGGATGTGTCCACAACCAAGATACATGCCCTTGACAGGAATTGAACTCTGGACCCTTAAATAACCAGGCCGACACTCTATCCACTTAGCCAAACCAGTTTCTGCCATTAATGTATTATTAAATATCATGATAACATTCAAAACATAAGTATCAGGTTGTGCTTTACTCAGTTTGAAGAAATCTTCACTCATGATGCAGGTCATAGAATATGATCTCTGGATTTTGTCTATATCTTAACTTTCAAAATGAAGTACAATAATAGATGACATGGATTTCTGAAAAAGTAACATTAAATGCAAGAAGTTGGCTGATTTCATGTAGTATAATATTCTCCAGATCCATTCATGCCCTAACGTTCAAGAGATCCCTTTTACAGCTGCATCATGTGCCTTTGAATGAATGACTCACAGCTCTTTTTTTTTTTATCTATTTGCCTATTAATGGCCACTTGTGCTGTTCCCAAATGTTAATTATTGGGCAACAGACAGTAAGGAGAAAATAGACAAATGGAACTTTGTCAAAATAAGAAACTTTATGCACAGCAAAATAATCACCATCTAAATTAAAAAAGATACCAATGATATGGAAGTTTATATTTGCAAATCTCTCCTCTGATATGGGTTTAATATCCAAATTATATAATGTAGTCATACAAGTCAACAAATGGAAGAAAAACAATTCATCAAAAATTGGCTGAAGCCCTGATTAGACATTTCCCCCATGAAATGAGCAAGTTATGGTACAATCTCAGAGTGGAATACCATGAGACAAAATAATAAAAACAAATGCAAAACACAGGCAGTTCATAAAATTCACCAAAATACTTTTATACAATTCTATAATTTGAAATATACTTTCATTAATTTCAAAAAGGAAGGGTGAGAGATAGAAGCATCAGTGATGAGGGGACATAATTGATTGGTTTATTGCTACTCATACATGCCTCTGACAGGAGATCCAACTTGCAAATTGGATATGTGCCAAGACTGGGAATTGAACTGTGAACTAGGGGTGTATAGATTGACACTCAACTAAGTCACTCTGGCTGGGATCACCAAAATATTTTAAACAAAAGAAAATACACATCAAAGATTGTATACTATGTGATTTTATTAATATAAATTTAAAGAAATGATCATTAGAATCTGGGCATGTTAATAACCAGCATATGATTCCCTTTATGGGATAGGGGATTAGACTTGGGACAGAGTATGTAATGCTGGGATCTAGAGGTATAGGTATGTTATATTTGTGTTATGAAATATAAATTCTTTTGACAATTTCTTCACCATTTTCCCATAATATTTAGAAAATTCTGAACAGGGAATGTATAATTTTGGGTCAGTAACATGGAACCATATCCTTTCACTTTGTTCCCAAACATTATTTCATTTATGGTTTCCTACCTTATGGATTCCTACGACCTCTAAGGGCATTATTTCCCTGATATTATTTATAACGGAGACACAAAATTGCTTTCAGTTAACAATGATTTCTAAGATGTGGGAAGTCAGCTCCAAATGACCTTTCAATTTTTATCTCACTCTGTGAAAAAAAAATTTACTTTCCTGATTAAATATGAAGTGTTGCTGAATTAACTAGTGAAATCATTTTTAAATCATGCATCCAAACAGCTACCCATAAAGCATGCTATGAGAGTAAAATATTTATAGGAAAGGGAAATAAAAATATGGAGGGGAATTAAGAAATGAGGACCCAGAGACCCAGACAGAGAAATGGAATGGACAGATCTGAGATGTCTTAGAGTTTTGGGCTGGTTCCTGATTCTGTTCTTCGTGCATTTTTCAAACAGATAAAATTAAACACACACACACACACACACACACACACACACACACACACACACACGTGCAAATACAGAATAAAAACCAGGCTTCAGCCAGGCCCAACTGTGACCTGCTGGCTTACATCTAGGCCACCACATTCTGCTAGGGCCTCTGCTGCAGGGCTACCACCAGGCGGTTCAGATGTTCCTGCAAGTGGAGCAGGGGGAAGGGACACCATTACAGGTGCTCTGACACATCACCACGCGCTCCTCCTGGATCCACTCTGAGTCTCTGAAGAGTCCGAAGGCACTTAAGCTGGAGGGGTGGCTAGTGGGAGCGAAGTCTGTCCACGGAAGCAGAGAACATATTCCACCCATGAATGTGTGCTGCAGAACATGGTTCATGCCTTTCAGGAGGACCCTGAAAGCGAAGCTGAGATCTTGATATTTGGGCAGCCTTCTTACTAAAAGGAAGTGTCCAAGGTGATCCTGAACTTGGCTTACTGACATAACCCACTCAGGGGCAAAGCTGAGACACAGAGGCCCAGAGCTCCCCTGTCAGCTGTCTGGACACGAGCACCTCAGAGAGCTCCCAGACCCTACCCAGACAGGTTCCCAGGTTATGAGGCATTTATGAGCACCAGAGTAAGAACCAGACAAGGTTCAAGTGGCAACCCCTATGTAGAGCCCGATTGTTCTAGGTCCTGCTTTTGTAGCAGAAACTGGGGAAGGATGGTGCAGGTTGTTCTGTTTGCCTCTCCTGAAATCTTTGTCTACCAGGATCAGGAACTTGGGATCTGGTATTGATTTGAGATATTTTTCTAAAGACTCAAAATTACTTTAGAGAAAGCACGGATCATTTATAATATATTTTAGCTAAATAAATCATTCTGAATCAAGAGAAGTGACTGAAATAGTGGAGAAGGGGAAGAATTTAAAGAATGGATAATTGAGATTGTGCTACTATTGCAGCCAGTTCCTACATCTCATTTCCTGAGCCATGTCACTTAAACTTCCATGTACTTCCTTAAATATATTTTCCATTTCATCTTGTGGTATTTCTTTCACCCAGTTATTAAACTGGGAATGTCGTAATTGTCTTTGATTCCTCTCAACCAAACATCATTCAAACCCAATCTTGTTTCAAGACCCGCAAACATTTAAATATTTTATTTTATTTTATAATGATTCCTTTATTTATTTTTATCTTATTTATTGTTTGAATATAGTGGTACATATGTCTCCTCCCCCCCCCCACTTGTCTCCTCTCCTGCCTCTCCTACCCCGCAGTAGATACCCTTACCAGCCCCCACCACCACCACCCCCACCCGGCCCAGTGTCTTGTATCCATTGGTTATGCTCATATGCATGAATACAAGTCTTTAGGTTTATATCTTACAGCCCCCACCACAACCCCCACTGACTTTCTGCTGTAGTTTCATAGTCTGTTCAATGCTTCTTTGCCTCTGTATCTATTTTTCTCCCATTCCTTTCCTTTAAAAAATCTTGTCTCTACAGACTAGAAATAAACATATAATAACATAAAATGTTTGAATCCCAATTTCAATGTCCAACAGTTCTGAGGCCCCGTTTTAATGTCAAACAGTTCCTGATCTGCACATGGCAACAATGACATTTGGATGGTGGGCACATGGTGGCAATACAGGTGCTAGGCAGGTCTGACCCTCTCTGGTTTGCTCCTGGGCAACCTGCAGAGATGCACAGCTGCTGACTGCTAGCATGGCAAGGAGTCGCCAGCATCTTTTATCTCTGGACTGTTTCTCCTCTTGTCTTTGTAATTGGAGCAGACCTGTCAATTCCTCTCTGTTGCAGGAATGAATCCACATGTTCTTGGAGTTGTTTTCTGAAAGTATGAAAACATATTATCCATAAAAAGTCAATAAAAGAACTTTTTCTACATAATTGATTTGGTATAGTATATATATATATATATATATATATATATATATATATATATATCCCACATAATTTTCTTTTGTCTTATTTAGACATCATGTGTGTTTTTCATGGGTGTCTTGCTGTTAGCATTACAAATGAAAATTAATTTTTTTAAGTAAAGTTTTCTAGATGTAATTTACTTATAGGACCTTTTTTCCTTACATAATATTGCCCCATTTTGATTAATGGAGGCTTTTGTAAATTTTATAATACAGTCTTGATAACATTACATTTTAATTTTTTCACAAAACTATTCTTGCTTCAGGTTCATTGCATATTCAGGAATTTTACCATGAGATGAACTACCAATAGGAACATGTTTTTATCCAATACAATTAATTTTTCTTGAATATTCACTTATTTCAGTTAGCCTATTTAAATTAATCTTAAAACTTGATTACTATTTTACTGTCAAATTTTATACTCTACCAACAATTTTAGTTTTCCCTGTAAATATTAGTGGAAAGGATTATTTGAATTCTTGAGTAGCTCCTGAGCATTCCTAGTGCTAGGCTGGATTGAGATGTAGGGCAGCTGCTGTCAGCCAAATCTCTGTCGGTTATCTGGGTCCCGATCTGAGCTGGGTGTGGTTAGCAAAGCTGCCATGGGGGTAGGAGACCTCCTTCTGAAGGGGTGAGGGTTCAGGCCCCTGCAAAGTTGGGAGGATGAGGGTCTGTGCCCCACCTCTGTTGACGCCCAAGTTCTCTCCTGATGGCCCCTCTGGGACTGTGTCTGTCTTAGGTTGTTCCTTCCCTTAGGAATCTTACCATCTCTGGATAACCAGTTATCCTCCAGGGCCAAGCAGTGTGATGTGAGGTTCAGTTCTGTCTCCTTGGTAACCTTATCCCCTCACAGCTTACAGGGCCAACAACTGCCTTGGGAATCTCTTCGCCCGTTTTTCTGCTGGCAGGGCCACACCATAGATTACATATCTCAGGGAACTCAGGTTTCCACTTCAGGGAGGTCCAGCTCACATGATTGGGCAAGAGAAAGATCCTTGGTACTAGCGACCAGGAGGCTTCATGCTCAGCATGTAGAGAAAGCTCAGGTCACAGGTGAGGGCAATTGGATTATGAGAAGAGAGTCCCTCTTGGCAATAAAGGCAAGAGGCGATGATATAGAATGCTCAAGTGCCTTCCCAGTGCCTTAATTCCTTCTGAAAGGGATTAAATTCTTTCATGTCCTATTTTAAAATTGCTGCCAGTATTCAAAGAATTAGTTTTTATGTTTGTTTGGGATAATTGTACATTTTGCTATTGTAAAATATCTAAAATTATAATGACACTAGAGTTCCATTGCAGGAAGATTCCTGGAAGAACAGGGCTTCCAGTGGGCTTCCTTCCCTCCACTGCCACCTCTCCTTCCCCCCTCAGTCCTTTCCCTGTGGCCTCTGCCTCCCACCGGGCACTTACCCTCCCAAAGGCTCTACTGCCCCATGCTTTCCTGACTTTCCCTCCCACTGCCTCCCCATGCTTTCCCTTCCCTCCTGCTGACTCTGCCCCCCATCCCAAGCTTTCCCGCTCACCATCACTTCTGCTCATGCCCCCCCCTCTGCTGCCCCCACACTTTTCCTCCTGCCTCTGCTCCACAAGGCCCCCAGGCTGCATATGCAAATTAACCATCATGTATATCGGGTTAATTTGCATAATCTCTCAGATTGGTTGTGGGTGTAATTGAGTAATCATTAATTTGCATGTTCCTCTCTTTTTTATAATGTTTTTTTAAATTGATTTTTTTACAGAGAGGAAGAGAGAGGGATAGAGAGTTAGAAACATCAATGAGAGAGAATCATCCTTCAGCTGCCTCTTGCACACCCCCTATATGCAATGTACTAGCATCCAAGGCACATGCCCTTGACTGGAATTGAACCTGGGACCTTTCAATCCACAAGGTGACAATGTATCCACTGAGCCAAACTGGTTCGGCCATGTTTCTCTTTTATTAGTGTAGATTGTAGAATAATATCATGTAAGGATATTCTTTGCTCTAGGCCATTAAATTCAATTTCAAACTGGCTGTCAATTTATTTTTGCACATTGATATAAACTTTGCCTGAGAGGGAAAAACACAAAGTACTTATTTCAGTTCAAGAAGCCAAATATATTGACTTTCAATTACAATCCTTGTGACTTTTGAAGGAAACTTCTCTTTGTTATTTTCCAAAATAATTTTCAGGCAACAGAGTTTCACTTAAAAATCTTGGTCACATGAAACCATTTCTCTTAACATTATAGTGATCACTAGTATGGATTTGATTTGGTATTTTATTTTATTTTTAAAATTTTACTTTATTGATTTTTTTTACAGAGCTAGAAACATCAATGAATTGATCCTGGTACACTTCAATCCACAGACCGATGCTCCATCCACTTAGCCAAAGCAGTTTCGGCTGTTATTTTATTTTTTTAACAATTCTTTTTAATTTTTATTTTTTACATATGTGTTGTTATACCCCCATAAATCCACAACCACCACCCACTTATGCCCCAACCCCTTCTTAACTCTGTCCATTGATCAGGCTCATATGCATGCACACAAGTCCCTAGATTAATCTCTTCACCTTACCCCCACCCTCCCCTATTCGACTACATTTCCACTCCGTAAAATGATTGTTATAACAATAAATGGCATAATCAAAGTCTTCGATTTTTATTATTGATAATGACAATTTTATATCTTTTACTTTTATGAAAGTAATAGATATATACTTGGTACAATGTCACAATTATTAAAATATTTGATAATAAAAAACTGTGGGTCCCCTGTTTGAGGGAAGCATGCAGGAGGCGATGTGCAGAATTGAAATTCTTCTAGTAGGCTTCTATGATTAACTATTTCATCCTGGATTATGAGCATGAGCTGCAGCCACCAGTCAGGCCTCATGCCTATGATGCATGGACAGTCAAGGACCAATGGCGGACAGCAACCAAGGACAGGTTCTGTCTTGAAGGTGTTTTGACAGCAAGGTCATCATTAGCTGGTTTTCTTGGGCAGCCTGTCCATGTGTATTGCTTTCTGCACAGCTTCAACCTTCCAGGTCCCGAAATCCAAAGCTCTGGACTCAGAACCAGCAACATTCAATGGTCCTGTAAAAAGTACAATAAAATTTGAAATGCATGCCAAGCAAACAAAAATAAAAGAAAAACATGGATCCCCTCTCTTAACATACATGCTTATCTTACATGATTGACCCACCTTTTACTCTGATCAGCAGATTAATGTGTTTTCACCTGATCAGTGTTATGTATTACCCTTTTACCTCTACCAGGGAAGAAAGGCATTCAGTTTTCTCACTTGACTTCTTCTCTCAGCCTCCAAACACTTAACCCTCATCCCATTTTCTCAGCTTTTTTCAAAAAGAAGTATGCTTTCCAAAACAGAGCATATACAAGAGAGAGGAGGAAAGAAATCTGAGAACAGAAGTTGTAATGGAGGGGATAAATGAAAGTACTCTCAGATTTCTCTGTGAAGGAAAACTTCACAGTATAATCTGTGCCCCAGGGAGAGAGAACCACAGAACTGAGGATCCAGGAAACAGGCCCTGAGGGGATAATGAGCTCGGGCCACATCACCTGATGTGTTTGAATAGATGAAGAGTGTGAGGTAAATTACTTATGAGTACCTGGAGGAAAACAATAAAAGTGTTCTAGTACACAAGTATAGTGCAGCTACAAGCTGAGAAAATGGGATGAGGGTTAAGTGTTTGGAGGCTGAGAGAAGAAGTCAATTGAGAAAACTGAATGCCTATCTTCCCTGGTAGAGGTAAATGGGTAATATATAAAACTGATCAGGTGAAAGCACGTTAGTCTGCTGAACAGAGTCAAAGGTGGGTAAAGCATATATGTTAAGAGAGGGAATCCATGTTTTTCTTTTATTTTTGTTTGCTTGGCATGCATTTCAAATTTTATTGTACTTTTTACAGGACCATTGAATGTTGCTGGTTCTGAGTCCAGAGCTTTGGATTTCGGGACCTGGAAGGTTGAAGCTGTGCAGAAAGCAATTCACATGGACAGGCTGCCCAAGAAAACCAGCTAATGATGACCTTGCTGCCAAAACACCTTCAAGACAGAACCTGTCCTTGGTTGCTGTCAGCCATTGGTCCTTGACTGTCCATGGATCATAGGCATGAGGCCTGACTGGTGTCTGTAACCCATGTCTATAATCCAGGTTGAAATAGTGGATCATACAAGCCTAGTGGAAGAATTTCACTTCTGCAAATGGCCTTCTGCATGCTTCCCTCAAAGAGGGGACCCACAGTTTTTCATTATCTATTATTTTAATAATTGTGACATTGTACCAAGTATATACCTATTACATTCACAAAAATAAAAGATATAAAATTTTCATTATCATGACAAGAATCAACAATAAAAATCGAAGACTTTGATTATGCCATTTATTGTAAGGTCGACAGATTAATCAAAGGACTTGTGTGCATGCGTAAGAGCCTAATCAATGGAAACAGACAAGAAGGGGTTGGGGCATAAGTGGGTGGTGGAAGGAGTTATGGGGGAATAAGGACACATATGTAAAAAATAAAAATTAAAAAGAATTATAAAAAAAATAAAATATCAGCCTAAACCAGTTTGGCTACATGGATAGAGCATTGGTCTGTGGACTGAAGTTTCCTAGGATCAATTCATGTCAAGGGCATATACATCGGTTGTTGGCACATCCCTAGTAAGGGGTGTGCAGGAGGCAGCTGTTCAACGTTTCTCTCTCATTGATGTTTCTAGCTCTGTAAAAAAATCAATGAAAATATACTTAAAAAAATAAAATAAAACACCAAATCAAATCCATACTGGTGGTCGCCATAATGTTAAGTGACCAAGATTTTTAAGTGAAACTCTCTGTAGCCTGAAAGTTTGCTTCAAAAGTCATAAGGATTGTAATTGAAAGTCCATATATTTGGCTTCTTGACCTAAAATAAGTACTTTGTGTTTTTGTCTCTCAGGCAAAGTTTATATTAAGGTGCAAAAAGAAATTGTCAGCCAGTTTGAAATTTAATTGCCATGGCCTAGCAGGGGTGGGAAAACTTTTTGACTAGAGTGCCACAGTGCAGTCTTAAACTCGTCCTTTTTGTTCCTCATTTCAAGCACATGGAAAAAGAGAAGACATCAGTACTGATAACAGGTTTCTGCCAGTGCCCTTGGGCTCAGCTGATAAGAATTAAAAGATTATCCATATGCCTTCCCAGATGGCTCTCTACAGCCTTCCAGACAGCAGCTAAAGGAACCCTGGGACTCTGTGTCTCAGCATTGCATCCTGAGTGGGCTGTGTTAGTAAGCCAAGTTCAGGATCACCTTGGACACATCCTTTTGTCAAGAATGCTGCACAAATATCAAGATCTCAGCCTCGCTTTCAGGGTCCTCCTGACTGGCATGAAGCAGGTTCTGCAGGACACACACAACGTGTGGAATATGCTCTCTGCCTCCATGGACAGACTTCACTCCCACTAGCCACCCCTCCAGCTGAAGTGCCTTTGGACTCAGAGTGGATCCAGGCGGAGCACTTGGTAATGTGTCTGAGCACCTGGAATGGTGTCCCTTCCCCCTGTTCCACTTGCAGGAGCATCTGAACCGCCTGGTGGTAGCCCTGCTGCAGAGGCCCTAGCAGAGAGTGGTGGCTTAGATATAAGCCTGAAAGTTGCAGTTGGGCCTGCATGCAGCCTCATTGTTAATCTGTATTCATGTGTGTGTGTGTGTGTGTGTGTGTGTGTGTGTGTGTGTGTGTGTGTGTTTAATTTTATCAATTTGAAAAATGCACAAATCCCAGAATCAGGAACCAGCCCAAAACTCTAAGTCACCTCAGATTTGTCCATTCCATTTCTCTGTCTGTGTCTTCATTTCTTAATTCCCCTCCATGTCTTTATTTCCCCTTCCTATAAATATTTTACTTTCTTTTTTAAAATATATATATTTTATTGATATTTTACAGAGGGGAAGGGAGAGAGATAGAGAGCTAGAAACGTCAATGAGAGAAACATTGACCAGCTGCCTATTGTACAGCCCCTACTGGGATGTGCCCACAACCAATGTACATGCCCTTAACCGGAATTGAACCTGGGACCTTTCAGTCGCCAGACCGACACGCTACCACTGAGCCAAACCTGTTTCGGCAAATATTTTATTTTCATAGTATGCCTTATGAGTAGCTGTTTGGATGCATAATTTAACAACAATTTCACTAGTTAATTCAGCAACACATCATATTTAATCAGAAAAGCAAATATGTTTGTTTTCATAGAGTGAGATTAAAATTAAAAGGTCATTGGGGCTGACTTTTGACATTTTAGAAATCATAGTTAACTGAAAGCAATTTTGTGTCTCCTTTATTGATCATACTAGGGAAATAATGTACATAGAGGACTCGAATCCATAAGGAAGGATACCATAAATGAAATAATGTTTGGGAACAAAGTGAAAGATATGGTTCCATGTTACTGACCCAAAATTATACATTCCCTGTCCATAGGTTTCTAAATAGTATGGAAAAAAGCTGAATAAATTGTCAAAAGAATGTTCTATTTCATAATACAAATGTAATATACCTATATCTCTAGATCCCCGGATTACATACCCTGTCCCAAATCTCATTCCCTCTCCCATAAAGGGAATCATATGCTGGTGATTAACATGCCCTGATTCTAATGATCATTTCTTTAAATTTATCTGAATAAAATCACATATTATACAATCTGTGATGTGTACTTTCTTTGTTTAAAAGTATTTTGGTGATCTCAGCCAGAGTGACTTAGTGGTTGAGTGTCAATCTATACACCGTGAGGTCACAGTTAAATTTCCAGTCCTGGCACATACCCAATTTGCAAGTTGGATCCTGGCACATACCCAATTTGCAAGTCAGAGGCATGTATGAGTAGCAGGAATCCAATCAATTGTAACCCCTCAACACTGATGCTTCTATATCTCACCCTTCCTCTTTGAAATCAATGAAAGTATATTTAAAATTAAAGAATTGTAGAAAAGAATTTTAGTGAGATTTATATACTGCCTGTGTGTTGCATTTTCTTTATTATTTTGTCTCATGGTATTCCACTCTAAGATTGTACCACAACTTGCTCCTTTCATGGGGGAAATGTCTAATCAGGGTTTCAGCCAATTTTTGTTAGAATGTTTCTCTTCTTTTGTTGACTTGTATGACTATTTTATATAATTTGGATGTTAAACACATATCAGAGGAGATTTTTGCAAATATGTTCTCCCATACCATTGGTTCCTTTTTCATTTAGATGGTGATTATTTTGTTGTGCAGAAAGTTTTTTTATTTTGACAAAGTTCCATTTGTCTATTTTCTCCTTAGTGTCTGTTGCCCAATAACTAAGATTTGGAAACAGTGCAAGTGGCCACCAGTAGACAAATGGATAAAAAACAGCTGTGAGTCATTTACACAAAGGAACACTATGCAGCTGTAAAAAAGGGATCTCTTAAACTTAAGGACATGAATGGACCTGGAAAATATTATGCTACATGAAATCATCCAACTTCTTGCATTTAATGCTACTTTTTCAGACACCCATGTCATCTATTAATGTACTAAGTTATGAAAGGTTAGAAATAGACAAAATCCAGAGATCATATCGTATGGCATGCATCATGAGTGATGATTTTCCCAAACTGAGTAAAGTGCAAACTGATACTTATGTTTTGAATGTTGTCATGATATTTAACAATACAGTAAATGGAATTTCATGACATAATTTTGAAGCTAAAAACAAAAATGTATAACATAGTTGCCTTAATGGATGGTGTATTAGGAAAACTCCTTCCTTATATACTGGAGTTCTTGCCATATAGAATGATTCTTAGTCTATTTCTAATCAAAAGTGACTAAAAAAACAGATTGGCCTGAGACAGGGAGACAAAGAGCAAAAAGAGATTGTGTATATATAAGGGAAATTTGAGCTACATTTATAAATGTCACACTTCCAGCTTCATGATCCAGGAATACCCCAACTCAGCCAATAGTTTTGGGCATATATTGCAGTAAAAGTGGGGAGATGGTGAAGACATTGTGGTGGATGAGGGCTTTAGCACAGACCAGATGAAATTCATATTCTTCTCTTTGGGATTTTCACTAGACTCCAAAAGCCCAATCCCACATGCCTCCCAATTCTGTCTCCCAGAGGTAAGTCTGAGCACTCCAGTCATGAAAACACTCAGATCCAAAAGAGACACATGTGCCCCTTGAGAACCACATTCCATTTTGAGGCTTATCAAACCTCCACGTTGAAAGACAAAGCTATTAGCTCCCCATGGCTACAAAAACAAAGTCACTGCAAAAAGAAAAATAAATCATGTGGACACATTGCAAATGAAGTCACTTTATTATAAGGTCACAACATCAAAAGCAGTTTTGGTTGTCACATCTAATAAAGAGAAGACCACAACATCTGCAAAACCAACAAATCCCTAAAGATACACATTTGAACATTTTTTTTTGAAATTTACATGATCATGGTCCAATATAAAACTCATCACACCTGGCCAGTGTTGTCTCAGTGTTTACAGCTCTGGCTCAGACATGAAATGTCAGGGGTTCAATTCCACTCAAGGTGCATATCTAGGTTGCAGTTTCCACCCCCTGCAATGCATCTGTCTGGGCATTGCATCTTTTTCTCTTTCTCTATGTCTCTGTCTCAACCTACCACTAAAAATTAATGGAAGAAAATTTCCATTGCCCAAACAGTGTTGCTCAGTTGGTGAGTGTCAATTTATGAACCAGGAGGTCAAGGATCCATTGGTGGTCATGGCACAAGCTTCCGTTTTGGGCTTCATTTCCAGTAGGGCTCATGCAGGAATCAGCTTATCAATGACTCAATCTTATCACTTAGATCCCTCTCACTCCTTTTCCTTTCCTCTTTGAATGCAAAAAAAGATAAACTTAAAAATATGATCTCTGTAAGGAAAATAATCAAACTAAAAATCTGGGGCCAAGATGCAGTCTTCCCCCCATGGTAAAGTAAAAAGTCCACAAATTTTGCTGCCCATCTAGTCCTCAATGGCAGCAGCTATGGCTTCTATTTCTGGAAAATCCAAGGAGCCTTACAACAGGCAGGATCTCAGGACTGCTTCAGGCGCTTGCGTGGGGGTCCCAGACAGCAGGCCTTTGCTGAAGCCAGAGAGAGGTACAGCTCAGTCACCAAGCTGGGATTGAATGCCACCATCGCTTGCCACCCCTCGGTCTCCATAACATCCTCAGCATGAGAGTTGATGAAATCCACTGCCTGAGTTTTCAATTGATCTGCGCTGTGGCAGCCAGCCAAGGTGAGCATATCTGCAGCATTCTCCACAGACAGCTGACTGCTGAGGGCTTCCTCACACATGACCTTCAAACGCTCCAAGGCATACTTGTCAGCAGCTGCAAGCAAATCAGCAGCCATCTTGTCCAGGTTGGGAGCCTTCCCAGTGTAAATGAAGCACATCATTTCCTGAAACACTCCAGGATCCAGGTCAATTATTTCCACAGGATTCATTTTGCTTTCCTGCATTGCCTGTGCAAACATGGCCCTAAACACTGGAGAACGAGCTGCTAAGATAGCTTTGTGAGCCTGGAATTCCTGGCCAGCCACACAAAAGCAACAGTCTGTGAACCAGGAATTCTCCCAAAGTCCTCCTAGCTCATGGGTCAACTGGCAACTGGGAACCTTCACCATCTTCCTGTGGTTCTGGTCAGAAGTGGTGACTGAATCTTGCACCATGCTCACCTCACAGAAGAGGGTCAGCTTGTCATCAAGGAGAAGACTACTGTTTTCAACATCCAATAGAATATCTCTATGGATTAATTTCTTGAATCCCCAGTCTTTGCCTTGTACAAATCTATATGCACGGCGACTATCAAAATTCCTGGTCTGTTCTCCATTGTCATTCAGGATGGACAATTTGAATTTTGCCCAAAATTCCCTCTTTGGGCAGCTGAGCAGCATCAGGTAAAGTGACACATAATCTTTGCTTTCTTCACGCACTCCTTTTGGGTATACTTTCAAACACCATTTCAGTTGATCATTGGCTTCTGCTGAAAAGGTTGAACTTTGAATGAATTCACCCATTTCCTGGCAGCAAAAGCTAAAGTTACTGATGGTCCAAATGTGGGAGAATTTCACTACCTGGATCTGTGTGTGGCACCAGCTGTCAGCCACAGGGCCACTGGACATTTCCGCCAGAGGTGGAGTACTGGGAACCCTTGACATTGCAAGTTGGATGGTTAAACAAGGTTTCCAAAGTCAGAGGAAAAGATCTCTGTTCTCTTTCCAGCCAGGTTAAGTCAGTATTGGGAAGATGAAATTATCTTGTCTAACAGGAATTTTCTGAGCTGGGCCCACAGCTGTTGGTAACCGTATTTCTCTATTGGCTTCACACTCTCTACAACATCCAGAGTTTGTTGCTAATAACAGCTGTCCGAAAGACACATCTGAAACATAAATGCTTCCTGGCTGGTGTGGCTCAGTGTTTGAGTGTCCACCTATGAAGCAAGAGTGGGTTCTATTTCAGGTCAGAACATATCACCACTTTGCTGGCTTAGTCCCCAATGAGGGGCATTTAAGAGGCAGCAATTTAGTGATTTTCTGTCCTTATTGATGTTTCTATGTGTCTCTCCTTCTCTGTGAAAAAACAAAACAAAACAAAACAAAAAAAACACATAAATACTATCATACTAGACAGATGCTCAATAATACTTCATATTTATTTAAAATATTTGAGTTTCATTTGATTTCCAGTAATTTCTTAGAGTGATCTGTTAATCTGCAGGTGGAGCCTATTCCGGTTATTTGAAATATTCATGTTATTTCTTTGAATTAAGGAATCTACTTCTCTCCTGAGAGAAGATCCCAGACACTTACATTGAAAATACTTGTAATAAGATTAAGTAGGCACTCTTTTTTAGATATTTACGAAAGAAATAAAAAACATATTCATTCTAAATATGATACTCACCAGAGTCTACTATGAGTTCTCCCAACTCTGTAAATTTTGTTGTTAACAGGGTCAGTAGGAATTCTCTTCAGTCACCTGGCAGCTCCAACTTCAGTCAGTCTACCTTGAAGAAGTGAAGTGGGCTCTGAACAGATGGGGCTTTCTATATAATTCCCTACCTCAGGCCACACCCACCTGCTGATATTGGCTGAAATTCACAAAAGGAAGTGACCACTTTGAATGGATTATACAGATTGTGATCTGATAATCTGATTAAAGTCATAATGTAGAAAACAACAGGTAGGGACTGACAGCCTAACAGAATGTAAATGTGTTTTGCTGTAAGATACATTTAACTTTTCAATATGCAATACAGTACTAACTAGAGTCACTATCTTACAGATCCTGTAGAGAATTCCTATTAACAGAGATGACATGCTACTTGCATTTTGTTGAAACCCATCACAATTTAACAAGTTATTGATTGTCCCACCATATGAATTATTTCCCACATTATCAAATGTTTGGGACTTTAAGTACTATTTTTAAAAACATATGAGAATTATTAATATGGCTAGACGTTTAAAAAGTGAAAATCTAAGTAACTGAACTTTTATAAATTATGGAAAAACAAATGTAAAAATGATTAGAGACCACATATCCTAGAAAGAGGTATAGCTGCTGCCCTCAAACTCAGTGTGTAGGATTGTAAGCCAACAATAGTAGGGTCATTGATCCATAAGATCCCCAAATTAATTAATTCTCAGAAAGTTATCTCAAACATTTCTCAACATGTTGCAAGTCACCCCATAAGCATATAGCAGAATAAGTTCCTTTTCTTGCAAAAATAATTAATTCTGTGGGCAGTGAGCACTCCTGTAATGCTGTTACCTATTGCTGTCCCTTACAGGAACTTGTCAAACCCTCATTTGCACTATTATTTTCTATATTTCTGATTATGCCATACAGTATTTTAACACTCAGTAAGGCACAGCAATCTCAATCCTACTTCAAATAATAAATATAGCAACTAGCCTGGCTGGTGACGTTGAACGGCTGAGTCTCCACCCATGAACAAGATGGACTTCGTTTGAATCTTGGTCAAAGCACATGCCAGAGTTTCAGGCTAGATTCCCTTATGGGGCTTGTAGCAAACAGGTAATCAATTATTATCTGTCAACATTAATATCTCTGTCTCTCTCTCTCTCTCTGCCCATCCTCTCCCTGAAATCAATTAAAAAACACATATTTATCAAAATAAATAAATATTATAACTAAGTTATTATAACTAAGTTTTGCTAGATGACATGGTAACTTCTCAATTCCCTCCACCAAATCCAATCTTCAAAGATAAGACAAAACACCTAGAATCTGCATATTATAGGATAGTGGAAAATTCATACATAAATACATGCACACCGAACAAAAAAATATCCATAAGGGCTCAAATAAGGAGGAATCTGCAGTGTACAACTGAAGAAGAAAACAAAGAGCAGCTAAATGAACCTGAAAATCCTTTCCCCTCAGCTTTCCCCAGAAAATGGCCCCAGGCAAACAATGACAAAAGAGGATTAAAGAGGCTGAAATCCCTGCTTTTGTTCCCAATGAGTCTTAGTTGGGCAATAAGCAGGAAAAGGCTACTTCTCTGGCATGGGCAAGTTCTAAAACATTGGACTGACTCTTCTGATATTGTGCAACCATTGAACATTAACCTGGGAAAGAAGAGGTCATAGATTCATTCCCTGTCAGGTCACATGCCTGGATTGTGGGTGCCATCCCTAATGGGCAAGTATGTAAGTGGCTCCAAACCAAGGATTCCCTCTCATCATGCATATTTCTATCTCCCTCTCCTTTCTCTGAAATCAATAAAAATATATTTAAAAAACAACAAAATTCCAGAGGTTACCACAAATATTCAATACTATGAAAGATTCCTATTCAATAAAATTAAACAGGTGAAAAAAATAAATTTTCTAAAAGGAAAAAAGTAAACAATGCTATCATAATATATATTGTTAGGTCAACATGATTGCATAATAAGAAACGTTCCTGAAATCTATAATTCATGAAACTTGGAAGAAATGAGATCAGTGAATTTCCTCTAAAATTGAAATAGTAAAAAATAGGAAAGGAAATCTAAAATCCATTTCATAGGATCAGAAACTGAAATTCATAAAAATAAATCAAATAAATGTCATGTAATTCTGTGTATATAAAATATTAATCTCTATTGAAAGAAACAAAATAAAGAACTATGAGTCCTGTGAATGGGAATATCCCATATTTATCAATTGAAAGACATAATATGGTAACTATGGCCTATGGCACCAACAAACCAATACCAAAAATAGGATTCAATAATTTAAAAATGTGTGTGCATATACATGTGTATGTAATTGGGAAGTTGGATTTTAAATGTGTGTGTGTGTGTGTGTGTGTGAGAGAGAGAGAGAGAGAGAGGGAGACTAGGAGAGAGAGAGAGAGAGAGAGAGAGAGAGAGAGGGAGACTAGGACTATTATGAGGTGTTTTAGTCAATAAAGGAGAGACAGACCACACTAAAAATGAATTACTATTATAGGCATTATCAACTCAATTACTTGCAGATCTACATAGCACACATATAACTGCTTCAATATTATGGGGATGAATATTTGTGTAAAAGAAAATGTAAACTGTCATAGGAACAGTGTAAAAAGGTCTGTCTAAGAATATATATCTCAGCTTTTCATTCCTTCATGTAGCAACCTTGAGTTTATGTAAGATATCTTAACCAAGGCAGCTGCAGGGGATTTAGAAACTAAGTAAATCACAATTTCATTCTACACTCCACACTTAATACCTAAAACTATTGATAGATATAAAAGGCTTTGGGAGATGATTATCTTATGAGGCTGGAGCCCTCATAAATAGAATTAGTGCCCTGATGAAGGAGATTCCAGAAAGCTCCTTCATCTCTCCTAATTGCTAAAGACTGAAGGAGAAGACAGCTGTGTAAAAACAGAAAATAGGCCTTACCCAGAAACAGAATCAGCCAGCATCTTGACCTTGGAGTTCTCAGTCCCCAGAACTATGAGAAATGCATTGATGTTGTAGACCATGCATACTACAGTCTTTTTTTTAAGATATATTTTATTGATATTTTACAGAGAGGGAGGGAGAGAGATAGAGAGCTAGAAACATCAATGAGAGAGAAACATCGACCAGCTGCCTCTTGCACACCCCCTACTGTGGATGTGCCCACAACCAACGTACATGCCCTTGACCGGAATGGAACCTGGTACCTTTCAGTCCGCAGAGCGATGCTCTTCCACTGAGCCAAATCGGTTTCAGCAATCCAGTCTTTTTGATATAGAAGTACAAATAGGCTAAGACAATGTTCTTAGTGGCCATCCATATATCTTCTTTAGTGAAGTAACTACTCATGTCCTCTAAATTGTACAATGATCATTGGATTTTTGGTCTTCTTTTGAATTGTAAGAGTTTTGGATGCAAATCCTTTATGAGATATATGTATTCTAATATTTTTCTATCTATGGATTATCTTTTTGTTTTATTAAAACATTTAGAAAGTGAACCAAAGCCTACTAAGTGAATGGATGATGGGCAGGGAATTTCAGCTTGTCTGTCTAAGCATGCCCCTTCCACACGGACAAACATACATACCGTGTTTCCCAGAAAATAAAAAATCCTCTGAAAATAAGACCTACTTACAGGTTGCCTTCTGGGTGAAATATAAGGCATCCCCCTGAAAATAAGGCCCCCAGGTTCTGTATCAGAATGAAATTTAATTTACCTTAAACTGGTCACTAGGGTCGCCCCAATTGGCATCTAGCAACCAGTGTCTTCTAGCAACCAGTGACTTTAAGCTGAGTCCTAACATCACTGTTGTCTGGAGGCGGAGCAGAGGTCTGAGTGAGCAGTGACCTCAGGCCTGGAGAGAGGAGGAGATATTCTTCAGATGCTTGTTGAAGAACAAGATGATTAGAGAGGACTGGATGCAACAATGGTGGTCAGTGTAGGTCTGTCTCTGGTGACACTACCTGATGCTCGCGGTCTCCTTCATGATGACTGAAGGTTCTCAATCAGTGGCAAACCCTACTACAGCCCAGATCCAGGCCCCAGAAAGTCCAGTGACAGTCCCCAGGCAGGCCCCAGGGGGTAAATGTCTGATAAAGGGGTAGGAGGGATGTCTGGTGAAGGAGTTCAGTGGCACAGGGGTGAGGGGAGGGGGATCACTTAAAATGACACAGGAGGATCAGAGGGGGCAATCAAAATGACACTGGAGGATCAGAGGGGACAATCAAAATGACACTGGAGGATCAAAAGAGGTTACTAAAATGGTAATCCCCTCTCTGATTCTCCTGTGCCATTTTGATTCCCCCCTCTGATCTGCCCCTGTGTCATTTTAAGAGATCCCCCTCCCCCTACCTTGATAACCCAATTCTTTTTTTTTTTTTCCCCCTAGAAATGAACGCAAAAAGAAAAAGCTACTCCATGGAGTACAAGAAAGGAATCATGGAAGACTCTTGGAGCCAAAATCTTACTGCTTTCTGCAAAGAGAAGATGTTGAGTATCCAATTGGTCCGAAAATCACCAGCAGAGTATGGTAACCTCATTGAACAAGTGGACAAGGGAAATGCTAAAAAGCACAAGTGTGGATCAGGTCGGCAACCATTATTTTCCAAGCTGGAAGACCTGATCTGTGAATGGGTTGTTGACAGGAGAGCAAAGGCTTTGGTTGTGAATAGGATTCAGATTCAAGAATTTGCCCTTTCAATGGCACCACAGTTTGACATAGCCCCTGAAGACTGCAAAACATCACAACACTGGCTGGATAATTTCCTTCAGCGAAGTGAACTGTCTTTAAGAAGATCTACAACATTGTTTAGGTTGGAAGATACTCAAGTAATTAAGCGAGCACTTGCATTCAAGTCCTTTATTGATGATGCTGACTTCTCTAAATACAATCTTTCCAACATGATTGCTGTGCATGAAACTGCAGTGTTTATGGGCCAATCATCTCAAATGACAATTGAACAGCGGGGTGCCTCCTTAATGTACATTCCCTCCACTGCTTACAAAAGTGCATGTGGCCAAAGCCGGTTTGGCTCAGTGGTAGAGCTTCGGTCTGTGGACTGAAAGGTCCCCGGTTCCATTCCGGTCAAGGGCATGTACATTGGTTGCAGGCACGTCCCCGGTGGGGAGTGTGCAGGAGGCAGCTGGTCAATGTTTCTCTCTCATAGACGTTTTTAGCTCTCTATCTCTCTCCCTTCCTCTCTGTAAAAAAATATCAATAAAATATATTTTTTTAAAAAAGTGCATGTGTTTCCTGTATTTTGGCAATTCGTCTGGATGGCACTAAAGTCCCACCTTAATCATTTCTAAGGGCAAGAAGGAAAAGATTGAACGTGTTTTGAGCATTTTTATTCTTGAAACTGAAAAAGCTTGGGCCACACAAGCAGTTATAAGGAAGTGGGTCGATTTAATGCTGCCCCTTGTTATGCGAAGGAGCCAAAGAGGTCTGCTAGTCAGAGATGCAGCCAGCACTCACAGCACTAAAGACATGAAGACATTTCTTCACGAAAGAAAAATAGATCAGATAATGATTCCTCCAGGAATGATGGCCTATCTCCAGACTCTTGATATTGCAATAAACAAGCCATTCAAAGACAATGTGCACATGGAAATTAATGACTACATTGAAAATACAATGGCGAGAAATCAGCGTGGAAACTTTGTGAAATCTAAACTGCAAGAAGTGTTGACTTGGGTGAAGAATTCATGGGAGAAAATCACAGACAGTTGCATTGCAAATGCACTGTGAGCAGGCTACCTTGACAAGAAGTACTCATTTAAAGACAGTGCTATTGCTAAACATGAGAGATTTGGTCCACTGATTCTGAAAGAAATGGAGTCACAAGAAATTCACGAGGAAATTCAGGAATTGGATTGTTATGATGATGTTCCAGAAGGTAATGACTTGATTGTTATTGAATAAATTAGTAAATTCTTAACACTGTAGGATTCACAGTTTGTTTGGTTTGTGTTGACAACTACCATACTACCATACCGTATACAGGTAATAAATTTCCTTTATTTTCTTTTAACCATAAATGTGTACCATATTCTTCTTCATGGAAAAAAAAGACATCCCCTGAAAATAAGACTTTGCGCAACTTTGGGAGCAAAAATTAATATAAAACACTGTCTTATTTTCGGGGAAACATGGTATGTACACACAAAAGCTCTCCTGTGGTTGAGATTCCATAGTTGTTTCCTGGCTGATGCAGAATGTAGGAATCAGCACAGAAGCAACCTGTCAGGGTCTTGGGTTGCTGTGACCTGATTTTTGGTCCATAATGTCATCATTGTCAACTGCCACTTATCTCATATATATTTATTGTTCTGCCACCCATAAGTGAAAATGGCCAGACCACCTGGAGATTACTGAAAAAATGGTAGGTGCTGGGACTATCTGTGCATGGAGAGTTATGAAGGTTGTTAGTAGAATTTTCATATAGGATGTAAAAAAAACTTTCAGTTTTAAAAAAGAAAACATGTCATTATAATATTAGTTAATGCTTGTGAATTATAATTATAATTTTTTATATCTAAAGAGACTAATAAATATTCAAGTTGCTGTTTTTGTTTTGTTATTTTTAACCCTCTCCTGAGGATATTTTTCATTTATTTTTTAGACAGTCAGAAAGATATTTTCCCATTTATTTTTTAGGGAGTGTGGAAAAGAAAGAAAAAGACAGAAATATCCATATGAAAGGACACATCAGTTGGTTGCTTTTTGCATGGGCCCCAACTAGGACCCTGCCCCTGGAAGAGCCAGCATCACATGGAAGTACCCCTGAACCTGAATCACATCCCCTACTAACTCACTCTGCAATCCAAAGCTCTATCACTGAACCAAACCAGTTCAGGTGCTTGGGTTTCTATTTTTCAAAAAAAAAAAATTATTATATGTCCAAGTTCATCTACTGAAAATTATTGAGAATATCAAGCTGAAGCTAGCCCCTGGATCCCAGCAAAGCCATTAAGGGAACGTGCATCTCTGAAATCTAGCTCAGGGGCAATGAACCTGTGGTCCAGAATAGGTCACTGCCAAGTTTCAGAGGTTAGGTACTGTTCCAGGTTCCAGCATCTAGCTAAAAGTGAGGTCCCTGCTCCAAGAAATCTAGTTCAAGGTTAGATGAGGCACAGGGCCCTCTGGTGTCCCTGGAGAAAACAAAGAAATCCCCATTTCCCTGAGTCTTTCCTGCAGGGGCTATAACTGTAGGTGGGGCCATAAGAACAGAGAATCCAGTTCTTGCAGGGTCAATACCTCATTCAGGATCCTTGAACTTGTGAGAAGAAACAGCTCCCATTGCCCAAGGACTGGATCTCGAGAGATTCTGAGGAAATCCCATAGGCTCCACTAAACCTGGAAAGTTTCAGGAGCAGCCATGACCCAGGGAAATGGAAGGACTTTAGAGAGTAAATGAGAGGTTGTCCAGGAGCTTACAAAAGGCCAGGTATAGAAGGGACTGGAGGAGCCAAGGAATCTTGGTGGCTAATAGGGAGACTGCACTCATTATATTGTCAAAAGGTAAAGCTAAGGGAATATATATATATATATATATATATATATATATATACACATACATACATACACCGTGTGGTATGATTGGAGAGGAGTCCTTAGTAGACTGGCAGATTTAGAGAAGTCAATAGGAGACTGTTGGAAATGAAAAATAGATGAAGGATCATTATCTAGCTGGCCTAGCAAAGGGAGATATGGTGGCACAGCCTTGTGGCCTGAGGGCAAATTAGGATGAAAACACTTCACTGCAGGTGAGTGCGGTCGAGGTAGAAAGCTCAGAAGTACCAGGGGTCAGTGAGTGGAGAGGTGGGGGCTGCAAAGGGACTCAGAGTTCCTCCTCTATTCCAACCCTGGAGATGACTCAGCTAATGGCAGAGCACGGATATGAACAAGCCAGGAAACATGGCCAGGAAGCCTTGGGTGTCTGAATGTGATTGTGGCCACATATGGATAGGAAAGAGCAGCCATAGCAGGAGATGGGCTAACACCAGTGCCTGCAGAGGCCACTGAAAGGAAGTCTGGGTTCTCCCTACAGCCGAGGCACAGGTTAGTTCCTTCCAATCACCACAAAAAAATGCAGCTGCCAGGACACCAGGGCATGAGTGGGGAAAAAGCCCAGAGACCACTGAGCCTGACTGAGGTGAAGAGCAGGAACCAGCAGGTGCCTGGAGAGTTCTCTCCTCCCCAGACACTCTACTTGGAGCTTGCCAGATATAAATCAGGAAACCAGTCCTCAGAAAAGGGGAGCTCAGGAAAACCCTACTCCCAGCAAGCAGGGCCCTGGTGAGAGGTCACAAAGGGGAAAGGCAAGCCCAGGATATGTGTGTCTGTCATTACCACCATGGCTTTCTTTTGTCATCTGTATTGTTGAAAGTACTAAATATGGCCCTTTTTATTCCCCATTGAATCCCTCCAGCCCAACCCTGCCCCCACCCCAGGCCTTCATCACCCTATTGTCTGTGTCCATGGGTTATGCACATATGCTTACTAGCTCTTTGGTTGATCATCACCCACCCACCACCCTCCCCTGCCTTCCCTCCAATATTCCACACTCTTTCTCAGCATTTTATGTCTCTGCAACCACTCTATCCATCAGTTTCTTTTGATAGATTAGATTTCACCTATGATTGAGATCATGTGATACTTTTCTTTCCCCATTGCTTTATTTTTCTTAGTATATTATTCACCAGTATTCTCCAGGCTGAGTCAAAGTGGAAGATTTTCTTCTATTTTTACTGCTGCCTAGTATTTCATGAAATAAATGTGCCACAGCTTTTTTATCCACTCATCTACTGATGGACACTAGGACTTTTTAAGAATTTTAGTTTTGTAAATTGTGATGCTATGAACATAGAATGCATGCACTCTCTGGTTTCTGGTTTCTTAGAATATATTCCTTGATATCAGGTCACTGGGACAAATAGAAGTACCATATTTAATTGCAATATCCATTGAGACAAGTCAAGCAGTGCATTTCCTCACAGCTTCATTATTGATTGTGAAATAGGTGTCAATACATTCATAAGAGAAGATTGAATCCTCATCTCTTTCATGTACTCCCCTCCAGCATTCAAGGTGCTCTGAGGGGCACCACTCACCTGTGTTCCTCAGCAGCCTCTTCCACGGGAGCAGGGTCTGTGGGCCTCGTGCTCCTGACTCTGGAGCAGTGCAAACAGCAGGCTCCTGTGGTCTTCACAGAAGATCTGCTCTGTCCCCTTGTGCAGCCAGCACCTATTGTCCTTGGAGCTCAGGAATTGCCCCAGGCTAGCTTTTCTGGCCATGGACACCAGATTTTTCAGGATAATATTGGCTTTGAAGAAGTTCTCCTCTGATAGTTCCCTACACAGGGCAATAAGGAGGGCTTTCTGCTTCCTCCCAGGATACATAGAGACATGAACAACAGAAGCTGTGCCCACAGTCCGTGGTGACTGGGTCTGTACAGTGATTCAGGAAGATGGCACAGGTGAGCTCTTTCTGGAAGTTTTGTGGGTGGTCTGAGCCCATTTTTCTGAAAGAAGACAATCAGGAGATCCCCTGCCCTGTTCTGGGCATTTAAGGGAAGCAACCAATCTATACTTATCTTTCAGGTCTATGTTTTTCTCTTGCTGTCTATCTCTTTCTTTCTTGGTCTCTCTCTCTGACTACACCCAACCTTCATTCTTTAAAAAATTCATGGAAAAAAAATAGTCTAAGTTGAGAATTAAAAGAATAATAATAAAATTGTATGAACAAATAAACCACTTCCTACATAACAGAACATAGTTAAAATATTTTGAAGTGCACACAGTCAAATATTTCCACACTTTTGGACATTTGCTATGGCCACTAATTAGTGGAATAATCAATTTTATCTGTAAGATAAAAATATAAATCCCTTTTTTCTTTTTCTTTTTTAAATCCTCACCCAAGGACATTTTTCAAAAGTTGAAGGCAGGAGAGATACAGAGAGGAACATCAATGTGAGAGACAAATACTTCCGTTGTCTCCTTCTGGGGTCCCAAACAAGGCCCAGGATCCAGCCTGCAACCAAGGAACATTGCAGTCTTATGGCAACATTGCCAGCAAAGGATTCCTGTCTCTAAGGATGGACCCGCCCTTCTCATCTGGAACAGCTTCATGTCAGGCTTGTGACTGACACCTGTCCAATCTGCTCTCTGACCTTTTCTCTCAGGCTTTCTGTCTGTTGGGTCATTCAGACTTTGCTTCCTTGCAGTTGTTGTAAGATCTCCTTGGCTTCTCTCTCCATCATGTGCAGGTGGAGGTGCTCCTCTTCATGGAGAAATAGATGCATCTTCTGGCATTGAGCTCTGATCATCAGCTTCCTAAGGGCACCGTACTCCTACTAAGATAGAGGGCCAAAGGGATGGCATATTCTCAGTTTAAGGAGAATTTCAAAAGTCACTTGACAAACTCTCTGCCTCAGAACTCAGTGTCTTGAGTTCTGAGGCAGAGAGTTTGTCAAGTTCTGAGGCAGAACTTGCTAGTCTGTCTGCCCATCCGGACCATAGTGTTTCTGTTTTTTTTTTTTTGTTGTTGTTGTTGTTATTTGTTTTTTTCCTGTTGAATCAAGCCCTTTTCAGGGTCCCAGAATGATGCTACTTTAGCATTATTTCTGCATCCATTTATTTTCTCTTACCTTCTATTTCTCTTATTCCTTTGCCTAATCTTTTTGCATATTAAAATGTTTAAGTATACACCATATTATACAGTTTTTTTAAAAAAAATCCTATATTATTTTTCTCTAGGTGTTACTATATTCCTCTTCTCTCCTTCATAGTCAAACTGAGTGTGGTATTGTCTTACACGATGATATGGAAAAATTTATCAAATCTTCAAAATTGAACTGGGAATAGCTATCAAGACCTGATTACTGCATATACAGTGGGCCTTAATCAACATAGGTTTGAACTGTGAGGGTCCACTAGTACTCTGGTATTTTCAACAAATATATACAGTTGACCATCTGTATGTGGGCCTATCCTATCCACCTATGATGGATCAGAGACAATTTTAATCATTGCTTGAAAATGCACAAATGAAGCAAGCTAACTATATGCAATATTTTATATTATTGTCTATAAGAAACCTGAAAAATCCCTGGAATTTGGTAAACCTGGGATCCTGGAAACATTGCCTCACAGAGAAGAATGAAGACATTTGGGGAGAGTCCAAAATTAATGTGGATATTTGACTGCAAGACAATAGGACTTTAGTCTACTTTTTTCCCTGTACAAGAATCAAATTTATTAGAATTCTGGACACTGGTCTCTGTTGGCTGGCATATGTCCTATATACTAATACTTGAATATGTGTAATTACTAGTCTCTATGGCACACACTGACCACCAGGGGGGGCAGATGATCAAAGCAGGAGCAGCCTCCTGGTGGTCAGTGCACTGCCACAGGGGGAGCACCACTCAGCCAGAAGCCTGGCTCATGGCTAACAGGTGCAGTGGTCTTGGCTGGAGCCTCTTCAGGCTCTGGTGTAGCATTAAGGATCCCTCGGGAGATTTCTGCTTGCTGGGTCCTGGACTGGCAACAACATTTGGGCCCCTGACTATTTGTCTGAGGGGATAGAGTGTTGGCCTGGGGACTGAAGGGTCCCAGGTTCCATTCTGGCCAAGGGCACATGTCAAGGTTTCTAGCAGGAGACAGGTGATCAATAATTCTCTCTCATTATTGATATTAAAAGAAAGAAATGAAGGAAGAAAGGAAGGCAGAAAGGAAGAAAGGAAAAAGGAAGGGAGGGAAGGGAATAAAGAAAAAAAGAAAAAAGAAAAAAGAAAGAAAGAAAGAGTTGAGGCATACACTCTAACAGAATATAAATGTGTTTTGCAGTAAGTGATAGTCTTGAAACTTTCAAATACGCACTACAGTATTATTAACTATGGGCACCTTAATATAGATGCTATAGAAAATTATTTTAAAATATATTTTATTTACTTTAGAGAGGAATGGAGAGGGAGTGAGAGAGAGAAACATCAATGATGATAGGGTCATTTATTGGCTACCTCCTGCAAGTCCCAAAATGGGGATTCAGCTCACAACCTCATCATGGGCCTCAGCAGTAATTGAACCCTGACCTCTTGCTTCATAGGTTGATGCTCAACACTGAGCCATGCAAAAATAAATCTCACTTTTTAAAAAATTATTGAGAACAAATACATCAAAGCCACATACACTAGAAAGAGGTAAAGTTCCTGCCCTCTTACTCAATGTATAGGAGTGTAAAGGAATGTAAAGGTCCTTGGCCAGCAAATGATCCCAAAATTAATTCTGGGATAATTATCTCAGACATTCCTCAACATGTTGAATGTCACTTATGGAAGCATATAGAGGAAGAAATTTAACTTTTCAGCAAAAATCAAATGATTCTGAGAGATTCTGCACTCCTGTAGTGCTGTTACATGGTGCTATCCCTTACAGGGACTAGTCCAACAATCACTTGTACTACTGTTTCCTGGATTTGTGATTCTGTCACACAGAATTTTTAAATTCTATAACCCTGCAATCTCATTGCTACCTAAATAATAAGTATAGTAACTAGTCTGGCTGGTCTGACTCACTGGTTGAGCTTTGACCCAGAAACCAAGAGGTCAAATTTGATTCCAGGTCAGGGCACATGGCTAGCATTAAGGTTTGATCCCCGAGAGACGGATTATAAGAAACGGCTGATAGATGATTCTCTCTCATCATTGGTGTGTGTTTCTGTGTGTGTGTGTGTGTGTGTGTGTGTCTTCTGAAATCAATAAGAAAACAAATTTACAAAAATAAACATAGTAAGTCATCTTAGGATATCAAATAAGAAAGGGCTCTCAGGTTCAGTCATCTGCTCTTTGTTTTCTTCAGTTGTAGAAAGATTCATCTTCCTTATTTGAGTTGTTATGATTTTTTTTATTACTCTGGATGCATTCATCTTTTATACTGACCTATAATCTCCAGATTCTTGGAGATTTGTCGTACTATTGAAGACTGGGTTTGCGGAAGGCGAATTGAGAAGTTACTATGGTACCTACAAAACTTAGTTCTGTCAGTTTAGTTACTATATTTATTATTTATTTTATAAATTTATTTTTTACTGATTTCAGTGAGAGAAAGGAAAAGGGTGAAAGAGACAGAAACATCAATAATGAGAGAGAATCATTGATAGGCTGGGTCTTACAAGCCCCCTACTGAGGGCTGAGCTAGCATCTCAGGTCCGTGGCTGACCAGGATTCTAACTGTGACCATGGGCAGCCTGCCCAAAGTATTATTTGATTTTTTACTGAAAAATGAAACTTCTTGCTCTATATGTTTACTTAGAGGACTGGCAACATGTTGAGGAACATCTGACATAAATTTTTCCAAAATGAATTTTGGGATCATTGTTGGTCAATGACCCTTACCTTCATTTACAATCCTATTCATTGAGTAAGAGGGCAGGTACTTCACCTCTTCCTAGAAAATGTGGGCTTTGGTGGATTTATCATTCATTTTTCAATAAATTTTAAAAGTGAGTTTTATTTAGATGTTCACATTTCAACTTTCCAGGAAAGTTAAATTATTTCCATTTCATTTATTTATAAAAATCAGACCTAAATTCCCAAACATTTTATAATTTAGGGAAACAAATTACATGGCTGGAGAATCAGTGATTTATTAAACTGTGATAAGTGCCAACAAAATACAGGTAACATGGCACCTCTGTTAAACATAATTTTCTACAGCATCTATAAGATGATGACTATACCTAATAATATTGTATTTGAAAGTTTCATGCCTCTTACTGCACAGTACATTTACATTCTGTTAGAATGAAAGCCTACAAGTGTTTTCTGTTTGTTGTAAACCTAATCAGACATCCTACTACCATCTGTAATCAATTCAGATTCAGGCTGGTTACTTTCTTTTGAAGACATTATCCACTGTCAGCAAGTGGGTGTGGCCTTACCTTGGTGGAATCATATAAAAGGCCCATCTGGGCAGAGGCCACTTCACTCCTTTTCCAGGTAGATTGACTGAAGTCAGAGCTGCCAATTGAGCACAGATATTTTTTATTGATAGCGACAGAACGTCCAGAGGTGGGACCATGATTAGTACACACTGGTGAGTATGGAATTTAGAGTAAATTTCTTCTTCTTCTTCTTTTTTTTTCCCCGTAAATATCTTCATGCCTTCTTTCTGTTATTACAAATATTTTCAATTTTCCTGTTGAAGTGCTTGCATCTCCTCTAAGTAGACAAGAAGATTTCCTTATTAATTGAAACAAAACTAATATCTGTGTTAGAGCAATTGTAATATATGGATATTTATTGTAGTAAACTATCCAAAATTTTTTTATTTTAGTATTTAGTACTATATTGCTACTAGATTTTTTAGTTCTTAAAAGAGATTTATCTAGTTATCATGCAATTATGAAAATCACAAATATGTAAATTATTCAACATTATATATCCATGTTAGTGTCTTAAAATACTTTAACCTTAAAAGTGTTCCAATTAGTTAGGAAACCTTGAAAAGGTTCTATATGCTATTTTCTGTTATTTAAGCTTATGTGTCCAGTTTCCAATTTTTTTCTCTAATAGGCATATTTTCATTTTTAAGTGCATTTTTATTCATTTCAGAGAAGAAGACAGAGTGAGAGAGAAATAAACAGAAGATCAATGATGAGAGAGAAACATTGGTTAGCTGCCACTGGGAATCAAACCCTCAACCCAGGCATATGCCCTGACCTCATTGATCAGAGGTTAATGCTCATCCACTGAGCCAGGCAGGCCTGGCTAATTAGTGTTTCAAAGGGAAAGGGAGAAGTAATCCCAGTGGGGAAAACAACCAATCAACCAAAACAACCAGCAAGCAAAACCCAAACCAAATCTCTTAGGACCTTTTGGTCCTGAATCTTATTCCTGTTGGCTTCCTGACCAGGACAATTTAAACAGACATCCCAGAGATGAGAGGAGTTCTAGATCAGAGGGAAAGACTAAATGGGCAATGAAGGGAAGGTTCTATATTCAAATATAATATCATTTTAAATAAAATCAGCTGTAGGACTGTATTGGGAGTAGAATTTGGAAATATTTGCCAAGTGGATGTTTTTTAAAATCTAGGCCAAGGGTAAGAAAAGTAAATATTCCTGGAAATTCCAAAGGAAATTAATCTAATCAATGAACTGGCTGTCTTCCTCATCATAGCAACCTAATTAGGGTGGAACTTCAGGGATCCCATATCAATGTGTCTCAATATCCAGATTATTTCTGTTTGGAGGCCTTTGAAATTGGCTGGAAAACTCCAAAGGTTACAGCTGGTTTTGGATACAAGAGCCCAGAGAACACGGAACTCCAGACCCAATTGGGTGGGTGTTCATATGAGATCAATTATACAATCTTAAGGTTGAGCACACACTTGTAATTAAATGAATTCTCACTTCCTTAATATTCATAAGTAAATACATATATACTAGTAATTTAATTTGTTGGTAGGCTTAAAATTCTCTTAAGAAAATGTAATTTGCCTAGTTAATAAAATTATATAATTACTTGTAGTCTATTCTTGAGCGATAGAATTTTAACATCTTATTGCTTTGAAGTTTACATAATTATTTTTTTATGTTATATTCCTTGTGCATACAAATTGTGGTCTCTAGAGGGAAACTTCTGTATTTCCAGGACTTTTATAGTTGGCAAGAAACCTAATGTTTAAGTACTTGTTGTAGAATAGCAAAAGTGACACATGCTTAAGGATGAAGAAAAGTTAACCAAATAAAATTGTAAATATTCCATAGTTCTTATTCACTCCTTGGTACTTAAAGGGAGAATCAATATTGTTCATTAGAAAGCATTCATTCCCCTGCACTCCAGAGAATCCATAAATTCAAGGTTCAAGATTCACTCATAGATAAAGGTCAGAGTGGAATGCAAGTCTCCTTAGCTTGTTTCATTTTATTTACAGCCTGCACATTCAGTCACAGACACTTGCTGCACTTGGAAGTGACCACACTCAAGACACTAGAGAGCAACAGTCCTTTCCCTTTAGGGCATTTCTATTTTCATTTTTTCCTTCTTCTTCCCAGGGCTTTTTTATTATGTTAGCCTTGAGTAGCCAGTTGTTCTATTTAAGACAAGCCCTGGTGAGATCAAGAAAAGACAGGCTAGAATGATAGGCGATGTTATTCTTGGAAAACTGCAAATGTAGAATAAGAAATATAAACATAAATTTTGCTTTAGACATTTTTTGTTTATTATGTTAAGGCAATTTAATTGCATGAAGGACATTTTTCATGTGAGTTGTGATTTTCTCACTCATTCTTCTCTTTATCCTCATATATACAGAAAACACATTGTAAAATTTCCAAAATAGCTCAGCTGCTAACACGTAAGCTTGAAGACTTTTGCATTTCTGCTGTGGTGTTTGCATAACTGGGACCTAATAAATAGCCCGAATCTAATGCAGAACTCCAAGACCTCTGTTGTCCCCAAAGGGAGCCCAAGCAGAGCCCCAAGGAAGATTAAGAGAGAGGAAGAAGAACTGAAGTCTTCCCAGGAAAATGATCTTTGGGGAGACATAAGATTCCCGGGAGAGCCTGAGAAGCCCCCGATGAATGCATACAACAAGTTCCACCGGGATTTATGGTCCAGTGAGGAGCTGCAAGGCCTGCCCCCGAAGCAGCGCATGGTGGAGGTCGGCAGACGCTGGCAACTTGTCCCAATGAGCCAGAGGGAGCAGTATGAGCAACAGGCTGTGGAGCAGCAGAAACATTACAAGGTGGATCTGGATAACTGGCTCAAGACTCTGTCTCCTGAAAGGTACGCTGCTTTTAGAGAGAGACGCTCTGGGAAACCTAAGATGGTGTACATGGGTGAAGGCTCGAACCCCAAGATCATCAGGACAGATATGCAGTCTCCATCAGCAAGGACTCTGCAAGAAGAGCTTGAACAGAACCAGGGGCTGGCTTCTGGTATGGCATCTTCAGAGACATATGGAGACCATTCTTATGCCTCACGGGGTTCTGAAGAAAAGAAGGAGCACCAGGCAAAGTCAGAAAGCAGCAGCTCCTTAGACTCCAGCAGTAGTGATGTAAATGAGGGCAGCAGCAGCTCAGACTCCAGCAGTAGCAATGAAAATGAGGGCAGCAGCAGCTCCTCACACTCCAGTAGTAGCAATGAAAATGATGGCAGCAGCAGCTCCTCAGACTCCAGCAGTAGCAATGAAAATGAGGGCAGCAGCAGCTCCCCAGACTCCAGCAGTAGCAATGAAGATGAGGGCAGCAGCAGCTCGTCTTCCTCAGGGGACACCTCTCACTTAGACTCCAGATGAGTTTTGTTAATTCCTAGATGGTGGGACAGAGAACTTCCCAACTGAAATCTTTGGCATCTGTTTAAACTGAAGTGCTCTTCTTCGTGTTCCCCTTTTCATGTATACTAGTCTTGGTTCATGAAATTCATGCATGGGAGATGTGTGTTCCTTAACCCAGCCTGCATCCTCTGAAATCTTGAACCCCTTGAGGGATGTCCTACTGCCTCTTTAGGTCCTATCCTACTCAGTTGGACATCCCGCTCTCAATCCATGACTGCTGGCTCCCAACTGCTTGCCTGCCTGCCTTTCTGATTGTTCCTAACTACTTCTGCCTACCAGCCTGATCACCCCTTAATCACACCCCTATCAGCTTGATTGCCCCTAAATTCCCTCCCCTGCAGGCATGGTCACCCCTAACTGTGCTCCGCTGAGGTATGGTCACCTCTAACTACCCTCTCCTACAGTCCCATTCCCCCCAACTGCTCTCTCCTGCAGGCCTTGGTCCCCTCCCCGCAAACTGCCCTCCCCTGCTCATTTGATTGGCCCACAACAGCCCTCCTATGCAGGCGTGGTCCTTCCCAACTGCCCTCCCCTGCTGGCCATCTTGTGGTAGCCATTTTGTATCCACATGGGAGCAGCTATCTTTGGCCTCATGGAGGCAGCAATATTGTGTGTTGGAGGGATAGTCAATTTACATATTACTCTTATTAGATAGGATATAAAACTGCTTTTATTTTATCTTCATTTTTTATTGTACCCTTTTCCCCCATTGTCCCCCTTCCCTCATTCATGCCCTAACTCCCCTGGTGTCTGTATCAATTGGTAGGCTTATATGCATGCACACAAGTCCACTGGTTGATCTCTCCCCTTACCCTCACTCTCCCCTACATTCCCTCTGTGGTGTGTCTGATCTCCCTGTCCCCTGTTATTGATTTGATTCTTCCTTCCTTTCCCCTACTCCTCCTCAATACAGAGTAGGAGAGGTTTGGAAGCAGGGAATTGGGACAGTACTCTAAATATCATATCCACACAACCTGGGAAGAGAGGTTCCTGCTGGGAGAATAAATATATGTGAGCCTGTATTGGGTCCCACTACACCATCAGTACCACTCCCTCTAGGAGCCCCAAGCAATGAATAATCTTGAAACAAATGGTGAGGTAATTGGGCAGCTGTATGGGCCACATTGCACTAGAATGTTTTGAAGAAAGAAGTTTTGCTTTCCTCATTTTCTGTCTACCAGAGGTCATTTGGGGCCACCATGAGTCTGTGGATCCTATATTCTCTGCAAGAGCTGTATCTCTGGACTCTTGCCAACATCTGATGTGAGAAAAGAGTTGGCCATTGTTAAGGTGAGAGTGGACAGCATCATGTAGCATGCAATATTTATACATGGATATTTACCTGACATTTCTATGAATGTTTCTTACTAATGTCAAATAAAATTATATTTTCTAATTTTAGCTATCTCATGTGAATGAGTGCCTCCATAGAATAAATGCATTAGAATTTGGGGCACTGCTTCTCTTAAGTAGTGTGTGCATTTGTTTTTTTGCAAAACCTAAATTTCTTCCTGTTGCTCCAGGTTCAAGTGAATCTCCTATTTAGTGTTCATGGTTGATGGCTATATGAATAAATGGATGATTGGATTGGTAATTAGATAGATAGATAGATAGATAGATAGATAGATAGATAGTAGATAGTGGATAAATAGGTGATAAACAGAAATAAAAAGATACATCGATAGCCCTGGCTGCTATCTTTCAGTGGTTAGAGCATTGACCTGCATACCTAAGTGCCTCAAGTTCAATTCCTGATCAAGGCCAAGTACCTTGGTTATATGTTTAATCCCTGCCCTTAGTTGGGGTGTGTGGGAGGGGCAACCAATAGATTTGTCTCTCATATAGGTCTCTCTCTCTCTCTCTAAAAATCAATGGGAAAAAATACCCTTGGGAGAGGATTAACAACGAAAGATATATGGAGAGATACATAGATATAAACATAGAAAGATATAGACATATAAGTGTGCATTATTCTGTTCCACTGGTCTATCTGTGAATCATTGTGGTAGTACCACCTTGCTTTGATTGTTTCGTTTACTGATAAAATTTTAAATCAATTTAAGCCCCTATCATTAAATTCTATTCCCTTCTATATTTCTGGCTATTTCCATATTGTGTTCTCATGAATATAATCATGATAAAAGTAATTGTATCATTTTTATATGAAAGTAATTTAGATAACTAGTTATCTTAGTGAATTTTTATTAAGTGTTTTTCTAGGTGAAGTACATTTTAGAAAATAATGGCAACATTTACATATTTTATACCTCTAATCCTTTCTCTTTCAAAAAATGTTGATGGAATATTCTGAACAATGTTAAGTAATAACAATGATATGTGCTTATCTTGCATCTGACTTTCAGACTAAGAATTAAACTTTAAAGGATTTGCAACTATTGAAATTATGCTGATTAATATTATATTTAGAATAAACTATATAAACTATTCATAAAATGCCTATGTATTTATATTATTTTACTACATAATATGTATTATTATTTTCTACATCACTTCTATCAGATCAATAATATTTTCATTAGCTATATTCATATCAGATATTGGGTTAGTATATGCCTTAATATTAAACAATCATCATATTCCAGAAATAAACCTGTTTTTTTATTCCATATTGAAAAGATAACTAGATGTTAGGCAGATTTTCCAGCCACTCCTATGCTGGGAATGTGACATTTACACAAAGCTTCTGGGTATATTCACTACATTCACTAACTCTTTTTCATAATTTAGATTTTTTATTGACTTTTCTCATGGCAATGAAACCTCCCTGGCAGGCTGAGGGAAACAGGACACATTGTTACAATAAAGCTGAAGGATTTCCCCTCTCTCTTCCCTAGAAATTGAAAATAAAATGTATTTAGGATAGAAGATCCAGGGAGGAAAACCTCTCATAATAGTTCCAGATATCTAGCCTGGGCTCCTTAGCACCTAGTGTCTTCACTTTGCATAAAACGGAGAGAAAGTGAAAGGTAAGTATCACAGGACCATCTGGGTGTCACGATGTGCACGGTGTCTGTCAGTCCAGAGGAAGCAAGCTCTCCCTCATGTCTGTGCTACTTGAAGTTCAGGAGGGAAAATGAGGTTGCAGAGTGATTTGGTTTTTACATTTATCCTCTTAACAGATTGGCTCTCATTCATTAGGCATTTCTTTCCTTCAAGGACTGTAAACTCCTGATTTCCCAACTTGGCTTCTCAGGCTGCTCCACTACTTTCCCTGTTGTGGGTTCTACATATTCTTATTTTAGTCTACATGCTTTTCAGGCATGACCTCATTGTACCCCATGTTTTCAATTATTCTTTTTAAAAAATATATTTTATTGATTTTTTACAGAGAGCAGTAGAGGAAAGACAGTTAGAAATATTGATGAGAGAACCATTGTTCAGCTATTAGAAATATTGATGAGAGAGAGAGAGAGAGAGAGAGAAAGAGAGAGAGAGAGAGAGAGATGAGAGGCAGGGATCCATTGCCTCTCATATGTGCCCTCACCAGGAATTGAACCTGTAACCTTTTGGTGTATGGTATGATGCTCCAATCAACTTAGCCACATGGCCAGGACTATATATTTGAACATCTCTCTCCCCTTTTAGAAGGATTAGTCTTCTTACTAGTTTATCAATTTAATTGATCTATTCAAAGAATTAATTTTGTATGCTATTGAGTTTTTCATTGTATTTTCTTTAAGTTCAGTATTTTATGCATTATTATAAATTTTATTTCTAAGTATCTGATATGGATTTTCTTTTCTTAAGCTACCTTAAGATAGGCTTTTTTTTTTCTTTCATAATATAATCATTAAATACTACACATTTTCTAGTGCACATATTACAAAAATTAATAAAAAACAGTTGAAATAAACTTTAATAACATTAACCCAATATATCAAAGCTTCATTTCAGCATATATCAAAATATTAATGAGATATTTTACACTATCTTTTTTTACATTTTACATTATGCATGGGTTTAATTCTTACAACAAGCCCAGTTAAGACTATTCACATTTCAGGTGATTACCAAAAAAGACAAAACCAAATGAGACAAACCACCCATCTACATGGGAAACGGTTTGTTTTCAAATCCTTACTTGACAGAACAATTTCAAACAGTCTTAGGACCAGAGGGTGGGTAAGGACCCACATTCTCTAACGTCCAACAGATGGCCACTATCAATGGCCTAATGATGATAGTTTTAGAGGCAAAGTTGTGCCAGTTAGCCAGGCGGGGTGCTTTATTGGGCATGATCCACTGGCTGATGTAACCTGGCATCGTAATGACCACCAGCGAGGCTCTTTATTTTCAGGTAAATATGGAGGACTGAATTTCATTCCTAAGCTCTTTCTTAGAATTCCCACAGATTAGACAGTTTTCTTAACATACTACCCTGTTTTCCTGAAAATAAAACAGTGTCTTATATTAATTTTTGCTCCCAAAGACGCGCTAGGTCTTATTTTCAGGGGATATATTATTTTTCCATGGAGTAGGTCTTATTTTCGGAGGATGTTTTATTTTCAGGGAAACACGGTACTACTGTCCTACTCTTAGAACTAGAGATTAGGCTATCATAGGTATAAACAAAAATTTAAATCATCCTGATTGGATTAAATAATTACTTGATCAGTTAAAGGAAACAATAACAGATACCTTCCGGTGGCTGATAATAAGATCAGTGGGTCTGATGTCATTATTTGGTCTTCCAGTTTTTTCACCCAGATAAGTTCACCTCAGATATCACTTCCAATACCCTTCGCTCTAAACCAAAAATATATTAACTAGGCTAGGTCATTGCATGAATGTTTTTTTTTTAAATAGATTTTACCTTTTAGGTACACAGTGAAAATGAGGGGAAGGTACCAAGTTTCTTCATATTTCCCCTCCCCCTACCAGGAAACTATTGTGACACATCATTACCACCCAGAGTGCCTTTATATAAACTTATAGCTTACATTAGGGTTCACTCTAGATGATGTACATTCTATGGATTTGGACAATTGATAATGAAATATAATACAGAATAGTTTCACTGTCCTAAAAAACCTGAGTTTATTGTTTGATTATAAACGTTTTTTTAATAGTCGAGAATATATTGTCTTTTCATTTTTTCTTTTTAGGAAAAAAGAGCAAAGTGAATTGAAATTTCAAGCTAAATTTTTAAAATCAAAATCAAAATCCTGGAGCATACATGAGGATAAAGTGTCAGAGAGACAAGTATTCACAGCCACAGAACCTCCTACAGACATGCTCCCTGAGCACATCTCCCAGGCACCATCAGGTCAAAGCCATTGCTTTGTTCATCCCTTGTCCACAAGAGGACAGCAGAGAGCCAATCGTTTCTTCACTTGAAAGCTTTCCACAAATATTAAAAAAAAAGTTTATAATGACAAAGTGAAGTCCCAGCTGATCTTTTCTCAACCCCATTCTATGTAGTCAGCACCAATGAATGGTGGGTTTGGCATTCAAAAGAGGACCTCACATGTCTTCAGAGGACACATGGGGTAATTATCACAGCAGCAAGGCATCTGTGGACACATTCAGAGGCTGGCCCTCTCCTTTTACTTTTTAGTCTTACTTAACTGGAACGACAAACAGGATCAATTTGATAAATAAACTCAGTCACAGTTAAGGCTAAAAAGTTAGCCTTAAAATATGAGAGACTGCCGAAACCGGTTTGGCTCAGTGGTAGAGCATCAGTCTGCAGACTGAGAGGTCCCAGGTTCGATTCCAGTCAAGGGCATGTACCTTGGCTGCGGGCATATCCCCGGTGGGGGGTGTGCAAGAGGCAGCTGGTCGATGTTTCTCTCTCATCGACGTTTCTAGCTCTCTATCTCTCTCCCTTCCTCTGTGTAAAATATCAATAAAAAATATTTTTTTAAAAAGATACTGCACTTCCATTTAATATATATATATATATATATATATATATATATATATATATATATATGAGACTGCCGAAACCGGTTTGGCTCAATGGATAGATCATCAGTCTTTACACAAAGAAAAACATGGATCCCCTGTCTTAACACATATGCTTTACGCACCTTTGTTCTTTTTGTATGCCCTCAAATGATGTTATAAATATCACCTCTGTAATCCGATGTATTTAAATGACAGTATAATCCAGGGTGTAAACAAACAAGGAACACTCCCTAAAAATCCAATTATTTTCTCTTTCCAACACTCAAAAGAAATTGAGAATTTGCCAATACTTGGGACTCTTTATCAAATTTACAAAAATTTTGTCAATCTTATCTGCAAAAAATAATTCTTGTGAACATAATTGCCTTCTCCCCATTGGTAATTAGAGTTTTTATCTGTTTCTGTTCTTTGCTCTTTAATTTTCTTTGCTATAAATAAGATCTTCAAAAATTGTTCATACTTTATTCCCTTTTCTATTACTTTTTTATCATAAGTATAGATTTTCATTGCATTCTAAATACAAATTACTTTATGAATAAAATGATATTAAAAGCTTATAGTAAATTCCCTTGGTGTTCTATAATATAACAGAAACACTCTAAGTGGTAGCACATACTAAAATATTTTTCTTGACCAAAAGGTGGTTTGTTTCCTTCTAGCCTCTGGTCATAGAATGCCCATCCATCAGATAGCACATAACTTTACACCATTTTTATTTCTATTTAAAGACATCTTAGTTATTATATATTGTTTATTTATGAACATTAAATTCATGCCCAATAACCCTAGAGCTCATCCCTTAAGGAAGCTTATCTAACAGATAGAATATGTCCATAAGGCATATCCCCGTGCTTTGGCACCCGAATGCCAAAAATCTGGCATAAAAGGCCATGGAAAAGACACTTACTTGCTGTTTGAGCTTCTTTTTATTTAAACTCTGCTTGGAATATCCAACTGGCTGCATGCAAATTTCTCCATCACAGTCCAAGTCCAAGAATGGCTGGAAAAATCACATGAACGTTTGTTTTAGGATTACAAATAAATTCACTGAATAAGCAAAATTTCTAATACAGATTCTGTAAATAAGGGGAAGGCCTGATTGTACTTTTGGTATGCCATATCTTCATGATTGTGTATGAAAATAACAAAAGAAAAGCAATTTGGGGAGGGGATATCCTAATAGGTTATTTTAAATAAGAATGTTTTTATTAACTTTCAGAGAGAGAGGAAGACAGAAGCATGACTGTTCATCTTTGTCTCTGATAATCTCACATTGTGTCCAGTGCCACTTCTTGGGAAGCCTTATATTTGTTGGGATCTGTTTCAAAGTTTTCAAATAGAGCCTGGAACTGAAGATTTTAACGGAATAGCAAAGAAGACCTTTGTGAGTTTTTTTTTCTCATTAATTGACTCGTTTGTACTTTAGAATAATGAATATGAAGATTCTTACATGCATAAATTATGTGAAACATTTCAGGTTTCTTATTATTTCCATAATTAGAGAAATCTGTTTTATGACCTAAAAAACACCTACTGGCAATATGGTACTTAAATTATAAAATAATAATAATAAAATAACTTATTATAGCATATATCAATACATTACAACTGCTTCAATTCCAGATATTTGGAATATGGATGTCATTTCAATTAACTAAAAAAGCTACTTCTCTAGTTAGAGAAGATCCCAGAGAGTTAAGTTGAAAATTTTGTAATAAGATAAAGTAGGCATTTTTTGAATTATTTACTTAAAAATAAAAACTTATTTATTCTAAATTCCATACTCACCAGAGTCTACTATGAGTTCTATCAACTCTGTAAGTTCTGTCGATGGCAGGGTCAATAGGAATTCTCTTCGTATGACTGGTAGCTCCAACTTTAGTCAATCTACCCTGGAGAAGTGTCTTGTGCTCTGCACAGTTTGGTTTTATATGATTCCCCTTACCTCAAGCCACACCCACTTGCTGGCATTGGCTTAAATCTACAAAAGGAAGTGCCCACCTTAAGTGGATTATACAGATTATACTCTGATATCTAATTAGGGTTTCAACACATAGAAAACAACATGTGGGGGCTGACAGCCTAACAGAATGTAAATGTGTTTTGCTGTAAGATACATGAAACATTTCAATATCAGCTACAGTATTAACTATAGTCACTATCTTACATATCCTGTAGAGAATTCTTATTAACACATTTGCCATGCTACCTGCATTTGTTGAAACCCACCACAAGTTAACAAGTTACTGATGCCACCTCCATATTAATGTCCTTAATAGCCATCCATATATCTTTTTAGTGAAGTGCCTTTAAAACTCCTCTCAATTGCACAATTATCATTGGATTTTTGGTCTTATTTTGAATTGTGGGAGTTTTTTTTAATACAATCCTTAATGAGATATATGTATTAAAAATATGTTTCTTTCTGTCTATGGATTACCTTTTGTTTTATTAAAACATTTAAAAAGTGAATCAAAGCCCTAGGAAGTGTAGGGATGATGGGCAAGAAATATATTTCATCTTGTCTATCTAATCAGGTCCCGGGCCACACACACACAAACATATGCATGGACACACAGCTGCTCGCTTGTGACTGAGATTCCATAGTCCTTTCCTGGTTGCTTCAGAATGGAGGAGCCAGGGTGGAAGCAACCTGTCAGGATCTTGGCTTGCTCTGACCTGATTTGTGGTCCAGAATGTCAGCATTGTCAACTGACACTCATCTCATCTATACTTAGGGATTCAACACCCCCACTTGAGAATGGCCAGACCACCTGGAGGTTACTGAAAAGAGTTAGGGGGCTGATACTATCTATGCCTGGAGAGTTATGAAGGTTGTTGGTAGTATTTGCATATAGGATATAAACAATCTTTCAGTTTAAAGAGGCTAATCTGTCATCTATTATTAGTTAGTACTAATGGAATACAGTTATCTATTTTTCTTGATATCAAGTGGGAGTAGTAATAATTCAAGTTGCTCTTTGTGTTTTCCTATTTTTAATCCTCCCCTAAGGATATCTTCACATTTATATTTTAGAAAGTCACAAAGATATTTTTCTATTGATTTTTAGAGAGAGGGGAAGAGAAAGAAAAGAACAGAAAAATATCTATGTGGGAGAACACATCAATTTGTTGCCATCTGCTTGGGCCCCAACCAGGACCCTGGCCTGGGATGAGCCAAGATCCCAGGTATGTGCCTTTTACCTGAATCACATTCCCTACTAACTCACTCTGCAATCCAATACTCTATCCACTGAATCAAACCAGCTAAGGCGTTTGTTTGTTTGTTTGTTTGTTTTTTACTTTTGAAAAATATTTTATTATATGTCCAAGTCCATCTACTGAAAAATATTGAGTATATCAAGCTGAAGTAAGTCCCTGGATCCCAGCAGAGCCATTAAGGGAATGTTCGTCTCTGAAATCTAGCCCAGGGGCAATGAAACTGTGGTCCAGGGTAGCTCACTGCCAAGTTTAAAAGGTTAGGTACCGTCCCTGGTTCCAGCATCTAGCTACAAGTGGAGTCCCTGCTCCATGAAATCCACTTCAAAACCTAGATGGGGGTGACCTTGCAGCAAACCAGAGAAATTCCCATTTCCCTGAGTCTGTCCTGCAAAGGAGTTACCTGTAAGTGGAGCCAGAGGAACAGAGAACCCAGCTCTTGCAGGGTCAACACCCCTGACACTAGCTCCTGGGACTTGTGTGAGGAAACAGCTGACATTGCTGAGAAAATCCCATAGGCTCCAGTAACCCTGGAAAGCTTCAGGAGCAGCCATGGCCGAGGGAAAAGGAGGGACTTTAGGGAGTAAAAGGAGAGGTTGTTCAGGAGCTTACAAAAAGCCAGGTGTAGAAGGCACTGGAGGAAGCAAGGAGTCTTGGAGGCTCCTCAGGAGACTGTACTCATTATATTCTCAAAGGGTAAAGCTAAGGGAGAATATATGTAATTGCCAATACTACAGTGTTTTATGTGGTATAGCTCTACAGTACTATATCAAGTCCTTTCTCTACAAAATTTTCATGATGATTCTCCCATATTCTTTTCTTCCATGTCAAGTTAATGAATCAGTATCTTTAGTTCTCTCAAAATTTACTACTAGAGGTCTTCTGTTTACTCATAACTCCCAGAAATCCTAAAGCTTTTTTATAAACGTTTTTTAATAGTGGAGAATATTTTGTCTTTTCTTTTTTTCTTTTTAAGAAAAAAGAGGAAACTGAATTGAAATTTCAAGCTAAATTTTTAAAATCAAAATCAAAATCCTGGAGCATACATGAGGATAAAGTGTCAGAGAGACAAGTATTCACTGCCACAGAACCTCCTACAGACATGCTCCCTGAGCACATCTCCCAGGCACCATTAGGTCAAAGCCATTGCTTTGTTCATCCCTTGTCCACAAGAGGACAGCAGAGAGCCAATCGTTTCTTCACTTGAAAGCTTTCCACAAATATTAAAAAAAAAGTTTATAATGACAAAGTGAAGTCCCAGCTGATCTTTTCTCAACCCCATTCTATGTAGTCAGCACCAATGAATGGTGGGTTTGGCATTCAAAAGAGGACCTCACATGTCTTCAGAGGACACATGGGGTAATTATCACAGCAGCAAGGCATCTGTGGACACATTCAGAGGCTGGCCCTCTCCTTTTACTTTTTAGTCTTACTTAACTGGAACGACAAACAGGATCAATTTGATAAATAAACTCAGTCACAGTTAAGGCTAAAAAGTTAGCCTTAAAATATGAGAGACTGCCGAAACCGGTTTGGCTCAGTGGTAGAGCATCAGTCTGCAGACTGAGAGGTCCCAGGTTCGATTCCAGTCAAGGGCATGTACCTTGGCTGCGGGCATATCCCCGGTGGGGGGTGTGCAAGAGGCAGCTGGTCGATGTTTCTCTCTCATCGACGTTTCTAGCTCTCTATCTCTCTCCCTTCCTCTGTGTAAAATATCAATAAAAAATATTTTTTTAAAAAGATACTGCACTTCCATTTAATATATATATATATATATATATATATATATATATATATATATATATGAGACTGCCGAAACCGGTTTGGCTCAATGGATAGATCATCAGTCTTTACACAAAGAAAAACATGGATCCCCTGTCTTAACACATATGCTTTACGCACCTTTGTTCTTTTTGTATGCCCTCAAATGATGTTATAAATATCACCTCTGTAATCCGATGTATTTAAATGACAGTATAATCCAGGGTGTAAACAAACAAGGAACACTCCCTAAAAATCCAATTATTTTCTCTTTCCAACACTCAAAAGAAATTGAGAATTTGCCAATACTTGGGACTCTTTATCAAATTTACAAAAATTTTGTCAATCTTATCTGCAAAAAATAATTCTTGTGAACATAATTGCCTTCTCCCCATTGGTAATTAGAGTTTTTATCTGTTTCTGTTCTTTGCTCTTTAATTTTCTTTGCTATAAATAAGATCTTCAAAAATTGTTCATACTTTATTCCCTTTTCTATTACTTTTTTATCATAAGTATAGATTTTCATTGCATTCTAAATACAAATTACTTTATGAATAAAATGATATTAAAAGCTTATAGTAAATTCCCTTGGTGTTCTATAATATAACAGAAACACTCTAAGTGGTAGCACATACTAAAATATTTTTCTTGACCAAAAGGTGGTTTGTTTCCTTCTAGCCTCTGGTCATAGAATGCCCATCCATCAGATAGCACATAACTTTACACCATTTTTATTTCTATTTAAAGACATCTTAGTTATTATATATTGTTTATTTATGAACATTAAATTCATGCCCAATAACCCTAGAGCTCATCCCTTAAGGAAGCTTATCTAACAGATAGAATATGTCCATAAGGCATATCCCCGTGCTTTGGCACCCGAATGCCAAAAATCTGGCATAAAAGGCCATGGAAAAGACACTTACTTGCTGTTTGAGCTTCTTTTTATTTAAACTCTGCTTGGAATATCCAACTGGCTGCATGCAAATTTCTCCATCACAGTCCAAGTCCAAGAATGGCTGGAAAAATCACATGAACGTTTGTTTTAGGATTACAAATAAATTCACTGAATAAGCAAAATTTCTAATACAGATTCTGTAAATAAGGGGAAGGCCTGATTGTACTTTTGGTATGCCATATCTTCATGATTGTGTATGAAAATAACAAAAGAAAAGCAATTTGGGGAGGGGATATCCTAATAGGTTATTTTAAATAAGAATGTTTTTATTAACTTTCAGAGAGAGAGGAAGACAGAAGCATGACTGTTCATCTTTGTCTCTGATAATCTCACATTGTGTCCAGTGCCACTTCTTGGGAAGCCTTATATTTGTTGGGATCTGTTTCAAAGTTTTCAAATAGAGCCTGGAACTGAAGATTTTAACGGAATAGCAAAGAAGACCTTTGTGAGTTTTTTTTTCTCATTAATTGACTCGTTTGTACTTTAGAATAATGAATATGAAGATTCTTACATGCATAAATTATGTGAAACATTTCAGGTTTCTTATTATTTCCATAATTAGAGAAATCTGTTTTATGACCTAAAAAACACCTACTGGCAATATGGTACTTAAATTATAAAATAATAATAATAAAATAACTTATTATAGCATATATCAATACATTACAACTGCTTCAATTCCAGATATTTGGAATATGGATGTCATTTCAATTAACTAAAAAAGCTACTTCTCTAGTTAGAGAAGATCCCAGAGAGTTAAGTTGAAAATTTTGTAATAAGATAAAGTAGGCATTTTTTGAATTATTTACTTAAAAATAAAAACTTATTTATTCTAAATTCCATACTCACCAGAGTCTACTATGAGTTCTATCAACTCTGTAAGTTCTGTCGATGGCAGGGTCAATAGGAATTCTCTTCGTATGACTGGTAGCTCCAACTTTAGTCAATCTACCCTGGAGAAGTGTCTTGTGCTCTGCACAGTTTGGTTTTATATGATTCCCCTTACCTCAAGCCACACCCACTTGCTGGCATTGGCTTAAATCTACAAAAGGAAGTGCCCACCTTAAGTGGATTATACAGATTATACTCTGATATCTAATTAGGGTTTCAACACATAGAAAACAACATGTGGGGGCTGACAGCCTAACAGAATGTAAATGTGTTTTGCTGTAAGATACATGAAACATTTCAATATCAGCTACAGTATTAACTATAGTCACTATCTTACATATCCTGTAGAGAATTCTTATTAACACATTTGCCATGCTACCTGCATTTGTTGAAACCCACCACAAGTTAACAAGTTACTGATGCCACCTCCATATTAATGTCCTTAATAGCCATCCATATATCTTTTTAGTGAAGTGCCTTTAAAACTCCTCTCAATTGCACAATTATCATTGGATTTTTGGTCTTATTTTGAATTGTGGGAGTTTTTTTTAATACAATCCTTAATGAGATATATGTATTAAAAATATGTTTCTTTCTGTCTATGGATTACCTTTTGTTTTATTAAAACATTTAAAAAGTGAATCAAAGCCCTAGGAAGTGTAGGGATGATGGGCAAGAAATATATTTCATCTTGTCTATCTAATCAGGTCCCGGGCCACACACACACAAACATATGCATGGACACACAGCTGCTCGCTTGTGACTGAGATTCCATAGTCCTTTCCTGGTTGCTTCAGAATGGAGGAGCCAGGGTGGAAGCAACCTGTCAGGATCTTGGCTTGCTCTGACCTGATTTGTGGTCCAGAATGTCAGCATTGTCAACTGACACTCATCTCATCTATACTTAGGGATTCAACACCCCCACTTGAGAATGGCCAGACCACCTGGAGGTTACTGAAAAGAGTTAGGGGGCTGATACTATCTATGCCTGGAGAGTTATGAAGGTTGTTGGTAGTATTTGCATATAGGATATAAACAATCTTTCAGTTTAAAGAGGCTAATCTGTCATCTATTATTAGTTAGTACTAATGGAATACAGTTATCTATTTTTCTTGATATCAAGTGGGAGTAGTAATAATTCAAGTTGCTCTTTGTGTTTTCCTATTTTTAATCCTCCCCTAAGGATATCTTCACATTTATATTTTAGAAAGTCACAAAGATATTTTTCTATTGATTTTTAGAGAGAGGGGAAGAGAAAGAAAAGAACAGAAAAATATCTATGTGGGAGAACACATCAATTTGTTGCCATCTGCTTGGGCCCCAACCAGGACCCTGGCCTGGGATGAGCCAAGATCCCAGGTATGTGCCTTTTACCTGAATCACATTCCCTACTAACTCACTCTGCAATCCAATACTCTATCCACTGAATCAAACCAGCTAAGGCGTTTGTTTGTTTGTTTGTTTGTTTTTTACTTTTGAAAAATATTTTATTATATGTCCAAGTCCATCTACTGAAAAATATTGAGTATATCAAGCTGAAGTAAGTCCCTGGATCCCAGCAGAGCCATTAAGGGAATGTTCGTCTCTGAAATCTAGCCCAGGGGCAATGAAACTGTGGTCCAGGGTAGCTCACTGCCAAGTTTAAAAGGTTAGCTACTGTCCCTGGTTCCAGCATCTAGCTACAAGTGGAGTCCCTGCTCCATGAAATCCACTTCAAAACCTAGATGGGGGTGACCTTGCAGCAAACCAGAGAAATTCCCATTTCCCTGAATCTGTCCTGCAAAGGAGTTACCTGTAAGTGGAGCCAGAGGAACAGAGAACCCAGCTCCTGCAGGGTCAACACCCCTGACACTAGCTCCTGGGAATTGTGTGAGGAAACAGCTGACATTGCTGAGAAAATCCCATAGGCTCCAGTAACCCTGGAAAGCTTCAGGAGCAGCCATGGCCGAGGGAAAAGGAGGGACTTTAGGGAGTAAAAGGAGAGGTTGTTCAGGAGCTTACAAAAAGCCAGGTGTAGAAGGCACTGGAGGAAGCAAGGAGTCTTGGAGGCTCCTCAGGAGACTGTACTCATTATATTCTCAAAGGGTAAAGCTAAGGGAGAATATATGTAATTGCCAATACTACAGTGTTTTATGTGGTATAGCTCTACAGTACTATATCAAGTCCTTTCTCTACAAAATTTTCATGATGATTCTCCCATATTCTTTTCTTCCATGTCAAGTTAATGAATCAGTATCTTTAGTTCTCTCAAAATTTACTACTAGAGGTCTTCTGTTTACTCATAACTCCCAGAAATCCTAAAGCTTTTTTATAAACGTTTTTTAATAGTGGAGAATATTTTGTCTTTTCTTTTTTTCTTTTTAAGAAAAAAGAGGAAACTGAATTGAAATTTCAAGCTAAATTTTTAAAATCAAAATCAAAATCCTGGAGCATACATGAGGATAAAGTGTCAGAGAGACAAGTATTCACTGCCACAGAACCTCCTACAGACATGCTCCCTGAGCACATCTCCCAGGCACCATTAGGTCAAAGCCATTGCTTTGTTCATCCCTTGTCCACAAGAGGACAGCAGAGAGCCAATCGTTTCTTCACTTGAAAGCTTTCCACAAATATTAAAAAAAAAGTTTATAATGACAAAGTGAAGTCCCAGCTGATCTTTTCTCAACCCCATTCTATGTAGTCAGCACCAATGAATGGTGGGTTTGGCATTCAAAAGAGGACCTCACATGTCTTCAGAGGACACATGGGGTAATTATCACAGCAGCAAGGCATCTGTGGACACATTCAGAGGCTGGCCCTCTCCTTTTACTTTTTAGTCTTACTTAACTGGAACGACAAACAGGATCAATTTGATAAATAAACTCAGTCACAGTTAAGGCTAAAAAGTTAGCCTTAAAATATGAGAGACTGCCGAAACCGGTTTGGCTCAGTGGTAGAGCATCAGTCTGCAGACTGAGAGGTCCCAGGTTCGATTCCAGTCAAGGGCATGTACCTTGGCTGCGGGCATATCCCCGGTGGGGGGTGTGCAAGAGGCAGCTGGTCGATGTTTCTCTCTCATCGACGTTTCTAGCTCTCTATCTCTCTCCCTTCCTCTGTGTAAAATATCAATAAAAAATATTTTTTTAAAAAGATACTGCACTTCCATTTAATATATATATATATATATATATATATATATATATATATATATATATATATGAGACTGCCGAAACCGGTTTGGCTCAATGGATAGATCATCAGTCTTTACACAAAGAAAAACATGGATCCCCTGTCTTAACACATATGCTTTACGCACCTTTGTTCTTTTTGTATGCCCTCAAATGATGTTATAAATATCACCTCTGTAATCCGATGTATTTAAATGACAGTATAATCCAGGGTGTAAACAAACAAGGAACACTCCCTAAAAATCCAATTATTTTCTCTTTCCAACACTCAAAAGAAATTGAGAATTTGCCAATACTTGGGACTCTTTATCAAATTTACAAAAATTTTGTCAATCTTATCTGCAAAAAATAATTCTTGTGAACATAATTGCCTTCTCCCCATTGGTAATTAGAGTTTTTATCTGTTTCTGTTCTTTGCTCTTTAATTTTCTTTGCTATAAATAAGATCTTCAAAAATTGTTCATACTTTATTCCCTTTTCTATTACTTTTTTATCATAAGTATAGATTTTCATTGCATTCTAAATACAAATTACTTTATGAATAAAATGATATTAAAAGCTTATAGTAAATTCCCTTGGTGTTCTATAATATAACAGAAACACTCTAAGTGGTAGCACATACTAAAATATTTTTCTTGACCAAAAGGTGGTTTGTTTCCTTCTAGCCTCTGGTCATAGAATGCCCATCCATCAGATAGCACATAACTTTACACCATTTTTATTTCTATTTAAAGACATCTTAGTTATTATATATTGTTTATTTATGAACATTAAATTCATGCCCAATAACCCTAGAGCTCATCCCTTAAGGAAGCTTATCTAACAGATAGAATATGTCCATAAGGCATATCCCCGTGCTTTGGCACCCGAATGCCAAAAATCTGGCATAAAAGGCCATGGAAAAGACACTTACTTGCTGTTTGAGCTTCTTTTTATTTAAACTCTGCTTGGAATATCCAACTGGCTGCATGCAAATTTCTCCATCACAGTCCAAGTCCAAGAATGGCTGGAAAAATCACATGAACGTTTGTTTTAGGATTACAAATAAATTCACTGAATAAGCAAAATTTCTAATACAGATTCTGTAAATAAGGGGAAGGCCTGATTGTACTTTTGGTATGCCATATCTTCATGATTGTGTATGAAAATAACAAAAGAAAAGCAATTTGGGGAGGGGATATCCTAATAGGTTATTTTAAATAAGAATGTTTTTATTAACTTTCAGAGAGAGAGGAAGACAGAAGCATGACTGTTCATCTTTGTCTCTGATAATCTCACATTGTGTCCAGTGCCACTTCTTGGGAAGCCTTATATTTGTTGGGATCTGTTTCAAAGTTTTCAAATAGAGCCTGGAACTGAAGATTTTAACGGAATAGCAAAGAAGACCTTTGTGAGTTTTTTTTTCTCATTAATTGACTCGTTTGTACTTTAGAATAATGAATATGAAGATTCTTACATGCATAAATTATGTGAAACATTTCAGGTTTCTTATTATTTCCATAATTAGAGAAATCTGTTTTATGACCTAAAAAACACCTACTGGCAATATGGTACTTAAATTATAAAATAATAATAATAAAATAACTTATTATAGCATATATCAATACATTACAACTGCTTCAATTCCAGATATTTGGAATATGGATGTCATTTCAATTAACTAAAAAAGCTACTTCTCTAGTTAGAGAAGATCCCAGAGAGTTAAGTTGAAAATTTTGTAATAAGATAAAGTAGGCATTTTTTGAATTATTTACTTAAAAATAAAAACTTATTTATTCTAAATTCCATACTCACCAGAGTCTACTATGAGTTCTATCAACTCTGTAAGTTCTGTCGATGGCAGGGTCAATAGGAATTCTCTTCGTATGACTGGTAGCTCCAACTTTAGTCAATCTACCCTGGAGAAGTGTCTTGTGCTCTGCACAGTTTGGTTTTATATGATTCCCCTTACCTCAAGCCACACCCACTTGCTGGCATTGGCTTAAATCTACAAAAGGAAGTGCCCACCTTAAGTGGATTATACAGATTATACTCTGATATCTAATTAGGGTTTCAACACATAGAAAACAACATGTGGGGGCTGACAGCCTAACAGAATGTAAATGTGTTTTGCTGTAAGATACATGAAACATTTCAATATCAGCTACAGTATTAACTATAGTCACTATCTTACATATCCTGTAGAGAATTCTTATTAACACATTTGCCATGCTACCTGCATTTGTTGAAACCCACCACAAGTTAACAAGTTACTGATGCCACCTCCATATTAATGTCCTTAATAGCCATCCATATATCTTTTTAGTGAAGTGCCTTTAAAACTCCTCTCAATTGCACAATTATCATTGGATTTTTGGTCTTATTTTGAATTGTGGGAGTTTTTTTTAATACAATCCTTAATGAGATATATGTATTAAAAATATGTTTCTTTCTGTCTATGGATTACCTTTTGTTTTATTAAAACATTTAAAAAGTGAATCAAAGCCCTAGGAAGTGTAGGGATGATGGGCAAGAAATATATTTCATCTTGTCTATCTAATCAGGTCCCGGGCCACACACACACAAACATATGCATGGACACACAGCTGCTCGCTTGTGACTGAGATTCCATAGTCCTTTCCTGGTTGCTTCAGAATGGAGGAGCCAGGGTGGAAGCAACCTGTCAGGATCTTGGCTTGCTCTGACCTGATTTGTGGTCCAGAATGTCAGCATTGTCAACTGACACTCATCTCATCTATACTTAGGGATTCAACACCCCCACTTGAGAATGGCCAGACCACCTGGAGGTTACTGAAAAGAGTTAGGGGGCTGATACTATCTATGCCTGGAGAGTTATGAAGGTTGTTGGTAGTATTTGCATATAGGATATAAACAATCTTTCAGTTTAAAGAGGCTAATCTGTCATCTATTATTAGTTAGTACTAATGGAATACAGTTATCTATTTTTCTTGATATCAAGTGGGAGTAGTAATAATTCAAGTTGCTCTTTGTGTTTTCCTATTTTTAATCCTCCCCTAAGGATATCTTCACATTTATATTTTAGAAAGTCACAAAGATATTTTTCTATTGATTTTTAGAGAGAGGGGAAGAGAAAGAAAAGAACAGAAAAATATCTATGTGGGAGAACACATCAATTTGTTGCCATCTGCTTGGGCCCCAACCAGGACCCTGGCCTGGGATGAGCCAAGATCCCAGGTATGTGCCTTTTACCTGAATCACATTCCCTACTAACTCACTCTGCAATCCAATACTCTATCCACTGAATCAAACCAGCTAAGGCGTTTGTTTGTTTGTTTGTTTGTTTTTTACTTTTGAAAAATATTTTATTATATGTCCAAGTCCATCTACTGAAAAATATTGAGTATATCAAGCTGAAGTAAGTCCCTGGATCCCAGCAGAGCCATTAAGGGAATGTTCGTCTCTGAAATCTAGCCCAGGGGCAATGAAACTGTGGTCCAGGGTAGCTCACTGCCAAGTTTAAAAGGTTAGGTACCGTCCCTGGTTCCAGCATCTAGCTACAAGTGGAGTCCCTGCTCCATGAAATCCACTTCAAAACCTAGATGGGGGTGACCTTGCAGCAAACCAGAGAAATTCCCATTTCCCTGAGTCTGTCCTGCAAAGGAGTTACCTGTAAGTGGAGCCAGAGGAACAGAGAACCCAGCTCCTGCAGGGTCAACACCCCTGACACTAGCTCCTGGGACTTGTGTGAGGAAACAGCTGACATTGCTGAGAAAATCCCATAGGCTCCAGTAACCCTGGAAAGCTTCAGGAGCAGCCATGGCCGAGGGAAAAGGAGGGACTTTAGGGAGTAAAAGGAGAGGTTGTTCAGGAGCTTACAAAAAGCCAGGTGTAGAAGGCACTGGAGGAAGCAAGGAGTCTTGGAGGCTCCTCAGGAGACTGTACTCATTATATTCTCAAAGGGTAAAGCTAAGGGAGAATATATGTAATTGCCAATACTACAGTGTTTTATGTGGTATAGCTCTACAGTACTATATCAAGTCCTTTCTCTACAAAATTTTCATGATGATTCTCCCATATTCTTTTCTTCCATGTCAAGTTAATGAATCAGTATCTTTAGTTCTCTCAAAATTTACTACTAGAGGTCTTCTGTTTACTCATAACTCCCAGAAATCCTAAAGCTTTTTTATAAACGTTTTTTAATAGTGGAGAATATTTTGTCTTTTCTTTTTTTCTTTTTAAGAAAAAAGAGGAAACTGAATTGAAATTTCAAGCTAAATTTTTAAAATCAAAATCAAAATCCTGGAGCATACATGAGGATAAAGTGTCAGAGAGACAAGTATTCACTGCCACAGAACCTCCTACAGACATGCTCCCTGAGCACATCTCCCAGGCACCATTAGGTCAAAGCCATTGCTTTGTTCATCCCTTGTCCACAAGAGGACAGCAGAGAGCCAATCGTTTCTTCACTTGAAAGCTTTCCACAAATATTAAAAAAAAAGTTTATAATGACAAAGTGAAGTCCCAGCTGATCTTTTCTCAACCCCATTCTATGTAGTCAGCACCAATGAATGGTGGGTTTGGCATTCAAAAGAGGACCTCACATGTCTTCAGAGGACACATGGGGTAATTATCACAGCAGCAAGGCATCTGTGGACACATTCAGAGGCTGGCCCTCTCCTTTTACTTTTTAGTCTTACTTAACTGGAACGACAAACAGGATCAATTTGATAAATAAACTCAGTCACAGTTAAGGCTAAAAAGTTAGCCTTAAAATATGAGAGACTGCCGAAACCGGTTTGGCTCAGTGGTAGAGCATCAGTCTGCAGACTGAGAGGTCCCAGGTTCGATTCCAGTCAAGGGCATGTACCTTGGCTGCGGGCATATCCCCGGTGGGGGGTGTGCAAGAGGCAGCTGGTCGATGTTTCTCTCTCATCGACGTTTCTAGCTCTCTATCTCTCTCCCTTCCTCTGTGTAAAATATCAATAAAAAATATTTTTTTAAAAAGATACTGCACTTCCATTTAATATATATATATATATATATATATATATATATATATATATATATATGAGACTGCCGAAACCGGTTTGGCTCAATGGATAGATCATCAGTCTTTACACAAAGAAAAACATGGATCCCCTGTCTTAACACATATGCTTTACGCACCTTTGTTCTTTTTGTATGCCCTCAAATGATGTTATAAATATCACCTCTGTAATCCGATGTATTTAAATGACAGTATAATCCAGGGTGTAAACAAACAAGGAACACTCCCTAAAAATCCAATTATTTTCTCTTTCCAACACTCAAAAGAAATTGAGAATTTGCCAATACTTGGGACTCTTTATCAAATTTACAAAAATTTTGTCAATCTTATCTGCAAAAAATAATTCTTGTGAACATAATTGCCTTCTCCCCATTGGTAATTAGAGTTTTTATCTGTTTCTGTTCTTTGCTCTTTAATTTTCTTTGCTATAAATAAGATCTTCAAAAATTGTTCATACTTTATTCCCTTTTCTATTACTTTTTTATCATAAGTATAGATTTTCATTGCATTCTAAATACAAATTACTTTATGAATAAAATGATATTAAAAGCTTATAGTAAATTCCCTTGGTGTTCTATAATATAACAGAAACACTCTAAGTGGTAGCACATACTAAAATATTTTTCTTGACCAAAAGGTGGTTTGTTTCCTTCTAGCCTCTGGTCATAGAATGCCCATCCATCAGATAGCACATAACTTTACACCATTTTTATTTCTATTTAAAGACATCTTAGTTATTATATATTGTTTATTTATGAACATTAAATTCATGCCCAATAACCCTAGAGCTCATCCCTTAAGGAAGCTTATCTAACAGATAGAATATGTCCATAAGGCATATCCCCGTGCTTTGGCACCCGAATGCCAAAAATCTGGCATAAAAGGCCATGGAAAAGACACTTACTTGCTGTTTGAGCTTCTTTTTATTTAAACTCTGCTTGGAATATCCAACTGGCTGCATGCAAATTTCTCCATCACAGTCCAAGTCCAAGAATGGCTGGAAAAATCACATGAACGTTTGTTTTAGGATTACAAATAAATTCACTGAATAAGCAAAATTTCTAATACAGATTCTGTAAATAAGGGGAAGGCCTGATTGTACTTTTGGTATGCCATATCTTCATGATTGTGTATGAAAATAACAAAAGAAAAGCAATTTGGGGAGGGGATATCCTAATAGGTTATTTTAAATAAGAATGTTTTTATTAACTTTCAGAGAGAGAGGAAGACAGAAGCATGACTGTTCATCTTTGTCTCTGATAATCTCACATTGTGTCCAGTGCCACTTCTTGGGAAGCCTTATATTTGTTGGGATCTGTTTCAAAGTTTTCAAATAGAGCCTGGAACTGAAGATTTTAACGGAATAGCAAAGAAGACCTTTGTGAGTTTTTTTTTCTCATTAATTGACTCGTTTGTACTTTAGAATAATGAATATGAAGATTCTTACATGCATAAATTATGTGAAACATTTCAGGTTTCTTATTATTTCCATAATTAGAGAAATCTGTTTTATGACCTAAAAAACACCTACTGGCAATATGGTACTTAAATTATAAAATAATAATAATAAAATAACTTATTATAGCATATATCAATACATTACAACTGCTTCAATTCCAGATATTTGGAATATGGATGTCATTTCAATTAACTAAAAAAGCTACTTCTCTAGTTAGAGAAGATCCCAGAGAGTTAAGTTGAAAATTTTGTAATAAGATAAAGTAGGCATTTTTTGAATTATTTACTTAAAAATAAAAACTTATTTATTCTAAATTCCATACTCACCAGAGTCTACTATGAGTTCTATCAACTCTGTAAGTTCTGTCGATGGCAGGGTCAATAGGAATTCTCTTCGTATGACTGGTAGCTCCAACTTTAGTCAATCTACCCTGGAGAAGTGTCTTGTGCTCTGCACAGTTTGGTTTTATATGATTCCCCTTACCTCAAGCCACACCCACTTGCTGGCATTGGCTTAAATCTACAAAAGGAAGTGCCCACCTTAAGTGGATTATACAGATTATACTCTGATATCTAATTAGGGTTTCAACACATAGAAAACAACATGTGGGGGCTGACAGCCTAACAGAATGTAAATGTGTTTTGCTGTAAGATACATGAAACATTTCAATATCAGCTACAGTATTAACTATAGTCACTATCTTACATATCCTGTAGAGAATTCTTATTAACACATTTGCCATGCTACCTGCATTTGTTGAAACCCACCACAAGTTAACAAGTTACTGATGCCACCTCCATATTAATGTCCTTAATAGCCATCCATATATCTTTTTAGTGAAGTGCCTTTAAAACTCCTCTCAATTGCACAATTATCATTGGATTTTTGGTCTTATTTTGAATTGTGGGAGTTTTTTTTAATACAATCCTTAATGAGATATATGTATTAAAAATATGTTTCTTTCTGTCTATGGATTACCTTTTGTTTTATTAAAACATTTAAAAAGTGAATCAAAGCCCTAGGAAGTGTAGGGATGATGGGCAAGAAATATATTTCATCTTGTCTATCTAATCAGGTCCCGGGCCACACACACACAAACATATGCATGGACACACAGCTGCTCGCTTGTGACTGAGATTCCATAGTCCTTTCCTGGTTGCTTCAGAATGGAGGAGCCAGGGTGGAAGCAACCTGTCAGGATCTTGGCTTGCTCTGACCTGATTTGTGGTCCAGAATGTCAGCATTGTCAACTGACACTCATCTCATCTATACTTAGGGATTCAACACCCCCACTTGAGAATGGCCAGACCACCTGGAGGTTACTGAAAAGAGTTAGGGGGCTGATACTATCTATGCCTGGAGAGTTATGAAGGTTGTTGGTAGTATTTGCATATAGGATATAAACAATCTTTCAGTTTAAAGAGGCTAATCTGTCATCTATTATTAGTTAGTACTAATGGAATACAGTTATCTATTTTTCTTGATATCAAGTGGGAGTAGTAATAATTCAAGTTGCTCTTTGTGTTTTCCTATTTTTAATCCTCCCCTAAGGATATCTTCACATTTATATTTTAGAAAGTCACAAAGATATTTTTCTATTGATTTTTAGAGAGAGGGGAAGAGAAAGAAAAGAACAGAAAAATATCTATGTGGGAGAACACATCAATTTGTTGCCATCTGCTTGGGCCCCAACCAGGACCCTGGCCTGGGATGAGCCAAGATCCCAGGTATGTGCCTTTTACCTGAATCACATTCCCTACTAACTCACTCTGCAATCCAATACTCTATCCACTGAATCAAACCAGCTAAGGCGTTTGTTTGTTTGTTTGTTTGTTTTTTACTTTTGAAAAATATTTTATTATATGTCCAAGTCCATCTACTGAAAAATATTGAGTATATCAAGCTGAAGTAAGTCCCTGGATCCCAGCAGAGCCATTAAGGGAATGTTCGTCTCTGAAATCTAGCCCAGGGGCAATGAAACTGTGGTCCAGGGTAGCTCACTGCCAAGTTTAAAAGGTTAGCTACTGTCCCTGGTTCCAGCATCTAGCTACAAGTGGAGTCCCTGCTCCATGAAATCCACTTCAAAACCTAGATGGGGGTGACCTTGCAGCAAACCAGAGAAATTCCCATTTCCCTGAATCTGTCCTGCAAAGGAGTTACCTGTAAGTGGAGCCAGAGGAACAGAGAACCCAGCTCCTGCAGGGTCAACACCCCTGACACTAGCTCCTGGGAATTGTGTGAGGAAACAGCTGACATTGCTGAGAAAATCCCATAGGCTCCAGTAACCCTGGAAAGCTTCAGGAGCAGCCATGGCCGAGGGAAAAGGAGGGACTTTAGGGAGTAAAAGGAGAGGTTGTTCAGGAGCTTACAAAAAGCCAGGTGTAGAAGGCACTGGAGGAAGCAAGGAGTCTTGGAGGCTCCTCAGGAGACTGTACTCATTATATTCTCAAAGGGTAAAGCTAAGGGAGAATATATGTAATTGCCAATACTACAGTGTTTTATGTGGTATAGCTCTACAGTACTATATCAAGTCCTTTCTCTACAAAATTTTCATGATGATTCTCCCATATTCTTTTCTTCCATGTCAAGTTAATGAATCAGTATCTTTAGTTCTCTCAAAATTTACTACTAGAGGTCTTCTGTTTACTCATAACTCCCAGAAATCCTAAAGCTTTTTTATAAACGTTTTTTAATAGTGGAGAATATTTTGTCTTTTCTTTTTTTCTTTTTAAGAAAAAAGAGGAAACTGAATTGAAATTTCAAGCTAAATTTTTAAAATCAAAATCAAAATCCTGGAGCATACATGAGGATAAAGTGTCAGAGAGACAAGTATTCACTGCCACAGAACCTCCTACAGACATGCTCCCTGAGCACATCTCCCAGGCACCATTAGGTCAAAGCCATTGCTTTGTTCATCCCTTGTCCACAAGAGGACAGCAGAGAGCCAATCGTTTCTTCACTTGAAAGCTTTCCACAAATATTAAAAAAAAAGTTTATAATGACAAAGTGAAGTCCCAGCTGATCTTTTCTCAACCCCATTCTATGTAGTCAGCACCAATGAATGGTGGGTTTGGCATTCAAAAGAGGACCTCACATGTCTTCAGAGGACACATGGGGTAATTATCACAGCAGCAAGGCATCTGTGGACACATTCAGAGGCTGGCCCTCTCCTTTTACTTTTTAGTCTTACTTAACTGGAACGACAAACAGGATCAATTTGATAAATAAACTCAGTCACAGTTAAGGCTAAAAAGTTAGCCTTAAAATATGAGAGACTGCCGAAACCGGTTTGGCTCAGTGGTAGAGCATCAGTCTGCAGACTGAGAGGTCCCAGGTTCGATTCCAGTCAAGGGCATGTACCTTGGCTGCGGGCATATCCCCGGTGGGGGGTGTGCAAGAGGCAGCTGGTCGATGTTTCTCTCTCATCGACGTTTCTAGCTCTCTATCTCTCTCCCTTCCTCTGTGTAAAATATCAATAAAAAATATTTTTTTAAAAAGATACTGCACTTCCATTTAATATATATATATATATATATATATATATATATATATATATATATGAGACTGCCGAAACCGGTTTGGCTCAATGGATAGATCATCAGTCTTTACACAAAGAAAAACATGGATCCCCTGTCTTAACACATATGCTTTACGCACCTTTGTTCTTTTTGTATGCCCTCAAATGATGTTATAAATATCACCTCTGTAATCCGATGTATTTAAATGACAGTATAATCCAGGGTGTAAACAAACAAGGAACACTCCCTAAAAATCCAATTATTTTCTCTTTCCAACACTCAAAAGAAATTGAGAATTTGCCAATACTTGGGACTCTTTATCAAATTTACAAAAATTTTGTCAATCTTATCTGCAAAAAATAATTCTTGTGAACATAATTGCCTTCTCCCCATTGGTAATTAGAGTTTTTATCTGTTTCTGTTCTTTGCTCTTTAATTTTCTTTGCTATAAATAAGATCTTCAAAAATTGTTCATACTTTATTCCCTTTTCTATTACTTTTTTATCATAAGTATAGATTTTCATTGCATTCTAAATACAAATTACTTTATGAATAAAATGATATTAAAAGCTTATAGTAAATTCCCTTGGTGTTCTATAATATAACAGAAACACTCTAAGTGGTAGCACATACTAAAATATTTTTCTTGACCAAAAGGTGGTTTGTTTCCTTCTAGCCTCTGGTCATAGAATGCCCATCCATCAGATAGCACATAACTTTACACCATTTTTATTTCTATTTAAAGACATCTTAGTTATTATATATTGTTTATTTATGAACATTAAATTCATGCCCAATAACCCTAGAGCTCATCCCTTAAGGAAGCTTATCTAACAGATAGAATATGTCCATAAGGCATATCCCCGTGCTTTGGCACCCGAATGCCAAAAATCTGGCATAAAAGGCCATGGAAAAGACACTTACTTGCTGTTTGAGCTTCTTTTTATTTAAACTCTGCTTGGAATATCCAACTGGCTGCATGCAAATTTCTCCATCACAGTCCAAGTCCAAGAATGGCTGGAAAAATCACATGAACGTTTGTTTTAGGATTACAAATAAATTCACTGAATAAGCAAAATTTCTAATACAGATTCTGTAAATAAGGGGAAGGCCTGATTGTACTTTTGGTATGCCATATCTTCATGATTGTGTATGAAAATAACAAAAGAAAAGCAATTTGGGGAGGGGATATCCTAATAGGTTATTTTAAATAAGAATGTTTTTATTAACTTTCAGAGAGAGAGGAAGACAGAAGCATGACTGTTCATCTTTGTCTCTGATAATCTCACATTGTGTCCAGTGCCACTTCTTGGGAAGCCTTATATTTGTTGGGATCTGTTTCAAAGTTTTCAAATAGAGCCTGGAACTGAAGATTTTAACGGAATAGCAAAGAAGACCTTTGTGAGTTTTTTTTTCTCATTAATTGACTCGTTTGTACTTTAGAATAATGAATATGAAGATTCTTACATGCATAAATTATGTGAAACATTTCAGGTTTCTTATTATTTCCATAATTAGAGAAATCTGTTTTATGACCTAAAAAACACCTACTGGCAATATGGTACTTAAATTATAAAATAATAATAATAAAATAACTTATTATAGCATATATCAATACATTACAACTGCTTCAATTCCAGATATTTGGAATATGGATGTCATTTCAATTAACTAAAAAAGCTACTTCTCTAGTTAGAGAAGATCCCAGAGAGTTAAGTTGAAAATTTTGTAATAAGATAAAGTAGGCATTTTTTGAATTATTTACTTAAAAATAAAAACTTATTTATTCTAAATTCCATACTCACCAGAGTCTACTATGAGTTCTATCAACTCTGTAAGTTCTGTCGATGGCAGGGTCAATAGGAATTCTCTTCGTATGACTGGTAGCTCCAACTTTAGTCAATCTACCCTGGAGAAGTGTCTTGTGCTCTGCACAGTTTGGTTTTATATGATTCCCCTTACCTCAAGCCACACCCACTTGCTGGCATTGGCTTAAATCTACAAAAGGAAGTGCCCACCTTAAGTGGATTATACAGATTATACTCTGATATCTAATTAGGGTTTCAACACATAGAAAACAACATGTGGGGGCTGACAGCCTAACAGAATGTAAATGTGTTTTGCTGTAAGATACATGAAACATTTCAATATCAGCTACAGTATTAACTATAGTCACTATCTTACATATCCTGTAGAGAATTCTTATTAACACATTTGCCATGCTACCTGCATTTGTTGAAACCCACCACAAGTTAACAAGTTACTGATGCCACCTCCATATTAATGTCCTTAATAGCCATCCATATATCTTTTTAGTGAAGTGCCTTTAAAACTCCTCTCAATTGCACAATTATCATTGGATTTTTGGTCTTATTTTGAATTGTGGGAGTTTTTTTTAATACAATCCTTAATGAGATATATGTATTAAAAATATGTTTCTTTCTGTCTATGGATTACCTTTTGTTTTATTAAAACATTTAAAAAGTGAATCAAAGCCCTAGGAAGTGTAGGGATGATGGGCAAGAAATATATTTCATCTTGTCTATCTAATCAGGTCCCGGGCCACACACACACAAACATATGCATGGACACACAGCTGCTCGCTTGTGACTGAGATTCCATAGTCCTTTCCTGGTTGCTTCAGAATGGAGGAGCCAGGGTGGAAGCAACCTGTCAGGATCTTGGCTTGCTCTGACCTGATTTGTGGTCCAGAATGTCAGCATTGTCAACTGACACTCATCTCATCTATACTTAGGGATTCAACACCCCCACTTGAGAATGGCCAGACCACCTGGAGGTTACTGAAAAGAGTTAGGGGGCTGATACTATCTATGCCTGGAGAGTTATGAAGGTTGTTGGTAGTATTTGCATATAGGATATAAACAATCTTTCAGTTTAAAGAGGCTAATCTGTCATCTATTATTAGTTAGTACTAATGGAATACAGTTATCTATTTTTCTTGATATCAAGTGGGAGTAGTAATAATTCAAGTTGCTCTTTGTGTTTTCCTATTTTTAATCCTCCCCTAAGGATATCTTCACATTTATATTTTAGAAAGTCACAAAGATATTTTTCTATTGATTTTTAGAGAGAGGGGAAGAGAAAGAAAAGAACAGAAAAATATCTATGTGGGAGAACACATCAATTTGTTGCCATCTGCTTGGGCCCCAACCAGGACCCTGGCCTGGGATGAGCCAAGATCCCAGGTATGTGCCTTTTACCTGAATCACATTCCCTACTAACTCACTCTGCAATCCAATACTCTATCCACTGAATCAAACCAGCTAAGGCGTTTGTTTGTTTGTTTGTTTGTTTTTTACTTTTGAAAAATATTTTATTATATGTCCAAGTCCATCTACTGAAAAATATTGAGTATATCAAGCTGAAGTAAGTCCCTGGATCCCAGCAGAGCCATTAAGGGAATGTTCGTCTCTGAAATCTAGCCCAGGGGCAATGAAACTGTGGTCCAGGGTAGCTCACTGCCAAGTTTAAAAGGTTAGGTACCGTCCCTGGTTCCAGCATCTAGCTACAAGTGGAGTCCCTGCTCCATGAAATCCACTTCAAAACCTAGATGGGGGTGACCTTGCAGCAAACCAGAGAAATTCCCATTTCCCTGAGTCTGTCCTGCAAAGGAGTTACCTGTAAGTGGAGCCAGAGGAACAGAGAACCCAGCTCTTGCAGGGTCAACACCCCTGACACTAGCTCCTGGGACTTGTGTGAGGAAACAGCTGACATTGCTGAGAAAATCCCATAGGCTCCAGTAACCCTGGAAAGCTTCAGGAGCAGCCATGGCCGAGGGAAAAGGAGGGACTTTAGGGAGTAAAAGGAGAGGTTGTTCAGGAGCTTACAAAAAGCCAGGTGTAGAAGGCACTGGAGGAAGCAAGGAGTCTTGGAGGCTCCTCAGGAGACTGTACTCATTATATTCTCAAAGGGTAAAGCTAAGGGAGAATATATGTAATTGCCAATACTACAGTGTTTTATGTGGTATAGCTCTACAGTACTATATCAAGTCCTTTCTCTACAAAATTTTCATGATGATTCTCCCATATTCTTTTCTTCCATGTCAAGTTAATGAATCAGTATCTTTAGTTCTCTCAAAATTTACTACTAGAGGTCTTCTGTTTACTCATAACTCCCAGAAATCCTAAAGCTTTTTTATAAACGTTTTTTAATAGTGGAGAATATTTTGTCTTTTCTTTTTTTCTTTTTAAGAAAAAAGAGGAAACTGAATTGAAATTTCAAGCTAAATTTTTAAAATCAAAATCAAAATCCTGGAGCATACATGAGGATAAAGTGTCAGAGAGACAAGTATTCACTGCCACAGAACCTCCTACAGACATGCTCCCTGAGCACATCTCCCAGGCACCATTAGGTCAAAGCCATTGCTTTGTTCATCCCTTGTCCACAAGAGGACAGCAGAGAGCCAATCGTTTCTTCACTTGAAAGCTTTCCACAAATATTAAAAAAAAAGTTTATAATGACAAAGTGAAGTCCCAGCTGATCTTTTCTCAACCCCATTCTATGTAGTCAGCACCAATGAATGGTGGGTTTGGCATTCAAAAGAGGACCTCACATGTCTTCAGAGGACACATGGGGTAATTATCACAGCAGCAAGGCATCTGTGGACACATTCAGAGGCTGGCCCTCTCCTTTTACTTTTTAGTCTTACTTAACTGGAACGACAAACAGGATCAATTTGATAAATAAACTCAGTCACAGTTAAGGCTAAAAAGTTAGCCTTAAAATATGAGAGACTGCCGAAACCGGTTTGGCTCAGTGGTAGAGCATCAGTCTGCAGACTGAGAGGTCCCAGGTTCGATTCCAGTCAAGGGCATGTACCTTGGCTGCGGGCATATCCCCGGTGGGGGGTGTGCAAGAGGCAGCTGGTCGATGTTTCTCTCTCATCGACGTTTCTAGCTCTCTATCTCTCTCCCTTCCTCTGTGTAAAATATCAATAAAAAATATTTTTTTAAAAAGATACTGCACTTCCATTTAATATATATATATATATATATATATATATATATATATATATATATATATGAGACTGCCGAAACCGGTTTGGCTCAATGGATAGATCATCAGTCTTTACACAAAGAAAAACATGGATCCCCTGTCTTAACACATATGCTTTACGCACCTTTGTTCTTTTTGTATGCCCTCAAATGATGTTATAAATATCACCTCTGTAATCCGATGTATTTAAATGACAGTATAATCCAGGGTGTAAACAAACAAGGAACACTCCCTAAAAATCCAATTATTTTCTCTTTCCAACACTCAAAAGAAATTGAGAATTTGCCAATACTTGGGACTCTTTATCAAATTTACAAAAATTTTGTCAATCTTATCTGCAAAAAATAATTCTTGTGAACATAATTGCCTTCTCCCCATTGGTAATTAGAGTTTTTATCTGTTTCTGTTCTTTGCTCTTTAATTTTCTTTGCTATAAATAAGATCTTCAAAAATTGTTCATACTTTATTCCCTTTTCTATTACTTTTTTATCATAAGTATAGATTTTCATTGCATTCTAAATACAAATTACTTTATGAATAAAATGATATTAAAAGCTTATAGTAAATTCCCTTGGTGTTCTATAATATAACAGAAACACTCTAAGTGGTAGCACATACTAAAATATTTTTCTTGACCAAAAGGTGGTTTGTTTCCTTCTAGCCTCTGGTCATAGAATGCCCATCCATCAGATAGCACATAACTTTACACCATTTTTATTTCTATTTAAAGACATCTTAGTTATTATATATTGTTTATTTATGAACATTAAATTCATGCCCAATAACCCTAGAGCTCATCCCTTAAGGAAGCTTATCTAACAGATAGAATATGTCCATAAGGCATATCCCCGTGCTTTGGCACCCGAATGCCAAAAATCTGGCATAAAAGGCCATGGAAAAGACACTTACTTGCTGTTTGAGCTTCTTTTTATTTAAACTCTGCTTGGAATATCCAACTGGCTGCATGCAAATTTCTCCATCACAGTCCAAGTCCAAGAATGGCTGGAAAAATCACATGAACGTTTGTTTTAGGATTACAAATAAATTCACTGAATAAGCAAAATTTCTAATACAGATTCTGTAAATAAGGGGAAGGCCTGATTGTACTTTTGGTATGCCATATCTTCATGATTGTGTATGAAAATAACAAAAGAAAAGCAATTTGGGGAGGGGATATCCTAATAGGTTATTTTAAATAAGAATGTTTTTATTAACTTTCAGAGAGAGAGGAAGACAGAAGCATGACTGTTCATCTTTGTCTCTGATAATCTCACATTGTGTCCAGTGCCACTTCTTGGGAAGCCTTATATTTGTTGGGATCTGTTTCAAAGTTTTCAAATAGAGCCTGGAACTGAAGATTTTAACGGAATAGCAAAGAAGACCTTTGTGAGTTTTTTTTTCTCATTAATTGACTCGTTTGTACTTTAGAATAATGAATATGAAGATTCTTACATGCATAAATTATGTGAAACATTTCAGGTTTCTTATTATTTCCATAATTAGAGAAATCTGTTTTATGACCTAAAAAACACCTACTGGCAATATGGTACTTAAATTATAAAATAATAATAATAAAATAACTTATTATAGCATATATCAATACATTACAACTGCTTCAATTCCAGATATTTGGAATATGGATGTCATTTCAATTAACTAAAAAAGCTACTTCTCTAGTTAGAGAAGATCCCAGAGAGTTAAGTTGAAAATTTTGTAATAAGATAAAGTAGGCATTTTTTGAATTATTTACTTAAAAATAAAAACTTATTTATTCTAAATTCCATACTCACCAGAGTCTACTATGAGTTCTATCAACTCTGTAAGTTCTGTCGATGGCAGGGTCAATAGGAATTCTCTTCGTATGACTGGTAGCTCCAACTTTAGTCAATCTACCCTGGAGAAGTGTCTTGTGCTCTGCACAGTTTGGTTTTATATGATTCCCCTTACCTCAAGCCACACCCACTTGCTGGCATTGGCTTAAATCTACAAAAGGAAGTGCCCACCTTAAGTGGATTATACAGATTATACTCTGATATCTAATTAGGGTTTCAACACATAGAAAACAACATGTGGGGGCTGACAGCCTAACAGAATGTAAATGTGTTTTGCTGTAAGATACATGAAACATTTCAATATCAGCTACAGTATTAACTATAGTCACTATCTTACATATCCTGTAGAGAATTCTTATTAACACATTTGCCATGCTACCTGCATTTGTTGAAACCCACCACAAGTTAACAAGTTACTGATGCCACCTCCATATTAATGTCCTTAATAGCCATCCATATATCTTTTTAGTGAAGTGCCTTTAAAACTCCTCTCAATTGCACAATTATCATTGGATTTTTGGTCTTATTTTGAATTGTGGGAGTTTTTTTTAATACAATCCTTAATGAGATATATGTATTAAAAATATGTTTCTTTCTGTCTATGGATTACCTTTTGTTTTATTAAAACATTTAAAAAGTGAATCAAAGCCCTAGGAAGTGTAGGGATGATGGGCAAGAAATATATTTCATCTTGTCTATCTAATCAGGTCCCGGGCCACACACACACAAACATATGCATGGACACACAGCTGCTCGCTTGTGACTGAGATTCCATAGTCCTTTCCTGGTTGCTTCAGAATGGAGGAGCCAGGGTGGAAGCAACCTGTCAGGATCTTGGCTTGCTCTGACCTGATTTGTGGTCCAGAATGTCAGCATTGTCAACTGACACTCATCTCATCTATACTTAGGGATTCAACACCCCCACTTGAGAATGGCCAGACCACCTGGAGGTTACTGAAAAGAGTTAGGGGGCTGATACTATCTATGCCTGGAGAGTTATGAAGGTTGTTGGTAGTATTTGCATATAGGATATAAACAATCTTTCAGTTTAAAGAGGCTAATCTGTCATCTATTATTAGTTAGTACTAATGGAATACAGTTATCTATTTTTCTTGATATCAAGTGGGAGTAGTAATAATTCAAGTTGCTCTTTGTGTTTTCCTATTTTTAATCCTCCCCTAAGGATATCTTCACATTTATATTTTAGAAAGTCACAAAGATATTTTTCTATTGATTTTTAGAGAGAGGGGAAGAGAAAGAAAAGAACAGAAAAATATCTATGTGGGAGAACACATCAATTTGTTGCCATCTGCTTGGGCCCCAACCAGGACCCTGGCCTGGGATGAGCCAAGATCCCAGGTATGTGCCTTTTACCTGAATCACATTCCCTACTAACTCACTCTGCAATCCAATACTCTATCCACTGAATCAAACCAGCTAAGGCGTTTGTTTGTTTGTTTGTTTGTTTTTTACTTTTGAAAAATATTTTATTATATGTCCAAGTCCATCTACTGAAAAATATTGAGTATATCAAGCTGAAGTAAGTCCCTGGATCCCAGCAGAGCCATTAAGGGAATGTTCGTCTCTGAAATCTAGCCCAGGGGCAATGAAACTGTGGTCCAGGGTAGCTCACTGCCAAGTTTAAAAGGTTAGCTACTGTCCCTGGTTCCAGCATCTAGCTACAAGTGGAGTCCCTGCTCCATGAAATCCACTTCAAAACCTAGATGGGGGTGACCTTGCAGCAAACCAGAGAAATTCCCATTTCCCTGAATCTGTCCTGCAAAGGAGTTACCTGTAAGTGGAGCCAGAGGAACAGAGAACCCAGCTCCTGCAGGGTCAACACCCCTGACACTAGCTCCTGGGAATTGTGTGAGGAAACAGCTGACATTGCTGAGAAAATCCCATAGGCTCCAGTAACCCTGGAAAGCTTCAGGAGCAGCCATGGCCGAGGGAAAAGGAGGGACTTTAGGGAGTAAAAGGAGAGGTTGTTCAGGAGCTTACAAAAAGCCAGGTGTAGAAGGCACTGGAGGAAGCAAGGAGTCTTGGAGGCTCCTCAGGAGACTGTACTCATTATATTCTCAAAGGGTAAAGCTAAGGGAGAATATATGTAATTGCCAATACTACAGTGTTTTATGTGGTATAGCTCTACAGTACTATATCAAGTCCTTTCTCTACAAAATTTTCATGATGATTCTCCCATATTCTTTTCTTCCATGTCAAGTTAATGAATCAGTATCTTTAGTTCTCTCAAAATTTACTACTAGAGGTCTTCTGTTTACTCATAACTCCCAGAAATCCTAAAGCTTTTTTATAAACGTTTTTTAATAGTGGAGAATATTTTGTCTTTTCTTTTTTTCTTTTTAAGAAAAAAGAGGAAACTGAATTGAAATTTCAAGCTAAATTTTTAAAATCAAAATCAAAATCCTGGAGCATACATGAGGATAAAGTGTCAGAGAGACAAGTATTCACTGCCACAGAACCTCCTACAGACATGCTCCCTGAGCACATCTCCCAGGCACCATTAGGTCAAAGCCATTGCTTTGTTCATCCCTTGTCCACAAGAGGACAGCAGAGAGCCAATCGTTTCTTCACTTGAAAGCTTTCCACAAATATTAAAAAAAAAGTTTATAATGACAAAGTGAAGTCCCAGCTGATCTTTTCTCAACCCCATTCTATGTAGTCAGCACCAATGAATGGTGGGTTTGGCATTCAAAAGAGGACCTCACATGTCTTCAGAGGACACATGGGGTAATTATCACAGCAGCAAGGCATCTGTGGACACATTCAGAGGCTGGCCCTCTCCTTTTACTTTTTAGTCTTACTTAACTGGAACGACAAACAGGATCAATTTGATAAATAAACTCAGTCACAGTTAAGGCTAAAAAGTTAGCCTTAAAATATGAGAGACTGCCGAAACCGGTTTGGCTCAGTGGTAGAGCATCAGTCTGCAGACTGAGAGGTCCCAGGTTCGATTCCAGTCAAGGGCATGTACCTTGGCTGCGGGCATATCCCCGGTGGGGGGTGTGCAAGAGGCAGCTGGTCGATGTTTCTCTCTCATCGACGTTTCTAGCTCTCTATCTCTCTCCCTTCCTCTGTGTAAAATATCAATAAAAAATATTTTTTTAAAAAGATACTGCACTTCCATTTAATATATATATATATATATATATATATATATATATATATATATATGAGACTGCCGAAACCGGTTTGGCTCAATGGATAGATCATCAGTCTTTACACAAAGAAAAACATGGATCCCCTGTCTTAACACATATGCTTTACGCACCTTTGTTCTTTTTGTATGCCCTCAAATGATGTTATAAATATCACCTCTGTAATCCGATGTATTTAAATGACAGTATAATCCAGGGTGTAAACAAACAAGGAACACTCCCTAAAAATCCAATTATTTTCTCTTTCCAACACTCAAAAGAAATTGAGAATTTGCCAATACTTGGGACTCTTTATCAAATTTACAAAAATTTTGTCAATCTTATCTGCAAAAAATAATTCTTGTGAACATAATTGCCTTCTCCCCATTGGTAATTAGAGTTTTTATCTGTTTCTGTTCTTTGCTCTTTAATTTTCTTTGCTATAAATAAGATCTTCAAAAATTGTTCATACTTTATTCCCTTTTCTATTACTTTTTTATCATAAGTATAGATTTTCATTGCATTCTAAATACAAATTACTTTATGAATAAAATGATATTAAAAGCTTATAGTAAATTCCCTTGGTGTTCTATAATATAACAGAAACACTCTAAGTGGTAGCACATACTAAAATATTTTTCTTGACCAAAAGGTGGTTTGTTTCCTTCTAGCCTCTGGTCATAGAATGCCCATCCATCAGATAGCACATAACTTTACACCATTTTTATTTCTATTTAAAGACATCTTAGTTATTATATATTGTTTATTTATGAACATTAAATTCATGCCCAATAACCCTAGAGCTCATCCCTTAAGGAAGCTTATCTAACAGATAGAATATGTCCATAAGGCATATCCCCGTGCTTTGGCACCCGAATGCCAAAAATCTGGCATAAAAGGCCATGGAAAAGACACTTACTTGCTGTTTGAGCTTCTTTTTATTTAAACTCTGCTTGGAATATCCAACTGGCTGCATGCAAATTTCTCCATCACAGTCCAAGTCCAAGAATGGCTGGAAAAATCACATGAACGTTTGTTTTAGGATTACAAATAAATTCACTGAATAAGCAAAATTTCTAATACAGATTCTGTAAATAAGGGGAAGGCCTGATTGTACTTTTGGTATGCCATATCTTCATGATTGTGTATGAAAATAACAAAAGAAAAGCAATTTGGGGAGGGGATATCCTAATAGGTTATTTTAAATAAGAATGTTTTTATTAACTTTCAGAGAGAGAGGAAGACAGAAGCATGACTGTTCATCTTTGTCTCTGATAATCTCACATTGTGTCCAGTGCCACTTCTTGGGAAGCCTTATATTTGTTGGGATCTGTTTCAAAGTTTTCAAATAGAGCCTGGAACTGAAGATTTTAACGGAATAGCAAAGAAGACCTTTGTGAGTTTTTTTTTCTCATTAATTGACTCGTTTGTACTTTAGAATAATGAATATGAAGATTCTTACATGCATAAATTATGTGAAACATTTCAGGTTTCTTATTATTTCCATAATTAGAGAAATCTGTTTTATGACCTAAAAAACACCTACTGGCAATATGGTACTTAAATTATAAAATAATAATAATAAAATAACTTATTATAGCATATATCAATACATTACAACTGCTTCAATTCCAGATATTTGGAATATGGATGTCATTTCAATTAACTAAAAAAGCTACTTCTCTAGTTAGAGAAGATCCCAGAGAGTTAAGTTGAAAATTTTGTAATAAGATAAAGTAGGCATTTTTTGAATTATTTACTTAAAAATAAAAACTTATTTATTCTAAATTCCATACTCACCAGAGTCTACTATGAGTTCTATCAACTCTGTAAGTTCTGTCGATGGCAGGGTCAATAGGAATTCTCTTCGTATGACTGGTAGCTCCAACTTTAGTCAATCTACCCTGGAGAAGTGTCTTGTGCTCTGCACAGTTTGGTTTTATATGATTCCCCTTACCTCAAGCCACACCCACTTGCTGGCATTGGCTTAAATCTACAAAAGGAAGTGCCCACCTTAAGTGGATTATACAGATTATACTCTGATATCTAATTAGGGTTTCAACACATAGAAAACAACATGTGGGGGCTGACAGCCTAACAGAATGTAAATGTGTTTTGCTGTAAGATACATGAAACATTTCAATATCAGCTACAGTATTAACTATAGTCACTATCTTACATATCCTGTAGAGAATTCTTATTAACACATTTGCCATGCTACCTGCATTTGTTGAAACCCACCACAAGTTAACAAGTTACTGATGCCACCTCCATATTAATGTCCTTAATAGCCATCCATATATCTTTTTAGTGAAGTGCCTTTAAAACTCCTCTCAATTGCACAATTATCATTGGATTTTTGGTCTTATTTTGAATTGTGGGAGTTTTTTTTAATACAATCCTTAATGAGATATATGTATTAAAAATATGTTTCTTTCTGTCTATGGATTACCTTTTGTTTTATTAAAACATTTAAAAAGTGAATCAAAGCCCTAGGAAGTGTAGGGATGATGGGCAAGAAATATATTTCATCTTGTCTATCTAATCAGGTCCCGGGCCACACACACACAAACATATGCATGGACACACAGCTGCTCGCTTGTGACTGAGATTCCATAGTCCTTTCCTGGTTGCTTCAGAATGGAGGAGCCAGGGTGGAAGCAACCTGTCAGGATCTTGGCTTGCTCTGACCTGATTTGTGGTCCAGAATGTCAGCATTGTCAACTGACACTCATCTCATCTATACTTAGGGATTCAACACCCCCACTTGAGAATGGCCAGACCACCTGGAGGTTACTGAAAAGAGTTAGGGGGCTGATACTATCTATGCCTGGAGAGTTATGAAGGTTGTTGGTAGTATTTGCATATAGGATATAAACAATCTTTCAGTTTAAAGAGGCTAATCTGTCATCTATTATTAGTTAGTACTAATGGAATACAGTTATCTATTTTTCTTGATATCAAGTGGGAGTAGTAATAATTCAAGTTGCTCTTTGTGTTTTCCTATTTTTAATCCTCCCCTAAGGATATCTTCACATTTATATTTTAGAAAGTCACAAAGATATTTTTCTATTGATTTTTAGAGAGAGGGGAAGAGAAAGAAAAGAACAGAAAAATATCTATGTGGGAGAACACATCAATTTGTTGCCATCTGCTTGGGCCCCAACCAGGACCCTGGCCTGGGATGAGCCAAGATCCCAGGTATGTGCCTTTTACCTGAATCACATTCCCTACTAACTCACTCTGCAATCCAATACTCTATCCACTGAATCAAACCAGCTAAGGCGTTTGTTTGTTTGTTTGTTTGTTTTTTACTTTTGAAAAATATTTTATTATATGTCCAAGTCCATCTACTGAAAAATATTGAGTATATCAAGCTGAAGTAAGTCCCTGGATCCCAGCAGAGCCATTAAGGGAATGTTCGTCTCTGAAATCTAGCCCAGGGGCAATGAAACTGTGGTCCAGGGTAGCTCACTGCCAAGTTTAAAAGGTTAGCTACTGTCCCTGGTTCCAGCATCTAGCTACAAGTGGAGTCCCTGCTCCATGAAATCCACTTCAAAACCTAGATGGGGGTGACCTTGCAGCAAACCAGAGAAATTCCCATTTCCCTGAATCTGTCCTGCAAAGGAGTTACCTGTAAGTGGAGCCAGAGGAACAGAGAACCCAGCTCCTGCAGGGTCAACACCCCTGACACTAGCTCCTGGGAATTGTGTGAGGAAACAGCTGACATTGCTGAGAAAATCCCATAGGCTCCAGTAACCCTGGAAAGCTTCAGGAGCAGCCATGGCCGAGGGAAAAGGAGGGACTTTAGGGAGTAAAAGGAGAGGTTGTTCAGGAGCTTACAAAAAGCCAGGTGTAGAAGGCACTGGAGGAAGCAAGGAGTCTTGGAGGCTCCTCAGGAGACTGTACTCATTATATTCTCAAAGGGTAAAGCTAAGGGAGAATATATGTAATTGCCAATACTACAGTGTTTTATGTGGTATAGCTCTACAGTACTATATCAAGTCCTTTCTCTACAAAATTTTCATGATGATTCTCCCATATTCTTTTCTTCCATGTCAAGTTAATGAATCAGTATCTTTAGTTCTCTCAAAATTTACTACTAGAGGTCTTCTGTTTACTCATAACTCCCAGAAATCCTAAAGCAGAAGAACACCCTGTAAACACATTGGGTGGTATGACTGGAGAGGAGAAGTGAGATATGGATATGGTGGCACAGCCTTGATGTCTGAGGGCAATTGTGGGATGCAAAAACTTCCCTGGGGGTGAATAGGATCAGGGCAGAAAGCTCAGAAGTACCAGGGAGCAGTGAGTGGAGGTGTGGGCTGCTAGGGGCTCTGGGTTCCTACTATATTCCAGTCCTGGTTATACCTCAGCCAATGGCAAAGCACTGATATGAAGAACCCAGGAAACATGGCCAGGAAGCCTTGGGAGGCTGATGGTGATTATGGCCTCATGTGGACAGGACAGAGCAGATCAGTGCAGAAGAGGGGCAGACATCAGTGACTGCAGAGGCCAATGAGCTGAGGTCTGTGTTCCTCACACAGCCTGGGGCTCAGGTTAGCTCCCATCAGTCCCCTCACCACAGCAAAATGCAGCAGCCAGGATACCAGGGTATGAGTGGGAGAAATGCCCAGAGGCCTGTGAGCCTGACTGAGGTGAAGAGCAGGAACCAGCAGGTGCCTGGAGAGTTCTCTCCTCCTCAGGCACTCTCCTTGGAGCTTGCCAGATACAAATCAGGAAACCAGTCCTCAGAAAAGGGGAGCTCAGGAAAGCCCTGCTCCCAGCAAGCACAGCTCTGGTGAGAGGTCACAAAGGGGACAGGCAAGCCCAGGATATGTGTGTCTGTCATTAAAACCTTAGTTTTCTTTTATCATCTTTATCGTTGAAAGTATTAAATATGCTTTTTTTTTACTCCCAATTGAACCCATCCAGCCCAAACCTGCCCATGCACCTGCCCCAGGCCTTCATCAGCCTATTGTCTATGTCCATGGGTTATGCATATATGCCTACTAGTTCTTTGGTTGATCATCACCTACCTAGGACCCTCCCCCCACTTCCCTTCAAGATACCACATTCTTTTTCATGCTTGTATTTCTCTGAAACCACTCTTTCCATCAGTTTATTTTGATTGATTAGATTCCACTTATGAGTGAGATCATGTTATACTTGCTTTCCTGAATGGCTTATTTTTCTCAGTATATTATTCTCCAGTACCCTCCAAGCTGTGTCAGAGAGTAAGAGATTCTACTATTTTTTTCCTGGTGCCCCACATTCCATGGTATAAATGTGCCACAGCTTTTTTATCCCCTCATCTACTGATGGGCACGTGGGCGTTTTCATAATCTTAGCTATTGTACACTATGCTGTTAGGAACCATGCATTCTTTATTGCTTCGGTTTCCTTAGGATATATTCTTTGAAGTCATATCACTGGGTCAAATGGCAGTTCCATATTTAATTGCAATGTCCATGAAGACAGGTAAACCAGTACATTTTCTCAAAAGTCATTATTGATTCTGAAATATGTATCAATACAGTCAGAAAAAAGAAGATTGAATCCTCATCTCTTTGCTGTACTCTCCTCCATCATTCAAGGTGCTCTGAGGGGCGCCTCTCACCTGTGTTCCTCAGCAGCCTCTTGCACGGAGCAGTGTCTGTGGGCCTCGTGCTCCTGAAGCTGGAGCAGTGCAAACAGCAGGCTCCTGTGGTCTTCACAGAAGATCTACTCTGTCTCTTTTTGCAGCCCACACCTATTGTCCTCAGAGCTCAGGAATTGTGGCATACTGGCTTTTCTGGCCATGAACACCAGATTTTTCAGGATAATATTGATTTTGAGGTTTTTCTGCTCTGATGGTTCCTGCACACAGGACAACAAGGATGGCTTTCTGCTTTCTCCCAGGATACATAGAGACATGAGCAACAGAAGCTGTGCCCACAGCCCATGGTGACTGGGTCTGTACAGTGATTCAGGCAGATGGCACAGGTGAGCTCTTTCTGGAAGCTTTGTTGGAGGTCTGAGTCCAATTTTCTGAGGGAAGACAATCAGGAGTTTATTCCTCTGCCCTGGAGACACAAAGGTGTAAGCAAAATGTGCGTCAGGTTGTGACTCAGTGACTCTGTGTCTAGAGCAGAACAGACTTGGTAGGCATGTGACACACATGGGAAGCAGACACAGGAAAGCTCCCACAACCTGGAGAAACCATTTTTAACTATTTAACCAACTCCATCCACTTCCCACACCCTTTGATTCTGCATAAAGAACAATCCCTCTTCTACTGACACCCTTCCTTTTCCAAATAACTTGAGTGTCAGGTGTTTTCCCAAATCTCTAGTTCCAGGTGCTGGGTCCTGAAGGCACCAATATCCCAGCTAACACTCAATGCCAGTCACTTGCTTGGCTCAAGATATTTCACTTTGATTTTCATTATGCCATGTAAGTTTAGGCAAATTATCTTTCATTATATAGCAGAACTATTTTTTTTTAATATTTTAATTTTGATGAAGGGCCAACTAATCTTTTGTTGTTGTTGTTGTTGTTGTTGTTGTTGTGTGTGTATATGTTTTACTTTATTTTATTTTGTGTGTGTGTGTGTGTGTGTGTGTGTGTGTGTGTGTGTTTTAATTGATTTCAAAGAGAACGGAGAGAGACAAAGAAACACTGATGAGAGACAAACATTGATTGGCTGCCTTCTACAAATCTCCCACTGGTGATGGAGCCCACACCCAGGGAAAGTGCCCTCACCAGGCATCCACACAGTGAGCTCTGGGGCATGGGGTGATGCCTAACCACTGATCCACACTGGCTGGTGGGATAATTTATATTTCCTTAATAAGTAAGATTCTTATACTTCATTGAAGAAAAGTTGGTGCTAGTAAAAAAGGAGGGAAATGGCCTTTGCCTTTATTTTGCACAATTATGTGTCCCCACTAGCTGGTAATATACTTTGGGAGTTAAAGACTTTTTAAAAATCATAACTATACAAACTTACTAACACCATTTACTTTATTTTTTTTTATTTTTTTTTATTATTTTTATTTTTATTTTTTTTAATAAATCTTTATTGTTCATATTATTACAAATGTTCCTCATCCCCCCCCACAATTGCTCCCCTACACCAAGTTTCCATTCAGTTCTCTGCCCTTTCCCCATCCCCCATTGTCCTCAATCATAGGTGCAGTTTATGTTCAGTCTCTTCCCGTCCCGCCCCATTCTTCCGAGAATCATCAGTCCACTCCCCTTCCATACCTCTGATTCTATTATATTCACCAGTTAATATTGTTCATCATGATTTTTACTTCCCTTGGTTTTTAGACTCACTTGTTGATAGTTACGTGTTTGTTTATAATTTTTATCTTTATTTTCTTCCTCTTCCTAAAGAACCCCTTTTAGCAATTCATATAATTCTGGCTTGGCAGTGATGAATTCCTTTAGCTTAAATTTATTTGTGAAGCTCTTTATCTGGCCTTCGATTCTGAGAGATAGCTTTGCTGGGTAGAGTATTTTTGGCTGTAGGTTCTTGTTATTCATCACCTTGAATATTTCTTGCCATTCCCGTCTGGCCTGCATGGTTTCTGTTGAGAAATCAGCTGACAGTCGAATGGGTGCCCCTTTATAGGTAACTACCTGCTTTTGTCTTGCTGCTTTTAATATTCTCTCTTTGTCTTTAGCTCTTGGAATTTTAATTATGATGTGTCTTGGTGTGGTTCTTTTTGGATTCCTTTTGTTTGGGGTTCTGTGTGCTTCCTGTACGTGTAAGTCTATTTCTTTCCCCAGGTGGGGGAAGTTTTCTGTCACTATTTCTTTCAATATGTTTTCGGTATCTTGCTCTCTGTCATCTTCTGGGATGCCCATAATTCTGATGTTGTTTCGCTTGAAGTTGTCCCAGAGGTTTCTCACACCATCTTCAACTCTCTGGATTCTCTTGTCTTGCTTCTGCGGAGGAGTGTCCTCTGGCTCTTTGTGTTCCAAATACTGGACTTGATTCTTGCAATCTTCCAATCTGTTTTTAGGACTCTGTATAATATTTTTTATTTCAGAGAATGTATTCTTTATTTCTAGTTGATCCCTTTTCATATCCTCATAGGTCTCATTTATTTTATCCGCCTTTTCTAAGAGATTGTTGAACAACCTTATAAGCGTGGCTTTGAACTCTATATCCAGTCGCTTTTTGTCCTCCATTTCTTTCGTTTGTGATCTGTTTCCTCGTTTCGGCATTTTCGCTGCTTCCCTGAGTTGGTAGGTTGGGAGGATCAGCTGTGTCTATGCCAGCAGACAACCTTATTCCACTAGACTTGGAAACCTGCAAAAGCCTCTCTGAGTTCAGCTTGGATGGGGCAGAGTTTCAGGGTGGAGCCTACAGCCTTGGCTTCCGGTTAGCCCCACCCTCTGAGGTTCCTGAGTCTCAGTGTTCCTCAGTGTCCTTTGGTACTCTCTGCAAGCACCTCTGAGAGAAAGGCACTCTAGAGTTTTGCCCACTACCAGACAGTGTAGTCTCTCCCCCAACAAGCCCACAACTGGGGTTCAGAGCAGTTGGAAGTGGGGTTAAGAACAGTCCGGAGTTTATGTCTCCTTCCTGCTAGGGCGATCTCGCGGCCCAAACAACAGTTTGTCCTCTGTGCGCGCAATGTGCGCGACTCAGGGGCTCGGCTTTTTGCCGTTCCCCCTGAGCTTCTGTCTTACAGCCCAGATTCCCCCTGTATGAGGCTGGGGCCCGAGGGTCTTGCCCAGGACTGGGGTTCAGTGCAGTCAGAACTGGGGCTCAGCACAGTCCAGAGCTTTTGAGTCCTTCCCGCTGGGGCAATTCAGCAGCTTAGGGAACAGTCCCGCCTCTGCGCACAAATGTGCGGGACTCCGGGGCTCTGCCTTTCTCGCTGCTAGGCTGAGCTTCCACCTTACAGCCCAGATTCCCTCTTTGTGAGCCTGGGACCCCGGGGGTCTCGCCCAGAACTGGGGTTCAGTGCAGACGGAGTTGGGGTTCAGCACAGTCCAGAGCTTTTATCTCCTTCCCGCTAGGGAACGCCAGCCAGGCACTCTGCTGCCCCTCCTCTCTGGCTCTGTCCTCTCCCCGCGTGCGCACCGTGTCTCTGTACCTTAGGATTTTACAGCTCCTCTGGTTTTCCTTCTGGTTTTCTCTTTCCTTCTAGTTGTAGAATTCCCAGTCAGTCAACTTTCCTGTAGTTCTGGATAGTGTCCACTCTATATTTTAGTTGTAATTTTTGAAATTGTTGAGTGCGGCTGCAGTTAGGCTTTTACCTCTGCCGCCATCTTGTTGTAAAAAAAAAAAAAAAACTAACACCATTTACTTTAAATATATATTTGCATTTGTTGCAAAAGGTTTTCTGTCAAGGTGACCTTCCCCTTTTCTTACAAAATCTCTGTATTCCCACAGCTGTCTGATGTAGTGAGAAATATGTCAGTGCTGGGATGCATCCAGATTTAAATAGGAATTTTTGGCAGAATCCTGGTAGGAATTATTCCTTTAAAAATATTCTATCTTTGTCATTTACCCCCATTGAGGTGGGTTTCCTTCTTGTTTCAGTGAGTTATAAACCAAGTTGTTAAGGGAGACCAAAGTGATTTTCAAAGTAGCTGCCTTGGGAGCAGGCAGCAGGCTGGAGAGAGGTGGTGTCAAGGGAAAGCTTCACTTAAGGCTGTGGTCAGCAAACTTCAGCTTGTGAAGCACTTGTGGTTCTTTGGCCCCTTGAGTGAGGCTCTTTCTCAAAATTCCATGGCCTGTGCGAATCTATTTTGTAAAAGTGGTGATAGAAGATGTTTAAGTTTAAAAAATTTGGCTCTCAGAAGAAATTTCAATCATTGTACTGTTGATATTTGGCTCTGTTGACTAATGAATTTGCCAACCACTGACAAGGAATCGTACAGAGAGCACCCCAGATGGCTACTTTGACTGGTAATTTCAACAACATGTTAACTCTATCTGTGATGTCAAGACCACAGCCAGAGTCATGGCAAGGCACAGCAGTGTTTTTGTTTTGTTTTGTTTTTCTTTTTTCTTTATTTCAAAGAGGCATGAAGGGGGAGAGAGAAATAGAAACATCAATGATGAGAGAGAATGACTGATTGGCTGCATCCTGCATAACTCCCACTAGGGATCAAGCCTGCAACCCAAGCATGTGCCTCCACCCAGAATGGAACCATGACCTCCTGATTCATAAGTTGAGGCTCAACCACTGAGCTATGTTCCAGGCTCCAGAGAAGCAATTTTAGAGCAAGAGTGTACTATCTGTGATCTCAGGGCAAGAGGTTGATTTCTGGTCAGGCCACAGGATTCAGGTTCTATCCCTGGTTAGGGCAAATGCCTGAGGGCAAATGCCTGAGGCAACCTATCAATCTTACCCTCTCACATAAATCTCTCTCTCTCTCTCTCTCTCTCTCTGTCTCTCTCTCTCTTATCTCTCTTTTCCCACCCCTCTCTATCCGGAATAAATAAAGATACTATTGTGTGAGGATTTTTTTTTTAAAAAGAGTAGTGGCCAAGATATTTTTTACATTAAAATATGAAAACAGCCCTGGCTGTGTGGGCACAGTGGTTGGAGCCTCATCCCAGGATGTGATACCCAGTAAAGGTCAAGCATGTTGATTGAGTGTTTGATGCCTTTCTCTGCTCTGGACATGTAGACAAGGCAACAAATTGATGTCTCTCTCAATTTTATGTTTCTCTCTCTCCATCTCTTTCTTTCTCTCTCTGCTATACCCTACCCTCCACTCTTTCAAAAGCAATGGAAAAATATCCTCAGGTGAGAATTAAAATAATAATAATATTAATAATAATAATTAAATTATAGCAACAAACAAAGCACTTCCTGCATAATAGAACATAGTAAAATATTTCCAAGTAAACAGTAAAATACTTCCAAGGTTTTGTACATTTTCTATAGTTTATAATTATGAAATAATCCATCCTAACTGTTTGTAAATTAAAAATAAAATTCTTTTAGCTAACCTGTTTTCACCTATGTAGGAAAGTATGTGTAATTAAAATTAAGTATACAGCTCAAGCCATTTTGATTCAGTAGATTGAGTATTGGCCTACAGACCAAAGGGTCCTGCTTTCCTTTCTGGTCAAGGGCATTTACCTGGGTTGAAGGCTTCTCCCAGGCCAGGGCCCTGGTCTTGGGGCATGCAGGAGGCAAACAACCAATTTGCTTCTCTGACATTGATGTTTCCCTCTGTCTTTTTCCTTCTCTTCATCTCTAAAAATCAATAGAATAGCACTAACTGGTTTGGCTCAGTGGACAGAGCATCGGCTTGAGGACTGAAGGGTCCCAGGTTGGATTCTGTTCAAGGGCATGTACCTTGGTTGCAGGCACATCCCAAGGTGGGGATGTGCAGGAGGTGGCTGATCAATGGTTCTCTCTTCGATGTTTCTGACTCTCTATCCCTCTCCCTTCCTGTTGATAAAATCCAACACCCTTTCCTGATAAAAACTCTCAACAAGGTGGGAGTACAAGGATCATACCTCAACATAATAAAAGCTATATATGATAAACCCACAGCCAACATCATGCTCAATGGGCAAAAACTAAAACCATTCCCTCTAAGAACAGGAACAAGACAGGGATGCCCACTCTCACCACTCCTCTTTGACATAGTACTGGAAGTACTCGCCATTGCAATTAGACAAGAAGAGGAAATAAAAGGCATCAAAATTGGAAAAGAAGAAGTAAAGCTGTCACTATTTGCAGATGACATGATATTGTACATAAAAAACCCAAAAGACTCCATCAAAAAGCTAATAGACTTAATAAACTAATTTGGCAATGTAGCAGGATACAAAATCAATGCCAAGAAATCAATGGCATTTCTCTACACCAATAGTGAACTTACAGAAACAGAGACTAAAAAAGCAATCCCGTTTACCATCGCACCAAAAAAATTAAGATACCTAGGAATAAACTTAACCAAGGAGGTAAAAGACCTATATGCAGCAAACTACACGACACTGAAAAAAGAAATAGAGAAAGATGTAAACAGATGGAAGAACATACCATGTTCATGGATTGGTAGAATCAACATCATCAAAATGTCCATACTTCCCAAAGCAATATACAAGTTCAATGCACTCCCCATGAAAATACCATGGACATACTTCACAGACCTCGAAAGAACTCTCCAAAAATTCATTTGGAACAATAAAAGACCCCGAATAGCCTCAGCAATCTTGAGAAATAAGAGTAAAGTAGGAGGAATCTCAATACCAGATTTCAAGCTGTATTACAAAGCAACTGTTCTCAAAACAGCCTGGTACTGGCACAAGAACAGACATATTGATCAATGGAATAGATTAGAGAATCCAGACATCAACCCAAATCAATATGCTCAATTAATATTTGACAAAGGAGGCAAGAACATACAATGGAGCCAAGACAGTCTTTTCAATAAATGGTGTTGGGAAAATTGGACAGAGACATGCAAAAGAATGAAACTAGATCACCAACTTACACCATACACAAAAATAAACTCAAAATGGATACAGGACTTAAACATAAGACGGGAAACCATAAAAATACTAGAGGCATCCACAGGCAGCAAAATCTCAGACATATGCCTAAAGAACTTCTTCACTGATACTAACCCTAGGGCAATGGAAGCTAAGGAGAAAATAAACAAATGGGACTACATCAAAATAAAAAGCTTTTTTACGTCAAAAGAAACCATCAACAAAACAACAAGAAAACCCACTGTATGGGAGAACATATTTGCAAACGATATCACTGATAAAGGTTTAATCTCCAACATCTACAGACAGCTTATACAACTCACTAAAAGGAAAATGAATGAGCCAATTAAAAAATGGGCAATGGACCTAAATAGAATCCTCCCAAAAGAAGACAGAAGGAAGGCCAAGAGGCACATGAAAACATGCTCCAAGTCACTAATTATCCGAGAGATGCAGGTCAAAACAACAATGCGGTACCATCTCACACCTGTCAGAATGGCCAACATCAACAAAACAACAAACAACAAATGTTGGCGAGGTTGTGGAGAAAAAGGAACCCTCCTGCACTGCTGGTGGGATTGCAGGGTGGTGCAACCACTGTGGAGAACAGAATGGAGCTTCCTCAAAAAACTGAAAATGGAACTCCCATTTGACCCAGTAATCCCACTACTAGGAATATACCCCAAGAAACTAGAAAGACCAATCAGAAAGGATATATGCACCCCTATGTTCATAGCAGCACAATTTACAATAGCTAGGACATGGAAACAGCCTAGGTGCCCGTCAACAGATGAATGGATCAGAAAACTATGGTACATCTACACCATGGAATACTATGCTGCCATAAAAAGGAAGGAATTCTCATCATTTGCAGTAACCTGGATGGAATTGGAGAGCATCATGCTGAGTGAAATAAGCCAGTCAATGAAAGAGAAACACTACATGACCTCACTCATTTATGGATATTAAAGAACATTATAAACGAATGAACAGAAAGATAGATATAGTGACAGTAAAACATCAGGCAGAATGCCAAATGACAGCGGGGGGGGGGGGGAGGGGAGGGGAGGGAGATCTGGGGGAGATAAGAGATCAACCGAAGGACTGGTATGCTTGCATATAAGAACAACCAATGGACACAAAACTCTGGGGAGGGAGGGCATCTATGGGGGGGGCAATGATAAGCTATGTACACAGATAATACCTTAATAAAAAATATTTTTAAAAAAATTAATATCATTCAGTATTGTGAGTGATATGGCACTGGTTTGGCTTGTCATGTGGAATCATTTGTTTTAGAATATTAATACAATGTATTAATTAAAAACACACAAAATATCATAGAATAAACCAGTAATTACAGAAAATTTTATATCTTGGGTTAATAATATGTGGTATATTTTATAAAATGATACCCCAGATTTCAGAACATTTAAGTTATTTACTATTTATTTATTCAGCTTCTGAAAATGCTAGGAAATGCATCCTTCTAGAATATCCTTGTTTGTAAAAATTCTATTGGAAAGATTGCAGGAGACTATGCTGTTGGGTTAGATAGTATGTGGATATAAGGTTTTGAAGTTTCCACTGGGCTGTTCTCATACAGACTGAGATGACTGGGGCCTCTGCAGCTTTCCAAACCCACCCACTGAGTGAGAAGTGTGGTGAGGTGGACACAGCTCAGTCCCAGCGGAGGGGAGAGAGGGCTTACAGGGCTCCTGAAGCTCCCCAGGATCAGCAGCCAGAGCAGCTCCATCTACAAGCACCTATCATTCTTAAGGAAACAGTGTCCTTATAAAATAAGGACCACTGGGGCTGTAGCCAGAAGAGCTCAGCAGGCAGGACAGCATTGCTACAGTTAGCGATTGTGGAGGGAATAGATCCCCAGCAGCATGGGAAAGGCAGGCACCAGGAGGAGAAAAGGACCAAAACTCTTGGTGGTGGTCATGATGGTTGGCTTCAGAGGAGGACACACAATATCTCTACCAGCATCTCCACAGAGAAATGAAGTCAGGTTCCTTTGCTGGGTTCTGCAGTGGGAGGAGCCAGCATCAAAACACTGGGCACTTCCAATTCCTGTCTCTGGGTGGCATGGGGCTATAGCTCCTGGCTGCAAAACCACCACAGGAAATTCTCCAGGGGGCACCCTGGGTCCCTTTCTTCTCAGCACTGTCACCTGCTACTGGGTGGTAGCTAAGGGTTTCATTGTCCTAGCCAGAGGTGGACCAGATTACTGAAAAAGGCCTCAAGTTACTGAGAGGCTGTCTGTGGATAGGGACATCCATGACAGCTGAGTTTGGTATTTACAGATAATAGAAAAATCAACTTTCAGTTAAAAACTGGTACTGATCGCCACACTTTCAAGTATTTTTATTATTTCGTTTTTGCATAATAAAATTATTCTCTTTAGAAAACTGAGACTATAAGTACCACACTACTTTTCCTAGATTGCATTAGCCTAAACACATGACCAAAACATGAATTAAACACCACCAGTGATGAGGAAGTTGAGAGCTTTTAGTTTATTTTTGTGTGCATCATGGGTAATGATTTTTCTAAACTGAGTAAAACATAAACCAATACATATGTTTTGAAGGTTATCATATTTAATAATACAGTAAATAGATGTTCATGACATAAAAGGAAATTAAAGACAAAAACATGTAACATATTTGTCTTATTTCATAGTGTCCAGGAAAATGCCTTCCATAGATACTGGAGTTCCCCAGAATATTGAAAAATCCCTAATGTATTTCTAAATGAAGTGACTGCAGCAAAAGATAGGCCTGAGACGGAGAGAGAAAGAGCAACAGGAGATTCTACATATAAGGGAACCTTGTGCTACGTTTACAAAGGTCACACTTTCACCTTCATAATCCAGGAATACCCCTACTCGGCCAGTAGGTTTGGGCACATATTGCAGTAAAGGTGGGGAGGTGGTGAAGACACTGTGGTGCATGTCGGTTTTAGCACAGCCAAGAAGATAGAATGCCTTATGGAAATGTATAGTCCCCTGTATCCAATCATCACAGCAGACTCCTACAGCCCAATTCCAAGTGTCTCCCACATCTATCTCCCAGTAATGTCTCCCAGTGAAAAAAGTCTGAACACTCCAGTCAAGAAAACACTCATATTGTGAGGTGATACACAGTTCATCTAGAGGACCACATCCAACATCCAGGTATATCAAACTTCCGTCTAGGAAGACATGGCCATGAGTTCTTGCATGCCGAAAGATAATAATCTCTGTAAAAAGAAAAAAAAAATCATCTGGACACATTGCAGATAACAGTCTTGAGGCAAATTTGCTCTTTCAAGGTGTTGCTTTATTTTGAGGTCTCAGTAACATGAGCAATGTTGGTTGTCACATTTAATAAAGGACAGAGATAACCGTTCATGTGTAGAACAAACAGATCCCTAATAGAAATATGGACAGTTTTTGAAATTCAAATGTTTAGGGTCAAATATATGACTCATCTCACCCTGGCCAGTGTGACTCAGTGATCAGAGTGTTGGTTCACCCACTTAGGGTAAAGGGTATGATTCCAGTCCAGAGCACATCCTGGGTTGCAGGTTCCATCCCCTGCACATGCATCTGCCTGGATACATGGTGTTCCTCTCCTCTCCCTCCCTTCTACTGTCTCTAAAAATCAATGTAAAAAAACAAACAAACAAACAAACAAAAACTCCTTTGCTCAGCCCGTGTGACTCAGTGTTTGAGTCTTGACATATGAACTAGGAGGTCAAGGTTCCATTGCTGGTCAGGGCACATGTCTGGGTTCTGGGCTTGATGCCCAGTAGGAGGCATGCAGAAGGCAGCTGATCAATAATTCTCTCTCATCATTGATGTTTCTATCTCACTATTCTTCCCCATACCACTCTTCAATCAATAAAAAAAAATTGTTTATTAAGAACAAAACAACTCATGTCTCCAAGTTCACTTTTCATAGCAAAATGGCCAATGCTAATATTCTTTGAATTGTTTTCCATTGTAAAAAATTAGAATCAGAAGAAGATTTCTTCTAAATAATCACATCATCATTTTGGAAGGGATGTACAGATTTGGCATAAGTCAAACATTTTTTTAGATAAATTAATGAAAATCCAATTTACGTCCATTTTAATAGGATGTTTGCAAAACCCCTCACCACTCCCTCTATCCTCTGTCCTGGTTCTGGGCCATCAGCATTTTGAGATTTAACATGTACCTCTTCAGATTATGAGTAAACTGAATTTTGGTATGTTTTTACTTTGTTGTTTATAAAAATAACTAGAGGCCTGGTGTATGAAATTCATGCATGGCAGAAGGGTAGGGGGGGGGAAAACTGTCCCTCAGTCCAGCCTGCACATTCTCCAATCTAGGACCTCTCCAGGGATCGGGCCTAAATGGGCAGCCAGACATCTCTCTCACAATCCAGGACTGTTGGCTCCTAACCACTTGGCTCCTAACCACTTGGCTCCTTTACTGCTTGATCACACCCTAACAACTCCCCTGCCAGCCTGATTGATGACTAACTGCTGCACTGTGGCCTGATTGCCCCTAACTTGCCTCCCCTGCTGGCTTGGTCACCCCTAACTGCCCTCCCCTGTCTACTTGGTAGCCCCTAACTATCCTTCCCTGCAGGCCTTGTTTCCCCCAAGTGCCCTCCCCTTCTGGTCTGGTCACCCATAACTACCCTCCCTTCCCAGCCTGGTTGCCCCTATCTGCCCTCCCCCATTGGCCTGGTTGTCAACAACTGCCCTTCCCTATAGCTCTGGTCCCCTCCAACTGACCTCCCTGCAGGCCTGGTCACTCCTAACTCCCCTCCTCTACAGTCATCTTGCGGTAACCATATTGTGTCCGATATGGGTAGCCATCTTTAACCACACAAGAGTGGCCATCTTGTGTGTTGGAGTGATAGTCATTTTGCATATACCAGAACTTCCTGCAGGCCTGGTTCCCCCCCTCAAATGCCCTCCCCTGATGGCCTGATTTCACACAACTGCCCTCTGCTGACATCCATATTGTGGTGGTCATCTTATGGACACAGAGGGCAGCCATCTTTGACCACATGGGGGCAACCATCTTGTGTGTTCGAGTGATGGTAATTTTGTATATTACTCTTTTATTAGATATGATTCTTCTGTTAACTCTTTTTTTAAAAATTATTGTTTAATGTATTATAAATAGTAGTACATATATCTCATTTTTACTCCTCATTGACATCCCCTTTTGCTCCCCTACCCACCCTCATACTTGCCCTCACCCCCTTCCCTGGTACCTTATGTCTACTGATTATGCTTATATGCATGTATACAAGTCATTCAGTTGATCTCTTACCCACCGCCTAACCCTCTCCTACCTTACCCCTGTAGTTTGGCAGTCTGTTCGATGCTTCTTTGCCTCTATTTTTGTTCAACAATTTATAATATTGTTTATATTACACATATAAGTGAGACCATGTGGTGTTTATCTGTCACTGACTGGCTTACTTCACTTAGCATAATGCTCTACTGTTCCATCCATGCTGTTGCAAATGTTAAGAATTCCTTCTTTTTACAGCAGCGTACTGGACAGATACTTGCAAAAAAAAAATGAAACTAGATCGCCAACTTACACCATACACAAAAATAAACTGAAAATTGATAAAAGACTTAAATGTAAGGTGGGAAACCATAAAAAATTTGAGAAGTCATAGGCAGCAAAATAGCAGACATTTTTAATAGCAATATCTTTACCGATACAGCTCTTAGGCCAATAGAAACTAAAGGGAAAATAAACAATGGGACTACATCAAAATAAAAAGCTTCTACACAGCAAAAGAAATCATTAACAAAACAACAAGAAAAACCACTGCATGGGAGGACATATTTTGCCAATGTTATCTCCAATAAGGGGTTAATCTCTAACATTTACAGGGAACTCATACAACTTAACAAAAGGAAGATAAGCAGTCCAATCAAGAATGGGCAAAGGACCTAAATAGACACTTTTCAAAAGAGGATATTCAGAAATCCAAAAGAAATATTAAGACATTCTCAAAGACAATAATAATCTGAGAGATGCAAATAAAAGATCAATGAGGTACCATCTCACACCTCTCAGAATGACTACCATCAACAAATCTTCTGTTAACTCTTACATATTAATTCAAATCTATATGATATGACCATTGTAAAAAAAAATGCAAGGAAACCAAACAGGCTTGAGTATGTTATATATCATACAAAAAACTTCTGTGAACATTTGAAAATTACATATAAAGAATAAATGTAAGTTCATTAAAGTGCAGGTTCCCATTAAGACATGAAGTGGAGGGAGAAAAACAAAGATGGCGGCATAGGTAACCACCTAACTGTAACCTCACTCAACAATTTCAAAAATACAACTAAAATATAGAGGGGACATTATCCAGAACTATAGGCAAGTTGACTGATTGGAAATTCAACAACTAGAAGGAAAGAGAAAACCAGAAGGACAATCAGAGGACCTGTAAAAGCCTAAGGTATAGAGACACAGTATGCACGTGGGGAGAGGATGGAGCCTGAAAGGATGGGCGGCTGAGTGCCAGGCTGGCATTCCCTAGTGGGAAGGAGATAAAAGCTCTGGACTGTGCTGAACCCCAACTCCGACTGTACTGAATCCTATTTCTGGGTGAGACCCTGGGATCCCAGGCCCATACAGAGGGAATCTGGTCTGAAAGGCAGAAGCTCAGGGGTGCTGCTAAAGGCAGAATCCCGGAGTCTCACACATTTGCGCCCAGAGGACGGACTGTTCACTGAGCTGCTGTATTGCCCTAGCAGGAAGGAGACATAAGCTCAGGACTGTGCTGAGCCCCAGTTCTGACTGCACTGAACCCCAGTTCTGGAGGAGACCCTCGGGCCCCAGCCTCATACAGGGGGAATCTGGGCTGTAAGGTGGAAGCACAGGGGAGTGGCAAAAGGCAGAGCCCCCGAGTCTCACACATTGCACACACAGGACAAAAGGTTGTTTGGGCCACGGGATTGCCCTAAAGGGAAGGAGACATAAACTCAGGACTGCTCTTAACCCCACTTTCAACTACACTGAACCCCAGTTGCGAGCTCCTTGGGGAGAGACTAGACTATTTGGTAGCAGGCAAAACTCTAGGGCGCCTTTCTCTCAGGTGTGCTTGCAGCAAATACCAAAGGACACTGAGGTAAACTGACACTCAGGAACCTCAGAGGGCGGGGCTCACCAGAAGCCAAGGCTGTAGGCTCCACCCTGAAACTCTGCCCCATCCATGCTGAACACAGAAGCTTTTGCAGGTTTCCAAGTCTAGTGGAATAAGGCAGTCTCCTGGCATAGACACAGCTGATCCTCCCAACATACCAACTCAGGGAAGCTGCGAAAATGCTGAATCAAGGAAACAGATCACAATGAAAATAAATGGAGGACAAAAAGCGACTAGATACAGAGTTCAAAACCACGCTTGTAAGGTTGTTCAAGAATCTCTTAGAAAAAGCCAATAAAATAAACATGACCTATGAAGATATGAAAAGGGATCAACTAGAATTAATAAAGGGTCAACAAGAAATAAAGAATACATTCTCTGAAATAAAAAATATAACACAGAGTCCTAAAAACAGAATGGAAGATTGCAAGAAACAAGTCAAAGACTTGGAACACAAAGAGCCAGAGGACACTCCTCCGCAGAAGCAAGAAGACAAGAGAATCCAGAAAATTGAAGATAGTGTAAGAAACCTCTGGGACAACTTCAAGCGAACCAACATCAGAATTATGGGGGTCCCAGAAGATGACAGAGAGCAAGATACAAAAAACTTACTGGAAGAAATAGTGACAGAAAACTTCTCCCACCTGGGGAAAGAAATAGACTTACAAGTCCAGGAAGTACACAGAACCCCCCAAAAATGAATCCAAAGAGGACCACACTAAGTCACATCATATTTAAAATTCCTAGAGCAGCCGAGGTCGGTTTGGCTCAGTGGTAGAGTGTTGGTCTGCGGACTGAAGGGTCCCGGGTTCGATTCCGGCCAAGGGCATGTAAATTGGTTGTGGGCACATCCCCGGTGGGGGGTGTGCAGGAGGCGGCTGGTCGATGTTTCTCTCTCATCAAAGTTTCTGGCTCTCTGTTTCTCTCCCTTCCACTCTGTAAAATATCAATAAAATGTATTAAAAAAAATTCCTAGAGCAAAAGACAAAGAGAGAATATTAAAAGCAGCAAGACAAAAGCAGGTAGTTACCAATAAAGGAGCACCCATTCGACTGTCAGCTGATTTCTCAACAGAAACCATGAAGGCCAGACAGAAATGGAAAGAAACATTCAAGGTGATGATTAGCAAGAACATACAGCCAAAAATACACTACCCAGCAAAGCTATCACTCAGAATCAAAGGCCAGATAAAGAGCTTCACAAATAAATTTAAGCTAAAGGAGTTCATCACTGCCAAGCCAGAATTATAAGAATTGCTAAAAGGGGTTCTTTAGGAAGAGGAAGAAAAGAAAGATAAAAATTGTGAACAACAAATACTTTTAACTATCAACAAGTGAATCTAAAAACCAAGGGAAGTAAAAATCATGATGAACAATATTAACTGGTGAATATAATAGAATCAGAGGTATGGAAGGGGAGTAGACTGATGATTCTTGGGAAAATGGGGAGTAGAGGTGGGTGGGAAGAGACTGAACATAAACTGCACCTATGGATGAGGACAATGGGGGATGGGGAAAGGGCAGAGGGTGGGATGGAAAGTTGGTGGAGGGGAGCAATCGAGGGTGGGGGGAAATGAATAACATTTGGAATAATATGAACAATAAAGATGTATTAAATTAAAAAAAAAAGACATGAAGTAGAACCCCAGATTGCGGAGAAGGTAAACACACCTAAAATGCAGCCGTGCACAACAATTTCAAAACTACAACTAAAAGACAAAATATCTATAACCCAGAGCCATGGGAAAGCTGGCTGAGTGGAAGTTCTACAACCACATAGAAAAGAGAGGGGAGCATTCAGTGCACTAAAGCTTAAAGAGAGAGGAATGGGGGCGCATGATATGGGATGGCAGTGGATCCCGGCTTGAGACATCACTTTCTTCAACCAGAAGGAGAGACACATGAGACCCGAACTTATACAGGGAGAAGCTAGACTGTTTGCCATCAGGTTGGAAATTGAGAATGGCTGGCTTATAGAGCTGCACAGAGGAATAATTTTTTCCTGCGCTGGGGCACAAGACTCGGGGACACAATCAGAGGTGCAGAACATCTCACTGCCAGCCACTGCTGTTTGCCATGCCCTAGTTTAGTGAAAAACAAAGAGAGAATCTTCAAAGCAGCAAGAGAAAAACAGTGAGTTACCTACAAGGGAGTACCCATACAAATGTCAGCTGATTTCTTAACAGAAACTATGCAAGCCAGAGGGAGTGGCAAGAAATATTCAAATTGATGAACAGAAAGAACCTACAACCAAGATTGCTCTACCCAGCAAAGCTATCATTTAGAGTTGAAGGTCAGACAAAGAACTTCACAGACAAGAAAAAGCTAAAGCAGTTCATTGCCACCAAACCAGGATTATATGAAATGATAAAGAATATTTTTTAAGAAGAGGAAGAGAAAAAAATGTAAAGATAAAAACCATGAATAACAAAAAGAAAACAAATACATACCTACCAACAAGTGAATCTAAAAATTAAGTGAATAAAAAGTCTGAAGAACAGAATTGACTGGTGAAAATAATGAAATCATGGACATATAAAGGGAGTGGACTGACAATTCTCAAGAGGCAGGGGTCTGAGGGATTTGGGAAAAGATTGGATAAAAATCTGACACCTATGGATGAAGACAGTAGTGGGGGTTAAGGGCATCGGGTGGGGTGGGGAATCGAGTGGAAGGGAGCTAGGGGGATAAAAAGAAGAGGAACACCTGTAATAATCTGAACAATAAAGATTTCTTTTTTAAAGATGAATATTCAGTTTTGCTCATAAAAATAGATAATTAACCTTAAATCTGAACATTATTTCATTTATTAAACTGCTCATTTCTGATATAATTCCTTGATGTGTAGGAAACTCACTATTTATGAGTCTGAATCATGTTTCTGTTTTTCACTACCTTTCACTCTTGGTATTATAAATATGAGTGTAAAGACATGATCCCTTATGTAATGATTCAACAACCGAATGATCTACTTATGTCTAAAAATAGTAACATACTTATAGAAGAGGGCAGATTACTTGCATGACCCTAACAACACAGGATAGATAATGGGAATATGGCCCATGGTCCTGCACTTACCTTTATATAATTCAAACCTTTCAATCATCCCAGGGATGGTCACTGCAGTGAGCTCTGCTTTCACAGGCTGGGGCATGTGCACACACTCTGCCTCACTCCTGCAAGAAAGAAGAGGAAGTTATTGTGTTTACAGTCAACAAACAAAACCAATATTTTCATGTATAAGATACTTCAATAGAATTATTTAAATGCATTAATTTAAATGATTAGTGGATTTAAATAAATCCACTTTGGCAAATAATTCTTCTACATAGTTCCTTAATTTTCAAGTCTAATTGAAAGTCCATTTGAACCAGAATTCATTCTAACCCTTTCTCATCTTGTCCATGAATTTGTAAAGGTCCTCAGTCTCTTATGTCCTTGAGGATCTACAAGAGGGAAATTCTGGATTCCACTGACATGCTCTCTATCTGGAAATGATGGGGTTCTCTGAAGACTAGTCGGTCTAGTGCACATTCTCAACATAGAGGCAGTGAAACTTTTCCCAGGCAGGGGGATCTACTTCCTGGTGGAAAGGAGTTCTAGGGGCCTCACATCCTTCTCTAAGAGAATTTGTTTCATCTGTTATTCAGGACTGTCAACTTCTATGAATAGAACAAAGTTGACTTCTATGAATAGAACAAACCACCAGGTCTTTCTCATTGCAGGGAATTTCTTCTACCCTAGCACCCCAGATTCCACTATCTCTGTCTCTAAGGTATTTGACTTTCTCATCACTCAGAAAACTTAGCACCTTCTCCTTCATATATGTAGGATTTTGAGAACTAAAAACTATATTGGGAATGAAGGAGTTTCCTTAATTCAGTTTGTTTTTGCTTTTTGTTCGTTTGCTTGTTTTTTGGGGGGTGGGGGGACGTTCTTTGCAATTTGTCCATAAAAACTACTGAATGAAATCACTCAGTTTAGCAATGAAAAGAGACATCTACATGGAGTTGGGGAGGGGAAGATAGATACAGAAAAAATATTCAAACAAGATCCCAGCAAGTTCTGCCTTCACTTTAGCATATCCTGCCTGATGTCTGTAAAAACTGAAAGAGAATCAGCTGGTATCAAGGTACAGACTCACCTGTGCACTATGTCTCCAAAATTCTGTGGAGAAAAATAGAAAGGTTTAGTGCTTTTTAACAATGACTCTTCCATTAAGTACAGTGGGAGATTATTTTTTTCATTTAGTTTTTTTATCTTATTTTTTGCTCTTTCTCTTATTTATTTTTTGCTCAGTCCCTCCAGAACTCTGGTGGGAAATTTTGAGATAGTGCCAGAAGTCATTATTTCCCTACTCTCTTTCTTCCTGGGAAACATATCTATTTCTTCCCTCTTGTTTACCATATTGCCCTAAACTCATGTTCTGCTGGAGACTGATTCCTGGAGACTTTCCATGGACAGCCAAAGGGGGGAAGAAGGTTGGGGAGTCCCTGTGTGCTCCCATAACCATGATTAAGTATCAGTGTCTTTTCTATTTCTAATTTGGGTGCACCCCAAAATGACAGCAATGCAAGTGTAGATCCCCAAATCTGCCCATAATGCCATGCCTATAATTAGTCTCATATCAATAAATTTCCTAGCATTTTTGTGAAGTTTAACAAAGCCAAAATATATAATTGACTTTTAGAGGGGGAATCTAACTCAGGATTCTTTTACCATCTCACAGTTTTGTTTCTTATGGATAATGTAGGAGGGATCTTTAGTTTGTGGGGTTCATTGAGGAGCAATACCCTCCCCACAAAGTAAATGAAAACAGGTTTTTGGAAGGAAATGACATATAAGAGGAGATGGATTTCTGCTGAAGGAATGCCAGTGCACATAAATGTTCAATACACTACCTCTGAACTCTTACCAGGAGCAGCTCTACACCTGGTTTATGACACATTTCCTTCATCTCTGTATACATTCCTCTTAAAAGCTCCATCTTCTGTGCCATCCTGGCTTCACTATCCTTGAGTTGGTAAAAAATCTCATTGCCTTCCCTTTGCAAGATCTCTAAATAATGTAGCTCTTCCATATAGCGAGATGGAGGCAAATTATCATATTCAGCTCTGACCCCTTGCCTTTTTGAGTTCACATAAATCTGCAATGACATGGAGTTAGTCAAAACATGAACCTTTTCATTCATCTCCTACTGAATTTCATTACCTTATAAAGATCAATTATATTTAACTTTTACCCCTCAATCTTGTCTACTCTGAGTCCACATTTTCTCATTCCTCATATATTTTTTAAAAAATGTATGAAGGTATTATATGTGTACATAGCTTACCATTGCCCCCCCCCCACCTACCATACATGCCCTCCCTCCATAGAGTTTTGTGTCCACTGGTTGTACTTATATGCATGCATATCATTGGTTGTACATATATGCATGCATACCAGTCCTTTAGTTGATCTCTTATCTCCCCCAGATCTCCCTACCCTCCCCACTGTCATTTGGCAGTCTGCTTATTGTTTTACTGTTATTACATCTATCTTTCTTACATTAGTTTATATCATTCTTCATTATCCATAAATGAGTGAGGTCATGTGGTGTTTCATTGACTGACTTATTTCACTTAGCATGGTGTTCTCCAATTCCATCCAAGCTACTGCAAATGATGAGAATTCCTTCTTTTTTATGGCAGCATAGTATTCTATTGTGTAGATGTACCATAGTTTTCTGATCCATTCATCTGCTGACGGGTACCTAGGCTGTTTCCAAATCCTAGCTATTATAAATTGTGCTGCTATGAACATGGGGGTGCATATATCCTTTCTGATTGGTGGTTCTAGTTTCTTGGGGTATATTTCTAGTAGTGGGATTACTGGGTCAAATGGGGGTTCCATTTTCAGTTTATTGAGGAAGCTCCATAGTGTTCTCCACAGTGGTTGCACCAGTCTGCATTCCAACCAGCAGTGCACCAGGGTTCCTTTATCTCCAACACCTCGCCAACATCTGTCCTTTGTTGATTTGTTGATGTTGGCCATTCTGATTGGTGTGAGATGGTATCGCATTGTTGTTTTGATTTGCATCTCTCGGATAATTAGTGACTTTGAGCATGTTTTCATGTCCCTCTTTGCGTCCTTCTGTCTTCTTTTGAGAGGATTCTTTTTGGATCCATTGCTCATTTTTTAATTGGCTCATTTATTTTCCTTTTATTGAGTTGTATAAGCTGTCTGTAAATGTTGGAGATTAAACCTTTATCAGTGATATCATATGCAAATATCTTCTCCCATACAGTGGGATTTCTTGTTGTTTTGTTGATTTTTTTTTCCTGTAAAAAAACTTTTGATTTTGATGTAGTTCCATTTGTTCATTTTCTCTTTAGCTACCATTGCCCTCGGGTTAGTATGAGTGAAGAAGTTCTTTAGGCATATTTCTGAGATTTTGCTGCCTGTGGATGTCTCTAGTATTTGTATGGTTTCCTGTCTTCTGTTTAAATCCTGTATCCATTTTGAGTTTATTTTTGTGTATGGTGTAAGTTGGTGATCTAGTTTCATTCTTTTGCATGTATCTGTCCAATTTTCCCAACACCATTTATTGAAGAGACTGTCTTGACTCCATTGTATGCTCATGATTCCTTTGTCAAATATTAATTGCACATAGTGATTTGGGCTGATATCTGGATTCTCTAATCTATTCCATTGATCTATATGTCTGTTCTTGTGCCATTACCAGGCTCTTTTGAGAACAGTTGCTTTGTAATACAGCTTGAAGTCTGGCATTGAGCTCCCTCCTACTTTACTCTTCTTTGGCAAGATTGCTAAGGCTATTCTGGGTCTTTTATTATTCCAAATGAATTTTTGGAGAGTTCTTCCTAGGTCTGTGAAGTATGCAAATTGGTATTTTAATGGGGATGGCATTGAACTTCTAAATTGCTTTGGGAAGTATGGCCATTTTGATTATGTTGATTCTACCAATCCATTTACATGGTATGTTCTTTCATCTGTTTACATCTTCCTCTATTTCTTATTTTAGTGTCGTGTAGTTTTCTGCATATAGGTCTTTTACCTCCTTAGTTAAGTTTATTCCTAGGTATCTTAATTTTTTTTGGTACGATGGTAAATGGGATTGCTTTTTTTAGTCTCGGTTTCTGTAAGTTCACTATTGGTGCATAGAAATGCCATAGATTTCTTGGTGTTGATTTTGTATCCTGCTACATTGCTAAATTCATTTATTAAGTCTATTAGTTTTTTGATGGAATCTTTTGGGGTTTTTTTAATGTACAATATCATGTTATTTGCAAATAGGGACAATTTTACTTCTGCTTTTCCAATTTTGATGCCCTTTATTTCCTCTTCTTGTCTAAATACAATGGTGAGTACTTCCAGTACTATGTCAAAGAGGAGTGGTGAGAGTGGGCATCCTTGTCTTGTTCCTGTTCTTAGAGGGAATCATTTTAGTTTTTGCCCATTGAGCATGATGTTTGCTGTCGGTTTATCATATATAACTTTTATTATGTTGAGATATGATCCTTGTACTCCCACCTTGTTGAGAGTTTTTATCAGGAAATGGTGTTGGATTTTATAAAGTGCCTTTTCTGTGTCGATTGATATGACTATATTATTTTTATCTCTCAATTTGTTTATGTCACATATCACATTTACTGATTTGCAGATATTGTACCATCCTAGCATTTTCAGAATAAATCCTACTTGGTCATAGTGTACAATCTTTCTGGTACACTACTGGAGCTGATTTGCTAGAATTTTGTTGAGGATTTTGGCATCTATGTTCATGAGGGATATTGGCATGTAATTCTCTTTCATTGTGTTGTCTTTATCTGGTTTTGGTATTAGGGTGATGCTGGTTTCATAAAAGGAGTTTGGCAGTGTTCCTTCCTCTTAAATTATTTGGAATAGTCTGAGGAGGATAGGTTTTAGTCTTCCTTGAATGTTTGGTAAAAGTCTCCTGTGAAGCCATATACCCCTGGGCTGTTGTTTGCTGGAAGCTTTTTGATGACTGCTTCAATTTCTTCCCAAGTCACTGGTTAATTGAGATTTTTAGATTCTTCCTGATTCAGTTTTGGAAGGTTGTATTTTTATAGGAATATGTCCATTTCCTCCAGGTTGTCCAGTTTGTTGGAATAGAGTCGTTCATAGTATTTTGTAACAGTCCTTTGTATTTCGGCAGGGGTCAGTTGTTATTTCACCTCTATCACTTCTGATTTTAAGTGGGTCCTCTCTCTTTGTTTCTTGTTTAGAGTTTCATCAATCTTGTTTATCCTTTCAAAGAACCAGCTCTTGGTTTTGTTGATCTTATGTATTGTTTCTCTGGTTTCTTTGTCGTTAATCTCCTCTCTGATTTTTATTATTTCCTTCATTATACTTACACTGGGCTTTTCTTTCTGTTCTTTGTCTAACTGTTTGAGTTATAGGGTTAGATAATTTGATTCCATTCTTTCTTGTTTTTTGCAATAGGCTTATAGAGATATAAACTTCCCTCTCAAGTCTGCTTTTGCTGTGTCCCATAGATTTTGGATTGTTGTGTTTTCATTGTCATTAGTTGCCATGATGTTTTTGATTTCTTCCTTGATTTCTCTGGTAACCCAGTCTTTGTTCAATAGCATCTTATTTAGTTTCCATGTGTTTGATTTCCTTGGATTATTTTTACTGTAGTTGATTTCCAATTTTATGCCACTATGATCTCAGAAAATACTTGATATGATTTCTATCTTCTTGAATTTGAAGAGACTTTTCCTATGCCTCAACATGTAGTCTATCTTTGAAAATGACCCATGGGCACTTGAGAAGAATGTGTTTTCTGTGGATTTGGGGTGAAATGTTCTGAAGGTATCGAATAATTCCATGTGGTCTAGTACGTCACTTAGGATTGATGTTTCTTTGCTGATTTTTTTTTAGATGATTTGTCCAAAGGTGTCAATGGGGTATTAAAATCTCCTACTATGATTGTATTGCTATTAATCTCTCCCTTAATGTCCTCCAGCAATTTTTTTAAATATATTTCGGGGCTCCCATATTGGGTGCATATATGTTTACCAGGGTTATTTCTTCTTGTTGGATTGCTCCCATTAGTATTATGAAATGGCCTTCATTATCTCTTGTTATGTCCTTCACTTTGAGATCTAATTTGTCAGATATAAGTATTGCTACCCCAGCTTTTTTTTTCATTTCCTTTTGCCTGGAAAACCTTTTTCCATCCCTTCACCCTCAGTTTGTGTGTGTCTTTTTTTCTGAAATGGGTGTCTTGTAGATAGCAGATATATGGGTCTTGCTTTCTTATCCAATCTGTTACCCTTTGTATTTTGATTGGAGTATTTAAACTGTTTAAATTTAAAATTATTGATAGGTAGCTATTTGATGCCATTTTTATTCTATCGCCCTGTGTTCCTTCTTCGCTTCCTATTTCTTTATTTTTACAGTAGACCCTTTAGCATTTCTGGTTTGGTGGAGATAAATTCCTTTAGTCTTTTTTTGTCTGTGAAGCTCCTGATTTCACCTTCAATTTTGATTGATATCCTTGCTGGGTACTTTACATGACTTTATATATTTCATCCCATTCCCTTCTGGCCTGATGAGTTTCTGTTGAGAAATCAGTTGCTAGTCTGATGGGGGTTCCTTTGTATGTAACTTTCTGTCTCTCTGGCTGCTTTTAAGATTCTGGTTTTGTCGTTGGTGTTTGTCAATTAATTATTTTGTGTCTTGATGTTGGTCTTTTGGGATTCATTTTGTTTGGGACTCTGGGAGCATCTTGGATTTGTGTAGATGTTTTCTTCTCTATCTCAGGAAAGTTTTCTGTCATTATTTCTTGAAATACATTTTCCATATCTTGCTCAGTTTCCTTTCCTTCTGGAACCCCTGTTATTCTAATATTGTTTTGTTTAGTATTGTCCCAAATCTCCCGTAGGCTTTCCTCTTATTTTTTTATTATTTTTTTTTCTAGCAGCTGCTCTAATTGGGTATTTTTTTCCATCTTGCCTTCTAGCTCATTGATGCGGTCCTCTGCTTCTTCTATTCTACTCTTGATGCTTTATGTTGAGTTCTTCATACTAGAAATGCCATTTTTCATTTCGTCTTGATTCACCTTCATTTCCTCTTGGTTCTTCCTCAGATCCTCTTGGTTCTTCTTCATTTCCTCTTGGTTCTTACTCATATTGTCAAATTTGTCTTCCATTCTTTTTAGCCATCTTATGATCATTACTCTGAATTCTTGCTCTGGTAGGTTGCTTGCCTCTAACTTGTTTACTTCATTTTCTGGTGATGCCTGATTTTCTTTCATATGTGGGTTCTTTGCCTCCCCCAATGATCTCTCTTTTTAGGATGCCTAGTTATGTACTTTTCTCTCTCCTGCTTTGATTTAAAGGCACAAAATACAACACAACCAGGTACAACAAACAAGGCACTGAACAGAAATGTGTTTGCAATATTAATATCCTCCAATAAAGGTGACTAGAACCCAGCTAACAAAAACATACAATCAAATAAAAAGAATAAGTAAACCAATCTTACAAAAAACATAATACTTCAATATAGTTAGCATTTATCATACAACTACAAAGGGGTAGAGAGAAAGATTGTTTTTGTTTTGTTTTGTGTTTTTTTAGGACAGCGATTAGGTAGGTGTGAGTGGGATTGGAGCAGGGGTTTGGGCATTAGATATACACAGGTAGGGTGAAATTTTAGGAGGGGGTAAACAGAAAGAATAGGGAAAATCTAGAGCATTAAAGTGTTAAGATAAACAAGACACCAAATTGAAAAGGTTAGGAAGAGAGTGATGGCTTAAAGGTAGGGTTGAGATAGAATAGAGCGTTGGAGAAGGAAAGGTATAAATAGTCTGTAGAATAGTAATCCCGAAGGTGGGAAAAAGAGAGAAAAAAAAAAGATAAATAATATGACACTTAAGAAATAATAAAAATAAAAGAAAATAAGATAAAAAGGTAAAATAATAGTATTCCTAATGTTGATTACATATGAAAATGAATTGATTAACAGGGTAAAGTGAAGTGAGGGAAGACGAAAAAATAATTTCTTGAGTAAACGTTGCAACTAATATAAATAAAAAACAAACTTTAAACAATTAAAAAATTAAAATTAAAAATTAAACTTTGCAGTAATAAAGGTCATTCACTTCCTCTGTTGTTCTGCCTGGCTCGCCTGTTCCCAGTCTGGGTGGTAACTGCAGTGCCCTGTCTTTCACTGCTCCTCCGTGTTGTAATCAGGTCCTGATTTTTAAGCAGTTCTAGAGTCCATATGTGCTTTAGCCTCTGGGTGGCTGTGTTTCTGGTGTACCTTCCAGGTCTCTGAAGCCTCTCTATCTTTTCTCCCCTCTCTGTGTCCCTGATCTGTGGAGGGGTGGGAGTTTCCCTGATCTGTGGAGGAGCAGTGAAACACAGGGCACTGCAATTACCGCCCAGCCTGGGAACAGGCGAGCCAGACAGAACAACAGAGGAAGTGAATGACCTTTATTACTGCCAAGTTTAATTTTTAATTTTGTAATTTTTGTTTTTTATTTATATTAGTTGCAACGTTTACTTAAGAAATTATTTTTTCGTCTTACCTCACTTCACTTTACCCTTTTAATTAATTCATTTTTATATGTAATCTAAAATCTACTGCACTCCCCTGTAACTCTCCTGATATGCCTTGGAGTCCGATTTTGTTGCTCCTTATATATCCCCCCACTTAGGAGCCCTTCCCACAGTCAGGGGTGCCACCAGCCCATAACCCAGGGTTTATTTAAAACCCGGCCCAGTCCTCCAGCCTCCCTGTGTCTGGTGCGCATGGGCCTGTCTTCCTTTGACCTTTTTGCCTTGGGGTGGAGCGCTACTTTGAGTCCAAGTGTTCCGCTGACTGTGGTCAGCATTCTGGGCTTACAGCTGCTTGGTTGTCATTTCGGCTGTGGATATTCCGGCCTCTGACACAAACCTCTTCCCGTCAAGATGGCGAGATTTCCCTGACCATGCCTGTAGGTAGCTCCAGGAAGGGACCAAGCTATGGGTGCTTAACTGTCAAGGGCACCCTGATCAGCAGACCCCCCAGTTTCCCCTGGTGTTTGCCCGACTCTTGGCTTGCTGACAAGCACTCCCAGCTCAACCCTCGGCTGCTCTCTCTTTCTTCTTTGGGACAAGGCTCAGAACCTTCCTACCTGTTCTTCCGCCATTTTCCTCCTTTCTCACATATATTTTTAAACACCAATCATATCCAATTCATTCATAACGAAGCCATTGATAAGATAATCATTCAAAAAAACACACCACACACACCAAATGTGTGATTTCTATCTTCCAGGCAATATGTGTGAGAAGGCAACACAGTTCATTTATAAAACATGCAGTTTAAATTTATATTAATTGGATTAGGGATTCTCTGTTTAGTCCGACTCCTGAAATTTGGAGATTACTTCAACCCATTTTACATACTGTGACCTCAGATTGATATGCTTATCCCTTGCATTTCATCCAGCTTAATCCTATCCTGAGGAGGTTTCATTGAACATCTGACTCCCATTATTTCTTTGATTTTATTCCCTTTCATTCTCTTTAAATTTCACTCTGATACCCCATCTGATCTGTATCGCTTTTCAACTGCTCCCAATATATTCACTTGTGCCATTTTCTCCATCTAGAGTACTCTCTCTACATGCCCCTATGTTTGCCATCCTTTTCAGAGATATTTTTCATAAGGTGAAATTTTCTGTGAGGTCTTCTCTGATGATTGATCCTATTTAGAACTCAAACTGTCATCTGCAGTCCCTACTCTCCTGCACTCCTCTTTCTCCTTACTGCTTTATTATTTTATAAAGAACTTATTACTCATCATGTGTTACACCTATATACATGTTGACCATTCACCCTTTGATTTATAGTGAAAGCTTTATCAGGGCAAGGATAGTTTCTACTTTGCTTACTGCTCCATTTTCTAAAGCAATATTTGATACAGATAAAGTGCTTATGAAATATCTGTTGAGTGAATTCATATTAGATATCACACCTTTCATATAGCCATCCATATCGAGGAAATCAGTTATTCTTAAATTCTCCTACAGTGTTCAAATATCTCCTATTTAGATACCAGCATCTATATTTGGCATATTTATGTATATGCCTCATATCTTGTCACTTTTCTCCTCAGGCATTATATATTACTAGAGGTCCATGAACTCATGCACTGGAGGGGTCCCTAGGAGTGGCTAGTGCTAGGGGCCAAACAGAGGAGCTGGCCAGCAGGTGGGAGGAGTTGTGAGAGGTTGGCAACCACCTTCCCATCAAGGTTGATTGTAGGGTCTGCCTGGATTTGGGGAGGAACCCCAGGTTGTTGACCAACTGGGGGTAGGGACTACAGGAGGTTGGCCAGCCAGCCAGGGGGAAAGAACTTGGGAGGCCAGCCACAGGAGGTTGGATATAGGAGCACAATGACCACCAGCAGGCAGCTCTTGCATTGAGCATCTTCCTTTTGGAGGTCAGTGGGGCTGATAGCAACAGGGTGACCAATCATTTGGTTGTTCGGTCATTCAGTTTCTTATTTGTTTATATATATAGATTCAAAAATTTAATTACTTGGTATAAATTCAGGGTTTCCCTGGATTGGATTAGAGATTTGATATTAGATATTCTCTCTGAAATTTTCCATCTGTTTTCAAATACTACTTTTCCAACAGTATTCACATTAATGTTTATACTGCTTCAGATGCTTCACTTAAATTTTCAATGGCTGCCAAATGTCTCCTTAGCCCAGAATTTACCTCCTCCCACCACATATGGCATTCTATGAAATTGCCCAGTCTGTTGTGGTTCTTGGTGTATAAGTGATAAATATTGTTAATCCTTGGAACAAACCAGCATGCTTTGTGTGGCAGCTTTCATTTTGTTAGATACCCTGACTAAGAGCCCACCTATCTGTTTATGGAGGGAAAATACTTTTTTCCTGTTGATCACACTTCCCATATTGAATTAAAAAAAAACACTCTCATTTCAGAGGAAGTTCCTATTTTAAAGTTACTCATTCAACTACCACAAATTCATGCTGCAGGTTGGAGAAATGCAAATACCAACCTCCCAAGATCTATATGTGATAGTTTCCACATTCAGCTTTCTGTTACTTTCACAGTATTTCTCCCATAAAGAGCACATTGTCTTGAGTAATTTCTCCTGCGAAAGAAGCACAAGGGTCAATTAAATCCAATGAAGAGAAGAATGTAACATTTAGTCCTCATAGACAAGAGCCCTCATAATGATAAATCAGAGCCGTTGAAAATCATAGAGTTCCCTTGTTTATATCACATATTTGTGAAAACGGGGAGGCTTTACACTAAGGAAGTCCAAGGAAGAAATTCTGAAAGGAACCCCTGGATAGAGTAATCCCATCCTCAAGGAAACAGACCCACAGGAATTTCATACCCACTTTACAGAAGTGGGTCCTCAGGGGCATCACTTACCCTGTGTTGCTCAACTGCCTCTTCTACTGAACAGTGTCTGTGAGCCTCATGCTCCTGGGAGGTAGAGCAGTGAAAACAGAGCAGGCTCCTCAGGTTCTCACAGAAGATCTGCTTTGCCTCCATGTGTGTCTCACACTTGTTGTCCTTAGAGCACAGGAACTGCCTCAGATGGGCTTGTCTGACAATGAGAACAATTTCCTTGAGAGTGACATTTGTGCGAAAGTTTCTCAGGGAGACATGCTGTATTTCTTTCTGACATTCAGAACTGTGAGCAAGAACCATACTGTCCGGCCAGCTGAGGTAGAAACAGGGTCTGCAAATGCTGTGCCCACAATCTGTGGTGATGGGGTCTAAGAAGTAGTTCCTGCAATCATCGCAGATGAGTTCATTCTGGAAGATTTGCAAGATGCTGGGATCCATGTTTCTGGGAAGAATTAGAAACAGATTAATTTCTGGGCTTGGGGTGGTGAGAGGATTCTGAACTGTATTATGAGGGTAGTGATGTCCATATGTTTTTCTCTTTGCAATACTCACTAAAGCAAACAAACTACTTATGCCATGACACAGATGACAATCTGGAGCCCAGAATGAGTCCTTGGGCTTTACCACAGACACGGTTCTCACTAGATGGCTCACATACTCCTGTACATTCAGTTCCTAGTCCTTATCCAAATATAAATGTGTACAAGTATCCATTTCCAGGACACGAGATATAGCATTTTATTACTGGTTTTAATTGTTCTAAATCAATCAGAATTGTACCCATTCTTCTTTTCACTAACTTGTTAGTAAATAAGGAAGTGTGAGATTTATCCCACAAATCTATTTAGCCAATGAATCTGAGAAGATGGCCAAAATTTTTCTATTAAATGACTTGAGAGAGAAGCTCAAAAAAACCTAGCTCTCTCCTTTAAAACAAATAAGGAAACAAACATAAATTGACCAATGAAGATTCATTAGAAATGAAATTATGAAAGAAATTGGCCTTTTTTGAATTCTTGAGGATTAAATTAACTTCTGTTTAAACTCTGAACTGAAATATTTTTAAAATGTACACATATTATTACTACAACAGTAAAGTGAATGTTCAATAAGTATTATTCTCTATCATGTTCTATAATTCATATTTCTGGTATAAAATTATAGTCAAGAAGTTTAAATAAACATTTTTCTTGTGTTTTTTTTAACTTTAAAAAGTAGATTAATTTTAAACTAAAATATATTTAATCCTTCACAGCTACAAACTTTACTGGCACAGTACTAGAAGTTGATATTTTTTTCTTTTGGAAGCATTTTATTTTGTTTCATTAATCCTTACCACAGGATATTTTTCCTTTGATTTTTAGAGAGAGAGGCAGGGAAGGGGTGAGGCACACAGAGAGAAACATGGATGTGAGAGAAACCCATTGATTGGTTGCCTCATGCAACATGCCCAGAACAGTGCCGGCGATGGAGTCTGCAACAGAGGTACATGCCCTTGACCAGAATTAAACCCAGGACATTCAGTCCATGGGCCAACATTCTATCCACAAAGTCAAACCTGTTAAGGTGACTTTTCGTTTCTGAGTATGATGAAAAGTAAAAAGATCAGAATTGTCAATTAAGTTCAAAGTCCAATCAGAGTTTACTGGAACTTTTTCATATTTTCAGGAGATGTACTGTAAAATCAATTAAAAATATTTATAAGTAAATAATAAATAAATAAAATAAGCATTTCAGTGAGCCTTTTCATTTATCTTAGATCTGTATCCCTATTCCTAAAAAATATATTTTATTGACTTTTTACAGAGTGGAAGGGAGTAGGATAGAGAGTTAGAAACATCAATGAGGGAGAAACATCAATCATCTGCCTCCAAAACACCCCCTACTGGGGATAAGCCCACAACGAAGGTACATGCCCTTGACTAGAATATAATGTTGGACCCTTCAATCTGCAGGCTGATGCTCTATCCACTGAGCCAAACCAGTTAGGACCCTAGTCATTTTCTTAGTAACTTAAAATCAGGTATAAAAAGTAATAATTATAGCCGAGACCGGTTTGGCTCAGTGGATAGAGCATCGGCCTGTGGACTGAAAGGTCCCGGGTTCGATTCCGGTCAAGGGCACGTACCTTGGTTGCGGGCACATCCCTGGTGGGGAGTGTGCAAGAGGCAGCTGGTTGATGTATCTCTCTCATTGACGTTTCTAACTCTCTATCCCTCTCAATTCCTCTCTGTGTTAAATCAATAAAATATATATTTAAAAAAAAAAAGTAATAATTATAAAGGGACAGCACTTATATTATTCAATAAGAAGATATTTATAATACTCTTATTACATATATGTATATATGTAAATATATATTAATATGAAGTCCATATGTTCACTACTCAGCCATTTCTATAGCACCAAACACTGGATCTTTTAGATACTTTGTTATAAAATTATATACTTGGCAACTACCTTCTGAGGCATAACAATACATCAAACAACCACAAAATATACAAAATAGCAGAAGATTATACTTTGATGACTCATAAAATGCATAGTAAGAATATGAGTTAAAAATAGTATAACTTAGTAGATTAAAGATGAAATATATAAAAATAAAATCCCTAAATAGAAGTTATTTTCTTGACTCACCTTCACTCACCCCTGGATTCTGTAAAAAACTAATTTTGTTAAACACACCTCAAGCTGAAGAGCTCACTGGTTGCAGTAGTCTCTACTCAGTGTAGTCTGTCTCCTTTTAAAAAATGAATTTGTGTCATGCAGGTCATTTTACTAAATCTTTGAAGATCACCTCTTTTTATTATTATTATTATTATTATTATTATTATTTTGTTAATCCTCACCAAAGGATATTTTTTTCCATTGAATTTTAGAGAGAGTAGGGAGGGGGAGAGACTCAGAGCAAGATACATAGATATGAGAGAGACACATTAATTGATTACCTCCTGCATGGACCCAGATTAGGGACAAACTGCAATGGAGGTAAGCTCCTTGACCATAATAGAACACAAGACATTCTAGTCAAATGATCATTTCTCCAACCACTGAGTAAATCTGCTAGGTTCACCTCCTTAGACTATAACTATCAGGTATGTATCAAGATGACAATAGGAGTTCATTTTCTATTAACAACTCAATTTTGGCCCATTGATTAAATTGACATCCAGCTTAGTTTCTAAAAACAACTATCTGAATGATACAATTAAAAAAATGCTATCATAGTAGAGAGATGCTCAATAATTACCTAAAATTTATTTAGTAACATTTATTGATTTTCTGTGTAAGTGGCAGGCATTTCTTAAAGGGTTCCTCTAATTCACAGGTGGGGAAAGTCCTGCCTGAGGTCCATATAAGGCTGCAAAAGCATTCTGAGCCTGCCAAGGCACGAGGGGTGAGTAATTTAAATGTTTTTAAATTACCTGGCACACCTGTGAATCAAATCAGAAAACTTTTGGTGCATGGGATGATGCCCAACCAACTGAACCACACTGGGCAGGGACTAATATTTTCCAGATAAGAATTCTTTGCCAATAGATCACAAGATTTATGGTCAAGACTGTCACAGCAGTGAAGAAGGATCTATCTATGAACCCCAGAAGCAGAACTAGTAATATGGTTCCATGTACAGATTTATTACAAAGATCTGGCTTACAGGATCACAGGAGCTACCCTGTTTCCCTGAAAATAAGACAGTGTCTTATATTAATTTTGCTCCCAAAGATGTGCTAGGTCTTATTTTCAGGGGATGTATTATGTTTCCAGGAAAGAGGTCTTATTTTCGGAGTATGTTTTATTTTCGGGGAAACAAGGTAGGTAAGCAAGTGTGAGATCTGGGGTGGAGTAAGTGGGGACGAGAAATCACCAGCAGGCTGGAACCCAGTGGTCATGGGACAAAGCATTTGTCACTGTCAATGAGGTGTTTCTGAAGCAATACAGACCGATTTGATGTTCGGAGTGTTGTTCAAGGATTGTCTATGCCTTTCCTTAAAGGGCTTTCACTGATGAAGTCAGGACTTGAGAATTTTATTAGCTCACAGTCAAAATGAGGGACTTTAATTACACCTGTTGTCTCCTCACAGCATCAAGTAGGTTAGCCTTTGATTGAATAACGAGGCAAGAGGTATGTGTGTTTAAAAAAAAAGGTTGCTGCCCTCATTTTTGTCCTTGTAGTTCTGCCTAACCAAGTTGGCACATCAAAAAGCTATCATACGTTGATATGACCTTAAATTTAAGAAATATAAGAATAGGTCTCCTTGTTCCATTCTAGGTTTACCATGGCAAATCATTCACAGAGTAAATGCCCTTTTCTAAAACAATGCATTGATAATGTTAATAAATATTTCTGATTACATTAGCAATAAATTGAAATTTTAGCCTCTAAGGTCATTCACATTGATCACAGTGAGAGGTTTTGGTTTCTTGTTTTTGTTATTTTTACTTTCATATCATTCAGTACTTTGGTATTTCTATGCATATTGAAGCAAACATTTGCTTTAGATGATTAATAAAACACTTTTGTTAAAATCATACAAGATATCAGACTAAACTATAGAATATTGTCAGTTGAATAAGACTAAAACATGTAGTATATGTCATTAAATGGCAACATATATTTCAGAACATTCATTTCATATCTATTTATTTATTTAGCTACTGAAAATACTACAAAACGCATCCTTAATGCATATTCTTGATTGTGGGAAATTCTATTGGAAGGATTGCTAAAGATGATATAGCTGGGTTAAGGGATATGTGGAAAGACCACTGGACTATCCTTAATTTAACTTTTAGTCAGAAAACTCTGTTTCCTAAGAAACATTTATTTTACTTCAAAGTGAAATATTGAAACATGTAATTATTTTTTCAAATCATTGAATGCTTATCTCGCTAAACATTATAGAATAGCACCTCTCTTGTGTACATTAGTATTCATCATGTTTTGAGTCGGTTGTAATGTATAACTACATATAGAATTAAATACTTCTAAATGTTTTTATAATCTACAACTGTAAACAAAACCATAAGATATCTGGCCACTTTTCTGAGTCCTAGGAACTACTAAGGATTAAAAAAATAAGAGAACTAAAAGTAGTCGTCATATTAATTTCAAAACACCAATCAAATCATTAATGGAATCATTTTTACTAAGTTAGCAAACAATGTGATTTTGTAGAAAAAAAACTCAACTTGCTAATAAATTAAACTCACCACTGCTTGCTCAAAAAGTATTAATACAAAGAGGTCCGCTCAAGGATCAAGCTCACCAAACATGGTGAGAGTAGCTGTCAGAAGTCTTCCAAACCATGTAAGCTCCAAGCACACTCCCTGTGTTCTGGAAAGAGTGAGTTTGGCTCCTTATATGGAGTCCCTGAAGACCACATTCATTTTTTCCAGGTGATGGGTGTTGAGAGCTCTCCATAGAGCTAGTCTCTTCTAAGGGGAAGGAAGATTAGCAACACCTTTGCTAATCTCCCTAAATGTACCTCTACTAACATAACCTCATCAAGTCACCAATTTGCCAACAAACCAACCCTTGAACAATGTCTTTATATCTACATTTATGGACATCAAAAAGTTTTAATTTTAATTTACAAACAGCTTGGATTATTTTACTAATTTGTGACTTTAGCAAATGTCCAAAAACTTGGAAGAATTTTACTGTGTTTACTTGGAAATATTTTAACTGTATTCTGTTATGTAGATAGTATCTTATTTGTTGGTATACATTTATTATTGTTATTTTAATTCTATAAATTATTATTTCATTATTATCTCAATAGATTTTTAGAGAGTGGTAAGTAGGGTAGAAGGTGAAAGAGACCAAGAAAGATGTGGGGGGACAGAGAGAGAGAGAGAGAGAGAGAGAGAGAGAGAGACATCAACCTGAGGGAGACTTATTGATTGGTAGCCTCCCTTACATATGCGACCAGGGCCAGGGATAAATCCTGCAAGCCAGATGTGTGACTTTGGGAATGGAACTATGGACTGATGCTCTAAATTCTGAGCCAAACCAGCTAGTGATGTTTTTATATTTTAATGTAAGAGTTTAATATAAGAACACTTGGACACTACTCCTTTATTTTAATCCTCACCCAATAATATGTTTATTGATTTTAGAGAGAGAAGAAGATAGAGAAGAGAGAAAAAACTTCAATGTGAGAGAGAAACTTTGATGGGTTGCCTCCCCCAGGCAGAATCGGACTTCCTATTCCTTTTGATCAGAAGTTAGTATTTTCCCTTCTGTGGCTGAGGGATGTGTGCATTTTCATGCTTAATACATAACTTTTTGAAAGACTGGTCATATATCATTTAGTTTTTCAAAATCAATAAGAACTGAAATGGCAAAGACTAGATTTTCCCAGAATTGATGATAGAGACAAGTACCTCTGATAAAGGGGCTGGTAGCAGGCAGAGAAGAAAAGTAAGAGAGATTTCCTTAAAATGCACAATTTTATGCCATGATTGTGAACAAAAGGATTTGAGGAAGCATGTTCAGCTGAATGGTGATGCCATCAGTAGGATTAATTGCCTCTTCCTCCTGACAGGAGTGAGCAGGTGCAGCTGCACATGCCTCAGCCTCTGTAGCCACAGCTCCCCGCAAGTCCCATCACTGGACTGATGGGCAGGCTCAACCACTTCACCCAGGTGTGAAACCACCTGGTGGGGTCCTCCAGTTATGTTGTGAGTGAGCTTTTCCTCTTTCCTAAGCTTTATCTTGCAGAGGAGAACAACCTACTAAGTAACATGTATGGTCCTCTCTAGTCATGGGGTCTCTATACTGTAAGAAAATGATAGATGTGATTCAGGCCATATCATGTACTTATATATTTGAAAAGTGACTTATATAATTAAAAATGTTTGCACAAGCGGCTTTCTGAGTTCTGGAAATATTAAATAAAATTTCAGTTGTTCATTGATTCATAGAAAAGTGAATTTCAGTTCGAGATTTTCTGATTTGTAATAACTGCAGTGAGTTGATTTTTAAAATATTTTGTTTAAAATTTTTAGCAATTGGATTTATACTATGTGTTTCAATGGATGAAATCAGAAATAATCATAAATGTGAAAAAAAGCTTAAAGCAGAAACAAAGAATTTATGAATAATAAAATCAAGTAATTTGGTGGTGGATGAAGCCATACATAAGGCAACATGGTAAACCTAAACCTGGAGGGTTAACCTATCCAGTTGATGCTTCTCCTCAGGGAACCTCGATTACCTAATCCTGTTGGCCCTGAGCACCCAAAGGGGATTCTCTGTTTCTCTACCCAGATGGTCCAGATTCAGGAAAAATTTCTTTTGAGAGCCAATTTTTTTAAAACTTAAACTTCTTCTAACACCAATTCTTCAAAATACACTCGCCCAGGCCATGGTATTTTGTGGAAGAGCCACACTCAAGGGACAAAAGAGCCACATGTGGCTCATGAGCCCCAGTTTGCTGACCACAGGCCTAGCAGGTGTATCAGAATCACCTGCAGGTCTTGTTAAGAACACTGGTGGCCAAGCAGTAGCCACAGAGATTCTTTTCCTCTCTCTCTCTCTCTCTCTCTCTCTCTCTCTCTCTCTCTCTCTCTTTCTCTCTCTTTATTGATTAAGGTATTGCATATGTGTCCTGATTCCCTCATTGTCCCCCACTCATGCCCTCACCCCCCTGCTGTCTGTGTCCATTGGCTAGGCTTATATGCATGTTTGAAAGTCCTTTGGTTGATCATTCCCCTTTACCCCCACTGTCCCCTACCTTCCCTCTGAGGTTTGAGGGTCTGATAGATGTTTCTCTGTCTCTGGATCTAATTTTGTTAATCAATTTATGTTGTTCAATACATTCCAAAAATGAGTGAGATCATGTGATATACCTTTCTCTGATCGGCTTATTTTGCTTAGTATAATGTTCTACAGTTTCATCCATGCTGTTGGAAATTGTAAGACTTAAAAAATCATTTAATCTCTAGAAATGTTTCTCATTCTGCATGTTTTCCAAATAGGTTAGTTCAATTGATTTCACTCCCTGGGATTTCTCTCTCTCTCTCTCTCTCTCTCTCTCTCTCTCTCTCTCTCTCTCTCTCTCTCTCTCTCTCTCATTAAGGTATTACATGTGTGTCCCTAGCCCCCACTGTCCCCCATCCCTCTACTTATGCCCTCACCCCGCTGTTGCCTGTGTCCATTGGTTATGCTTATATGCATGCATACAAGTCCTTTGGTTGATCTCTCTCTCTCCTCCCCCTCCTTCCCCTTCCTTCCCTCTGTGTTTTGAGCAACTATTGATGTTTATCTGTCTCTGGATATGTTTTTGTTCATCAGTTCATGTTGTTCATTATAATCCACAAATGAGTGAGATCATGTGATATTTATCTTTCTCCTACTGACTTATTATGCTGCTGCAAATAGTAGGAGATCCTTTCTTTTTACAGAAGCATAGTATACAGTATACCATTGGATTTTTATATCTTATTTTGAATCATAAGAGTTCTTTGGATGCAAATCCTTTATCATATCAAATATTATATATATAATATTTCCCCCAGTCTATGGGTTATCTTGTTTTATTAAAACATTTAGGGAAAAAACATAACCCAGGTAGTATGGGAGAGAGGGGGAGAGAAGAGATTCTAGCTTGTCTGTCCCAGCATATCCCTTTCACACACACAATCATTTGCATTTACACACAGCAGCTCTGCTGTGGCTGAGTTTCATAGTCCTTTCCTGGTTGCTGCTGAATGAAGCAGCCCAGGGGTAAGCAACCGGCCAGGGCCATGACCTGATTTGTGGTCCAGAATTACAGCATTTTCATCTGCCACTCATCTCATCTAAAGTTGAGGGTCCACCCAACCCAACCTGAGGATGGACAGACCACCTGGAGATTACTGAGAAGAGCTTAGGATTCTGGATCTATCTATGGCTAGACAGTTATTACGGTTGTTATTTGCAAGTAGTATGTAAATAATATTTCAGTTTAAAAAATGCTGATCTGGCCCTGACCAGTTTGGCTCAGTGGATAGAGCGCCTGCCTGACTAGGCGGTCCCAGGTTTGATTCCAGTCAAGGGCATGTACCTTGGTTGCAGGCACATCCCCAGTGGGGGTGTGCAGGAAGCAGCTGATCAATGTCTCTCTCTCATTGATATTTCTATCTCTCTCTCCCTCTCCCTTCCTTTCTGTAAAAAAAATCAATAAAATACATTTTTTTAAATGCTGATGTGTATCATTATATTATTTAGTTCTTGTGGAGTAAAGTTAACTTCTTTTCTACATATCTAAGAAGATTGATAATACTTCAAGTTGTTGGTTTTTCTTTTTATATAAAAATTATACTTCTCAAAAATTGATTAGAATTTATCGGTGAAAGATTATTGTTTAGTCCCTTAACAAGAATTGATTTCTGCATTATTTTTATTTCATAATTTAATTTAGACATAAATTTCCCTGTCACTATTTTTTGTTACCTTCGTAAAAAGTAAATCATATTGTTCAACTTAGCTTTGTTTCTTTTTCAAAAAAAATATTTGATTATATAGACAAGTCACTCCACTGGAAAATATGTAGTATATAAAGATGGAGTTAGTTTCTGGGTTCCTGCATCTCTGAAACCTGGATCAAAGGAATGTGCTGTGGTCCAAGGCAGGTGGCAGCCAAATTCAAGAGATTACACTGCCCCTGCTTCCAGTATCTACCTGCTTCCAGGATCTACCCACTAGAGGGATCCCTGCTCCAACAAATCTACTTCAGGGGGAACAGAGCCCTCTGGTGTCCTTGGAGCAAATCAGATAAACCCCATTCCCTGAAGCTGTCCTTCAGGGGAGTTACATCTAAGTGAGGCCAGTGGAACAGAGAACCCAACTCTTCCAGGGGCAACACCTGAGACACTAGTTCCTGGGACTTGTGAGGGGAAACAGCTCCCATTGTCCAAGGACTGACACTCAAGAATGGCTGAGGAAGATCCTTAGGCTCCACTTGACCTGGAAAGTTTCAGGAGCAGCCATGGCCTAGGGACAAGGAGGGACTTTAGGGAGTAAATGAGAGGTTGTCCAAGAGCTTACAAAAGGCCAGGTGTAGAAGGCAATGGCGGTGCCAGGGAATCCTGGGGCTCCTTAACAGACTGCACTCATTGCCAAAGGTTAAATACAAAAAGAGAATCTTAAAAGCAGCAAGGGAAAAGCAGTTAGTTACCTGCCAGGGAGTGCCCACAGGGCTGTAAGCTGGTTTCTCAACAGAAAACTTGCAGGCAAATATATATATATATATATATATATATATATATATATATATATATATATTAGAAAAAATAAAAAATTGCAGGCCTGAAGGGAGTGGCAAGAAATGTTCAAAATGATGAAAAACAATGATCTGCTACCAAGATTACTCACTCTACCCAGCAAATCTATCATTTAGAATTGAAGGTCAGATAAAGGGCTTCACAGGAAAGAAAAAGCTTAAGGGTTCCTATCGATTCAGAATTACATAAAATGTTGAAAGGTCTTTGAAGAAGAGGGAGAACAAGAAGAAAAAAAAAGACAAAAAATATGAACAATAAGCACTTTAAGAGTGGTATAATTTATTGATGTTTCATATAGAAATGAAAATAAAATGGTAACAGTTATAATACAATTTCATCTCTGTACATTAATTGGGAAGTTTGGAACTTAAAATTTATAAATAAATATTACTATATATCAGCTTAAGAACACCATTACCCATACAAATGAATTCCAGTTGTATTGTAAGAGTTGAGCCTACACAGAAAAATTACTTAGTCTGAAAAAAGTGTAAAACAACAATAAATATGTATCTATCAACAATTGAACCTAAAAAAACAAAACAAAAATGAAAAAAAACACACAAGAAATCTAATAAGTAAAATGAACTAACGAATAGAATAGAACCACAAGCATGGAAACATGAAATAGACTGAGTAATCTCAGAGGGAGGGGGAATCAGAGGTGGGTAGAGATTAAATAATTTACATGCATTACTATGGACACAGACAAAGAGTGATGAATGCCTGAGGCAGGGAAGGAACTGGGTGGAGCAGGACAATGTGGGGGTGGGGAAAGGGGAGACATCTGTAACATTCTCAATCCAGATGCTAAAAAAAGAATGGAGGTGGTACAAGTGTCTGCATAGAAACTGGGATTGCTTTTGCAGAGTCTGTGGAGACCCCTGGAGGCTCCTGACTATTGGGCTTGACTCAAGGATGCAAGGCCTACAGGAGCAGAGGTTCTCCTGTTCCAGACCAGAACTTCAGGGACTTCTGGAGCTCCAGTGGGGCCTCCTGGCTCTGCTGATGCTCCCATGTGACAGCCCTGTGTGCTTTTCCCTGAGTTGGCTCCTGCTCATCAGTAAGGCCCCAGAGTCCTTAAGTGAGGGGGCCTGAGCAGGCCAGAAGACCCAAGAGTGAGTAGCAAGGTGGTGGCAGGTGGCACTAGGGTCCTTTGTTTCCCCCTGGGCTCTGAACCTGCACAGAGCAGGCTGTCATTTGGAGAGGATGGGGCCAGGAAGAGATAGAGACCCTCTGCCTTTGGTTGAAAGAGTAGCTGCAAGCAAAGAAGGGGAGAGTGAGAATGCTGTGAGGGGAAAAAGGTGATATCCACATTGGGCAAGAAGGAAGAAATCAACCTAGTTTTTGTTGGTTGTTTTGCTTCTGAATCAACTGTGAAATAGGCATTTATTAAGCACAAAATCCTCTGATTGTAATTTTATTCCAGTTTATCATTTACTATGAGGAAATGGATAAGTGAACAGATTCTTATTTTAACCAATGCCATCTTATTGTAAAACAAAATTCAGAATTTTAATCTGTATTTGTCCAATATTTGTAACTTCCCCCCTCTTTCTGATTACACTTCCTGGTCCTTCCACACTGTAAGACTGAGTGTGGCCAAGATGTAACTTTCATTTGTGTATCCTGTGCAACTAGGACAAGGCTCAGAGAGCAGTAGATGCTGAAAATATATGTTTTAAATGCATGATTCACCAGCAGAGGTGTGAAAAGTGTAAGTGTTGTTATTATTTTCTCATACTTTAATTGTACAATTTTAAAACACATACTGAAATATTTTACTAAGACATCAAGAATTAAGATAAACCCTCAAGTCCTGACTGCTTCCATTTATGAATACAAATGCACCCTAGCCAGTTTGGCTCAGTGGACAGAATGTTGGCCTGTTGACCAAGGGGTCCCAGGTTCCATTCAGGTCACTGGTTGAAGGCTCCTCCCTGCCTGGGTCCTGATTGAGACTCCTGAAGGAGGCAACCAATCGATGTGCTTCTCTCACATAGACATTTCTCTCTTGCTTTCTCTCTCTCTTCCAGTCTTTCTTAAAAAAAAAACAATGGAAAAAAATATATCTTCAAGAGAGGATTAAAAAGAGAAAAAGAAGAAGAGCTGAAACCGGTTTACCTCAGTGGATAGAGTGTTGGCATGCAGACCGAAAGGTCCAGAGTTTGATTCCTACCAAGGGCATGTACCTTGGCTGCAGGCACATCCCCAGTAGGGGGTGTGCAAGAGGCAGCTGGTCTATGTTTCTCTCTCTCATGGATGTTTCTAGCTCTCTATCCCTCTTCCTTCTTCTCTGTAAAAAATCAATAAAGATATATTTTTTAAAAAGAATACAATTGTTTATGCAATGCTAATGTCCACAAAAACAAGAACAAGAACAAAAAGTGAAAAGAGCCAGAAATGTTTATTAAAAAAGTATGAGTTGACACTGGCTTTAAACAGACATTAATATCACAAAATCAAAATAATGAGGCAGTGTGGTACCAGTACATGACTTCTCAGACTGATCAGTGGAATAAAATAGTTATACATATACACACATACACATACAGGTACGCAGTGTCATACATATAAATTTGTGGTAAAGCCCTAGTCTGTTTGGCTCAGTTGATAGAGTGTCAGCCCATGGACTAAAGGGTTGCAGGTTTTGTTCGGGTCAAGTGCACATTCTTGATTGTAGCCTTGATCCCTGGCCTCTGATAGCACACGCCAGGGAAGCAACCAATTCATGTGTCTCTTTTACATAAATGTTTCCCTCCCATCTACTCTCTTTAAAAATCAATTGGAAAATATCCTTGAGTGAGGATTAACAAAAAAACAAAACCAAAAAAAAGATAAAGGGGGTGGGTGGTTGGGGGATGGATATGATTCATTTGCACATAGAGCATTAGGAAGGGTTTGGGGCAGAAAACAGAATAAAACCTGTCAGTGCCTGGGAAATTGGTGCCAGAGTCAAAGGGGACTGACTTTCATGAGCACCCAATTGAAATGAAAGGGAGAAGTTCACAAATGTAATTTGAAATTTTTGAAACCAGTATGAATATACACACAGAATGCTGCCCACAAGCCCCATCCCCTCACAAGACGGGGATGACCAATAATTCAGAGAGAAGGGAGACAGATATCAGGGACTTGACAATTTATATTCCCCTACTTTATAAATCAATCTAAATAATAATTTTGTCCAAAATAGCAACTGTGGTAAATATATATATATAATTTAAAAAATTAAAAAATATATTTTATATCTTTTCATTTTAAAATATATTTTTATTGATTTCAGAGAAGAAGAGAGACGAAACATCAAGGAGAGAGAATCCTTGATTGGCGGCCTCCTGCATGCCCCTTACTGGGGATCAAGTCCACAACCAGGCATGTGCCCATGACTGGAATCCAACACAGTACCCTTCAGTCTGCAGGCCAACACTCTATCCACTGAGCCAACTGGCTAAGGCCCCAAAATTTTTCTTAAAGGCAACTATCCTACCTCCAGTCAATCCAATCTTCCCCTCCCCAGTTCCAATGCAAGCATCCTGATTGACAGTTTCACAGAGAAAAAGCACAGGTCACTGGCTCAGGGGAGTCCCTATTGCTTTGATCAGATAAAAGTGGAGAGTAATATTCTCACCTCAGAAAACTCAGTCCCATCCAGTGTGCCCTCCAGAGCCTGATCATCTCATTATTTATTTCAAGAGCATTAATTCCATGGAATTTCCCTGGAGGGTAGATTTGGGGTATAGAAGAAAGCCAGATGTCCTACACAAGATCTCTTCATTTCAACTAGACCTAATTTCTTTTATGGAGGGAAAGAGAGAGGCAGATGAAAATGAAAAGGGACAGAGAGAAAATGTCCCTTAATTTGGTGTCCGTGCCAAGTGGGAAGTTCTCTATCTCACCATTTGGAAGTGAACAAAGCTCAGTTGGAGGGAGTCAGAAGCTGGAGTTGCTGTTCTCATTCTACATCTACATCTTCACTGCTGGAGTCTGAGGATGCACTGCCTTCTGCCTGACCCCCATCTTCCTTATTTTCATCAGATTCCTGCGAAGCCTCTGATGACTCCTCTTCTGGAGCCTGCAGCTCCTGCTCCTGTGCAAGCCCTTCTTGCAGAGTCCTTGCTGAGGGAGACTGCACATCTGTCCTGATGATCTTGGAGTTCGGGCCTCCACGCATGTTCATCATCTTAGGCTTCCCAGAGCTTCTCTCTCTAAAGGCGGCGTACTCTTCAGGAGACAGAGTCATGAGCCATTTATCCAGGTCCACCTTGTACTGTTTCTGCAGCTCCACAGCCTGCTGCTCATACTGCTTCCTCTGGCTCACTGGGACACGATGCCAGCGTCTGCCAACCTCCTTCATGCGCTCCATCGGGGGCAGGCCTCGCAGCTCCTCACTGGACCATAAATCCTGGTGGAATTTGTGGTATGCATTCATCGGGGGCTTCTCAGGCTCTCCAGGGAATCTTATGTCCCCCCAAAGATCATTTTCCTGGGAAGACTTCAGTTCTTCTTCCTCTCTCTTAAACTTCTTGTTGGCTCTGCTTCGGCTCCCTTTGGGGACAACAAAGGTCTTGGAGTTCTGCTCAGGCTCAGGGTGGTCTTTCCTGAACTGAGCCAGTTTCTCCTGAAACTCTTGTTTGTCCTTCTGAAAAGCTTCCTTATATTTCAGCTTCCTCTCCTCTGGGAGCGCCTTGTATTTTTCAGACATGACCTTGGTCAGTTCCTGGTTGTTGAGTTCGGGGTGCATTTGGGAATACTTAAGCCGATTCTCCTTGAAGAAGCGAAGGTAAGAAGTCGGGGGCTGCTTGGGCATGTCTGGATGTTTCTTGAGTTTTTTGCTTCTTTGGGAATTTTTAACATGTTCCTTAGCTTCCTGGACTAATTCTGTCAAAGTCCGATACTTTCTTATCTTCCTAGAAATCTCTAACCACTTGAGTTTGCACATTTCTCCAGAAAAATCTTTAAAAGCTACTGTTTCCCAGTCCATATGTGACTGGGTTGTTTTGAATGAGTGGTTGTCACTGGGTGGAAGGTTATTCTCTATTCTTTCCAGCAGCTGTGCAATGTCTTCTTCACACCAGTCATCTTGTCTATTAGACAATGCCATCTCTAAATCTTTGGGTCACTTGTATGGTCTTAGCTGTTTAAACACCTCAGCAGGATCTCAAACTTCTTTACTGCCAATACTCCCCTGGTGAATTATCTACAAATGTGTGATTTTATGTTTCTGTGGAGATAGAAAAGTCATTGTTCAATGCAATAAATGAGATTATTACATGCCACTTAGGCTATATATCTCCTTCTATAATTTAATTTACAAATGAAAAAATTGCTCACCCCTGGAAATGAAATTATGACGAACTTTAAAATGCTTCATTTGCAATATTAAACATCTTCAAGCTCAAAATAAAAAATAAAAGGCAGAAAGAGAAAAAGAAGAAAAAAATATTTCTCTCAAGTTCCATCCTAGCATGCCTTTCTATTTGTCTTACTACATCTTATCTAATTACAAGTGAACCAAACAAATAACTAACAACTTATTCAATACGCATAGGATAAAAGAAAAGATGGAGGGATGTAAAAATATTAAAATGAAAGAAAAATACCTAAAATGGAAAAGAGTTTAAAACAACTGTAAAATTGACTACAAATATATTAGAATGGCCAAAATTCACTTGTGTAACCTAACCATTCATTTTGCAGGCCAACAATCTGTGCACTGAGCCAAACCAGCTAGGGCACCCTTATTTTTCTTAATAGAACCAAAGCCCAAATTTAGCAATGCTGGCAATTCATATATGTCAAACACACACACACACACACACACACACACACACACACACACACACACACAAAATAAAAAAATAAAAAACCACCACCACCACAACAACAAAAACAAAAAAAAAAACACATAGAGATCTTCCTTTAAGTTAAAAGAAATATAACCAATGTCATTATAAATGGGGAATTCTTAGAAGAATTATCTTTAAAGTCAGAGGTAAGCACAAGGACAGTCATTAGCACTGCTTCTGCCTAATAGTCTTAACTGTCACAATTTATAAAAGTGATGGCTGGGGAGATGAGAAAAGAAAACAAATGAAATGACTGTAAATAAAAATATAATACTGTTCATGTTAGAATATGAAGGGGATGTCTATGTAGGGGATGTCTATATTACGGGGGTGGGGGAACTATATACCAACAAATCTTTGGGACAAAAAAACTAGAAAGAGGTAGGAAAAATGTTTTTAAGTTTAAGACATTTTGAAAGCCCTGTGTGGTGTTTTCAGTGGTTAGACCATCAGCCCACCAACCAAGGTTCTCAAGTTTGATTCCCACTTAAGGACAAATATCCGAGTTTTTGTCATCTCCCCATTCCTGATCAGGAAATATGAAGCAACCAGTCAATGTGTTCCTCTCACATCAATGTTTCTCTCTCTTCCCTTCTCTTGACCTCCCTTCTACACTCTGAAAATTAATAGAAAATTTTGTCTTCAAGTTAGGATTTAAAACAAAAAAGAGTTTTTGAAAGCTATAAAATCCTGAGTATCCTGACACCAGTATAACACATTCCACTTTTGTTTCTTGTTCTTTCAGGATTCTAGGGCTCTTTTCAGTCACTTGAACTTACTACACTCCTCACTTCAGGATCCATACCTAAAGATACCCTAATTTCCCTCAAGTTGTCTTCAAATGCCACTTCCTTGTCCTAGTCTAAGTTTACAATTCACTATACCCTTCCCCCTTTTCCCTTCATAGCATTAACCCAGATTGTAACTAAAATTCCCGTGGCTATTATCGCAAGGCTTTGCTCCATAACTATAGCCTTCATCAGGATAGGAATGATGTCTGTCTTGATAATGGCTGCTACTTGGTACCTAGCACAAGCTGTAAATAAATGAGCAATGAAATACAGTCAAACTTTGTCCCCCATCTCAAACAGTTTGTTTCTCAACCAAGCTGTCCATATTTTTTTTTAAATGTCTTGGTTGTGGAACCAAAACTTCTGTTTTCAATGGGAAAAATCTTTCATGCTGATACCCCAAAGTGACAAAGTGTCTCTCAGGCAACAAAGGAGAGAATGATTTTGTTGTTGGCCAAAATCTATAATTAGCACAATTTTAAAACATAAAGAGGCCATCTAGAGTGCTAATGTTGCTCTGGCTTGTTTGGCTCAGTGGATAGAGCATCAGCTTTGAGACTGAAGGGTCTGGATTCCATATCAGTTAAGGGCAAATTCCAGGGTTTGGGGCTCAATCTCTGGAGGGGGCAGCTAGTCAATGATTCTCTCTTATTGATTTTCCATCTCTCCCTCTCTCTTCCTCTCTGACATAAACATAAAAATATACAGTGTATATTTTTTTTAAAAAGAAAGATGAAAGGAAAGAGTGCTAATATTGCTAAGGGTGTGGAAGTACTCACAGAACAATCACAGGCAACCAAATAGATATAACTACTGCTGTTGATTGGATAAACAAAAAGCACTTGGCTGTTGATAGCATTTCTAGGCAGGAAAAATTCGTCCAGTGTGGCTTGCTAAATTTAAGAAAAGAAGTGCTTATTATTTTTAAAATATATATTTTATTGATTTTTTACAGAGAGGAAGGGAGAGGAATAGAGTTAGAAATATCAATCACCTGTCTCCTGCACACCTCCCACTGGGGATGTGCCTGCAACCAAGGTACTGCCCTTGACCGGAACTGAACCTGGGAGCTTTCAGCCCACAGGCCGACGTTCTATCCACTGAGCCAAACCAGTCAGGGCAAGAAGTGCTTATTTATCAGCAGTACATTAGACATGTACTACATGTAAGAAAGGTTAAAACAGGGAATCATTTGGGTTCTGAGACAGATTAATTCAATTTTGGCTCACTGGGGAATATGCTTCCTAATGGGAAAAAGTGATGTTTTTTGTTTTTTTTTAAAGAAATTCTTTCTCAAACAACCTTCCAGAATAAATTAAGTTTGAAAATAAAGTTCCACTGCAATGTAAGAATGCTTTCATATGTATCATTTACTGTACTGAATAACATTTACAGAATAAAAGATATGCTTTAAATTACAGGGACAATAATCTCAAGTCAAACTGTCATTCTCACCCTGCCTTCATGGCTCAGTGGTTGAGTGTTGATCTATGAACCAGGAGGTCATGGTTTGATGCTAGGCACATGCCCAGGTTGCCATTTTGATCCCAGTAGAGGGTATGTGAGAAGTAGCTAGTCCATAATTCTCTCCCATCATTGATGTGTGTGTCTCTCTCCCTCTCCCTTCTGCTCTGAAATCAGTAAAAGTATATTTTGTAAAAACATATATAATTCTCTAGTTGATATGAATTTAGGCTATGTTTAATGTGATTTCAGGGAAGCATATACAGTGTATATAACTTAAACTAACAGTATTTTAATCTCATACCTTTCATTTATGTATGACTTCTAATCATTGTCTGTTCTCAATAGTTAATGGCTAAATAAAAGTATTATTATTAGTCCATGTTTAGATTCTGTAGTTCAAAGACCCCGAATACAGCAGCACTCCTAAAAAAAGGGAACAAAGTTGGAGGGATCACAATACCAGATATCAAACTATATTACCAATCTATTGTTCTCAAAACTGCCTGGTAATTACACAAAAACAGACATATAGACATATAGGGAACCTCTACAACTTAACAAAAGGAAGATAACCCAATCAAAATAATTGGCAAAGAACCTAAATAGACATTTTCAAAAGTGGACATAAAGAAGGCCAAGAGATATATGATAAGTGAAAGTCTCTAGTCATCTAAGAGATGCAAATCAAAATGACAATGAGGTGTCATCTCACACATGTCAGAATGCTATCATCAACAAACAAGTGGAGAAAAAGGAACCCTGGTGCACTGCTGGTGGGAATGCATACTGGTGCAGCTACTGTGGAAAACAGTATAGTTTCCTCAAAAAATTAAAAATGGCACTCCCATTTGACCCAGTAATCCCACTGCTAGGAATATATACCAAGAAATTAGAAACACCAATCAGAAAGGACGTATGCACCCCTTATGTTCATAGCAGCACAATTTACAATAGCTAAGTTTTGGAAACAACCTAAATGCCCATCAGCAGATGAGTAGATTAAAAAACTGTGGTACATCTACATAATTGAATACTACACTGTTATAAAAAAGAAAGAACGCTCATCATTGACAACAGCAGGGATGGACCTGGAAAGCATTATGCAATATGAAATAAGCCTGTCAGAGAAAGATAAGTATCACATGACCTCACTCATTTGTGAAATATAATGAACATAAGCTGATGTATAAAAGTAAATCCTGCCGAAACCGGTTTGGCTCAGTGGTAGAGGGTCGGTCTGTGGACTGAAAGGTCCTGGGTTCGATTCCGGTGAAAGGCATGTACATTGGTTGCGGGCATATCCCCAGAAGGGGGTGTGCAGGAGGCAGCTGGTCGATGTTTCTCTCTCATCAATGTTTCTAGCTCTCTCTCTCTCTCCCTTCCTATCTGTAAAATATCAATAAAATATATTTTTTTAAAAAGTAAATCCTGAGACATAGTATCATCTAACAGTGTTTCCCAAAGTGTGGTATGTGTACCCCCAGGAGTACAGGAAGAGTTTGGTGGGGGTATGCATTGCATCAGTTTGGTGGGGATATGCACTGTACCGTGCTTAGGTGCGCCTAATTCTACATTCTCATGAGTAACAGGGGTACTCAGCGTTATGAAAATTATAGAAGGGGTACACATATATCAAAATTTTGGGAAACACTGATCTAAAAGATTGTCAAACCTCAGAGGGAAGGCAGGGGAGGGTGTGTTTGGAGGTGCGAGGGGGGTAGGTAGGATATCAACCAAAGGACTGATATACATGTATATAACCATAACCAATAGACACAGACAGTAGGGGGTGAGGGCATATGCTGGGAGTGGGAGCAGCTGGGATGATGTCAATGGGGGTAAAGGGAGGTATATGTAACACTTTAAACAATAAATAAAAATTTTAAAAAATATTCTCTAGTTCAGAATTTTTCAACATCATAAATATTGAGATATATCAGAAGATGATGGCGTAGGTAACTGCTAGAACTAACCACCTCCCAAACACACCACAATTACAACTAAAATACCGAACAACCATTATTCAGAACAAACAGAAAGCTGGCTAATAGTAGGTCCTACAACTAGAGAAGTGAAGAAGAAAGCATGTAAGACTGGAAGGAGGGGTGGAGGTGCAGAACAGGCTGGTCCAACACCCATTTGTGGCTTGTTTTTAATCATGAGGGTTATCTCTGCTACAGAGGCCTTCTTAGAGAAGCAAGGGGTCCCAACCACATACCAGACCCCTAGCCCAATTAGAAATGAAAGTGCCTTATAAGCTAGTGATTCACTTCTGGGAATATATCCGAAGTAACCCAAAACACTAATTCTAAAGACTATATGCATCCCTATGTTCATTGCATGTTATTTATAATAGCCAAGATTTGGAAGCCAGCCCAAGTGTCCATCAGTAGATGGTTGGATAAAAAGGGTGTGGCTTGCAATAGCTGGTTTGGCTCAGTGGATAGAGTGTCAGCTTGTGGACTGAATGGTTCTGGTTTCAATTCTAAAAGGCACATACCCAGGTTTCGGGCTTGATCTCCAGTGTGGAGCATGCAACAGGCAGCTGATCAATGGTTCTTTCTAATCACTGATGTTTCTTTCTCTCTCCCTTTCCCTTCATATCTGAAATCAATAAAAAATACATTTTTTTTTGAAAAGTGTGGCTCAATTGGTTGAGTTTTGTCATGGGTACCTAGGGATTATAGGTTCTACTCTAGTCAGGGCACATGCCTAGCTTTCTAGCTTGATCTCTGGTAGAGGCCATGTAGTATTTACGTCACTCTTATCACTGTCATCTCTCTCTCTCTCTCTCTCTCTCTCTCTCTCTCTCTCTCTCTCTCTCTCCTTTCTCTCTCTCCCCCCCCATCCTCTTTCTTTAAAAATCAATTTTTAAAAATCTTAAAAAAGAAAAAGCTGTGGTACATTTGGATGGATCTGAAGTGCATTGTTTTGTGAAATAAGGCAGTCAAAGTAACAAAAATACCACTTGAGTTCATTCACATGTGCACTCTAATGAACAATATAAACTAACAACGTGGAGACAGACTCATGGATAGAGAAAACAGACTGGCAGCTGTGGGATGGGTGAGGGTTTAGGGTGAGAAGGGTGGAGGTATTAAGCAAAGAAACAAAACAGACAATAATATAGTGATTGCCAGAGTGAAGGGGGCTGGAGGTGGGTGGAGTTATAAGAAAGTAAAGGGGGGATAAATGGTAATGGAAGGAGACAAGACTTGGGATGCTTAACACACAACACAAGATGCATACAATGTATTAGAGAATCTCATACTTGAAACATACATAATTTTATTAGTCAATGTCACCCAAATACATTCAATTAAAAAACAAAAACAAAATGTAAGCATAACATTGATAAGGAATAATATAAAAGAAAAATACAAGCAAATTAGATACATCCCAGCCACTCATTTCCTAGCAAAATGTGCACATTTTGATATATACAGAATTACACATAGGCATTTAAAGAGGATGTCATAGAAAAACAATTGCCTCTGTGGTATCTTCTTACCTGGTATTTGAAGAGTGATATTATTACAAATTTATTGGAAAAGGGTGGTCAGATTCTTGGAATCCTTTGCCGAGGTGATGATTCCTTCTCCACTGTAGCTCTCTGGGAACTGTGTTAATATTCCAACCACAAAATTTTTGTGTTCCCCTTTTTTGATTCAAGAAGTCTGCTTCCTTTTCCTAAATGTGTTTTCTCTTCTTAGGAGGATTAGGCTAACACACCCACTGTTGGTGGTGGGTGTTTCCCAGAGCTCTTGGAGGATAAGTGTAGGTGAGCTGAGTGTGAAATGGTAGAGAATCAAGAAACAGTGAATGAATAATCTTTTTCCTAAGGCTGTCCTAAAGGAAACTCTTGTCCATTGCTACTGGTCTTTCTACATCACAATCACATGCCCTTCCTTTCCAGCTTTCTCTAGACTTTCTGCGAATCTTTTCATAAAGGCATTTCCTGATTTTCTTAACTATAAAAACAAAACAAAACAAAAATAACCCACGATAACTTTTAGGTCCCTCTTTAAAACATACTTACAGATTTCAGAGTCCCCAAAAGTTAAAAGGTTTAGTACTCTCAAAGACCACTCTGTATCAGATGACTGGAATGATGTGCCAAAGTTGTTAAAGTATTGCCTTTAAAATGACAAAAGCTGCCCTAGCTGGATAGAGCTTCTTCCTGGGGTTCTATTTCAGTCAAGGGCACATACCTTGGTTGCAGGCTCCTCCTCAGCCCTGGTCCTGGTCTGGGCTCCTGCAGGCAGCAACAAATCTGTGTTTCTCTCACATCAATATTTCTCCGTCTTTCTCACTTTCACTCTCTCTAAAAAAATCAATTGAAAAATATGCTCAAGTGAAGATTTAAAAAATAATACCGGTAATAACTGCCTCCCATGTAAGACTCAGTGGTTAGACCAGCCATGGGCAAACTATGGCCCTTGGGCCAGATCCGGCCTGTTTTGCTGTTCTATCTGGCCGGAGAAGCCTAAAGAGCAGAGGGTTCTCTTGCTCTCCCCTCTGCTCCACCAGCAGCCCAAGATGAGAGTGCCAGGAAGGTCAAGTTGCTTTTGTTCCGGCCCTCCTGTCCAGTTTAAGAACCCATTTTGGCCTTGGAGTCAAAAAGTTTGCCCACCCCTGGGTTAGACCATGGGTCCTCAAAATGTCTACAGTTCCCAGTTCAATTCCTTGTCAAGGGCACATACCTGGGTTCCAGATTGAATCCTTGGATATGGTCCCTCTGGGAATGTGCAGGAGGCAGTAGGTCTTCAAAGATCTCTCTAGCTCTCTTCTTCCCTTCCTCCCTCCCTCTCTCCACCCTTCCTCCCTCCCTCTCCCCACCTTTTTTCACTCCCTCTCCCCACCCTTCCTCCCTCCCTCTCTCCCAGCCCTTCCACTCTCTCTAAAAATCAATGGCAAAAAAATACCTTGGGTAAGGATTAACAACAAAAACATAAAATTCAGTTAATCTGTTAAAGAAAGCACTCTTCCATGACAGATTAACATAAAATAAAAAAAACACCTCAGAGAACATAATTTCACATTTTCAAAGACATTTGTTAGAATGGCTAATTGATAAAACAATCCTTTCTATCTTTTAGTAAGTTACAAATAAAAGTCATGCCCAGCAGTATGGTTCAGTGGTTGAGTGTTGTCCCAGGGGGGTCCTTAATTTGACTCCTGTGTTGCAGGCTTAATTCCCAGTATGAGGCATGTTGGAGGCAGATGACTGATGTTTCTCATCAATGTTTCTATATCTCTATCCCTCTCTCTGAAATCAATAAAAACTTATTTAAATTTAAAAAGTCAAATTAAATTAAACCCATGATGTATAGAAATTTAGATAGAAAGACAGCCTGGGAGATCTGGTTTGTTGTAAAATCAGTGATTTCTTGATCAGATTATTTGTATAAAGGTATATTTAGGGAGATTTAAAAAGCTTTAAAATTAATTCTATTTAAAGTCCTCTGAAATATAATCCTTAGAAAAGGTGGGTGTGGCCTTTAGTGACTCTATAGCAGTGTTTCCCAAACTTTTGACATATGTGTACCCCTTCTATAATTTTCGTAACGCTGAGTACCCCTCGTCAAAAAAAAATGGTTGTATTTTAATAACAATCAAAATATATTTATTTTTTTTATTTTTTTGGTACATACACGACATAATAACAAATGAAAAATAAAGTTTTCATAATAAAATATGAATAAAACTTATACTATAATATTATAAATAACATTTATTTGCACACTGGTGGTGAAACTTATTGGTAGAGAACAGCATCAGTGAATGAGATTCTGTTTTAAGTGGTGGAGGGTAATGTCAGCCCTTGTAATGTGATCTAGGAGATCTATCTCTCTGCAGGCTTATCTCTATGGACGTCAAGATGAAACCAGGGCTTTTTATGAGACACTCCAACTGGTTCTCCAAGAAGAAGACAAAAAAAATTTAGAAAGACTTATTGAGGAAGGGTCAAAGTTGTCTGAGCAACTGAAGAAATGTCAGGCCAAAATGATTGAAAAGAGCATAAACCTAAGAGCAATGTACGATGAGCTCATGGACATGTGTCTGAAACCAGATGAAGAGATGCTCAAGGTAGGAACTGAGCATGTGCCTGGGAATTTTTTATATCATCAGAAGACTGCTTTCCCTCATTTTTTTGGTATCAAAGATTGATGTCTTCATCTGCTGAATCTATGGTAGAGAGGGTCTCCCCATTGGGAATGATACAGATAAGCTGTTATTCCCCCCACCTAATTATAAACAGGAAATTTTTATGCAACTGTGACTTTGAACATATTCCTTCTTAAAAATCTCCTTTTATTTCTTGCTTTACTAAACAGAAGATGAAAAACTTATCCAAGTACTTTTAATTTTTTAAAAAAATATATTTTATTGATATTTTTCAGAGAGGAAGGGAGAGAGATAGAGATCTAGAAACGTCGATGAGATTGAAAACCTGAAGAGACAACAAGATGGCGGCAGAGGTAAAAGCCTAACTGCAGCCGCACTCAACAATTTCAAAAAATACAACTAAAATATAGAGTGGACGCTATCCAGAACTACAGGAAAGTTGACTGACTGGAAATTCTACAACTAGAAGGAAAGAGAAAACCAGAAGGAAAACCAGAGGAGCTGTAAAAGCCTAAGGTACGGAGGCACGGTGCGCATGGGGAGAGGACAGAGCCGCGCACATTGCGCGGAGAGGAGGGGCGGCTGACTGCCTGGCTGGCGTTCCCTAGCGGGAAGGAGATACCTAAAAGCTCCGGACCGTGCTGAACCCCAACTCCGACTGCACTGAACCCCAGTTCTGGGCGAGACCCTGGGGTCCAGGCTCACACAGAGGTAATCTGGGCCTTAAGGCGGAAGCTCAGCGGAGTGGCGGCGAAAGGCAGAGCCCCGGAGTCGCGCACATTGCGCGCAGAGGAGGGACTGTTCGCTGAGCTGCTGGATTGCCCCAGCGGGAAGGACTCAAAAGCTCAGGACTGTGCTGAGCCCCAGTTCTGACTGCACTGAACCCCAGTCCTGGGCAAGACCCTCGGGCTCCAGCCTCATACAGAGGGAATCTGGGCTGTAAGACAGAAGCTTAGGGGAACGGTGAAAAGCAGAGCCCCTGAGTCGCGCACATTGTGCTCACAGAGGACAGACTGTTGTTTGGCCCGCGAGATTGCCCTAGCGGGAAGGAGACATAAGCTCCGGACTGTTCTTAACCCCACTTCCAACTGCTCTGAACCCCAATTGTGGGCTTGTTGGGGGAGAGACTACACTGTCTGGTAGCGGGCGAAACTCTAGAGTGCCTTTCTCTCAGAGGTGCTTGCAGCAAGTACCAAAGGACACTGAGGAACACTGAGACTCAGGAACCTCAGAGGGCGGGGCTAACCGGAAGCCAAGGCTGTAGGCTCCACCCTGAAACTCTGCCCCATCCGAGCTGAACTCAGAGTGGCTTTTGCAGGTTTCCAAGTCTAGTGGAATAAGGTTGTCTCCTGGCATAGACACAGCTGATCCTCCCAACCTACCAACTCAGGGAAGCAGCGAAAATGCCAAAATGAGGAATCAGATCACAAACGAAAGAAATGGAGGACAAAAAGCGACTGGATATAGAGTTCAAAGCCACGCTTATAAGGTTGTTCAACAATCTCTTAGAAAAGGCCGATAAAATAAATGAGACCTATGAGGATATGATAAGGGATCAACATGAAATAATGAAGGGTCAACTAGAAATAAAGAATACAATCTCTGAAATAAATAATATTATACAGAGTCCTAAAAACAGATTGGAAGATTGCAAGAATCAAGTCCAAGATTTGCAACACAAAGAGCCAGAGGACACTCCTCCACAGAAGCAAGAAGACAAGAGAATCCAGAAAGTTGAAGATAGTGTAAGAAACCTCTGGGACAACTTCAAGCGAACCAACATCAGAATTATGGGCATCCCAGAAGATGACAGAGAGCAAGATACCGAAAACATATTGAAAGAAATAGTGACAGAAAACTTCCCCCACCTGGGGAAAGAAATAGACTTACACGTACAGGAAGCACACAGAACCCCAAACAAAAGGAATCCAAAAAGAACCACACCAAGACACATCATAATTAAAATTCCAAGAGCTAAAGACAAAGAGAGAATATTAAAAGCAGCAAGACAAAAGCAGGTAGTTACCTATAAAGGGGCACCCATACGACTGTCAGCTGACTTCTCAACAGAAACCATGCAGGCCAGACGGGAATGGCAAGAAATATTCAAGGTGATGAATAACAAGAACCTACAGCCAAAAATACTCTACGCAGCAAAGCTATCACTCAGAATTGAAGGCCAGATAAAGAGCTTCACAAATAAATTTAAGCTAAAGGAATTCATCACTCCCAAGCCAGAATTATATGAGTTGCTGAAAGGGGTTCTTTAGGAAGAGGAAGAAAATAAAGATAAAAATTATGAATAAACACGTAACTATCAACAAGTGAGTCTAAAAACCAAGGGAAGTAAAAATCATGATGAACAATATTAACTGGTGAATATAATAGAATCAGAGGTATGGAAGGGGAGGGACTGATGATTCTTGGGGAAATGGGGAGGGAGGGCGGTAAGAGACTGAACATAAACTGCACCTATGGATGAGGACAATGGGGGATGGGGAAAGGGCAGAGAATTGAATGGAAACTTGGTGTAGGGGAGCAATTCAGGGGGAGAGGGGAATGAGGAACATTTGTAATAATATGAACAATAAAGATTTATTTAAAAAAAAAAAAAAGAAACGTCGATGAGAGAGAAACATCCACCAGCTGCCTCTTGCACACCCCCTACTGGGGTGTGCCAGGAGCCAAGGTACATGCCCTTGACCAGAATCGAACCTGGGACCTTTCAGTCTGCAGACCGACGCTCTACCACTGAGCCAAACCGGTTTCGGCAAAGTACTTTTAATTTTGATCTGCAAGTGAGCAATATAGAGACATTTGGCCAAAGCCCCCATATATTTTCTTCTATTGTTGTGATACCATTGCCATTGGTTTCCCTTGCCATTAATTTGGGGCATGTTTCACTTTAAGAGCAAGACTTAGTAAAGACCCTAAGGCAGAAAGCTGAGAATAAGAGTAATGTAGTCACTATTCTTGTGTTCTCTTTTTTTCATACTCAATGTTCTGAATTCATCAAGAACACAAAAATCGACCAAAAAGATAGTTGCCAGAATTGAGGGGGGGGGGGCGCGAAAGGGGGATAGGAAGACATTACAAATATTCTGATAGGTTCCTAAGGTGACAATTGATTACTAGGATTAGTGGGAGTGATCACTCCATAAGATACAAAAATATTGACTTGCTATATTGTACACCTGAAATTAATACAACCTATATAAGAATAACAACTGTATTTAAATAAAAAGATTTTAAGTATTTGAAAAAGAATTTAGATTGTGACAGCATGTTGTATCAGTATGATCTTTAGAGAAGAAAATAAAAATGAATTTATAAGACAGTTTGCAGGTGGTGTGATTAGTATTTTTCTGAACTCCCACAAACCCAAAGTCTGTTTGGTAAAATAACCTATTTCTAAAGGATTCTAAGCTTCTCTTTTCTTTCTTTACAGGAACTAGAAGACAAACTAAGAAGGTGATTTTGGGTTTCAGTGTAAACTGGGGCTCATTAGGGGTGTGAAAGAGATTACAACTACCGGTACCTCTGAAATAGTAAAGACATAATTTCTCAGATTATTCTCAATTATTTGTGTGTGCATCTACTTATGCATGTTTTGCAGAATAGGACTTCCTATTACTTTTGACCAGAAATTAGTGATTTCCCTTCTATGGCTGAATGAGTATGTGTTATTAGGCTCAATGATGAATTTTCTGAAAGACTGGTCATTTATGGTTTAATATTTCAAAGTCAATAGGAACTGAAATTGCAGTCTAGATTTAGTCTAGATTTCCCCAGAATTAGGTAAGAGAGACAAGTACCTCTGAGAAATGGGACTGGTAGCTGGCAAAGAAAAAGGAAAAGTTAGAGAGATTCCCTAAGAATGGCACAATTCTATATCATGATTGTGAACAAAAGGATTTTGATAAAGAACGTTCAGCTGAATGGTGATGCCACCAGCAGGATTAATTGCCTCTTCCTCCTGACAGGAGTGAGCAGGTGCAGCTGCACATGCCTCAGCCTCTGCAGCCAGAACTCCCTGCATGTCCCATCACTGGACTGATGGAAAGGCTCAACCCCTTCCGAGGTGAGTGTCATCCCAATGGGGGACCACCTGGCGGGGTCCTTCAGTTGGGGAATCTTGTGGGTGACCTTTTCCTCTTTCTTAAACTTTACCTTGCACAAGAAAATAGTCCTTAAAGTGGCATGTATAGTCCTATGTAGTTATGCAGTCACTATAATAGGAACTGAAATTGCAAAGTCTTGATGGAAAATGATTGGTGTGACTCAGGCCTTATTAATAACTTGTAAATTTGATGTTATTTATATGATGATAAAAAATACATGCACCAAAAAGGATCCCACTGAACCCTATAAATATGTCATATGAAATGTCAACTGTTGATTGATCCATAGACAACTGGATATCAATTTAAGGTATTCCAAATAATTGCAGTGAATTAGATTTCTAAAATATTTCCCTAAATAATTAAAGTAATTAGATATATAATGTGGGTTTCAATTGATATAATGTGAATTAATCACCATTGTTTAAAAAGCTAGTTGTATATACCAAGAATTTATGAATATGACAATAAAATAATTTGGTGGTCAATGAACCTATACATACAGCTCAACATTAAACCTATACCTGGGAGTTTAATCTATGAGAAAGAAAGATTAAGCTTTTAGGTGGAACCAGTTATCAAAGGCATCCTATCCTTTGTAGGAAATCATACCTAAGATGGCCTTTAGGATTCTTCTTTAATGTCAATTGCTTACTTACCTGGAGTATCATCCGCTGGTGTAGCACCATATTCTGAGCAAGTCATTTCCATTTATTTAAAATAAAATTATTTTTCTCCTCAAGAAGGAGTGAGAGAGGTAAGATTTATTTTTATGGACTTGGTAGCACTGCCCAGGTGTCCAGCTTATGAAAAGTAACCAGCCAGAACTAGACATCTAGACATGACCTTCTTCACTTTTATGAGAGCCTATTTCTAGGAGGTCTTGGAAATTTAGGTTTTTTGTTTTGTTTTGTTTTTTTAGGAGATATGTTGGCATCATTTGAATTCAATATTTTCCATTCAGACTTAGTCTTGATTTTTTTTTTTCAGTGAGGCACTAAGGTGTACCATTCTCTCATAGATAATTTTATTTTCAACATTGATTTGTTGTTGTTTTCTTAATCCCTACCCAAGAATATTCTTTTCATTGATTTTCAGAGGATCATAGAAGGGAGGGAGGAGGGAAAGAGAGAGAGACCAAGAAAAACAGACAATAGAGACACATATGGAATGATTGTCTCCCACATGCACCTCCAAAATGAGAGAGATGAACCTGCAACCAGATTACATGCCCGTGATCAGGAATCAAACACTACAAAATTTAGTCCATGCTGTTCTTATCACTGAGAAAAACTGCCGAGGGCTTAACATTGATTTTGACTGGAATATTCTCTTTTCTTCACAGTGCAAGTTTCCTTCACTTGTGAAATAACTCCTGAGAATATACGGTTGTTTGATGATGTGAGAAGTCTGAGGTTTATGGGTGATGGTCTACATGTGTCTCTGGATACTGGAACATCTAACTCTTTTGCTGCATGGGGAAACCATGTCTTTAAGTGTGGCAAGCATTATTGGGAGGTGTATGTGGACAAGTCTTGGGACTGGGCTGTAGGGGTATGTAAGGAATCCTGGATGGAGAAGCATGGCACATTGACTGAATGTAAGGACACATTTCTTCTTATACATGTGAAGGAGGATAATCATAGTACTCTCTGGACCACTGCCCCGATGGTTCGTCAATACATACAGAAACCTCTGTGCAGGGTCGGTGTGTTCCTTGATGTTGACAATAGAATTGTAAGTTTTGTGGATGTTGCGAGGTGTACTCTCATTAAGCATTCCTTCATTAGGCACTCCCTATTACAGGATTATATAGGTGACCTGTGCAATAACAATTTCAGACCTTACATTTCACTGGCAATTCATGGGTAGGGCTAAGTTATGAACCTGATTATGTGCCTGGGATCTCTGCTGTGAGGAAGCCCTTTTTAGTTGAAGCCTGTTAATGATACATTATTGTCTTTTATGCTTCTTCTACTTTAATGTAATCCCTGTGTACTGTTATTCTGTAGAAAGATAAGATGAAATGTAAAATTGTGTTCATTTTCTTTTCTTTCTTTTTTTTGTCATTAAAATCATGCTTTATATCAAGAATATATGTACTGTGGTATTTTGCCTCTTTTATGAGCTTGCTGGAGTCACCAAAATATATACCTTTATGCAATTACTATTCTTGGTTTGAATCTAGGAATGCAGGATTTTTACATACTGGATATACCAGGTTATCTACATGTCTTGTCAGTCTGCAACTATTTCTCCTTGGTCTGGTCACTCCTGCAAGTTTACTTACCCTCGGGGGAAGAGGGGGAGGAATGAGCTGACAAGGAAGTTTCTGCTGACCAGGATAAGCCTTCATTTTAGTGAACCTAGAATAGCTTGAATAACTTGTCCTTTTTTTCCACCCTCAACAATAGAATGCCTTGGTTAGGGCACCAGGGGCAATTAGCAAATCTTTGGAAGGATACATTAGTAAATTATCTTACTTGAAAGGAGTTTTGCTATAAATTTTCATGATTTGAAAGTTGATCTTGAAAACTGATTTTAAAACAGAGTTTAAACCCCATTGATTTTTTCCTTGTGTGATAAAATGGTATTTGTGTGTGTGAGACAGCCACAATAGAATCTCTATTATGATAGGAACCATGTGTGTGTGTGTGTGTGTGTGTGTGTGTGTGTGTGTGTGTGTGTGTGTTACAATCTGGGCAGCCATACATCATTGTTAATTCAGTTAACATCATCACCTGGGCCATGAGTGATGGAATGGAAGACAGAAGGCCAAAATGCACACATAAGCTTCCTCCTATCACTCCCCAGGAATCAGTTGTTGTTTGAATTATTCTTATCCCACAATAAGTAGCAAATTCACCACTGCATTTCCTGGATATATTGTTAGAAATTAATCAATGATGATTAGCTAAATCAAGGTAATATTTTAGAATAAAAAAGGTACTCAAATTGAGCAAAGAGCTTACATTATGGAACCCATGCCCTGTGATTTTCCTGTAAATGTGCTTTCTGTATTTTACATATGGAATCTTAATCCAATATTTCTGATAAAGAAACTTAAGTCAGATGGTGCTACTATTGAGTGGTGATTTGAATAAGGTAATAAGTCATCTCTAATGTCTGTGCTCCTACCATTGCTATGTGTTGCATCTCAAAATACACATTTCTATGGAGAAATAATGCAGAAAATGAACCAACCTTCCAATGACTGTTGGTTAGAGTCAAAATACCTAATGCAAAGAAAGTTTATTCTAGGACCTAAACACCTCTTAGTCTGACCCATTTCATCAAAAGTGTGTTGATTCTTTCTTGTTTTTGTACTTAGATGAAGTAAGACAATGCTTCAGGGAAGTGAATTAACCCTTTTCAAACTTTTGACCTATAAAATCATTGTGCTTATTGGGGTGACATTGGCTAATAAAATTATATAGGTTACAAGTATAAATTTTATAATGTCATCTGTATATTGTATTGTGTGCTTACCATCCAAAGCCAAATCTCCTTCCATCATCATTTATCCCCTTTCACTCTTCTATACAACTAATTTGTGCTTCAGAATACTGATCCAATGATCAGCAATGATTTTATATTTTCATTCGAAATATAATTCAGTTCCTCCAGTAGGTGCTGCTATTGAGTACTAAAGTAATCATCTAAATCGATCAAAATTTCTTTTTGAAATGCTTTTGTGAAATATTTTTAACTTTAAAAAGTCCATGGACAGGCCTAGCCGGTTTGGCTCAGTGGATAGATGTGTCCGACATTTGATTCCAATTCCGGTCAAGGGCACATGCCCAGGTTTCAAGCTGGGTCCTGGTAGGGAACATGCAGGAGGCAGATGATCAATGATTCTCTCATCATTGATGTCTCTCTCTCTCTCTCTCTCTCCCCGTTTCCCTTCCTCCCTGAAATAAAAATAAATAAAAACACCTAAAAATGTCCAAGAACAGAAAAAAGCAGATCTTTATCTTAAAATATATACATACCAAGTGCTTATAAACCACTTCAAATTAAGGTCAAGTTTCTGACAGAACTCACAGTGTTTTTGATTTGTATCAGAAAATATTAATTTTTAATTGCCTTATAAGAAAAGTATTATGTGAGAATGAGCGCCTGCAGGCTCAGGCAGAGGCATCTAGAGGCAGGGGAAGGTTGGCAGGGCTGAGCAGGGCTGGGCAGGGCGCTGGCTGTGCACTGGTGCCACCTGGGAGCAGGACTGAAGCTTCAGAACCTAAAAGGAATTGCTAGCTAGCTTCAGAGCTCAGACCTCCAGAACCAGCGTGGTGGCCTTAGACAATAAAATTGAGCATGCCTGATCAAGAATCACCTGCTCTATGCTGTGAGAGAGGAGGAGGAGCTCCAAAAGGAGAAGATCTCAGAGCTGTTGGAGAAAACCTCCTGGCTGGAGCATGAGAACCCCCTCTTGAAGACTCTGGCCAGCTTGGAGGAGCTGGAAAAGTTCCAGTCCTATCTGACCCTGAAAAGCCAGCTCCTGAAGCCCCACAATTGTCTGAGGCCCCTGATGGATCTGCAGGTTAAGTGGCCCTGTAGGGGTATTCAGAGTGGGCAGAGCCACTGAACTTGTTCTACCTCGTACTTCCCACTTTGTTTCTGACTCTCTAACTCATCTCACCTGGAGAACTTTTCACCTAGCATAGCTGGTGCCAAGAGATGCTCCATGGACATGGCCACCTGGGTGTACTCCAGTGACAGACCCCTGGCAAAGAGCAGGTCTTTGCAGCGTGAATTGCCTGGGACCTCATCACCCCAAGTCAGTGAGCCTCTAATGTCCCCGCTCCCTGGGAGCCCCTAAGGATTGGGAAACTTGGCTCTGACTGGTCAAGGAGAAAGTTAGTTTGACATGTGATGCCACATTTCTCCTGAAAGTATAAAGGGGTCTGCTTTTCATTTCCATGGACATCTTTAATAGCTTCACCTGACAATGACTGTTCCAATGAAGAAGCCTTTTGTGTTTGGAGCAGAGGCAGCCTCACTCTATCCCCTGCCTCCTCAAAGCAGGGCCATAGATGGGAGAGATTGAGCCCAGTTAGCCTTCTGTTGGTTAATATGGTGCAATGCATAGCTCTGTGTGGCATTATGGCTTTGGGATGACTGCCTACAAAGTTCTGTTTGGTTAGTAATGACAGAGTTTCTAGATAGCCATACATGCATATATATACTCATCATCTACATCTATATGTTAGTGTAGTTAGGTATACATATACCCATACACCTACATTTGGAAGAGCCTTAACAGCTTTGGGAGTAGTGAGCAGTCCCTCATCTTTAAGGCTAACTTTTTAGTCTTACTCTGACTGAGTTTATCTATCAAATTGATCCTGTTTGCCATTCAGGTTAAGTAAACTAAAAAATAAAAGCAGGAAAAGGGCCAGCCTCTGAATGTGTCCTCAGATGCCTTGTTGCTGCGATAATTGCCCCATGTGTCCTCTGAAGACATGTGAAGTCCTCTTTTGAATGCCAAGCCCACCATTCATTGGTGCTGACTACATAGAATGGGGTTGAGAAAAGATCAGTTGGGACTTCCCTTTGTCATTATAAACTTCTTTTAATGTTTGTGGAAAGCTTTCAAGTGAAGAAACGATTTGCTCTCTGCTGACCTCTTGTGGACAAGGGATGAACAATGCAATGGCTTTGACCTGATGGTGCCTGGGAGATGTGCTCAGGGAGCATGTCTGTAGGAGGTTCTGTGGCAGTGAATACTTGTCTCTCTGACACTTTATCCTCATGTATGTTCCAGGATTTTGATTTAGATTTAAAAAATGTAGCTTGAAATTTCAATTCACTTTGCTCTTTTTTTCCTAAAAATAAAAAAAGAAAAGACAAAATATTCTCCACTATTTAAAAAAAGGTTTATAATCAAAAAATAAACTCAGGTGGATCATAGAGGGTTTTTAGGACAGTGAAACTATTTTGTATGATACATTTATGGTGATTACATTTCATTATCAATTGTCCAAATCCATAGAATGTACATTATCTAGAGTGAACCCTAATGTAAGCTATAAGTTTATATAAAGGCACTCTGGGAGGTAATGACATGTCACTATAATTTCCTGTGTAGCGGGAGGGGAAATATGAAAAATCTCTGTACCTTCCCCTCAATTTCACAGTGATCCTAAAAGGTAAAATCTACTTTAAAAAAAAAACATTCATGCAATGACCTATCTACTTCACATATTTTAGGTTTAGAGCGAAGAGTAGTGGAAGTCATATCTGAGGTGAACTTATTTGATTTGAAAAACTGGAAAACCAAATAATGACATCAGAGCCACTGATCTTATTATCAGCCACCTGAAGGTATTTGTTATTGTTTCCCTTAACAGATCAAGCAATTATTTAATCCAGTTAGGTTGATTTAAACTTTTGTTTATACCTACGATAGCCTAATCTTCAGTTCACAGTGTAGGATAGTACTAGTATATTAAGAAAACTGTCTAGTCCAGCCGTGGCAAACTTCGGCTCTGGGGTCAGATCTGGCAAGTTCAGCTGTTCTATCAGGCCCATGGAGCCGAAAGAATGGAGGATTCTCTTGTTCTCCCCTCAGCTCCTTTACCAGTAGCCCAAGATGAGAGTGCCAGCATGGTCAGATTGCTTTTCTTCTGGTCCTCTGGCCCAGTTTAATAACTCATTGTGGCCGTAGAGTCAAAAAGTTTGCCCACTCCTGGGACTCTAGTCTGTGGAAATTCTAAGAAAAGCCTAGGAATGAAATGCAGTCCTCCATATTTACCTAAAAATAAAGAGCCTCGCTGGTGGTCATTATGATGCCAGGTTACATCAGCCAGTTCATCAAACTCAATAAAGCACCCCACCTGGCTAACTGGCACAACTTTGCCTCCAAAACTATCATCATTAGTCCATTGATAGTGGCCATCTGTTGGACTTTAGGGAAGGTGGGTCCTTACCCACCCTCCGGTCCTAAGACAGTTTGAAATTGTTCTGTCAAGTAAGGATTTGGAAACAAACTGTTTCCCATGTAGATGGGTAGTTTGTCTAATTTGGTTTTGTGTTTTTTGGTATGCTGCAGATATGCTCACCTTGGCTGGCCGCCACAGCGCAGATCAATTAAAAACTCAGGCAGTGGATTTCATCAACTCTCATGCTGAGGATGTTATGGAGACCCAGGGGTGGCAAGCGATGGTGGCATTCAATCCCAGGTTTGATTGGTTCTAGAGTGAACCCTAATGTAAGCTATAAATTTATATAAAGGCACTCTGGGTGGTAATGACATGTCACTATAATTTCCTGTGTAGCGGGAATCACCTGAAATGTGAATAGTTTAAACTGGGCTTTGTTGTAAGAATTAAACCCATGCATAATGTAAAATTTTAACTGTATTCAGTTGTATAGATAGTGCTTTATTTGTTGGTATAATTTTGTTATTGTTATTTTAATTCTATTAATTATTACTTTATTATTATCTCAATAGATTTTTAGAGAGAGTAGTAAGTAGGGTAGAAGGGGAGAGAGACGAAGAAAGATGGGGGGGGGGCGGGTGAAAGAGAGACAAACATCAACCTTAGGGAGATTATTGATTGGTAGCCTCTCTTACATATGCGACCAGGGCCAGGGATAAATCCTGCAAGCCAGATGAGTGACTTTAAGCTTTATCTTACAGATAATAAACAAAAATGTATAACATAGTTGTCTTAATGGACAGTGTATTAGGAAAACGCCTTCCTCATATACTGGTGTTCCCTGGCATATACAATGATTCCTAATCTATTTCAAGTCAAAAGTGACTAAGAAACAGATAGGCCTGAGACAGGGAGATAAAGAGGAATAAGAGATTCTATATATAAGGGAACTTTGAGCCACATTTATAAATGGCACATGTCCACATTCATGATCCATGAATACCCAAACTCAGCCAATAGTTTTGGGCATATATTGCAGTAAAAGTGGGGAGATGGTGAAGACATTGTGGTGGATGTGGGTGTTAGCACAGCCCAGAAGAAAGAGTCCCTTCTGGACATTCATATTCTTCTCATTTGGATCCTCACTACAGACTCCAAAAGCCCAAATGTCTCCCACTTCTATCTCCCAGTAATGTTTCCCAGAGGTAAAAGTCTGAGCACTCTGGTCATGAAAACACTCAGATCCAAAAGAGACACATGTGCTCCTTGAGAACCACATTCCATACCATGGCTTATCAAACCTCGAGGGAGGAAGACAATATTATTAGCTCCCATTGGCTGCAAAGTGAGAGTCACTACAAAAAGAAAAAGAAATCACGTGGACACATTGCAAATGAGATCACTTTATTATGAGGTTACAACAGCAAGAACAGTTTTGGTTATCACATTAGATAAAGAGAAGACACAATATCTGCAGTACAAGGAAATCCCTAAAGACTCACATTTGAACATTTTTGAAAATTACATGTTCATAGTAGAATATAAGTATCATTTCACACTGGTCATTGTCTCAGTGTTTAGAGCTCTGGCTCAGACATGAAGGGTCAGAGGTTCGATTCCACTCAAGAGGGCATAACTGGGTTGCAATTTCCACCCCATGCAATGCATCTGTCTGGGCATTGCATTTTTTTTTCTCTTTCTCTGAGTGTCTGTCACTCCCTTCCTCCTTGTACTTTTTCTAAAAATTAATGGAAGAAAAAATCCTTAGCCGAAACAGTGCTGCTCATTTGGTGAGTGTCAATTTATGAACCAGGAGATCAAGGATCCATTGGTGGTCAGGGCACATGCCTTCGTTGAGGGCTTGATTTCCAGTAGGGCACATTCAGGAATCAGATTTTCAATAATTCAATCTTATCACTTAGGCCCCTCTCAGTCCCTTTCCCTACTACTCTGAAATCAATAAAAATATATTTCAAAATATGATCTCTGTAAGGAAAATAATCAATAAAAATCTGCTGCCAAGATGCAGCCCCCCCTTCCCTGGTAAACTAAAAACTCCACAGATGTTGCTGCCTATCTGGTCTTCAATGGCAGCAACTATAGCTTCAGTTTATGGAAAATCAATGGAGACTTACAACAGGCAGGATCTCAGGACTGCTTCAGGCACTTGCGTGGGGGTCCCAGACAGCAGGCCTGTGCTGAAGCCAGAGAGCGGTACAGCTCAGTCACCAAGCTGGGATTGAATGCCACCATCACTTGCCACCCCTGGGTCTCCATAACATCCTCAGCATGAGAGGTGATGAAATCCACTGCCTGAGTTTTTAATTGATCTGCGCTGTGGAAATCAGCCAAGGTGAGCATATCTGCAGCATTCTCCACAGACAGCTGACTGCTGAGGGCTTCCTCACACATGACCTTCAAAGGCTCCAGAAAATACTTGTCAGCAGCTGCCAGCAAACCATCAGCCATCTTGTTCTGGTTGGGAGCCTTCCCAGTGTAAATAAAGCACATCATTTCCTTAAACACTCCAGGGTCCATGTCAATGATTTCTACCCGATTCGTTTTGCTCTCCTGCATTGCCTGTGCAAACATGGCCCTAAACACTGGAGAACGAGCTGCTAAGATAGCTTTGTGAGCCTGGAATTCTTGGCCAGCCACACAAAAGCAGCAGTCTGTGAACCAGGAATTCTCCCAAAGACCTCCTAGCTCATTGGCCAGCTGGCAACTGGGAACTTTCACCATCTTCCTGGGATTCTGGCTAGAAATGGTGATGGAGTTTTGCACAACAGGTACCTCACAGGAGAGGGTCAGCTTGTCATCAGGGAGAAGACTGCTGTTTTCATTCAAGAGAACATCTCTACGGATGAATCTCTTGAATCCCCAGTGTTTTCCTTGTACAAATCTATATGGAAGGCGACTCTCAGAAATCTTGATCTCTTCTCCCTTGACATTCAGGATGCAGAATTTAAATTTTTCCCAAAATTTACTCTTTGGACAGCTGAGCAGTATCAGGTAAAGTGACATGTAATCTTTGCTTTCTTCATTTATCCCTTTTGGGCATAATCTCAAACACCATTTCAGGTGATCATTGGCTTGTGATGAAAAAGTTGAACTTTGACTGACTTCACCCATTCTCTGCTGGCAAAAGCTAAAGTTACTGATTGTCCACATGTGGGAGAATTTCACTACCTGGATCTGTGTGCAGCACCAGCTGTCAGCTACAGGGCCACTGGACATTTCTGCCAGAGGTGGAGGACTGGGAACCCTTGACATTGCGAGATTCAAGGTTAAACAACATTCCCAAAGTCAGAGGAAAAGATTTCTGTTCTCTTTCCAGCCAAATTAAGTCAGTAATGGGAAGATGAAGTTATCTTGTCTAACAGAAGTTTCTCAGCTGGGCCCACAGCTGTTTGTAAATGTATTTCTGCTTTGGCTTCACAGTGGCTCCAAAATCCAGAGTTTGCTGCTAATAACAACTGTCTGAAAGATACATCTGAAACATAAATGCTGCTTGGCTGGTGTTGCTCGGTGGTTGAGTGTCCACTTTTGAAGCAGGAGTGGACTCCATTTCAGGTCAGAGCATATTACCACTTTGCTGGCTTTATTCCCAATGAGGGGCTTTTAGGAGGCAGCAATTTAGTGATTCTCTGTCTTCATTGATGATCCTATGTCTCTCCTGCTCTCTGAAAAAAACAAAGAAACATAAATGCTATCATACTAGACAGATGCTCAACAATACTTCATATTATTTAAAATATTTGAGTTTCTTTTGAGTTCCAGGCATTACTTAGAGTGATCTGTTAATCTGCAGGACGGGCATATTCCAGTTATTTGAAATATTCATATCATTTCTGTGAACTAAGAAATCTACTTCTCTACTGAGAGAAGATCCCAGATACTTACATTTAAAATATTTGTAATAAGATTAAGTGGGCACTTTTTTTGAGATATTTACGAAAGAAATAATAACATATTCATTCTAAATATGATACTCACCAGAGTCTACTATGAGTTCTCCCAACTCTGTAAATTTTGTTGATAACAGGGTCAGTAGGAATTCTCTTCAGTCACCTGGCAGCTCCAACTTCACTCAGTCTACCTGGAAGAAGTAAAGTGGGCTCTGTACATATGGGGCTTTCTATATAACTCCCTACCTCAAGCCACACCAACTTGCTGAGATTGGCTGAAATTCACAAAAGAAAGTGACAACTTTGAATGGATTATACAGATTGTGGTCTCATAATCTGATTAAAGTTATAAGGTAGAAAACAACAGGCAGGGACTGACAGCCTAACAGAATGTAAATGTGTTTTTCTGTGAGATACATGACACTTTTCAATATGCAATACAGTTCTAACTAGATTCACTATCTTACAGATGCTGTAGAGAATTCCTATGAACAGAGGTGACATGCTACCTGGATTTTGTTGAAATCCATCACAAGTTAACATGTTATTGATGCCACCTCCATATGAATTACTTCCCACATTATCAAATATTTGGGAATTTAAGTCATGTTTTTAAAAATCTATGAAAATAATTAACATTGTTAGAAGTTTGAAAAGTGAATATCTAAGTAACTCAACATTTATAAATTATGAATAAACAAATGTAAAGGTCATCAGAGATTATATATCCTACAAAGAGGTGAAAGTGCTACCCTCTAACTCAATGAATAGGATTGTAAGCCAACAAACAGAAGTAGCAAGGCATCGCTTTAAATAGGAATTCTCTACAACATCTGTCAGGTAGTGAATCTAGTTAATATGATATTGCATATTTAAAAGTTTCACGTATCTAAGAGCAAAACACATTTACATTCTGTTAGGCTCTCAGCCCTCAGGTGTTGTTTTCTATGTTGTAACTTTAATCACATTATCAGACCACAGTCTGCATAATGTATTCAAAGTGGTCGCTTCCTTTTGTGAATTTCAGCCAATCTCACCAAGTGGGTGTTGCCTGAGGTAGGGAGTTATATAAAAACCCCATTTGTACAGAGCCCACCTCACTTCTTCCAGGTACACTGACTGAAGTTGGAGCTACAAGGTGACTGAAGAGAATTCCTACTGACCCTGCTATTGACAGAACTTACCGGGTTGGGAGAACTCATTGTAGACTCTGGTGAGTATGATATTTAGAATTCATATGGTTTTATTTTTTTAGTAAATATCTAAAAAAATGCCTACTTTATCTTATTACAAATATTTTTAATTTAACTCTTTGGGATCTTCTCTAAATAGAGGAGTAGATTCATAAGTTCAGTGAAATGACATGAATATTTCTAATAACTGGAATATTCCCCACCTGTAGATTAACAGATCACTCTAAAAAATGCATGGGACTGGCAAAAAAGTCAGTAAAGATTTTTATATTTATTTTATGTATTTTTAAAAATAAATATTTATTGCTTAGATTATTACATTTTTTTTCTCCATTTGCTCCCCCCAAATTCCCTATGACCCAGTTTCCATCCCACCCTCTGGCCTCCCCACCACCACCCATTATGCACATCCATTGTTTATGTGAATATAATCCAGTCTCTTACTGCACCCCCACCCCACCCCCTTATCCCTTGGATAATTATCAGTCCACTCCCTTTCTTTGCCCCTGATGGTATTATATTTAATGTTTCGTTCTGTTCCTCAATCTTTTTCTTCTTCTATTTTTTTTTTTCATATTTGAATTTCAAGTGGGACACTCTTTCCCATTTATTTTTGTAGGGAAATACAACAATGTGTTCTGTATCAAATGGCTGTAGACTGTCCAAATTTCTCAGGACCCCACTAATAAAATCTGCTACTCCAGTTCACACTGATCCTCCAGGACACAGGGTTCCTCCAGGTCACCCCACTACTAGAGGGCACATGGCTCCGCCGGGTCACACAGATCTTCCTGGTCACAAGGCTCCCAGGGCACACACTGCTCCTCTGGTAGCAAGGCTCCCCCAGAGTAAATATTTTTAAATGAATAAGCAATATTGTTAGATGTAAATTATTCTTAGGATATTTTCCTCACATGATATTACTCTATTGTCACCCCCTTTTTTTACTTTAAATAATAGGAGACTTTTGGAAATTTTATAGTTCGTCTTGATAGGTTTTACATTTTAATTATTTGAACTACACTATGACTGCATTAAGTCATAACATGTTGTACAATTTTACGATGAGATGCTCTGCCCTCACACATCGAGAGGAAATAATGAAAAACATAGACTGGTGAACAAAAATAGACCCAGAGAAAGAGAAGCAGCGATCAGACTCTCAAACCTCAGAGGGAAAGTAGGGGAGGGTGGGGGTAAGGGAAAGAGATCAACCAAAGGACTTTTGTGCATGCACATGGGCCTAGCCAGTGGCCATGGACAACAGGGCCGTGGGGGAATATGTAGGGAAGGGTTTGGGATGGGAATGGGGGGAAAAGGACAATTATGTGATACCATAATCAATAAAAATAAATTCAAATAAATAAATAAAATTTAAAAAATAATAATAAAATAATATTCTACATATAAGTGAAATAATATGGGGGGGAAAGAAATATTGTTGAGCATCTGTCTAGTATAGCATTTATGTTTCATTTATTTTATTATATTTCAGAGATAAAGAGAGACATGGAAACACCAATGAGGACAGAGAATCACTGAATTACTGCCTCATAAAGCCCCACATTACGGATTAAGCCAGCAAAGTGGCCATATGCTCTGACCTGAAATGGAACCCACTCTTGCTTCATAATTGGACACCCAACCACTGAGCAACAGCAGCCAAGTAGCATTTATGTTTCAGATGTGTCCTTCACATAGCTGTTGTTAGCAACAAAGTCTGGATGTTATAGAGAGTATCAACTGAAAGCAGAAGTATTTTTACCAGCTCTGAGAGATTTCCTGTTAGACAAGGCAACTTTATCTTCCCACTACTGACTTAACCTGGCTGAAAAGAGAAAAAAAAATATTTTCCTCTGACTTTGGAAATCTTGTTTAACCTTCAAGCCTGCAATGTCAAGGGTTCCCAGTACTCCACCTCTGGCAGAAATGTCCAGTGGCCCTGTAACTGACAGCTGGTGCCACACACAGATCCAGGTAGTGAAATTCTCCCATGTGTGGACCATCAGTAATTTTAGCTTTTGCTGCCAGGAAATGGGTGAATTAATTCAAAGTTCAACCTTTTCATCAGAATCCAATGATCAACTGAAATGGTGTTTGAGATTATACCCAAAAGGGCAAGATGAAGAAAACAAAGATTACCTATCTCTTTACTTGATATGTCTCAGCTTTCCAAACACTGAATTTTGGGTAAAATTTAAATTCTCTATCTTGAATGAAAACGGAGAAGAGACCAAGACTTTGGAGAGTCGCCTGGCATATAGATTTGTACAAGGCAAAAACTGGGGATTCAAGAGTTTCATCCATAGAGATGTTCTCTTGGATGAAGACAACAGTCTTCTCCCTGAGGACAAGCTGACCCTCTTCTGTGAGGTGAGGGTGGTGCAAGATTCCATTACCATTTCTGGCCAGAATCAAAGGAAGAAAGCTCCAGAGTGCAAGCTCGCTGATGACCTAGGAGGACTTTGGGAGAATTCCTGGTTCTCAGACTGTTGTTTTTGTGTGGCTGGCCAGGAATTCCAGGCTCACAAAGCTATCTTAGCAGCTCGTTCTCCAGTGTTTTGGGCCATGTTTGAACGTGCAATCCAGGATAGCAAAGATAATCCAGTGGAAATCATTGATATGGAGCCTCCAGTGTTTAAGGAAATGATGTGCTTCATCTACACTGGGAAGGCTCCAAACCTGGACAAGATGGCTGATGTTTTGCTGGCAGCTGCTGACAAGTATGCCCTGGAGCGTTTGAAGGTCATGTGTGAGGAAGCCCTCAGCAGTAAGCTATCTGAGGAGAATGCTGCAGAAATGCTCACCTTGGCTGACCTCCACAGCGCAGATCAATTGAAAACTCAGGCAGTGGATTTCATCAAGTCTCATGCTGAAGATGTTATGGAGACCGAGGGGTGGCAGGCGATAGAGGCATCCTATCCCCACTTGGTGCCTGACATGTGCCGAGGTCTGGCTTCAGCACAGGGCTGCCGTTTGGAACCCCCAAGCAAGCGCCTGAAGCAGTCCTGAAATCCAGCCTGTTGTAAGACTCATGTGACTTTCCAGAAGCAGAAGCCATAGTTGCTGCCATTGAGCACCATGGAGAAGCACAATCTGTGGAGATTTTCCTCTGCTGTGAGGGGAAGTCTGCACCTCAAACCCTGATTTTTAGTTATTATTTTCTTTAAAGGAATCATATGTTTTAATGTAACTTTATTGATTTGAAAGAAGAAATGCAGAGGAACAGAGAAACATCAATGACAAGAGTGAATCACTATTATGCTGATTCTTGCTTCTATATTCTACTAGAAATTAAGTCTAGAAATGAGGCATGTGCCCTGACCAGCAATGGATCCTTGATCTACTGGTTTATTAACTGACACTCACTCTCTGAGCCACACTGGCAGGGCTAAGGATATTTTCTTTCATTGATTTTTAGAGGGGGTGCAAAAGATGTTTAGAGGGATGTAACAATAGAGACTCAGAAAGAGAAAAAGATGCAAATCTCAGACTGATGCATTGCAAGGGGTGGGAACTGCAACCCAGATATGCACCTTTGAGTGGAATCAAACCCCTGACCCTTCATGTCTGAGTGAAAGGTCTAAACACTGAGATAATGGCCAGGGTAAAATAAGGCTTATATTGGACCATGAACATGTAAATTTAGAAAAATGTTCAAATGTCTTTCTTTAGGGATATGCTTATTCTGCACTTGTGGTTATCTCTGTACTTTATTAGATGTGACTACCAAAACTGCTCTTTTATTGTACCTCATAATAAAGTAACATCTTGAAAGACCAACGTTTGCCCCATGACTTTATTTGCCATTTGTCCACATGATTTATTTTTCTTTTTGTTATGATTCTCACTTTTTAACCATGAAGTGCTAATAGTCTTCTCTACCTACCTGGAGGTTTGATAAGCCGCTGTGTGGGATCTGGTCCTCAAGGGACACATGTGTCTTTCTTGAATCTGAGTGTTTTCATGTGTGGGGTGCTCAGACTTTTGCCTTTGAGAGACATTCCTGGGAGATATTTAGAGTTGAGCTTGAGGAGTTGGTAATAATGATTGGAAAGAGCAGAATATGAATGTTCAGATGGACTTTCTTTTCTTTTTTTTTCCTTTCTTGGCTGTGCTAAAACTAACATTCTCTACAATGTCCTCACCATCCACCCAATTGTATAGCAGTATGTACCCAAACCTATTTGCTGAGTAAGGGTATTCCTGAAGGGTATTCATGGAAGGTGGAAACATGACCTTTAGAAATACAGCTCAACATTCCCTTGTATATAGAATCACTTCTTGCTCCATATCTCCCTGTTGCAGGCCTATATTTTGCTTTAGCCACTTTTGATTAGAAATAGATTAGGAATCTTTCTACATGCTGAGAAAAATCAAATATAGCTCACCAAGTAAGGGTATTCATGAAGGTAGAAATGTGACCTTTAGAAATATAGCTCAACATTCCCTTGTATATAGAATCCCTTCTTGCTCCATATCTCCCTGTTGCAGGCCTATATTTTGCTTTAGCCACTTTTGATTAGGAATCTTTCTACATGCTAAGCAAAATCAATGTTTAAGGAATGCATTTTCCTAATACACTATCAATTAAGATAAATGAGTTACCCTTTTTTTGTTTTTAGTTTTCTTATGTCATGAGAATCCATTTAGTGTATTATGAAATACTAGAGGCCTGATGCACAAAATTTGTGCCTGGGGGAAGTTCCCTCAGCCCAGCCTGCACCCTCTCCAATGTGGGACATCCCTTAACCAATCCAGGACTGCTCGCTCCCAACTGCTCAACTGCCTGCCCACATGATTGCCCCTAACCACTTCTGCCAGCTATCCTGATCACCCCTAACCACTCCCTTGGAAGCCTGATCAATGCCTAACTGCTCTCCTGCTGGTCCTATTGCCCCAAACTGCCATCCCTGGCCAGCCTTTCATTCCAACTGCCTTCCCCTGCAGACCTGGTTTCCCCCAACTACCCTTGTCTGCAGGCCTATTTGCCCCCAACTATTCTCAACTGCAGGCCTGGTCATCACAAACTGCCTCCCCTATTAGCTCAGTCATACCAACTGCCCTCCCCTGATGGCCTGGTTCCCCTCACCTATCTTCCCCTATAGGGCTGGTCCCCCAACTGTCCTCCCCTACAGGCCTGGGTCCCCCCAAATTGTCCAACATTGCAGGCCTGTTCTTCTCCCACAGCTCTCCTATGCTGGCCATCTTGTGGCAGCCATCTTATTTCCACATGGGGGTAGCCATCTTTGACCACATGAGGTCAGCCATCGTGTGTGTTGGAGTGACAGTCAATTTGCATATTACTCTTATTAGATTGGATGATGTTAATATTCAAAACATAAGTATTAGTTTGTACATTTTACTCATTTTGGGAAAATCATCATGCATGATGTATGGCATAGAATATGTTCTCTGCATTTTGCTCTTATTTCTAAAATTTCAACAGGAAATTTAATAATATAGGTGTGTCTAAAATAAATTTAAATGCAAGAAAAAGGCTGATTTCATATAGCATAATATTCTTTAGGTCCATCCCTGCTGCCCCAAAGTTTAAGAGATCCCCTTTTACAGCTACATAGTATTCCATTGTGTAAATGTCCCATGGCTTTTTTCATTTTATTTTATTTTTTGAGGTTTCTTTATTTTTTTATTAAGGTATTATATGTGTACATAGCTTACTATTGCCCCCCACCACCTCCCATTCAAGCGCTCCCTCCCCAGAGTTCTGTGTTCGATGATTGTACTTATATTCATGCATACCAGTCCTTCAGTTGTTCTCTTATCTCCCCCTAGGTCTCCTCCCCCTCCCTGCTATCATTTGATAATCTGCTTGTTTTTTGGTGACTATCTCAGGATCACATGAATAGAATCTGCTCCTCATTTGGCAGTCTGCTTGTTTTATGGTGTCTATCTCAGGACCACATGAATAGAGTCCACTCCTCCTCTGGTCTCACCGCCCCACTCCCCCGGGTCCCAATGCTTCCCTTGGGACACATGGCTCGCCCACGGCACACGGCCCCCTGGGACACATGGCTAACCCGGGGCACATGGCCCCCTGGGACTCACAGCTAACAAGGGGCACCCAGCCCCTTTGGGGAACAAGGCTCACCGGGGAAAACAGCCCCCTGGGATACACGGCTCACCATAGCTTTTTTAAAATGCATTGGCCTACAGATAGCCACTTAGGCTGTTTCAAATTTTTGGTTATTGAATAATGAAAACTAAGGAGATAATAGACAAATGGAACTAGGTCAAAATAAAAAGCTTCTGCACAGCAAAATATTCAACATCAAAATGAAAATGAAACCCATTGTATGGCAGAAAATATTTGCCAATGTTACCTTTGATATGGGGTTAATATCCAAATTATAAAAGGTACTCATACAAATCAACAAAAGGAAGGGAAATAATCCAATAAAAATGGGCTGAATGCCCAATTAGACATTTCTACAGTAGAATGAACAAGTTATGGTACAATCTTACAGTGAAATACCCTGACACAAAATAATGAAACCAAGTGCTACACATAAGGGAGTGCATAGGACTTGCCAAATACTTTTTCTTTAATTCTTTAATTTTAAGTATATTGTTATTGATTTTATAGAGGAAGGGTTATGGAGAGAGTAATTGAAGCATCAATAATGAGGGAATCATTTATTGGTTGCCTCATGCTCCTACCTGCCTCTGACTGGAGATCAAACCTGCAATCTTGGGATGTGCCATGACTGGTAATTGTACTGTAACCTCCTGCTGTAGAGGATGACATTCAACTACTAGGTCACTTTGGCTGGGCTCACTAACATACTTTTAAGCAAAAGAAAGTACACACTGAAAGGTGTATACGATGTGATTTTATCCATATACATTTAAAGAAATTATTATAATCAGGGCATATTAATCACCAGCATATGATTACCTTTCTGGGGGAGGGGATTAGACTCGGGACAGGGTAGGCAATCCTGGAATCTAGAGGTATGAGTATGTTACATTTGTGTTATTAAATAGAACATTCTTTTGACAATTTCTTCATCATTTTCCTGTAATATTTAGAACCCTGGCCTAAAGCGGTTTGGCTCATTGGGTAAAGCATCGGCCTGCACACCAGGTGGTCCCAGGTTCAATTCCAGTCATGGGCATGTCCCTTGGTTGTGGGTACATTCCCAGTGGGGTATGCAGGAGGCAGTTGATAGATGTTTCTCTCCCATCAATGTTTCTAACTCTCTATCACCCTTCCTTCCTCTCTGTAAAAAAAATTCAGTAAAACACATTAAATAAAATAGAAACATTTGGGCAGGGAAGTTATAATTTTGGATCAGTAACATGAAACCATATACTTTCACTTTGTTCCCAAACATTATTTCATTTATGGTTTCCTACCTTATGGATTCCAGAGACCTCTCAGGGTATTATTTCCCTAGTTTGAACTATATAAAAGACACAAACTTGCTTTTAGTTAACAATGATTTCTAATATGTGGGAAGTCAGCTCCAATGACCTTTTAAGTTTTATCTCACTCTGTGAAAAACATTTATTGATTAAATATAAAGATTTGTTTTAATTTAAAAACATATTCTTAACTACAATGATATTCATTTCTTTTGTTATTTCGCCTAACATATGAGATTCATTTTTTAATTTGCTTTTCAACACAACTCTACACAGTTCAAAGCTTGTCAAATCACATCATTAATGTTGGTTAGTAAAATTATTATTGAAATAAACATCAGAAGAGCTACGGAGAAAGAATTTATGAGAGTAAAATATGTATTGGAAGGGGAAATAAAGATATGGAGGTGGATAAAATAATGAAGACAGAAACAGAAAATGGAAAGAACAGATCCCAAATACCATAGAGTTTTGGGGTTTGTTCCTGATTCTGAGCTTTCTGTATTTTTCAAGTTGATCTCATAACACACACACACACACACACACACACACACACACACACACACACAGAATAAAAACCGGACTGCAGCCAAGGTCTAACTGTGATCTGCTGGCTTACATTTACATCTAGGCCACCACTCTCTGCTAGGGCCTCTGCAGCAGGGCCAACACCAGGCTGTTAAGACGTTCCTGCAAGTGGAGCAGGGCAAGGGACATCTTTCCAGGTGCTCAGACACATCACCAAGGGCTCCTCCTAGATCCACTTTGAGTCCCTGAAGAGTCTGAAGGCACTTCACCTGGAGGGGTGGCTAGTGGAAGTAAAGTTTGGCCACAGAGGAGGAGAGCATATTCCACACATTGAATGTGTGTTGTAGAACCTGCTCCTGTCAGTCATGGGGGCCTTGAAGGCAAGGTTGAGATCTTGATATTTGGGCAGCCATCTTACCAAAAGGATATTTCCAAGATGATCCCGACCTTGGCTTACTAACACAGCCCATTTGGGGTGCAACCTGAAAGAACATGGCTGTCTTGCCTGGTGTCCTGGAGGCACAACCCAGAGAGCTCCCAGATACTACCCAGCCAGGTTCCCAGGTTGTGAAGGCATTTGTGCACCCCAGAGTGAGAACCAGACAAAGTTCAAGAGGAAACCCCTATCTAGAGCCCTATTGTTCTAGGTCCTGCTTCTGCAGAAGAAACTGGGGAAGGATGGTGCGGGTGGTTCTGGTTTCCCCTCCTGAATTCTACCTTACCAGGATCAGTATTTTGAATTCTGATAGTGATTTTGAGGTGATTCTCCAAATACTCAAAATTACTTTAGGCAAAATGCAGTTTACTAAAAATTTGGTAAGTCTGTCATAAGTACATCAGGATCATTTAGAATATGTTTTCAATAAACAAATGATTCTGAATCAAGAAAAATGACTGCAGCACTAGAAAGGAGAGGAATTTAAAGGAGAAAGCATAGTTGAGATGGTGCTTCTACCAGGGACAATTCCTCCATGTAGTGTTCTGAGCTTTGTAAATTGAACTTCCATGCACTCCCTTAAATATATTCCCCGGTTCATCTTGTGGTATTTCTTTCACCCAGTTATTAAACTTGAAGTAGGAATTGTCTTTGATTCCTCTTAGCCCATCATCATTAAAAACTAGTCTCATATCAAGACCTGCAAACATTTGAATTTTTATTTGACTACATCTCCAATCAGTAAACATGAAAGTTATAATAACAAATGGCATAATCCAAGTCTTAGATTTTTTATTGCTGATGCTGGACACGATAAGGACAATTTCGTAGCTTTTCCTGTTGTGAAAGTAACAGGTGTATACCTGATAAAATGTCACATATTACTGGAACAATTGATAATGAAAAACAGTGGGTCCTGTGCTTGAGGGGCACATGGAGGATTGGTTTAAAAGTGTAAAATTGTGCCAATGGGCTTGTATGATCCACTGTTTCTCCCTGTATTGTGGACATGAGCTGCAGCCACCAGCCAGGCCTCCTGCCTGTGACCCATGGACCGTAAAGGACCAATGGCTGAGAACAGCCAAGGCCAGTTCCAGTCCTGAAGTTTTTTGCAACTAGGTCATCATTTGCTGGTTTCCTTGGGCTTTCATCACAGCTTCACTCTTCCTGGCCCCACAATCCAAAGCTGTGTACACAGAGCCTAGCAGCATTCAATGCTCATGTAGAAAGTACAATTAAATTTGAAAAGTGTGCCATGCAAAAATAAAAGACAAACATGGGTCCCCTATCCCACTTATATGCTTGACCCACCTTCGATTCTGTTCAGCATACTAAACTGCTTTCACCTGATCAGTTTTACGTATTATCTGTTTACCTTTTACTAGGGAAGATAGGCATTCAGTTTTCTCACTTGGCTTCTTCTCTCAGCCTCCAAACACTTAACCCTCATCCAATTTTCTCTGCTTATAGCTGCACAATACTTGTGGATTAGACACTGTTATTGTTTTCCTCCAGCTAATCATAAGCAATTTAACACACACTCTTCATCTATTCAAACACATCAGTTGGTGTGGCAGAGCTCAATATCCCCTCAGGGCCTGTTCCGGGGCTAATCTTGGTTCTCTGGTTCTCTCTGCCTAGGGCACAGATCTTGCTAGTGAAATTTTCCTTCACAGAGAAACCTGAGGTTACTTTCATTTATCCAATCCATTACAACTTCTGCTCTCAGATTTTGTTTCTGCCTATCTCTTGTCCTTTTAGGAAAAAGGGGTGTGAAAGCCAAAGACTATGCATGTTTGAAAACATTATTTATGCTACACACAGTTCTTCCATAGTTTGGCTAGGCAACAAGATTTTGAGTATTTTGTCATTTTCTTAGAGTGGAAGAGGGAAAGAAGAGAGTTGGGGGGGGGGGGGGAGAGACTGAGACAGAAAAATATTGATGTGAGAGAGACAGTGTAATTTTAAATTTATACTATCTCTCAAATGCATGTATTCACCAGTCACCAGGAGAAAAAAAAATGCTCACTTTGGGGGCCATCTGAATATGGAAAATGGGCCAGCCACTTTCAAACTGCTGTAAACATCAAGACATTCACAATAGAACCCATTAATGCACCTTGAGATGCAGTGTGATCTGCTCACCATTCCTGGAACATTGTTGAAGAGTGTTGCCACTTTCATTTAAGTATATAGACTAGAGTTGTAGACATGTAATATTTATTACTATTGAAATCACTACAGTGTTTTTTTCCAACATTTGTAAAATTTGTCCAAAATAAGTGAACTAATTTCAAAAACATAACCTATACATTCAATTATAATCAAATCATGGTTAAATTTTTTTTAACTAAATCTTTATTGTTCATATTATTACAAATGTTCCTCATTCCCCCCACCCCCCCAATTGCTCCCCTACACCAAGTTTCCATTCAATTCTCTGCCCTTTCCCCATCCCCCATTGTCCTCATCCATAGGTGCAGTTTATGTTCAGTCTCTTCCCACCCTGCCCCACTCCCCATTTCCCCAAGAATCATCAGTCTACTCCCCTTCCATACCTCTGATTCTATTATATTCAACAGTTAATATTGTTCATCATGATTTTTACTTCCCTTGGTTTTTAGACTCACTTGTTGATAGTTATGTGTTTGTTCATATTTTTATCTTTATTTTCTTCCTCTTCCTAAAGAACTCCTTTCAGCAATTCATATAATTCTGGCTTGGAAGTGATGAATTCCTTTAGCTTAAATTTATTTGTGAAGCTCTTTATCTGGCCTTCGATTCTGAGTGATAGCTTTGCTGGGTAGAGTATTTTTGGCTGTAGGTTCTTGTTATTCATCACCTTGAATATTTCTTGCCATTCCCGTCTGGCCTGCATGGTTTCTGTTGAGAAATCAGCTGACAGTCGTATGGGTGCCCCTTTATAGGTCACTACCTGCTTTTGTCTTGCTGCTTTTAATATTCTCTCTTTGTCTTTAGCTCTTGGAATTTTAATTATGATGTGTCTTGGTGTGGTCCTGTTTGGATTCCTTTTGTTTGGGGTTCTGTGTGCTTCCTGTACGTGTAAGTCTATTTCTTTCCCCAGGTAGGGGAAGTTTTCTGTCACTATTTCTTTCAATATGTTTTCGGTATCTTGCTCTCTGTCATCTTCTGGGATGCCAATAATTCTGATGTTGGTTCGCTTGAAGTTGTCCCAGAGGTTTCTCACACCCTCTTCAACTTTCTGGATTCTCTTGTCTTCTTGCTTCTGCGGAGGAGTGTCCTCTGGCTCTTTGTGTTTCAAATATTGGACTTGATTCTTGCAATCTTCCAATCTGTTTTTAGGACTCTGTATAATATTTTTTATTTCAGAAAATGTATTCTTTATTTCTAGTTGATCCCTTTTCATATCCTCATAGGTCTCATTTATTTTATCGGCCTTTTCTAAGAGATTGTTGAACAACCTTATAAGCGTGGTTTTGAACTCTATATCCAGTCGCTTTTTGTCCTCCATTTCTTTCGTTTGTGATCTGTTTCCTTGTTTCGGCATTTTCGCTGCTTCCCTGAGTTGGTAGGTTGGGAGGATCAGCTGTGTCTATGCCAGGAGATAACCTTATTCCACTAGACTTGGAGACCTGCAAAAGCCTCTCTGAGTTCAGCTTGGAAGGGGCGGAGTTTCAGGGTGGAGCCTACAGCCTTGGCTTCCGGTTAGCCCCGCCCTCTGAGGTTCCTGAGTCTCAGAGTTCCTCAGTGTCCTTAGGTACTTGCTGCAAGCATCTCTGAGAGAAAGGCACCCTAGAGCTTCGCTGGCTACCAGACAGTGTAGTCTCTCCCCCAACAAGCCCACAACTGGGGTTCAGAGCAGTTGGAAGTGGGGTTAAGCACAATCCGGAGCTTATGTCCCTTCCTGCTAGGGCAATCTCGAGGCCCAAACAACAGTCTGTCCTCTGTGCGCGCAATGTGCGCGACTCAGGGGCTCTGCTTTTCGCCGCTCCCCTAAGCTTCTGTCTTACAGCCCAGATTCCCTCTGTATGAGGCTGGAGCCCGAGGGTTTTGCCCAGGACTGTTGTTCAGTGCAGTCAGAACTGGGGCTCAGTACATTCCTGAGCTTTTGAGTCCTTCCCTCTGGGGCAATTCAGCAGGTAGGCGAACAGTCCCTCCTCTGTGCGAAATGTGTGCTACTCTGGGGCTCTGCCTTTCGCCTCCGCTCAGCTGAGCTTCCGCCTTACAGCCCAGATTCCCTCTGTGTGAGCCTGGACCCCAGGGTCTCACCCAGAACTGGGGTTCAGTGCAGTCAGATTTGAGGTTCAGCACCGTCCTGAGCTTTTATCTCCTTCCCGCTAGGGAATGCCAGCCAGGCACTCAGCTGCCCCTCCTCTCTGGCTCTGTCCTGTCCCCGCTCACGCAGTGCCTCCTCTGTACCTTAGGCTTTTACAGCTCCTCTGGTTTTCCTTCTGGTTTTCTCTTTCCTTCTGGTTGTAGAATTCCCAGTCAGTCAACTTTCCTGTAGTTCTGGATAGTGTCCATTCTATATTTTAGTTGTATTTTTTGAAATTGTTGAGTGCGGCTGCAGTTAGGCTTTTACCTCTGCCGCCATCTTGTTGTCGCGGAAGTTCTTAATCCTAAATTTTTTTTAAATTAATAGGATATTAATTTTCACATATGACACAGAGGCAGGAAATGAAACCTCCAGCATCGAGAAGAGTGAAAGCTAAATTTCTGTTGTTTTATCTACCTAGTCTATGATATTTTGCTATAGCAGGTCCAAAAGAATCAACCTAAAATTTTCTATAAATCTACTGTGAGCCAAGCATTGTATAAACATGAAGCCATTCTCTACTGTTATTGGCCTCACTGTAATTTTATTACCAGTTTATGAATGTATACTAGTAGATGGGGAAAGAGATGATAAAGAGGAAATGATTTTAACCAATGTATTCTTATTATAATAGCAACTTCAGACTTTTAATGTGTATTTGTCCAATTCCAGTATTTGTGCTTTTTGTGACCTAACAATGCTTCTTCTTGCTGATTACATTGGTCAGTCTTTGCCTCTCTACTAAAAGTGTAATGAAGTTAGAAACTATATTGTTCATCTCTGTATCCCATGCAAGGAGACATGGCTTCGAAAATGGGAGGTGCTGAATGAATTAGAAAATGCATGCTGTCAATTCACAAGCAGAGCCTTAATCGACTATATGAGTCTCACTATCTAGCCTAAGTTATAAGCTGTACCACAACTTCGTGGCAAAAAATGACTTCTGGGGTCTGCTGATTTGAAGTAGAAAAAATCATGACTTAAACGTAGTTTGGTAAATCTAATGTCAAAAGGGAAGACAAATGACACATTCTGCTAAAGAATTTTCCAAATAAGCATACCATGTCATTCATAGGAAATTGAAAAATCTCCAGGGACTTTGAGAATAAATGCATCTGTTTATACTTAACCTCCAACTGAAACTGAAAAGAAAGAAATCTATAGACCATAAGAGTATTAGTCTTTCTCTGAATACTAGATAATGTGCTAGATTGCTTCTGTTCTTTCAGTAAAAATCTGCTTTAACATTTATTTTAATAAGAGGTCACAAAAATATATAGGGTCTGCACTATGTACATAGACAAGATACAACATTCAAAGTCATGACTTGATAAATAAAAATATTTTTTACAATTTTTTTTTCCTATAAAATTCTGATATACAATTCATTATACAGATAATGTGTTGTGGAATTGTGCACTTGAAACCTGTATAATTTTATTACCAATTGTCACCCCAATAAATTTAATAAAAAGGAAAATAATAAGTCCAGGTATCAATGTGACGAGTTGAAATAAAAATCTAGGTTGCATTGAAAAAATGTTTTTCTACACCAATAGTGAATATATGGACTTTGGGTGATAATGTTATGTCAATGTGGGTTCATCAGCTGTAACACACATATATGCCATGCTGGTGGGAGGTGTTGACAATAGGGGAGTTTATGCAGAGTGGGAAGAGGAGGTATATGGGAAAACTCTGTACTTGCCATTCAATTTGCTATTAACCTAAAACTGCTCCAAACTAAGGTTGATTAAAAATATTTCCCCTTTGTCTTTTAATTGTTTACAAATTTATAATCAACTGTAGAATTATATTTTTTCCTTCACCCTTTATGAACTCACTCTGTGTTTAGCAACAAGCGAAGCCTGAAGAAAATTTAACTAGCCAGGATAACTTAGGAAAATTCTCTTAGAGCTTAGCAGGCCCTATGAAAGCCCTCCTGAGACTCACATTTCCATTTCTGCTTGTGTGTGGAAACGGTGGGTAGCCTTCACTGTGCTTGTGGAGATGAGGACGGAACATCACTGAATGTACAACGAAAAGCATTGGGACAAGTGGTGATGGGGGGGAGGGGATCAACATGGAGAGGATGCTCAAGGAAGGAGCAGATTTTGGTTTGGGATGATATCTGGTTCTGACACAGAGAATGCTGTTTCAGAGGAAAATTGTACTGGAGATGCCCATGAGAACTTTATGATGTGAACTGAGTTCCTGTGGTGATATAGGTGTAAAATGAGGTCATGCCAGAAAAGTGTGTAGACTAAATGATAATAGGCACATCCCAACAGGGAAAGCAGTAGAACAGAATGAGAGGACCTTCAAGAAACCAGGAGTTCATGGTCCTTGAAGAAAAAGAATGCCTGATGAATGAGAGCTAATCAATAAGTGGGTAAGTGCATGAGCCAAATCACTCTGCAACCTCATTTTGCCTCCTGATCTTGCCAGCTCCTTGTGACTCACTTAAAGCTTCACAGCACAAGGGATAGCCATCTTCCTCTGGACTGTCAGAGACCATGCACATCATGGCACTCAGATGGTTTCCTGACAGTTAACATCCACTTTCTCTCCATTTTTATGGAAAGTGAAAGAGACTAAGGAGCCCAGGAGCCAAGGAGCTAGGTATCTGGAACTGCTAAGGAGCCAAGGCTAGGTATCTGGAACTGTTCTAAGAGATATCCCTCCCTGGAACCTTTCCCATATATACCTGTTCTTTTCATTTTCTAGGGAAGAGAGAGGGAGAAATTCTTCAGGTCTATTGTAATAACTAGTGGCCCAGGGCATGAAATTTGTGCATGGGGAGGTTGGGGTGTCCCCTAGCTCAGCCTCACCCTCTCCAATCTGTGACTGCTCAGTGGATATCCAACTGCTGGTATAGGCCCATAGGGATCATGCCTAACCAAAAGACATCCGTCTCATGATCCAGAACCTCTGGCTCCTAACTGCTCAACTGCCTGTCTGGCTGATTGCTCCTAACCACTCTGCCTGTAAGCCTGATCATCCCCTACTGCACCCCCTTCTGGTCTGATACCCCTAACTGCCACCTCCTGCAGGCCTGCTCACCCCAGCTGCCATGCCTACCATCCAGCTCACCCCCTATTGACCCCCTTGCTGGCATGCTCATCCCCACTGCCCCCCCCCACTGTCCTACAACCCCCAATGATCCACCTTTCCAGCCTACTTGTCCCTAACTGCCCCCCTTGTGGCCTGTTCATTTCCACCTGCCCCCCAACCAGCCTACTTGTCCCTAATTCCCCCCTGCCTGATTGCTCAACTCCAACTGCCACCACCCTTTGGCCTGCTAGCCCTTAACAGCCTCTACCTGCATTCCTGCTCACCTCCAACTACCCACCTGTTGGAAACCACCCATTGTCTTCACTAGCAGAGAAATGAAGACAAGGAACCCAGAAGGCTGCTCAACCTTGAAGCTCTGAAAGGTCAGAGCCAATCTCCCACTGTCTAGTTGAGACCATAACTAAAGCAACCTCCACCTTTTAATCTTATGTAAATCCTTGCTGATTGGCTATTACTGGAATTGCCTGACTAAAGCTTTGTGTGGATCCCACAGTCTTAAGAGTTAGGCTCCTGTCTAGCCCTCAATATCCCCAAATTAATCTTTTCTAATCTCTTTTATTTATGTGTGGCCTCCTCCAGAGCCCAAACTCTGAATCTGAACCCTGAATCACATGAGATGTGAAAGGAATTCACTACAAATTGGAGCCAAAATGTGGGACACTGTCCTCCAGCCACTGGCTGTTCACCCCAACTGTGACCCCACCAGCCTGGTCATCCCCAACTGCCATTATTTCCTGGCCTGATTGCCTCTTACTATCTCTTCCTTGGTCCTGCCATTTATTTTTATTTTTATTTACTTTGTCCAGAAGTTCATCTGCAAGGTCATCTGGAAAGTCTGGCAGTCTAAATAGCATATTCCCCTTTTATTATGATAGAAGGTGTTTCTTGTTTCCCTCAGTCTGCTGCCCCTGGGCAGGTTTCATTACTGTGGGGACAACAATTCAAATCTAGTTTGTGAAAAAGAGTTAGTGAATATAGTGAATATACCCAGGAGCTTTCTGTAAATGTCACATTCGCAGCATAGGAATGGCTGGAGAATCTACCTAACCTCTAGTCATCTTTTCAATATGGAATAAAAAATCAGGTTTATTTCTGGAATATGATGAGTGTTTAATATCAGGTCCTATGATTCTTGATGCAAATATATGTAAGGAAAATATTATTGATGAATAATAGAACTGATGTGTTAAATAATAGCACACATTATGCAGTGAAAACAATAATATAAACATATAGGCATTTTAAGAATAGGTTATATAGTTTATTTTTATTGAAACATTAATCAGCATAATTTCAATAGCTGCAAATCCTTTAAACATGAGCTTGACAGTCAGAAGCAAGATAAGCGCATATCACTGGTACTACTTAATATTGTTCTGAATATTCCAACTAACACTTTTAGAAGAGATTGAATTAGTAGTATAAAATATGTTAATGCTGCCCTTTTTTTGGTAAAATGCACTTTATCTATCAAAACACTTAATAATAGCTCACTAAGATATGTAGTTATCTAAATGCGCGAACCTTAATGGTTTTCATATAAAAATGACACAATTATTTTTATCATGCTTATATTCAAGTGAACAACATATGAAAATTTTAAAGAATAAAATTTAATTTTACATGAAATAGATTTTTAAACATATCAGTAAACCAAATAAAGCAATGTCCTATTGCAACAATAATTCACATGCAGACCAGAACAGAATAGTGTATATTTACATGTCTGTATCTTCCCATGTATCCATGTAGTGTCTATCATTTGTTATTCCTCACTCAAGGATATTTTTTGCATTGATTTTTAGAGAGAGAGAACTATGTGAAAGACAAATCAGTTGGGTGACTCCCAAACAAATCCCATCCTGGGGTAGGGATCAATCCTGCAAGCCATTAAGGTTCCCATGATCAGGAATTGAACAGAAGAACCTTTGGAATGCAGACCAATGCTCTAAGCACTGATCACTCATAACTGTCATTGCCCCTGCCATCCAGTATTCCCACAAGTGCCCCCTTGTTGGCCTGCTCGCCTCCAAATGAAGACAGCAGCCAGGGCTTTCCAGGTATTTTTTTATATCTATCTATTTTCTATCTATCTATCTATCTATCTATCTATCTATCTATCTATCTACCTACCTACCTACCTACCTACCTACCAATCTATCCCTTCATTCATACATCCTCCCATACATCCATCAACCCTAAAAGCTAAATAGAAGATTCACTTGAACAGGAAGGAATTTAGATGTTGCCAGGAAGCAATGCAGACACTACTTGGAAATGCAGTGTCCCAAATTATAAATAATTTGTATGCAGGTCCTCATTTACATAAAAGGCTAACCTTAAGAAATATAATCATATTTGAAATTAGTAAGAAAGTCTCAGAAAGGTCAGATTTAAATATCTATATATAAATATCGCTGGCTACAGGATGCTGCCCACTCTCACATTTAGAATGGCCAAATACTTTTTCACACCAAAGTAGTACTGAGTCCAGATGTGCAGTTAATGCAGAGAATGTAGGAGGCACAGGCTCATGGTTGCCCCAGATGACTTCTGGCAGACATAAAATGAGGAAAGCAAAACTTGTTCCTTCAGAATACGCAGTATGGTGCATTCTGCTCTTCACAGCTGCCTAATCATCTCACTGTTTCAAGTTCATTCATTTCTTGAAGGCCCTAGGGGGAGTGGTACTGATGGTGAAGGGGGACCCAGTAAAGGCTTAGACATATTTTTTTCCCAGCAGCAACCTCTCTTCCCAGGTGTGTGGACCGGATATTGAAAGTACTATCCCAATTCCCTGCTTCCCAACCTGCTCTACTCTGTACGGAGGAGAAGAAGGAATAGTGAGAAGCAAAGCATTAAAAAAAGGGGGGGGGGCAGGGAGAATAGCCCTTCAGTTACACAGATGCCAAAGATTTCTGTTGGGAAGTTCTGACCCACCATCTAGGAATGAACAAAGCTCAGTTGGAGTCTGAGTCAGAGGTGTCCCCCGAGGAAGATGAGCTGCAGCTGCTGTCATCTTCATCGCTACTGCTGGAGTCTGAGGAGCTGCTGCTTTCTGCCTTTGCCTCATGCTCCTTCTTTCCTTCAGAACCCCATGAGGCATGAGAACAGTCCCCATATGTCTCTGAAGATGCCATCCTGGGAGCCGACCCCTGGTTCTGTGCAAGCCCTTCTTGCAGAGTCCTTGCTGATGGAGACTGCACATCTGTCCTGATGACCTTGGGGTCTGGGCCTCCACGCATTTTGATCTTACGCTTCCCAGAGCTTCTCTCTCTAAAGGCAGCATACTCTTCAGGAGACAGAGTCTTGAGCCATTTATCTAGGTCCACCTTGTACTGTTTTTGCAGCTCCACAGCCTGCTGCTCATACTGCTCCCTCTGGCTCATTGGGACACGATGCCAGCGTCTGCCAACCTCCTCCATGCGCTGCATCGGGGGCAGGCCTCGCAGCTCCTCACTGGACCATAAATCCTGGTGGAACTTGTGGTATGCATTCATGGGGGGCTTCTCAGGCTCTCCACGGAACCTTATGTCTCCCCAAAGATCATTTTCCTGGGAAGACTTCAGTTCTTTTTCCTCTCTCTTAATCTTCTTTGGGGCTCTGCTTTGGCTTCCTTTGGGGACAACAGAGGTCTTGAGGTTCTGCTCATGCTCAGGGTGGTCTTTCCTGAAATGAGCCAGTTTCTCCTGAAACTCCTGTTTGTCCTTCTGAAAAGCTTTCATATATTTCAGCTTCTTCTCCTCTGGGAGCGCCTTGTATTTCTCAGACATGACCTTGGTCAGTTCCGAATTCTTGAGATTAGGATGCATTTGGGAATACTCAGGCCATTTCTCCTTGAAGAAGCGAAAGTAAGAAGTCAGGGGCTGCTTGGGCATGTCTGGATGTTTCTTGGACCTTTTGCTTTTTTTGGAATTTTTAACATGTTCCTTAGCTTCCTGGACTAATTCTGTCAAAGTCCTAAACTTTCTTAACTTCCTAGAAATCTCTAACCACTTGAGTTTGCACATTTTACCAGAATAACCTTTAAAAGCTACTTTTCCCCAGTCCATTCGTGACTGGGTAGTTTTGAATGTGCGTTCGTCATTGGATGGCAGATTATTCTTTAGGAGTTCCAGTAACATCACAATGTCTTCCTTAGGCCATTGGTCTCTGCCAGTAGTCAATGCCATTTCTAGGACTTTGGGCCACTTATGAGGTCCAAGTTATACAAACACCACAGCAGAAACTCAAAATTCTTCAATCTGAAGACTTAGCATCTGACATATTTTGGAAATTTTGCAGTGTGTGTTCTATATTTCTAAGGAGAAATAGAAGAATGAATGAGAAAATCACACTTCACTTGGGATATGACCCTCATACAATTAAATTGCCTTAACAAAATAAATAACTAATGACCTGCCTACATCTGAAGCAAAAGTTATGTTTACTTTTCATAGGCTACATTTGTACTTTTCAAAATAGTCACGTTAACTTTCTTTCAAGACTGCCTTTTGCCAGGTCTCACCAATAGAACAATAGGCTCCTCAAAGCTCAGTATAAGAGAAAAGCCCTAGGAAGAAGAAAATATTTAAAATGAAAAGAGAACTGTGGAAAAGGCAGAGGACTGTTGCTCTTCACTGCCTTGAGTGTGTTCACCTTCTAAGTGTGGCTCAGGTAGCTGTGACTCAAGGTAGAGGTTTTACATAAAATGAGACAGGCGAATGAGACTTGCTCTCCACTGTAGCCTTTTTCTGTGAGTGAATCGTGCACCTGTTGTAAATGGTGAATTTATACAAGAAATCATTCATTCCCCTGCATTATCTGCAATGCAGGGGAATGAATGATTTCTAATGAACAATTTTGACTCTCCCTACAAGTGCCAGGAAGTGAATAAAAATTATGGAATATTTATAATTTTATTTGGTAAACTTTACTTAATCCTTAATCTCACTTTTGCTATTCTACAAGTTTTTCCAATTATGCTCTTGGATTTATACAAATTATAAAAGTACTGGAAATACAGAATTTTCTCTCTAGGTTTCCAAATTTGTATGCACATGGCAAACAACATAAAAATTATGTAAATGTCAAAGCAATAAGAGATTAAAATTCTCTAGCTTAATAGTAAATTAAAGTAATTACATAATTTTTATTAACTAGCCAAATTGCGTTTTCTCAAGAGAATGTTAACCCTACAGACAAATTAAATTACTATCTATGCATTTATTTATGTATATTAAGGAAAGAAGTGAGAACTCATATACTTACAAGTGTGTGGTCACCTTATGATTGTATAATTTATCTCATAGAAACACCCACACAGTTGAGTCAGGAGTTCTGACGTCTCTGAGTTCTTGTATCCAAAACCAGCTGTAACCTTCTGAGTTTTCCAGACAACTGCAAATGCCTGCAAACACAATGAACATGGCTTTTGAGACACAGTGACATAGGGATCCCTGAATCTCCACCCTAATTAGGTTGCTAGTGTGGAAGACAGAGAGTAACATCATTGATTAGATTAATTTCCTTTGGAATTTCCAGGAATAATGTATTTACTTCTCATTCCCTTGGCATAGATTTTAAACCACATCCACATGGCAAATATTTCCACATTCTACTCCCATTCCTGCTTCTACATCTGACTTTATTTGGGCATGGTATTGTATTTGAATATAGGTCCTTCCCTTCAGTACTCATTGAGTCTTTCCCTTTGATGTAAAATTCCTCTGATCTCTGGGCTAGTTGTTTAAATTTATCAGTCCTGCTCAGGAAGCCTAAAGGAATAAGATTCAGGACCAAAAGGGCCTAAGAGATTTGGTTTGTGTTTTGCTTGCTGGTTGTTTTGATAGGTTGGTTCCTTTCCCCACTGGGATTATTTCCCCCTTTCCCTTTGGAACACTAATTATCCAGGCTATCTTGGCTCAGTGGTTGAGCATTAACCTCTGAACCAAAAGGTCAGAGCACATGATTGGGTTGTGGGCTTGATCCCCAAGATTCCCACTGGTGGGCATGCAGGAGGAAGCCAACAAATACATCTCTCTCATCTTTGATCTTTCTATTTCTCCCTCACTCTCTCTTCTCTGAAATCAAGAAAAATGTACTTAAATATAAAAATGTGCCTGATAAGGGAAAAAATCAGAAACTTGCCACATAAGCCTTAAAAAATACATAGCAAACATGACTTTTGCGTGTGTTTTCCAACTAATTGAACACTTTTAAGGTTAAGTTGTTAAGGTCTATGAAGACACTAACATGCATATAGTATGTTGAATATTTTAGGTGTTTATTATTTTTGTAATTGCACAAAAACTAGAGAGATGTCTTTTGAGAACTACAACGTCTAGTAGCAATATGAAACTAACATTAAAGCTAATCAGATATCTTACACAACAAATATACATATATTAAAATTGCTCTAATCACAGATATTGATTACATTTTGATTAACAAGGAAATCTACTTGTCTACTTAGAGAACTTGCAAGCACTCAAACAGGTAAATTGAAAATATTTGTAATAAGAGAAAGGAAGCATGGAATTTGAGACATAGTGACATAGGGATCCCTGAATCCCTTTGTTTATCCAAAGGAATAAACAAAAGAAATTTACTGTAAATTAAATACTCACCAGTGTGTCCTAAGAATGATCCCACCAGTGGAAGTTCTGTTGCTATCAGTGCCAATGGGAAATCTCTGTGCTCAACTGGTAGCTGGAACTTCAGTCAGTCTACTCTGGTGAAGAAGTGAAGTGGCCTCTGCACAGATGTGCCTTTTATATGATTCTACCCAGGTAAGGCCACACCCACTTGTTGACATTGGATTATGTCTTCAAAAGGAAGTAACCAGCTTAAGCCTGAATAAATTACAGGTAGTAGTAAGATGGCTGATTGGTTTACAACATACAGAAAACAACACTCGCCTCTTTTATCCAAACAGAATGTAAAGGTATTTTTCAGTAAAATGAATGAAACTTTCAAATATAGTATTATTAGCTATATTCACCATTTTATAGGTGCTGTAGAAAATTATGTTTAACAGAGGTGCCATGTTACCTGTATTTTGTTGGCACTAATCACAATTTAACAAATTACTGATTCCCCTACCGTGTAAGTTGTTTCTCTAAATGTTAAAATGTTTGGGAATTTAGGTCTGGATTTTTTAAATAGATGAAATGAAAATAATCTAACTTCCCTGGAAAGTTGAAACATGAAAATCTAAATGAAACTCACCTTTTTAAATTTATTGAAAAATGAATGCTAAACCCATCAAAGCCCACATTTTCTAGAAAGAGGTGAAGTACCTGCCCTCTTACTCAATGAATAGTATTGTTAATTAAGGTAAGGTTCATTGACCAACAATGATCCTAAAATTCATTCTGGAAAAATTATCTCAGATATTCATCAAAATGTTGCAAGTAATCTATACAAGCATATAGGGGAAGAAGTTTCATGTTTAAGCAAAACTCAAATATTCTGTGGGCAGGATTCCCATGGTCACAGTTGGGATCATGATTTGGCCACAGACCTGACATGCTATCCTGGTCCACAGTAAGGAGCTTATAGGACACAAACCATCCTTGATTCTCTCTTATTATAGATGTTTCTATCTCTTTCACTACTTTTCTTTCTCTCCCTGAAATGAATACAAATAAATTTATAAAAATAATTAATAAATCTATAAATAGAGTAATTAATCCATCATAATTAAGTTTTGCTAGGTACCAGAGTAACTTCTCAATTCGCCTTCCCCACACCAGTTTTCAATGATAAGACAAATCTCCAAGAATTTGGAGATTATAGGTCAGTAGAAAAGATAAATTCATGAAGAAAATTTTTAAAAAATCATAACAACTCAAATAAGGAAGAGGAATCTTTGTACAATTGAAGAAGAAAACAAAGAGTAGATGACTGAACCTGAGAGTCCTTTCTCATTTGATATCGTATGATGACTTACTTTTTTATTTTTGTAAATATGTTTTCTTATTAATTTCAGAGAAAGGAAGAATGAGAGAGCTAGAGTAATAGACACATCAATGATAAAAGAGAATCCCCAATCAGCTGCTTCTAATAAGCCCTCTACCAGGAATCAAACCTTAATGCCAGGCATGTGCCATGACATGGAATCAAACCCTGACCTATTGGTTCATGGGTCAAAGTTCAACCACTGAATCACCCCAGCCAGGCTAGTTACTTATTATTTAGGTAGTAATTAGATTGCCAGATTATGGAATTTTAAAATTCTATGTGAAAGAATCACAAATCCAGGGAACAGTACTGCAAGTGATTCTTGGACAAGCCCCTGTAAGGGACAGCACCAGGTACCAGCACTACAGGAGTGCAGCCTCTCAGCTAATTATTTGATTTTTGCTGAAAATTGAAACTTCTTTCTCTTTATGCTCCCGCAGATGATATGCAACATGTTGAGGAATGTCTTCTGAGATAATTATACCAGAAGTGATTTTGTGATCATTTGCTGATCAGTAAACCTTATATTCACTTACAATCCTATACATTGAATAAGGGGACAGGTACTTCACCTATTTATCATGTATGAGGATTTGATGGATTTATCATTTATTTTCAATAAATTTTAGAAAGTGAGATTTATTTTACCTGACTTGTGTTGCTCTATGGTTGAGCATTGACTAATGAAGCAAGGGGTCAGGGTTTAATCACTGGTCAGGCCCATGATGAGGTAGTGAGCTGGGTCCCCATTGCGGGGCTTGTAAGAGGCAGCCAATCAATGACTCTCTGATCATTGATGGTTCTTTCTCCCTCTCCCTCTCCCTTCCCCTCGCACTCTCTCTCCCCCCTTCCTTTTCCCTCTCCATTCCTCTCTGAAATAAATACATAATAATTAAAAGTATATTTTAAAAATAATCTTCTTCTTTATGACTGTATTGATAAGTATTTCAGAATAAATGAAGATTTTTTGAGAAAATGCACTGGTTGTCCTGTCTTCATGAATATTGCAATTAAATATGGAATTGCCATTTGACCTAGTGATCTGACTTCAATGAATATATTCTAAGAAACCAGAAGCCAGAGAGACTGTATGCACCTATGTTCATAGCTGCACAATTTACAATAGCTAAGATTCTGAAAATGCCCAAGTTTCCATCAGTAGATGAGTGGATAAAAAAGCTGCAGGGCATTTATATCATGGAATACTATGCAGAAGTAAAGAAGGATCTCTTACCATTTGACACAGCCAGGAGGGTACAAGAGAATAATATCCTAAGAAAAATGAGCCACTCAGGGAAAACAAATAATCACATGGTCTCACTCATAGGTAGAATCTAATTTACCAAAATAAACAGATGGACAGAGTGGTTCCAGATACATAGAAGCCTGAGAAAGAGTGTGGAATCTTGGAGGGAAGGCAGAGACTTGTGGTGGGTGGGAGGTGATCAAAAAAGAACTACCAGTAGTAGGCATATATGTATAACCCAAGGACACAGATAATAGGGTGAGGAGGCCTGGGGCAAGGGTCATGGTCAGGCTGGATGGGTTCAATGGGGAATAAAAAAAGACATATTTCATACTTTCAACATTAAAGATGACAAAAGGAAACGAAGGTGGCAATGACAGACACACAGATCCTGGGCTTGCCTTTCCCTTTTGTGATCTCTCACCAGGGCCCTGCTTGATGAAAGTAGGGCTTTCCTGAGCTCCCTTTTTCTGAAGACTGGATTTTTGGTTTGTACCTGGCAAGCTCTAAGTAGAGTGCCTGGGGAGGTGAGAACTCTCCAGACATGTGTTGGTTCCTGCTATTCACCTTAGTCATGCTCAGTGGCGTCTAGGCATTTCTCCCACTCATGACAGGGTGCCCTAGCAGTTGCATTTTTCTGTGGTGCAGGGACTGATGGGCTAAACTGTGCCCCAGGCTGTGTGGGGAAAGCAGACCTCAGCTCATAGGCTCCTGGTGCCTGCCCATCTTCTGCTCTGAGCTTCTGTTTCCTGTCCACATGAGGCCATAGTCACCATCAGCCTCCCAAGGCTTCCTTGTCATCTTTTTGGGTTCTTCTTATCTATACTTTGTCATTGGCTCTAGTATCTCCAGGGTTGGATTACAAGAGGAGCCCTGAGTCTCTGAGTAACTCACTGCTCCCTGGAACTTATGAGATTTCTGCCCTGACCCCACTCACCTCCAGGGAAGTTTTTGCATCCTACAGTTGCCCTCAGGAAACAAGGCTGTGCCACAGTATCTCCCTTTTCTAGGCCAGGTAGTTAATATTCCTTCATCTACTTTCCATTTCCAAGAGTCTCCTATTGACTTCTCTAAATCTCCCAGTCTCCCAAGGACTCTTCTCCAGTCATACCACCCAATGGTTTTCCTCTGCTTTACCTCCTATTAGTAGGATTTCTGAGAGTCATGACTGAACAGTAGTCCTCCAATAGTAAACACTGAGAGAACTAAGCACACTTTTAACTTGACCTAGAAGAAAAGAATATAGAAGATTAATCATGAGAATTTTGTAGAGAAATGACTTGATATATTACTGTAGAGAGCTATAGGAAATAAAACACTGCAGTGTTGGCATAAAAATAAAGATTCTTTCTTAGCCTTTACCCTTTGGCATTATAATGAATTTAGTCTCTTGAGGAACCATCAGGATTCCTTGGCACTGCCAGTCCCTTCTATAATTAGCCTTTTCGAAGCTCAGGGACAGCCGCTCATTTTATTCCCAAAATGCCTCCTTGTACCTGGGCCATGGCTGCTCTTGAAACTTTCCAGGGCTAGTGGAGCCTAAGCATTTTCCTCAGCCCCTCTAAATCCAGTCCTTGGGCAATGGGAGCTGTTTCCTCTCACAAGTCCCAGGAACTAGTGACTGGGGTGCTGCCCCTACAAGAGCTGGCTTCTCTGTTTGCCTGACCCCACCTACAGGTAATACCCCTGCAGGACAGCCCAGGGACATGGGCATTTCTCTGGTTTGCTGCAAGGTCACCAGAGGGACCTGCTCCCCATGGAGGCCCTGAACTGGAGTTCTTGGAGCAGGGACTCCACTTGTAGCTAGATGCTGGAACCAGGGACAGTACCTAACCTCTTAAACTTGGCAGTGACCTAACATGTACCACAGGTTCCTTGTCCCTGAGCTAGATTTCAGAGCTGCACGTTCCCTTAATGGCTCTGCTAGGATCCAGGGACTAACTTGAGCTTGATATACTCAATGTATTTCAGTAGATGGACTTGGACATATAATAAAAAAATTAATTAATTAATTAAAAAGAAAAAAACCCAAGGAGAGTAGCTGGTTTAGTTCAGTGGATAGAGCATTGGGTTGGGACTGAGTTAGTCTGACATGTGATTCAGGTCAAGGGCACTTACCTGGGATGCTGGCTCCTCCCAGTCCAGGGTTCTTGTTAGGGGCCATGCAGAGAGCAACAAATTGCTGTGCCCTCTCACATACATATTTCTCTCTGACTTTTTCTTTCTCTTCCAATGTCTGTAAAAAGCAATGGAAAATATCCTTGCGACTCTTTAAAAAAATAAATGCAAAAATATCCCCATTGAGGATTATAAAAGTAAATAAAACAAAAATAGCACCTGGAATTATTACTAGTCATATTTGATATCAAGAAAAACGATAGCCAAAACCAGTTTGGCTCAGTGGATAAGAGCATCACCCTGTGGACTGAAAGGTCCTGAGTTTGATTCCGGTCAAGGGCATGTACCTTGGTATAAGGCACATCTCCATTAGGGGATGTACAAGATGTAGCTGATCCATGATTCTCTTTCATCAATGTTTCTAACAATCTATCCCTCTCTCTTCCTTTCTATAAAAAGCAATAAAACATATTTTTAAGGAAAAAAAAGAATAAAGTAACTAATTCACAAGCACTACTAATATTAGAATGACAGATTCCCATTATGAAACTGAAACATTACTTTCATTCCACATGCAAATACCACCAACAACCTTCATAACTCTCCAGGCACAGATAGGTCCAGCTCCCTAATGTTCCTTTCAGTCACCTCCAAGTGGTCTGGGCATCCTCTAGTGGGGGTGGCAGAACCATAAGTATAGGTGAGGTGAGTGGCTCTTCAGAATACTGACATTCTGGACCAAAAATCAGGTCACTGCAAGCCAAGGCCCTGACAGATTGCTTCTGCCCTGGCTCCTCCATTTTGCAGCAATCGGGAAGGACGATGGATTCTCAGCCAAAGGAGATCTGCTGTGTGTACATGCATACGTTTGTCTCTGTGGAGGGGACATGCTTAGATAGACAAGCTGAAATTCCCTGCTCATCTTCCCCACACTTACTAGGCTTTTTTTCACTTTTTAAGTGTTTTAATAAAAACAAAAAGATAACCCATAGATAGAAACAGATTTACAATACATAGAGTTCATAAAGAATTTGCATTCAAAGAACTCTTACAATTCAAAATGAGACTACAAATCCAATGATCCTTGTACAATTTAAAGGATTTGGGTAGTTACTTTAGTAAAGATGATATATGGAAGTGACTAAGGACATTGTCTTAGCCTATTTGTACTTCTATATCAAAAAGACTGTAGGATGCATGGTTTACAACATCAATATATTTCTCACAGTTCTGTGGGCTGAGAAGTCAAAGGTCAAAATGCTGGCTGATTCTGTTTCCGGACAAGGCCTATATTCTGTTTTATACACAGCTGTCTTCTCCTTCAGTCTTTTCCAATTAGGAGAGGTGAGGGAGCTTTCTGGAGTCTCCTTTTTAAGGGCACTAATCCTATTTCTGAGGGCTCCAGCATGATAAGATAATCATCTCCAAAAGGACTTTTAAGTCTATCAATAGTTTTAGGTAGTAGGTGAAGAGTAAAGAATGGGATTGTGATTTACTGAGATTCTAAATCACTTACAGCTGCCCAGGTTAAGGTATCTTACATAAACTCAAGGTCATTACATGAAGGAATAAATAGCTGAGGCATATCTTATTAGACAGACCTTTATACACTGTTCCTATGACAGTTTATATTTTCTTTACACAAATATTCAGAACCACAATATGGAAGCAGTTATATGTAAGCTATTTAGATATGAAAGTAATTGAGTTGATAATGCCGGCAATGGTAATTCATTTTTAGTGTGGACTATCTCTCCTTTATTGGCTAAAACATCTTAGAATAGTCCTTGTCACACACACACACACATTTAAAATCTAACTTCTAAATTACATAAACATGTATATGTGAACACAGTTTTTAAGTTATTGAAACTTATTCATGGTATTGATCTGTTTGTTGACTTTGGCCACAATTACCACATTATGTGTTTCAATGGATGAATATGGGATCTTCCCATTTTCTGGACTCAGCTCTTTGTTTTACTTCTTTCAATAATGTTAAAGACTATATACACAAAGAATTAAATGACATTTATTAGGTTTATTTTCATGAATTTAATTTCTGATCCTATAAAATGGACTTTAAATTGCCTTTCCTATTTTATTTTTTTATTGTTCAGAGGAAATTTACTTATCTCATTTCTTCCCAACTTCATGAATTATAGATTTTGGGAAATTTCTAGTCATGCAATCATGTTGAGCTAATATTTTTAATTATGATAGCTTTCTTTCCTCTTTTCTCTTAGAAGATTTCTTCTTTCATCTGTCTAATCACATTGAATGGTAATCAATCACAGTGCTGAAAATACAGTATGTGGTAACAACAGATATTATGTTGTTTTTTAAATATATTTTTATTGCGGAAACTGGTTTGGCTCAGTGGTAGAGCTTCGGTCTGTGGACTGAAAGGTCCCAGGTTTGATTCTGGTCAAGGGCATGTAACTTGGTTGCTGGCACATCCCCGGTAGGGGGTGTGCAAGAGGCAGCTGGTCTGTGTTCCTCTCTGGTCTACATTTCTAGTTCTCTATCTCCCTTCCTCTCTGTAAAATATCAATTATATACATATATATATAAATAAAATTATATATATATATATATATATATATATATATATATATATAATTTTATTGATTTCAGACAAGAATGGAGAAGGAAATAGAAACATCCATGATGAGAGGGGATCATTGGTTTTCTGCCACTTGCACAATGCCCAATAAGATTGGAGCCCACAACCAAGGCATGTGTCCTAACAAGGAATGAACCTATGATCTATTGATTCTAAGTGGCTGAGCAACATTAGAAGGGTCAGTACACTTTTTTTTAGAACTTGCCCATGGCATAGCATAGCTATTTCCTGCTTATTGCCTGGTTCAAGATAGCCAATGTAGGGATTTCAGCCTCTTAAATACTCTTTAGTCATTGTTTTCCCAGGGCTTTTTGGGGGAAAATCTCAGGGGGAAAGATTCTCAGTTGCAGTCATCTGCTCTTTGTTTTCTTCCTCAACTGTACACCACAGATCCATTTTCCTTATTTGAGCTCTTATGAATTGTTTATTTCTCTGTGCCTGCATTTATCTTTTACACTAACCTATAAATTTGAAGATTCTAGTGGTTTTGCATTACCTTGAAGATTTGGATTGGTGGAGGGGAATTGAGAAGTTACTATGGTACGTAGAGAAACTTGATTATAATGACTTGGTTACTAGATTTATTTATTTTAATTAATATATATTTTATTGATTTCAGAGAGAGGAAGGGCAGACAGAGAGAGAGGGTAGCATCAATGTGGACAGATAATGATCAATTGGCTGCCTCCTACAAGCCCCTGAAGGGAATATAGCGTGAAATTTGGCATGTACCCTGTCCAAAATTCAAACCAAGTCCATCTTGTTCATGGATGGAGACTCAATTATTCAACCACAAGAGCCAGACAAGTTGCTATGTTTATTATTTGAAATAGGAATGAGATTTCAGGGCCTGGATTGTAGAATGTTAAAAAGCTGTGTGACAGAATCAGAAATCTAGGAAATAATGGTGTAAGTAAATACTAGACAAGTTCCTGTAAGGGACAGCACTAGAAAACAGTACCACAGGAGGGCACAATGCCAACAGAATTTATTGATTTTTGTGGGAAAATGAAACTTCTGCTATATGCTTACTTGTGTGACTAGCAACATGTAGAGGAATGTGTGAGAAAATTTTCTGAGAATTAATTAATTTTGGGATCTTTTCAGTCAATGACCCTTTCGATTGTTGGCTTACAATACTATTCACTGAGTTAGAGGGTAGCAGTTTCAACTCTTTATATGATATATGGAATCTGATGACTTTTATATTTGTTTTTCCATAACTTAAAAAATTTCAGTTACTTAGATTTTCACTGTTTAAATTTCTGCAATGTTAATTATTTTCATAGATTTTTAAAAACGGGACTTAAATTCCCAAATATTTGATAATGTGGGAAGTAATTCATATGGAGGTGGCATCAATAACTTGTTAACTTGTGATGGGTTTCAAAAAAATACAGGCAGCATGGCATCTCTGTTAATAGGAATTCTCTACAGCATCTGTAAGGTAGTGACTCTAGTTAGTACTGTATTGCATATTGAAAAGTTTCATGTATCTTACAACAAAACATATTTACATTCTGTTAGGCTGTCAGCCCCCAGGTGTTGTTTTCTTCATTGTAACTTTAATCAGATTATCAGATCACAATCTGCGTGATTTATTCAAAGTGGTCTCTTCCTTTTGTGAATTTCAGTCAATCTCAGCAAGTGGGTGTGACCTGTGGTGGGGAGTTATATAAAAGACCCATTTGTACAGAGCCCACTTCACTTCTTCCAGGTAGATGACTGAAGTTGGAGCTACCAGGTGACTGAAGAGAAGTCCTACTGACCTTCCTATTGACAGAACTTACAGAGTTGGGAGAACTTATTATAAACTCTGGTGAGTATGCTATTTAGAATGAATATGGTTTCTTTTTTTAGTAAATATCTCAAAAAATGCCTACTTTATCTTATTACAAATATATTCAATTTAACTCTCTGGGATCTTCTCTCAATGGAAAATTAGATTTCTTAGTTCACTGAAATGACATGAATATTTCAAATAACTGGAATATTCCCCACGTGTAGATTAATAGATCACTCTAAGAAATGCTTGAAATTCACAGGAGAGTCAGGAAATATTTTATTTTTATTTTATGTATTTTTTAAAATAAATCTTTATTGCTTAGATTATTACAAATGTTTCTCCTTTTTCTCCCCCAAAGCTCCCTACAACCCAGTTTCCATCCCACCCTCTGCCCTTCCCTCTTCCCCCATTGTGCTCATCCATTGGTTATATGATTTTAATCCAGTCCCTTACTGCACTCCAACTCCCTTATCCCCAGGATAATTATCAGTCTACTCCCTTTCTTTGCACCTGATTGTATTAAATTTACCAGTTTATTCTGTTCCTCAGACTTCCTCTTCTTCTTCTTCTTCTTCTTCCTCTTCTTCCTCTTCTTCTTCTTCTTCTTCCATATTTGAATTTCAAGAGGGAAACTCTCTCCCATTTGGTTTTGTAGGGAAATACAACAAAGTGTTCTGTAGCAAATGCTGGCAGACTGTCCAAATTTCTTAGGAAAACACTAATGGAATCTGCTCCTCTGGTTCACACTGACCCTCCAAGTCACATGGCTCCCAGGGGAGACACTGCTCCTCCAGTCACACGGCTCCCCTGGAGTAAATATTTTTAAATGAATAAGAAATATTGTTGGATGTAAATTATTCTTAGGATATTTTTCCTTACATGATATTCTTCCATTGTTACCCCCTTTTTTACTTTAAATAATAGGAGACTTTTGGAAATTTTATAATTAGTCTTGATAGCTTTTACATTTTAATTATTTGAGCTACACTATGACTGCATTAGGTTCATAACATGTTTTACAATTTTACCATGAGATGCTCTGCCCTCACACATCTAGAGGAAATAATGAACAACATAGACCGGTGAACAAAAATAGACTCAGAGAAAGAGAAGCAGCAATCAGAGTTTCAAACCTCATAGGGAAAATAGGGGAATGTGGGGGTAAGGGGAAGAGATCAACCAAAGGATTTGAGTGCATGCACATGGGCCTAGCCAGTGGCCATGGACAACAGGGGGGTGGGGAAATATGTAGGGAAGGGTTTGGGATGGGAATGGGGGGGATAAGGACAATTATGTGATAACATAATCAATAAAAATAAATTAAAAGAAATAAATAAAATTTTAAAAATAATAAAATAAAATTCCACATATAAGTGAAATCATATGGGGAAACAAAGAAATATTGTTGAGCATCTGTCTAGTACAGCATTTATATTTTATTTATTATATTCTATTTCAGAGATCAAGAGAGACGTGGAAACACCAGAGAGGACAGAGAATCACTGAATTACAGCCTCCTAAAAGCCCCACATTGGGGATTAAGCCAGCAAAGTGGCAAAATGCTCTGACCTGAAACAGAATCCGATCTAGCTTCATAATTGGACACCCAACCACTGAGCAACGCCAGCCAAGCAGCATTTATGTTTCAGATGTGTCTTTCAGATAGCTGTTAATACCAACAAAGTCTGGATGTTGTAGAGAGTATCAACTGAAAGCAGAAGTACTTTTACTAAGAGCTGTCTGCTAAGCTCTGACAGATTTCCTGTTAGACAAGGCAACTTTATCTTCCCACTACTGACTTAACCTGGCTGGAAAGAGAAGAGAAATCTTTTCCTCTGACCTTGGAAATCTTGTTTAACTTTCAAGCTTGCAATGTCAAGGGTTCCAAGTACTCCAATCCTGGCAGAAATGCCCCGTGGCCTTGTACCTGACAGCTGGTGCCACACACAGATCCAGGTAGTGAAATTCTCCCACATGTGGACCATCAGTAACTTTAGCTTGTGCAGGCAGGAAGTGGGTGAAGCCATTCAAAGTTCAACCTTTTCACCAGAAGCCAATGATCAACTGAAATGGTGTTTGAGAGTATACCCAAAAGGGCAAGATGAAGGAAGCAAAGAATACCTGTCACTTTTTCTGGTTCTGGTCAGTTCTCCAAGGGATATATATTTGGCAAAATTCAAATTCTCTCTCCTGATTGAAAAGGGAGAAGAGATGATCAAAATTATATGCAGGGAGAGTCGCCATGCCTGTAAGTTTATACAAGGCAAAGAATGGGGATCTGGGAAATTCATCTCTTTAGATGTTCTCTTGCATGAAGGCTCGAGTTTGCTCCCTGATGACAAGCTGATCCTCTTCTGTGAGGTGAGCTTGGTGCAAGATTCCGTCACCTTTTCTGGCCAGAACCACAGGAACATGGTGAAGGTTCCCGAGTGCCAGCTGGCTAATGAGCTAGGAGGACTTTGGGAGAATTCCTGGTTCACAGACTGTTGCTTTTGTGTGGCTGGACAGGAATTCCAGGCTCACAAAGCTATCTTAGCAGCTCGTTCTCCAGTGTTTAGGGCCATGTTTACACATGAAATGCAGGAGAGCAAAACAAATAGGGTAGAAATCATTGACATAGAGCCTGGAGTGTTTCAGGAAATGATGTGCTTCATTTATACTGGGAAGGCTCCCAACCTGGACAAGATGGCTGATGGTTTGCTGGCAGCTGCTGACAAGTATGCCCTGGAGCATTTGAAGGTCATGTGTGAGGAAGCCCTCAGCAGTCAGCTGTCTGTGGAGAATGCTGCAGATATGCTCACCTTGGCTGATTTCCACAGTGCAGATCAATTAAAAACTCAGGCAGTGGATTTCATCAACTCTCATGCTGAGGATGTTATGGAGACCGAGGGGTGGCAAGCGATGGTTACATTCAATCCTAGCTTGGTGACTGAGCTGTACCACTCTCTGGCTTCAGCAAAGGCCTGCTGTCTGGGACCCCCACGCAAGCGCCTGAAGCAGTCCTGAGATCCTGCCTGTTGTAAGGCTCCTTGGATTTTCCAGAAACACAAGCCATAGCTGCTGCCATTGAGGACTAGATAGGCAGCAAAATCTGTGGAGTTTTTACATTACCGTGGGGCGAAGACTGCAACTTGGCCCCAGATTTTCAGTTTGATTATTTTCCTTACAGAGATCATATTTTGAAGTTTATCTTTTTTGCATTCAAAGAGGAAAGGAAAAGGAGTGAGAGGGATCTAAGTGATAAGATTGAGACATTGATAAGCTCATTCCTGCATGTGCCCTACTGGAAATGGAGCCCAAAACAGAAGCTTGTGCCCTGACCACCAATGGATCCTTGACCTCCTCGTTCATAAATTGACACTCACCAACTGAGCAACACTGATTGGGCTAAGGATATTTTCTTCCAGTAATTTTTAGAAAGACTGTGGGATAGACAGGGACTTAGAGAAAGAGAAAAAGTTGCAATGTCCAGACAGATGTATTGCAAGGGCTGGAAACTGCAACCCAGATGTGCACCCTTGAGTGGAATTGAACTCTTGACCCTTCATGTCTTACCCAGAGCTCTAAACAATGAGACAATACTGGCCCGGGTGAGATGAGTCTTATATTGGACCATGAACATGTAATTTTCAAAAATGTTCAAATGTGTGTCTTTAAGGATTTCTTGTTTTGCAGATATTGTGGTCTTTTCTTTATTAGATGTGATAACCAAAACTATTCTTGCTGTTGTAGCCTCACAATAAAGTGACTTTCTTGGCAATGTGTCTCCATGATTTCTTTTTCTTTTTGCAGTGACTTACTTTGCAGCCAGTGAGAGCTAAAAATCTTGTCTTCCTACCTAGCATTTTGCTAAGCCTCTGTATGGGATGTGGTCCTCAAGGGGCATTTGTGTATCTCTGGATCTCAGTGTTTTCATGATCAGTGTGCTCAGACTTCTACCTCTAGGAGATATTACTGGGAAATAGAAGTGGGAGGAATTTGGAATTGGGCTTTTGGAGACTGTAGTTACAATTCCAAGGAGAAGAATATGAATTTCTTCCATGCTATGCTAATAGCCACATCTTCTACAATGACTTCAATATCTCCCCACTTTTACTGCAATATATGCCCAAACCTATTGACTCAGTTGGGGTACTTCTGGATCATGAATTCAAAATGTGACATCTATGAACATAGATCAAAGTTCCCTTATATATACAATCTCTTCTTGCTCTTTCTCTCCCTGTCTCAGGCCTATCTGTTCCTTTCATCACTTTTGACTAGAAATAGACTAGGAATAATTCTCTTTGCCAGGAACTCCAGTATATAAGGAAGGTGTTTTCCTAAAATACCATCCATTAAGGCAACTATGTTATACATTTTTGTTATTAGTTAAAAGTTATGTCATGAAAATCCAATTAATGTATTATTAAATATCATGACAACATTCAAAACATAAGTATCAGTTTGTGCTTTGCTCAGTTTGGAAAAATCATCACTCATGATGCCATAGGATATGATCTCTGGATTATGTCTATTTCTAAACTTTCATCAGTTAGTACAATAATAGTTGACATGGGTGTCTGAAAAACTAACATTAAGTGCAAGAAGTTGGCTGATTTCATATAGCATAATATTCCCCAGTTTCATTCATGTCCTTAAGTTTAATAGATCACTTTAATAGCTGCATAGTGTTCCTTTGTGTAAATGACTCACAGCAGTTTTTTTTTAAATCTTTTATTTATATATTACAGAGGGGAAGAGAAAGAGACAGAGAACTAGAAACGTGGAAGAGAGAGAAACATCGACCAGCTGCATCTTGCACACCCCCTACTGAGGATGTGCCCGCAAGCAATGTACATGTCCTTGACCTGAATAGAACCTGGGACCTTTCAGTCCACAGACCGATGCTCTATCACTGAGCCAAACCGTTTTCGGCTCACAGCTGTTTTTTATCCTTTGGCATACTGGTGGCCATTTGTGCTGTTTCCAAGTCTTAGTTATTGGGCAACAGACACTAAGGAGAAAAGAGACAAATGGAACTAGGCAAAACTAAATACTTTCTGCACAGCAAAATAATCACCATCTTAATGAAAAAGGAATCCATGGTATGATATGGGAGGACATATTTGCAAATGTTTCCTCTGATATGGGGTTAAAATCCAAATATTATAAAGTAGTCATACAAGACAACAAAAGGAAGAGAAACAATCCAACAAAAATTGGCTGGAGCCCTGATTTGTCATTTCCCACAAGGAATGAACAAGTTGTGATTCAATCTTAGAGTGGAATACCATGAGACAAAATAATAAAAACAAATGCAACACACAGGCAGTTCATAAAATTCACCAAAAACTTTTCTACAATTCTTTAATTTTAAATATACTTTTTTTTATTTCAAAAGGTCAGGTTAGAGATAGAAGCATCAATGATGAGGGGGCAGAATTGACTGGTTTCCTGCTACTTGTACATGCCTCTGACTGGGGATCCAACTTGCAACTTGGGTATGTGCCAGGACTGGGAATTCAACTGTGACCTCCTGGAGTACAGATTGACACTCAAGCACTAAGGAACTCTGGCTGAGATCACCAAAATACTTTTAAACAAAAGAAAGTACACATCACAGATTGTACACTATGTGATTTTATTCACATTAATTTAAATAAATGATCATTAGAATCAGGGAATATTAATCACCAGCATATGATTCCCTTTATGGGAGAGGGGATTAGACTTTGGACAGGGTATGTAATCCTGAGATCTAGAGGTATCAGTATGTTACATTTGTGTTATGAAAGAGAACATTCTTTTGACAATTTTTTCACCATTTTTCCATACTATTTAAAAACTCCTGGACATGGAATGAATATTTTTGGCTCAGTAACATAGAACCTTATCCTTTCACTTGGTTCCCAAATATTATTTCATTTATGGTCTCCTATCTTATGGATTCCAGAGACCTCTAAGGGCATTATTTCCCTAATATGATCTATAAAGGAGACACAAAATTCTTTCAGCCAGCAATGATTTCTAAGATGTGGGAAATTATCTTCGATGACATTTTAATTTTTATCTCACTCTGCGAAAAAAAAAAACAAAAAACAAACATGTACTTTCCTGATTAAATATAAAGCTTTGCTATATAAAATAGTGCAATTATTTTTATATTGTGCATCCAAACAGCTACCCATAAAGCATGCTATGAGCATAAAATATTTATAGGAAGTGGCAATAAAGACATGGAGGGGAATTAAGCAATGAAATAAGCAATGAAGAGACAGGGATATGGAATTGAGAGATCTGAGGTGTCTTAGACTTTTGGGGTTTGTTTCTGATTCTGGGCTTTGTGAATTCTTCAAATTGATAAAATTAAACACATACCCCACCCCCACCCCCCCACACACACTAAAATACAGATATTTGGGTAGCCTTCTTACCAAAAAGATGTGTCTAAGGTGTTCCTGAAGTTGGCTTATGGACACAACCCACTCAGTATGCAAAGCTGAGACAGAGGCCCAAGGCTCTCCTGGCTGCTGTCTGGACAGCAGCAATCCAGAGAGCTCCCAGACCCTACCCAGCCAGGTTCCCAAGATTATTAGGTATTTATGGGCCTGGGAGTGAGAACCAAACAAGGTGAAAGTGGCAACACCTATGGAGAGCCCTATTGTTTTACGACCTGCTTTTGCAGCAGAAACTGGGGAAGGATGGTGCAGCTTGTTCTGTTTTCCTCTCCTGAAATCTATCTCTACCAGGATCAGGAACTTGGGATCTGGGAGTGATTTGAGATGTATTTCTATAGACTCAAAATAAGTTTAGAGAAAGCACGGATCATTTATAATATATTTTAGCTAAATAAATCATTCTGAGTCAAGAAAAGTGACTGAAGAACTGAAGAAGCAGGGAAATTTAAAGAATGGGTAGTTGAGATGGTGCTACTACCGAGGACAGTCCCTGCATCTGGTGTCCTGAGCCTTTCACTTAAACTTCCTTGTACTCCCTTAAATATATTTTCCATTTAATCTTATGGTATTTCTTTCACCCAGTTATTAAACTCAAAATGTAGTAATTGTCTTAGATTCCTCTCAACCCATCATCATTCAAAACCAATCTGGTTTCAATACCTGCCAACATTTGAATTTTTTTAAAATTTATAATTCGGCCTTTATTTTTTTATTGTTTTATTGTAGTGGTACAGATGTCTCCTTTCCCCGCCTTATTAACTTCCCTTGGCCTGTCCTACCCCCTGGTATATACCCTCACCAGCCTCCCCCACCACCACTCCCACACAGGCCCAGTGTCTTGTATCCATTGGTGATGCTTATATGCATGCATACAAGTCCTTAAGTCCCTCCCCCAACCTCCACTGTAAGAAAAGAGGTTGCAAATTCAACGATGATCTAAGAAGTGAATTTTCTTTTATTAAAAAAAAACACAAAAGCGATTACACGGTAAAATGAGAGAAATGCAATGGTGAATTTTCTATTTCGCATGGCAAGAAGAATGATATTTTAAAGCACTTGGATACACAAAAACATAAAACATATTTAAACACTGCTGCATCTTCCATCAAAATACGGGAATTTTTTCGGAAAACAACTTATGGGAACAAAGATAAGATATCAGCAGGAGCGGAAAGACTTATGTCTTTTCATGCTTTTAACATATAGACCAAATTTTTAATCAAGAAACATCCACCCACCCACCCGGTCAATGGTGCCCTGCTTTACCAATGTTAAAATCTGGTCACCTTGTCTATAAGGCAACCAGGCTGGCTAGCTTTGACAGTTTCCTTAAAAACTATAACCATAAGACCATTTATATTGGCCTTCAGGGGAGTTTAGAGAATGTGGTTTTCTAACTACCCTCTCTTACCCAGAGTACTGGAAATTGTCCTGTCAGCTAAGGAGTTGAAAACAAGTTGTCCCATACGAGGATGGGTGGTTTGTCTAACTTGGTTTTGTCTAGTTGGGTGGTCACATGGAGATCTTGTGCACTTGAAATGTGAGTAGTCTGAATTGAGCTGTGTTCTAGCATAAAATTAGTGCAGAATTTCAAAACAGTAGGGGGAAAAAAGTAAAATATCTCATTAATATTTTCAATAGTAATTATATGCTAAAAAGGTTATGTTTTGGGTTAAATATATGATTAAAACTTAACAAAGTTTTTGTTATTTGGCAATTAGAAACAACAACAAAAGAATACATATGAAAAACCCAATGCCTATCTTCCCTGGCAGGGGGTAAATGAGTAATACATAAAAGGGATTAGTTGAAAGCACTTTAGTCTGGGGAACAGAATCAAAGGTGGTTCAAGACTTGGATTATGCCATTGTTATTATAACTTTCATTTTTACTGATTGGAAATGTAGTCAAATTAAAATTCCAATGTTTGCAGGTCTTGATATGAGAGTGGTTTTGAATGATGATGGGTTGAGAGGAATCAAAGACAATCCCTATATTTCAAGTTTAATATCTGGGTGAAAGAAATACCACAAGAAGAAATGGGAAATGTACTTAAGAGAGTACATGGGGGTTCAGTGACAAAGCTCAGGACACCAGATGCAGGAACTGTCTACAATAGTATCACCTTCTCAACTATCTGTTCTGCTTTAAATTCCTCACCTTCTCCAGTGCTTCAATCACTTCTCTTGATTCAGAATGATTTATTTAGCTAAAATATATTCTAAACCATCTGTGCTTTGCCTAAAGCAATTCTGAGTCTTTAGAAGAACACCTTAAAAATCACTACCAAATTTCAACATTCTGATCATGGTATGGATAGAATTCAGGAGAGGAAAACAGAACAACCTGCACCATCCCTCCCCAGTTTCTGCTGCAGAAGCCAGGCCTAGAACAATAGGACTCTACCTAAGGGTGTCCACTTGAACCTTGCCTGGTTCTCACTCCCAGTCCCATAAATGCCTCATAATCTGGGAACCTGTGTGGATAGTGTCTGGGAGCACTCTGGGGTTCTGCTGGCCAGAAAACAGGCAGGGGAGCTCTGGGCCTCTGTGTCTCAGCTTTGCATCCTGAGTGGGCTCTGTTAGTAAGCCAAGTTCAGGATCATATTGGACATCTCCTTTTGGCAAGAAGGCCTCCCAAACATCAAGATCTCAGCATAGCTTTCAGGGTCCTCCTATCTGACATGAAACAGGTTCCGCAACACACACAACGTGTGGAATATGGTCTCTGCTTCCATGTCCAAACTTCACTTCCACAAGCCACCCCTCCAGGTGAAGTGCCCTCAGACTCTTCAGGGACTCAGAGTGGATCCAGGAGGAGCACTTGTGGATGTGTCTGAGCACCTGGAATGGTGTCCCTTCCCCCTGCTCCACTTGCAGGAGCATCTGAACCTACCTGGTGGTCCCCATGCTGCAGAGGCCCTAGCAGAGAGTGGTGGCCTAGATGTAAGCCAGCAGGTCGCAATTTGGCCTGGCTGTAGCCTGGTTTTGATTCTCTCTCTCTCTCTCTCTCTCTCTCTCTCTCTCTCTCTCTCTCTCTCTCTCTCTCTCTCTTTCTCTCTCTCATTTTATCCATTTGAAAAATACAGAAATCCCTGCATCACCTACAATCCAAAAAACTCTAAGACAACTCAGATCTTTCCTTTCCACTTCTCTTTCTGTGTCTTTATTATTTAATTCCCCTCCAAATCATTATTTCTTTTTCCTCTACAATTTTATTCTCATAGTATGCGTTATTGCTAGCTGTTTGCATGCATAATGTAAAAATAATTCCACTAACCAACTCTAAGTGTATGATGTGATACACTTTGAACAGTCTAGAGTTGTGTTGAAAAACAAATTACAAACTGTAGCATATATGTTATGCAACACAAAAATGTAACGAGTATCCTTAAAAATGAGCATTTTTTTTAAATTAAAGCAAAGCTTCACATTTAATCAGGAAAATAAATGTTTTTTTTCACAGAGTGAGATAAAAATTAAAAGATTATTTGGCTGACTTCCCACATCTCAGAAATCATTGTTAACAGAAAGCAAGTTTGTGTTTCCTTTATAGATCAGACTGGAGAAATAATGCCCTTAGAGGTTCCTGGAATCCATAAGGTAGGAAACCATAAATGAAATAATGTTTAGGAATATAATGAAAGGATACAGTTCCATGTTACTGACCTAAAATTATACCTTCACTGTCCAGAGGTCTCTAAATATTATGGAAAAATTAGTGGCCAGGTGCATGAAATTTATGCACATTAAATGGGGGACCCAAAGTCAAGTCCCCGCCCAGCCACATACAACCCAATATCATGTGAGACCAAGATGCAGCCTCCCTGCCCCCATTGGCTAGATCCAGACCTTGTCAATCACAGTCTTGTCAAGCCCTTTTGGGCAGGGGTTTCAGACTCAGGTCCTTCAGGATGGGGGTGCTTGGCCTGAGGTATTCCCAGGTGGGGAGAGGTCTGTGCCCAGATGGGGTACACAGCCTGAGATCCCACGTCACCCTCCACCAGGAAGCGGGTGGGGGGTGGTCACCTTAGGTCCCCCAACCTAAACCAGCACTTTTGGTGTACATTGAGGTGCCCTACCAAGCCCCACCATGCAGTGGGGTGTAGCTTCAGGTGTCCTGTCCTGGTGCTGGGAAAGGAAGTGCAGACTTAGGTCCCCAGCTTGATAACAGGGAGGGGGGAAAGGCCTGAAGTCCCCTGTCAAGCCATTCATGATGGGGGAAGAAGCCTGAGGTCCCCTAGCCCAGCACCAGTTCAGGAAGCACACATTGAGGTCCTCTGTCAAGTCCTGCCAGGTAGAGGCATGGCCTGAGGTCCCCTGTCAAGCCCTTTGGGAGCAGGGGAGGGCAAAGCATCAGGTTACTGCTGTTTGCTTATTAAGGCTCCTTATGGAAAACTGGCCTCAGCTAAGGGTGCAGTCTACTTTGTGACAGAGTGATGGTCACTTTACATATTAACTCTATTCTATAGGATGGTAAAAGAATGTTCTATTTCCTAACACAGACATAACATACTCATACCTCTAGATACCAAGATTTCCTATCCTGTCCCAAGTCTGATCCCCTCTTCCATAAATGTAATCATATGCTGTTGATTAATATGCCCTGATTCTAATGATCATTTCTTTAAATTTTTATGAATAAGATCACATAGTATATACCCTTTGGTGTGTACTTTAATTGTGTAAAAGTATTTTGGTGAGGCCAGCCAGAGTGATTTAGTGGTTGAGTGCCAATCTATACACCAAGAGGTCACAGTTTCATTCCCAGTCATGCACATACCCAGGTTGCAGGCTCAAACCCAAGTCAGGGGCATGAAGGAGGCAGCCAATGAATGATTCACTATCATCACTGATGATTTTATCTCTCACCCTTCCTCTTTGAAATCAATAAAAACTATATTTAAAATTAGAAAATATTTTTTTTCTCTACAAAGTATTTTTATGAGATTTATGCACTACCCTGTGTGTTGAACTTGTTTTTATTATTTTGTCTCATGGTATTCCACTCTAAGTTTGTACCACAACATGCTCATTCGATTGGAGAAATATCTAATCAAGGCTGCAGCCAATTTTTGTTGGATTGTTTCTCTTCCATTTGTTGACTTGTATGACTACTTTATATAATTTAGATATTAACCTCATATAAGAGGAAACATTTGCAAATATGTTCTCCCATACAATGGGTTCCTTTTACATTGAGATGGTGATTATTTTTCTTGTAGAAACTTTTTATTTTGACCTAGTTCTATTTGTCTCTTTTCTCCTTAGTGTCTGTTGCCCAATAATTAAGATTTGGAATTAGCACAAGTGACCATCAGTAGGCAAATGGATAAAAAACAGCTGTGAGTCATTTGCACAAAGGAATACTATGCAGCTGTAAAAGGGATCTCATAAACTTTAGGGCAAGAATAGATCTGGAGAATATTATGCTACATGAAATCAGGTGGAAGTGAACAAGCCAGCAGGGGTGCAGTTAGGGACAAGTAGGCTGGAAAGTGGGGCCATTGGGGATGAGTAGGACAGTGGGGGGGAAAGTGGGGATGAGCATGCCAGCATGGGGGTCAATTGGAGGTGAGCTGGATGGTAGAAATGGAAGCTGGGTGAGCAGGGCTGTAGGAGGAGGCAGTTAGGGGTTATCAGAACAGAAGGGGGTGCAGTTGGGGGTAATCAGGCTTGCAGGCAGAGTGGTTAGGAGCAATCAGGTAGGCAGGCAGGTGAGTAGTTAGGAACCAGAGGTTCCAGATCATGAGAGGAATGTCTCTGGTTTAGGCATGATCCCTATGTGCCTCAGCCAGCAGTTGGATATCCACCAAGTGGTCACAGATTGGAGAGGGTGAGGCACAGCTAGGGGCCACCCCAGCCTCCCCATGCATGAATTTCATAAACTAGTCCACTAGTTATTACAATAGACCTGAAGGATTTCTCCCTCTCTCTTTCATAAAACATAAACATGACATAATGAAAATCAAAGTCAAATATCTTGAACAAAGCAAGTGACTGGCACTGAGTGTTAGCTGGAATATTGGAGCCTTCAAGACCCAGCACCTAGAGATAGAGATTTGGTGAAAAATCTGAAACTCAAACTATTTGGAAAAGGAAGGGTATCAGCAGAAGAGGAATTGTTCTTTATTGAGAATAAAAGGGTGTGGGAAGGGGATGGAGTTGGTTAAATAGTTAAGAATGGTTTCTCCAGGTTGTGGGAGCTTTCCTGTGTCTGCTTCCCATGTGTCACATGCCTACCAAGCCTGTTCTGCTATAGACACAGAGTCACTGAGTCACAACCTGAGGCACATTTTGCTTACACCTTTGTGTCTCCAGGGCAGAGGAGTAAACTCCTGATTGTCTTCCCTCAGAAAAATGGGCTCAGACCTCCCACAAAGCTTCCAGAAAGAGCTCACCTGTGCCATCTGCCTGAATCACTGTACAGACCCAGTCACCATGGGCTCTGGGCACAGCTTCTATTGCTCATGTCTCTATGCATCCTGGGAGAAATCAGAAATTCCTCCTTCTTGTCACATGTGCAGGGAACCATCAGAGCAGAAAAACCTCAAAACCAATATTATCCTGAACAATCTTGTGTCCATCGCCAGAAAAGCCAATCTAGGGCAATTCCTAAGCTCTGAGGACAATGGGTGTGGGCTGCAAAAAGAGACAGAGTAGATCTTCTATGAAGACCACAGGAGCCTGCTGTTTGCACTGCTCCAGCTTTAGGAGCACAAGGCCCACAGACACTGTTCTGTGGAAGAGGCTGCTGAGGAACACAGGGTGAGTGGTGCCCCTAAGAGCACCTTGAATGCTGGAGGAGAGTATAGCAAAGAGATGTGGATTCATTCTTTTCCTTTCTGACAGTATTGATATGTATTTAAGAATCAATAATGACTTTTGTGAAAATGCACTGGATTACCTATCTTCATGGACATTGCAATTAAATATGGAAATCTCATTTGATCCAGTTATCTGACTTCAAAGAATATATCCTAAGAAATCCAAAGCCAGAAAGAATCTGTGGTTCATAGGAGCATAGTGAAAATAGGTAAGATCCTTAAAATGCTTATGTGCCCATCAGTAGATGTGTGGATAAAAAAGCTGTGGCACATTTATACCATGGAATATGAGGCAGCAGGAAAAAGAGTAGCAGGTCTCTTAAAGCTGACACAGCCTGGAGGGTACTGGAAAATAATATACTAAGAAAAATAAGCCATTCAGGAAAGCAAGTATAACATGATCTCACCAGTAAGTGGAATCTAACCAATCAAAATAAACTAATGGAAAGAGTGGTTCCAGAGACATATAAGCATGAAAAAGACTGTGGAATCTTGAAGGGATGTGGGGGGAGGGTCCTAGGTAGGTGATGGTCAACCAAAGAACTAGTAGGCATATATAAATAACCCATGGAAATATACAATAGGGTGATGAAGGCCTGGGGCAGGGTTGGGCTGGAGAGAATCAATGGTGAATAAAAAGGGACATATTTAGTATTTTCAACAATAAAGATGACAAAAGGAAACTAAGGTGGTAATAACAGACACACATATTCTGGGCTTGCCTGTCCCCTTTGTGACCTCTCACCAGGGCTGTGCTTTCTGGGAGTAGGGCTTTCCTGACGTCCCCTTTTCTGAGGACTGATTTCCTGGTTTATACCTGCCAGGCTCCAAGGAGAGTGCCTGAGGAGGAGAGAACTCTCCAGGCACCTGCTGGTTCTTGCTCTTCACCTCAGTCAGGCTCAGAGGCCTCTGGGCATTTCTCCCACTCATGCCCTGGTGTCCTGGCTGCTGCATTTTTCTGTGGTGAGGGGACTGATGGGAGCTAACCTGTGCCCCAGGCTGTGTGAGGAACACAGACCTCAGCTCATTGGCCTTTGCAGTCACTGATGTCTGCCCCTCTTCTGCACTGAGCTGCTCTGTCCTGTCCACATAAGGCCATAATCACCATCAGCCTCCCAAGGCTTCCTGGCCATGTTTCCTGGGTTCTTCATATCAGTGCTTTGCCATTGGCTGAGGTATAACCAGGATTGGAATAGAGTAGGAACCCTGAGCCCCTTGCAGCCCACAACTCTAATCACTGCTCCCTGGAACTTCGGAGCTTTCTGCCCTGATCCTATTCACCTCCTGCAAAGTGTTTGCATCCCACAGGTGCCCTCAGACATCTAGGCTCTGCCACCATATCCATATCTCACTTCTCTTCTCCAGTCATACCACCCAATGTGTTTACAGGGCGTTCCTCTGCTTTAGGATTTCTGGGAGTCATGAGTAAACAGAATACCTCTAGTAGTAAATTTTGAGAGAACTAAAGATACTGATTCATTAACTTGCCATGGAAGAAAAGAATATGGAAGAATCATCATGAAAATTTTGTAGAGAAAGAATTTGATATAGTATTGTGGAGCTATACCACGTAAAACACAGTAGTATTGGCAAATACATATATTCTCCCTTAGCTTTAACCTTTGACAATATAATGACTGCAGTCTCCTGAGGAGCCTCCAACAGTCCTTGGCTCCTCCAGTGTCTTCTACACCTGGCATTTTATAATCTCTCACTTACTCCCTAAAATCCCTCCATTTCCGTGGGCCATGGCTGCTCCAGAAACATTCCAGGGTTACTGGAGCCTATGGGATTTTCTCAGCCCCTCTTGAGATCCAGTCCTTGGGCAATGGGAGCTGTTTCCTCTCACAAGTCCCAGGAGCTGGTGTCAGAGGTATTGACCCTGCAAGAGCTGGGTTCTCTGTTCCTCTGGCTCCTCCTACAGGTAACTCCCTTGCAGGACAGACTCAGGGATATGGGAATTTCTCTGGTTTGCTGCAAGTTCACCCCCATCTAGGCCTTGAACTGGATTTCATGGAGCAGGGACCCCACTTGTAGCTAGATGCTGGAACCTAGGACAGTACCAAACCTTTTTAACTTGGCAGTGAGCTACCCTGGACCACGGTTTCGTTGCCCCTGGGCTAGATTGCAGAGATGCACATTCCCTTAATGGCTCTGCTGGGAACCAGGGACTATCTTCAGCTTGATATACTTAATATTTTTCAGTAGATGGACTTGGACATGTAATAAAATATTTTTCAAAACATAACAAAACAAAACAACAAATGCCTTAGCTGGTTTGATTCAGTGGATAGAGCATTGGATTGCAGAGTGAGTTAGTAGTGAATGTGATTCAGGTAAAAGGCATGTCCCTGGGATCTTGGCTCATCCAGGCCAGTGTCCTGTTTGGGGTCCAAGCAGAAGGCAACCAATTGATGTCCACTCACATAGATATTTTTGTCTTTTTCTTTCTCTTCCCCTCTCTCTAAAAATCAATAGAAAAATATCTTTGTGACTCTCTACAAAATAATTGTGAAGATATCCTTAGGTGAGGATTAAAAATAGAAAAACAAAGAGAGCAACTTGAATTATTACTACTCCTACTTGATATCAAGAAAAATAGATAACTGTAGTCCACTAGTACTAATAATTGATGACAGATTAGCCTTTTTAAACTGAAAGATGGTTTACCAACAACCTTTTTAACTCTCCAAGCATAGCTAGTATCAGCCTCCTAACTTTTTTCAGTAACCTCCAGCTGGTCTGGCCATTCTCAAGTAGTGGGTGGCAGAACCCTAAATGTAGATGAGATGCATGGCAGTTGACAATGCTGACATTCTGGACCACAAATCAGGTCAGAACAAGCCAAGGCTCTGACATCTTACTTCTGCTCTGGTTCCTCCATTCTACAGGAACCAGGAAAGGACTATGGAATCTGAGCCACAGAAGAGCTGGAGTGTGTACATATATATTTTTGTCTGTGTGGAGGGGACATGCTTAGATAGACAAGCTGTAATTCCCTGCCCATAATAGCCACACTTACTGGGCTTTGTTTGACTTCCTAAATGCTTTAATAAAAACAAAAGGTAACCCATAGATAGAAAGAAAAATATTTAGTATGCATATAGTTCATAAAGAATTTGCATGCAAAGAACTCTTACAATTCAAAAGAAAATTAAAGATCTAATGGTCCTTCTACAATTTAGAGAACATGAGTATTTACTTCACTAAAGAAGATATATGGCGGGCTACTAAGGACATTATCTTATCCTATTTGTAGTTCTATATAAAAAAGACTGTAGGATGCATGGTTTACAACATCAATGTATTTCTCACAGTTCTGGAGCCTGAGAAGTCCAAGGTCAAGGTGCTGGCTGATTCTGTTTCTGAGCAAGGCATATTTCCTGTTTTATACACAGCTGTCTTCTCTTTCAGTCTTTACCAATTGGGAGAGGTGAGAGAGCTTACTGGAGTCTCCTTCTTAAGGGCATTACTTCTATTTATGCGGGCTACAGCCTGATAAGAAAATCATCTCCAGATGGCCTTTTAAGTCTATCAATAGGGGAATTAAGAAGTTTCTATGGTACCTAGCAAAACTTGGTTATAATGACTTAATTACTATATATATATATATATATATATATATATATATATATATATATATATACATATATACATAATTTTATATATTTATATTTCAGAGAGAGGAATGACAAACAGAGAGCGAGGGTAACATCAATGTGGACAGATAATGATGGATTGGCTGCCTCCTACAAGCCCCTGAAGGGAATATAGCCTGAAATCCTGGCAGGTACCCTGTCCAAAATTAAAATCAAGTTAATCTGGATCATGGGTAGAGACTCAATCATTCAACCACAACAGCGAGACTAGTTGCTATATTTATTATTTGAAACAGGAAGTCGAATTCAGGGCCTGGGTTATAGAATTATAAAATGCTGTGTGACAAAATAAGAAATCAAGGAAATAATAGTGCAAGTGAATATTGGATAAGGTCATGTAAGGGACAGAACTTGGTAACAGGAGGGCACACTGCACACAGAACTTATTGATTTTTGTGGGAAAATGGAAATTTCCCTATGTGCTCACGTGTGTGACTAGCAACATGTTGAGGAATGTGTGAGAAAATTTTCTCAGCATTAATTAATTTTGGGAACTTGTGGGTCAATGACCTTCTGCTTGTTGGCTTACAATCCTATTCACTGAGTTAGAGGGTAGCACTTTCACCTCTTTGTAGGATATATGATCTCTGATGACTTTTATATTTGTTTATCCATAATTTGTAAATGATTAGTTACTTAGATTTTCACATTTTAAACTTCTAAGAATATTAATTATTTTCATAGATTTTTTAAATTGATTTTTATTAATTATGGTATCACAAATTGTCCTTATCCCCCCATTCCCATTCCAAACCCCTCCCTACATATTCCCCCACCCCCTTATTGTCCATGGTGCATGCACACAAGTCATTTGGTTGATCTCTTCCCTTTACCCCCACCCTCCCCTACTTTCCCTCTGAGGTTTGAGAGTCTGATCACTGCTTCTCTTTTTCTGGGTCTATCTTTGTTCACAAGTCTATGTTGTTCATTATTTTGTCTAGATGTGTGAGGTCATGTGATCCAAGAAATACCCTTATAAAAACCTAAACTGCGATAAGCCTTAATGGTTATCCTGAGAGGCAAATGAATCAGTCTGTAGTGAGTTCCTTTCTGGGCCAGCAGTTCTTTTGAGCCGCATTCAAATCTAACCGCCTAGATCTTTCATAGATTTTTTTAAAGTGAGACTTAAATTCCCAAACATTTGATAATGTGGGAAGTAATTCATATGGAGGTGGCATCAATAACTTGTTAACTTGTGATGGGTTTCAACAAAATACAGGAAGCACGGCATCTCTGTTAATAGGAATTCTCTACAACATCAGTAAGGTAGTGACTCTAGTTTGTACTGTATTGGATATTCAAAAGTTTTATGTATCTTACAGCAAAACACATTTACATTCGGTTAGGCTGCCAGCCCCCAGGTATTGTTTCCTATGTTGTAACTTTAATCCGATTATCAGATCACAATCTGCATAATTTATTCAAAGTGGTCTCTTCCTTTGTGATTGTATTAAATTTACCAGTTTATTCTGTTCCTCAGACTTCCTCTTCTTCTTCTTCTTCCTCTTCTCCCTCTTCTTCTTCTTCTTCTTCTTCCGTATTTGAATTTCAAGAGGGAAACTCTCTCCCACTTGGTTTTGTAGGGAAATACAACAAAGTGTTCTATAGCAAATGGCGGCAGACTGTCCAAATTTCTTAGGACCACATTAATGGAATCTGCTCCTCTGGTTCACACTGACCCTCCAAGTCACATGGCTCCCAGGGGAGACACTGCTCCTCCAGTCACACGGCTCCCCTGGAGTAAATATTTTTAAATGAATAAGAAATATTGTTGGATGTAAATTATTCTTAGGATATTTTTCCTCACATGATATTCTTCCATTGTTACCCCCTTTTTTACTTTAAATAATAGGAGAATTTTGGAAATTTTATAATTAGTCTTGATAGCTATTACATTTTAATTATTTGAGCTACACTATGACTGCATTAGGTTCATAACATGTTTTACATTTTTACCATGAGATGCTCTGCCCTCACACATCTAGAGGAAATAATGAAAAACATAGACCGGTGAACAAAAATAGACTCAGAGAAAGAGAAGCAGCAATCAGAGTTTCAAACCTCATAGGGAAAGTAGGGGAATGTGGGGGTAAGGGGAAGAGATCAACCAAAGGATTTGAGTGCATGCACATGGGACTAGCCAGTGGCCATGGACAACAGGGGGGTGGGGAAATATGTAGGGAAGGGTTTGGGATGGGAATGGGGGGGATAAGGACAATTATGTGATAACATAATTAATAAAAATAAATTAAAAGAAATAAATAAAATTTTAAAAATAATAAAATAAAATTCCACATATAAGTGAAATCATATGGGGAAAAAAAGAAATATTGTTGAACATCTGTCTAGTACAGCATTTATATTTTATTTATTATATTCTATTTCAGAGATCAAGAGAGACGTGGAAACACCAGAGAGGACAGAGAATCACTGAATTACAGCCTCCTAAAAGCCCCACATTGGGGATTAAGCCAGCAAAGTGGCAAAATGCTCTGACCTGAAACAGAATCCGATCTAGCTTCATAATTGGACACCCAACCACTGAGCAACGCCAGCCAAGCAGCATTTATGTTTCAGATGTGTCTTTCAGATAGCTGTTATTTGCAACAAAGTCTGGATGTTGTAGAGAGTATCAACTGAAAGCAGAAGTACTTTTACCAAGAGCTGTCTGCTAAGCTCTGACAGATTTCCTGTTAGACAAGGCAACTTTATCTTCCCACTACTGACTTAACCTGGCTGGAAAGAGAAGAGAAATCTTTTCCTCTGACTTTGGAAATCTTGTTTAACTTTCAAGCTTGCAATGTCAAGGGTTCCAAGTACTCCAATCCTGGCAGAAATGCCCCGTGGCCCTGTAGCTGACAGCTGGTGCCACACACAGATCCAGGTAGTGAAATTCTCCCACATGTGGACCATCAGTAACTTTAGCTTGTGCAGACAGGAAGTGGGTGAAGCCATTCAAAGTTCAATCTTTTCACCAGAAGCCAATGATCAACTGAAATGGTGTTTGAGAGTATACCCAAAAGGGCAAGATGAAGAAAGCAAAGACTACCTGTCACTTTATCTGGTTCTGGTCAGTTCTCCAAGGGAGATATATTTGGCAAAATTCAAATTCTCTCTCCTGATTGAAAAGGGAGAAGAGATGATCAAAATTATATGCAGGTAGAGTCGCCATGCCTGTAAGTTTATACAAGGCAAAGAATGGGGATCTGAGAAATTCATCTCTTTAGATGTTCTCTTGCATGAAGGCTCCAGTTTCCTCCCTGATGACAAGCTGATCCTCTTCTGTGAGGTGAGCTTGGTGCAAGATTCCATCACCATTTCTGGCCAGAACCACAGGAACATGGTGAAGGTTCCCGAGTGCCAGCTGGCCAATGAGCTAGGAGGACTTTGGGAGAATTCCTGGTTCACAGACTGTTGCTTTTGTGTGGCTGGCCAGGAATTCCAGGCTCACAAAGCTATCTTAGCAGCTCGTTCTCCAGTGTTTAGGGCCATGTTTACACATGAAATGCAGGAGAGCAAAACAAATAGGGTAGAAATCATTGACATAGAGCCTGGAGTGTTTAAGGAAATGATGTGTTTCATTTACACTGGGAAGGCTCCAAACCTGGACAAGATGGCTGATGGTTTGCTGGCAGCTGCTGACAAGTATGCCCTGGAGCATTTGAAGGTCATGTGTGAGGAAGCCCTCAGCAGTCAGCTGTCTGTGGAGAATGCTGCAGATATGCTCACCTTGGCTGCCTTCCACAGTGCACTTCAATTAAAAACTCAGGCAGTGGATTTCATCACCTCTCATGCTGAGGATGTTATGGAGACCGAGGGGTGGCAAGCGTTGGTGGCATTCAATCCCAGCTTGGTGACTGAGCTGTACCGCTCTCTGGCTTCAGCAAAGGCCTGCTATCTGGGACCCCCACGCAAGCGCCTGAAGCAGTCCTGAGATCCTGCCTGTTGTAAGGCTCTTTGGATTTTCCAGAAACACAAGCTATAGCTGCTGCCATTGAGGACTAGATGGGAAGCAAAATCTGTGGAGTTTTTACTTTACCATGGGGCGAAGGCTGCATCTTGGCCCCGGATTTTTAGTTTGATTATTTTCCTTACATAGATAATATTTTGAAGTTTATCTTTTTTGCATTCAAAGAGGAAAGGAAAAGGAGTGAGAGGGATCTAAGTGATTAGATTGAGACATTGATAAGCTGATTCCTGCATGTGCCCTACTGGAAATGGAGCCCAAAACGGAAGCTTGTGACATGACCACCAATGGATCCTTGACCTCCTGGTTCATAAATTGACACTCACCAACTGTGCAACACTGATTGGGCTGAGGATATTTTCTTCCAGTAATTTTTAGAAAGACTGTGGAATAGACAGGGACTTAGAGAAAGAGAAAATTTGCAATGTCCAGACAAATGTATTGCAAGGGCTGGAAACTGCAACCCAGATGTGCACCCTTTAGTGGAATTGAACACTTGACCCTTCATGTCAAGCCAGAGCTCTAAACAATGAGACAATACTGGCCAGGGTGAGATGAGTCTTATATTGGACCATGAACATGTAATTTTCAAAAATGTTCAAATGTGTGTCTTTAAGGATTTCTTGTTTTGCAGATATTGGGGTCTTTTCTTTATTAGATGTGATAACCAAAACTATTCTTGCTGTTGTAACCTCACAATAAAGTGACTTTCTTTGCAATGTGTCTCCATGATTTCTTTTTGTTTTTGCAGTGACTTACTTTGCAGCCAGTGAGAGCTAAAAATCTTGTCTTCCTACCTAGCGTTTTGATAAGCCTCTGTATGGGATGTGGTTCTCAATGGGCATATGTGTCTCTCCTGGATCTCAGTGTTTTCATGATCAGGGTGCTCAGACTTCTACCTCTAGGAGATATTACTGGGAAATAGAAGTGGGAGGCATTTGGAATTGGGCTTTTGGTGACTGTAGTTATAATTCCAAGGAGAAGAATATGAATTTCTTCCATGCTATGCTAATGCCCACATCTTCTACAATGGCTTCAATATCTCTTCATTTTTACTGCAATATATGCCCAAACCTATTGGCTCAGTTGGGGTACTTCTGGATCATGAATTCAAAATGTGACATCTATGAACATAGCTCAAAGTTCCCTTATATATACAATCTCTTCTTGCTCTTTCTCTCCCTGTCTCAGGCCTATCTGTTCCTTTCATCACTTTTGACTAGAAATAGACTAGGAATCTCTTTGCCAGGAACTCCAGTATATAAGGAAGGTGTTTTCCTAAAATACCATCCATTAAGGCAACTATGTTATACATTTTTGTTATTAGTTTCAAAGTTATGTCATGAAAATCCAATTAATGTATTATTAAATATCATGACAACATTCAAAACAAGTATCAGTTTGTGCTTTACTCAGTTGGGAAAATCGTCACTCATGATGCCATAGGATATGATCTCTGGATTATGTCTATTTCTAAACTTTCATAAGTTAGTACAATAATAATTGACATGGGTGTCTGAAAAACTAACATTAAGTGCAAGAAGTTGGCTGATTTCATATAGCATAATATTCCCCAGTTTCATTCATGTCCTTAAGTTTAATAGATCATTTTAATAGCTGCATAGTGTTCCTTTGTGTAAATGACTCACAGCAGTTTTTCTTAAAAAAAACCTTTTATTTATATTTTACAGAGGGGAAGAGAGAGAGACAGAAAACTAGAAATATCGATGAGAGAGAAACATTTACCCAGATGCTTCTTGCACACCCCCTACTGAGGATGTGCCCTCAAGCAATGTACATGTCCTTGACCTGAATAGAACCTGATACCTTTCAGTCCACAGACCGATGCTCTATCACTGAGCCAAACCGTTTTCGGCTCACAGCTGTTTTTTATCCTTTGGCATACTGGTGGCCATTTGTGCTGTTTCCAAGTCTTAGTTATTGTGCAACAGACACTAAGGAGAAAATAGACAAATGGAACTAGGCAAAACTAAATACTTTCTGCACAGCAAAATAGTCACCATTTTAATGAAAAAGGAATCCATGGTATGGTATGGGAGGACATATTTGCAAATGTTTCCTCTGATATGGGGTTAAAATCCAAATATTATAAAGTAGTCATACAAGACAACAAAAGGAAGAGAAACAATACAACAAAAATTGGCTGAAGCCCTGATTAGTAATTTCCCACAAGGAATGAACAAGTTATGATACAATCTTAGAATGGAATACCTTGAGACAAAATAATAAAAACAAATGCAACACACAGGCAGTTCATAAATCTCACCAAAATACTTTTCTACAATTTTTTAAATTTTAAATATACTTTCATTAATTTCAAAGAGGAAGGGTGAGAGATAGAAGCATCAGTGATGAGGGGGCATAATTGACTGGTTTCCTGCTACTCGTACATGCCTCTGACTGGGGATCCAACTTGCAACTTGGGTATGTGCCAGAACTGGGAATTCAACTGTGACCTCCTGGTGTACAGATTGACACTCAAGTACTAAGGAACTCTGGCTGGGATCACCAAAATACTTTTAAACAAAAGAAAGTACACATCACAGATTGTACACTATGTGATTTTTATTCACATAAATTTAAAGAAATGATCATTAGAATCAGGGAATATTAATCACAAGCATATGATTCCCTTTATGGGAGAGGGGATTAGACTTTGGACAGGGTATGTGATCCTGAGATCTAGAGGTATCGGTATGTTACATTTGTGTTATGAAAGAGAACATTCTTTTGACAATTTTTTCATCATTTTTCCATACTATTTAAAAACCCCTGGACAGGGAATGTATATTTTTGGGTCAGTAACATAGAACCTTATCCTTTCACTTGGTTCCCAAATGTTACTTCATTTATGGTCTCCTATCTTATGGATTCCAGAGACCTCTAAGGTCATTATTTCCCTAATATGATCTATAAAAGAGACACAAAATACTTTCAGCCAGCAATGATTTCTAAGATGTGGGAAATTAGCTCCAATGACATTTTAATTTTTATCTCACTCTGTGAAAAAAAAACATGTACTTTCCTGATTAAATATAATGCTTTGCTATATAAAATAGTGCAATTATTTTTATATTATACAACCAAACAGCTACCCATAAAGCATGCTATGAGCATAAAATATTTATAGGAAGTGGCAATAAAGACATGGAGGGGAATTAAGCAACGAACACAGAGACAGGGATGTGGAATCGAGAGATCTGAGGTGTCTTAGACTTTTGGGGTTTGTTTCTGATTCCGGGCTTTGTGAATTTTTCAAATTGATAAAATTAAACACACACACACACACACACACACACACACACACACACACACACTAAAATAAAGATATTTGGGTAGCCTTCTTACCAAAAGGATGTGTCCAAGGTGTTCCTGAAGTTGGCTTATGGACACAACCCACTCAGTATGCAAAGCTGAGACACAGAGGCCCAAGGCTCTCCTGGCTGCTGTGTGGACAGCAGCAATCCAGAGAGCTCCCAGACCCTACCCAGCTAGGTTTCCAAGATTATTAGGTATTTATGGGCCTGGGAGTGAGAACCAAACAAGGTTAAAGTGGCAACCCCTATGGAGAGCCCTATTGTTTTACGACCTGCTTTTGCAGCAGAAAGTGGGGAAGGATGGTGCAGCTTGTTCTGTTTTCCTCTCCTGAAATCTATCTCTACCAGGATCAGGAACTTGGGATCTGGTAGTGATTTGAGATGTATTTCTATAGACTCAAAATCACTTTAGAGAAAGCACGGATCATTTATAATATATTTTAGCTAAATAAATCATTCTGGATCCAGAAAAGTGACTGAGGAACTGAATAAGCAGGGGAATTTAAAGAATGGGTAGTTGAGATGGTGCTACTACCAAGGACAGTCCCTGCATCTGGTGTCCTGAGCCTTTCACTTAAACTTCCTTGTAATCCCTTAAATATATTTTCCATTTAATCTTATGTTATTTCTTTCACCCAGTTATTAAACTCAAAATGTAGTAATTGTCTTAGATTCCTCTCAACCCATCATCATTCAAAACCAATCTGGATTCAATACCTGCAAACCTTTGAATTTTTTTTTAAAATTTATAATGCTGCCTTTATTTTTTTATTGTTTTATTATAGTGGTACATATGTCTCCTTTCCCCACCTTATTAACTTCCCTTGGCCTCTCCTACCCCCCGGTATGTACCCTCCCTCACCAGCCTCCCCCACCACCACTCCCACCCAGGCCCAGTGTCTTCTATCCATTGGTGATGCTTATATGCATGCATACATGTCTTTAAGTCCCTCCCCCAACCTCCACTGTAAGAAAAGAGGTTGCAAATTCAACGATGATCTAAGAAGTGAATTTTCTTTTATTAAAAAAAAAACCACAGAGAGGAGAAAATGGCGGAAGAGCAGATGGGCGGTTTCTGAGTCTTGTCCCGAGGAAGAGAGAGAGAGCAGCTGAGGATCGCGCTAGGAGTGCTCGTCAACAAGCCAGGAGACTGGCAAACACCAGAGGAAATTTGGGGTCTGCTGATCAGGGAGCCACCAACAGTTGACCACCCACAGCTGGGTCCCTTACCGGAGATACTTACCGGCGCGGACGGGAAATCTCGCCATCTTGGAAGGGAGGAGGTTCGAGTCGGAGGCCTGATTATCCCCAGCCCCAAGGAACACCAAATGAACATAGTCGGCGCGAACCCTTGATCTCAGAGGAGCTCAGATTTCGCAGCGATCCAGCGGGTGAGTTCCCCTCGGACCAGTAGTTCTGACTGAGTTCCACTCGGCGCAGCAACACCCCCGCCCCCTCGCACCAGCTCGCATGGCGCACAGAGGCTGAGGGACTGGTTGTGGATTTACAGGAAGCCCCAGGCTTCTCAGCTGGAGGCGCGCCTGTCTGTGGACAGGGCTCCTAAGACTAGGGATATCTAAGGAGCAGCACAGCTGGATCTGAGTCCAAGAAGTAGCCGCAGAATTACAGGGGAGTGCAGCCAGCTCCGGACCGCCCCACCCCCAGCCATCAAAGACACAGAGAAGGGGAAAAAGATAGAAAGGCTTTATAGTCCTGGAAGTCATCCAGAAACACTGCCACCCAGAGGCTAAAGCACATAGGGTCTCTAGATTGGCTTAAAAATCAGGTCTTGTAATCAACACGGAGGAACGGTGAAACACAGTGAACTGCAACTACCGCCCAGACTGGGAACAGGCGTGCGAGACATAGCAACACAGAAAGTGAATGACCTTCATTACTGCAAATTTTGTTTAATTTTTAATTTTCAATTTTTATTTTTTTTAACTGTTGAATTTTTGTTTTTTACCTACTTTAATTGCAAAGTTTACTCAAGAAATTTTTTTCATCTGCCATCACTAGATTTTACCTTTTTAATTAATTCATTTTTATAGGTAATCAACATTATTACTACTACTATTTTACCTTTTTTATCTTTTTTATCTTATTTTCTTTTGTTTATTTTTATTACTACTTTTTAAGTGTCATATTATAATCCTTCTTTTTGCTTTATTTTTTTTTCCTTTTTCCTCTATTTCTTTTTTTCTCTATTTCCCCCTTCGGGATTTCTATTCTAAAAACTATTCATACCTTGCCTTCTCCAACGCTCTATTCTATCTCAAATCTACCTTTATGACATCTCTCTATTCCTAACCCTTTACCTTTGGTGTCCTGTTTATCTTAACCCTTTACTGCTATAGATTTTCCTTACTCTTTCTGTTTACCCTCTCCAAAATTTTCACCTGACCTGTGTATATATAATTCCCAACCCTCTGCTCCAATCCCATTCACACCTATCTTGTCACTGCCCCCCCACCAAAAAAAAAAGCCTTCTCTCTACCCCTTTGTTGTTGTATGTTGAATGCTAACTATATCAAAGGTTTATGCTTTTGTGTGTGTGTGTAAGATTGGTTTGCTTATTCTTTTTATTGGATTGTATGTTCTTGTTATCTGGGTTCTAGACACCTTTATTGGAGGATATTAATATTGCAAACACATTTCTGTCCAGTGCCTTGTGTGTTGTACCTGGTTGTGTTGTATTTTGTGCCTTTAAATCAAAGCAGGAGGGAGAGAACTACGTAACCAGGCACCCTATAAAGAGAGATCATGGGGAGACTAAGAAACAACCCGCCTGTGAAAGAAAATCAACCATCACCAGAAAATGAAGTAAACGAGTTAGAGGCAAGCAACCTACCAGAGCAAGAATTCAGAGTAATGATCATAAGTTGGCTAAAAAGAATGGAAGACAAATTTGACAATATGAATAAGACCCAAGAGGAAATGAAGAAGACCCAAGAGGAAATGAAGGTGACCCAAGAAGAAATGAAAAATGACATTGCTACTATGAAGAACTCAATAGAAAGCATCAAGAGTAGACTAGATGAAGCAGAAGACCGCATCAGTGAGCTAGAAGACAAAATGGAAAAAAATACCCAATTACAGCAGTTGCTAGAAAAAAAAAATTAAAAAACAGGAGGAGAGCCTAAGGGAGCTTTGAGACAATACAAAACAAAACAATATTAGAATAATAGGGGTTCCAGAAGGAAAGGAAACTGAGCAAGATATGGAAAAAGTATTTCAAGAAATAATGACAGAAAACTTTCCTGAGATAGAGAAGAAAAAACCAACACAAATCCAAGATGCTCGAAGGGTCCCCAAGAAAATGAACCCCCAAATATCAACACCCAGACACATTATAATTAAACTGGCAAAAAACATCGACAAAACCAGAATCTTAAAAGCAGCCAGAGAGAGACAGAAAGTTACATATAAAGGAAACCCCATCAGACTAGCAACTGATTTCTCAACAGAAACTCATCAGGCCAGAAGGGAATGGGATGACATATACAAAGTCATGCAAAGGAAGGGTCTGAACCCAAGAATACTGTACCCCGCAAGGCTGTCAATCAAAATTGAAGGTGTAATCAGGAGCTTCACCGACAAAAACAGACTAAAGGAATTTATCTCCAACAAACCAGCAATGCAAGAAATGCTAAAGGGTCTACTGTAATAATAAAGAAATAGGAAGTGAAGAAGGAACACAGGGGGATAGAATAAAAATGGCATCAAATACCTACCTTTCAATAATTACTTTAAATGTAAATTGTTTAAATGCTCCAATTAAAAGACATAGGGTAACAGAATGGATAAGAAAGCAAAACCCATTCATCTGCTGTCTACAAGAAACCCACCTCAGAAAAACAGATGCCCACAGACTGAAGGTGAAAGGATGAAAAAAGATTTTCCAGGCAAACAGAAACGAAAAAAAAGCTGGGGTAGCAATACTTATATCTGACAAACTAGATCTCAAAGTGAAGGACATAACAAGAGATAAGGAAGGCCACTTCATAATACTAAAGGGTGTAATCCAACAAGAAGAAATAACCCTGGTAAACATATATGCACCCAATTTGGGAGCACCCAAATACATAAAGAAACTGCTGGAGGACATTAAGGGACAGATTAATAGCAATGCAATCATAGTAGAAGATTTTAATACTCCATTGTCACCTCTGGACAAATCATCTAAACAAAAAATCAGTAAAGAAACGTCAATTCTAAATGACGTATTAGACCAGATGGAATTAATTGACATCTTCAGAACATTTCATCCCAAAGCCACAGAATATACATTCTTCTCAAGTGCACACGGGTCATTCTCAAAGATAGACCACATATTGGGACATAGGCAAAGTCTCTTCAAATTCAAGAAGATAGAAATCTTATCAAGCATTTTCTCAGATCACAGTGCCATAAAATTGGAAATCAACTACAATAATAATAAGCCAAAGAAATTAAACACATGGAGACTAAATAGCATGCTATTGAACAAAGACTGGGTTACCAGAGAAATCAAGGAAGAAATCAAAAACATCATGGCAACTAATGACAATGCAAACACAACAATCCAAAATCTATGGGACACAGTAAAAGCTGTTTTGAGAGGGAAGTTCATATCCCTACAAGCCTATTGCAAAAAACAAGAAAGAATGGTAACAAATTATCTTACCCTACAACTCAAACAGTTAGAAAAAGAACAGCAAGAAAGGCCCACTGTAAGCAGAAGGAAGGAAATAATAAAAATCAGAGCGGAGATTAACGACATAGGGACCAAAGACACAATACATAAGATCAACAAAACCAAGAGCTGGTTCTTTGAAAGGATTAACAAGATTGATGAGCCTCTAGCCGGGCTAACCAAGAAACAAAGAGAGAGGACCCAAATAAACCAAATCAGAAATGAAAGAGGTGAAATAACAACAGACCCCGCCGAAATACAAAGGATTGTTACAAAATACTATGAACAACTCTATTCCAACAAACTGGACAACCTGGAGGAAATGGACATATTCCTAGAAAAATACAACCTTCCAAAACTCAATCAGGAAGAATCTAAAAATCTCAATAGACCAGTAACTTGGGAAGAAATTGAAGCAGTCATCAAAAAGCTTCCAGCAAACAAAAGCCCAGTGCCAGATGGCTTCACAGGAGAGTTTTACCAAACATTCAAGGAAGAACTAAAACCTATCCTCCTCAGACTTTTCCAAAAAATTCAAGAGGAAGGAACACTGCCAAACTCCTTTTATGAAGCCAGCATCACCCTAATACCAAAACCAGATAAAGACAACTCAATGAAAGAGAATTACAGGCCAATATCCCTCATGAACATAGATGCCAAAACCCTCAACAAAATTCTAGCAAATCGGCTCCAGCAGTACATCAGGAAGATCATATACCATGACCAAGTAGGTTTTATACCAGGAATGCAAGGATGGTACAATATTCGCAAATCAATAAACGTGATACATCACATAAACAAATTGAGAGATAAAAATCATATGGTCATATCTATCGATGCAGAAAAGGCATTTGATAAAATCCAACACCCTTTCCTGATAAAAACTCTCAACAAGGTGGGAGTACAAGGATCATACCTCAACATAATAAAAGCTATATATGATAAACCCACAGCCAACATCATGCTCAATGGGCAAAAACTAAAACCATTCCCTCTAAGAACAGGAACAAGACAGGGATGCCCACTCTCACCACTCCTCTTTGACATAGTACTGGAAGTACTCGCCATCGCAATTAGACAAGAAGAGGAAATAAAAGGCATCAAAATCGGAAAAGAAGAAGTAAAGCTGTCACTATTCGCAGATGACATGATATTGTACATAAAAAACCCAAGAGACTCCATCAAAAAGCTAATAGACTTAATAAACGAATTTGGCAATGTAGCAGGATACAAAATAAATGCCAAGAAATCAATGGCATTTCTCTACACCAATAGTGAACTTAGAGAAACAGAGACTAAAAAAGCAATCCCGTTTACCATCACACCAAAAAAATTAAGATACCTAGGAATAAACTTAACCAAGGAGGTAAAAGACCTATATGCAGAAAACTACAGGACACTGAAAAAAGAAATAGAGAAAGATGTAAACAGATGGAAGAACATACCATGTTCATGGATTGGTAGAATCAACATCATCAAAATGTCCATACTTCCCAAAGCAATATATAAGTTCAATGCACTCCCCATGAAAATACCATGGACATACTTCACAAACCTAGAAAGAACTCTCCAAAAATTCATTTGGAACAATAAAAGACCCTGAATAGCCTCAGCAATCTTAAGAAATAAGAGTAAAGTAGGAGGAATCTCAATACCAGATTTCAAGCTGTATTACAAAGCAACTGTTCTCAAAACAGCCTGGTACTGGCACAAGAACAGACATATTGATCAATGGAATAGATTAGAGAATCCAGACATCAACCCAAATCAATATGCTCAATTAATATTTGACAAAGGAGGCACGAACATACAATGGAGTCAAGACAGTCTTTTTAATAAATGGTGTTGGGAAAATTGGACAGATACATGCAAAAGAATGAAACTAGATCACCAACTTACACCATACACAAAAATAAACTCAAAATGGATACAGGACTTAAACATAAGACGGGAAACCATAAAAATACTAGAGGCATCCACAGGCAGCAAAATCTCAGACATATGCCTAAAGAACTTCTTCACTGATACTAACCCTAGGGCAATGGAAGCTAAAGAGAAAATAAACAAATGGGACTACATCAAAATAAAAAGCTTTTTTACGTCAAAAGAAACCATCAACAAAACAACAAGAAAACCCACTGTATGGGAGAACATATTTGCAAACGATATCACTGATAAAGGTTTAATCTCCAACATCTACAGACAGCTTATACAACTCAATAAAAGGAAAATGAATGAGCCAATTAAAAAATGGGCAATGGACCTAAATAGAATCCTCTCAAAAGAAGACAGAAGGAAGGCCAAGAGGCACATGAAAACATGCTCCAAGTCACTAATGATCCGAGAGATGCAAATCAAAACAACAATGCGGTACCATCTCACACCTGTCAGAATGGCCAACATCAACAAAACAACAAACAACAAATGTTGGCGAGGTTGTGGAGAAAAAGGAACCCTCGTGCACTGCTGGTGGGATTGTAGGTTGGTGCAACCACTGTGGAAAACAGTATGGAGCTTCCTCAAAAAACTGAAAATGGAACTCCCATTTGACCCAGTAATCCCACTACTAGGAATATACCCCAAGAAACTAGAAAGACCAATCAGAAAGGATATATGCACCCCTATGTTCATAGCAGCACAATTTACAATAGCTAGGATTTGGAAACAGCCTAGGTGCCTGTCAGCAGATGAATGGATCAGAAAACTATGGTACATCTACACCATGGAATACTATGCTGCCATAAAAAGGAAGGAATTATCATCATTTGCAATAACTTGGATGGAATTGGAGAGCATCATGCTGAGTGAAATAAGCCAGTCAATGAAAGAGAAACACTACATGACCTCACTCATTTATGGATATTAAAGATCATTATAAACGAATGAACAGAAAGATTGATATAGTGACAGTAAAACAACAGGCAGTCTGTCAAATGACAGCGGGGGGGCGTGGGGGGAGGGTAGGGAGATCTGGGGGAGATAAGAGATCAACCAAAGGACTGGTAGGCTTGCATATAAGAATAACCAATGGACACAAAACTCTGGGGAGGGAGGGTATCTATGGGGGGGGAGGGGGCAATGATAAGCTATGTATACAGATAATACCTTAATAAAAAAATAATTTAAAAAAATAAAAATTAAAAAAAAAAACCACAAAAGCGATTACACAGTTGGAGCTACAAGGTGACTGAAGAGAATTCCTACTGACCCTGCTATTGACAGAACTTACAGAGTTGGGAGAACTCATTGTAGACTCTGGTGAGTATGATATTTAGAATGCATATGGTTTTATTTTTTTTAGTAAATATCTCAAAAAAATGCCTACTTTATCTTATTACAAATATTTTTAATTTAACTCTCTGGGATCTTCTCTAAATAAAGTAGATTCATAAGTTCAGTGAAATGACATGAACATTTCAAATAACTGGAATATTCCCCACCTGTACATTAACAGATCACTCTAAAAAATGCATGGGACTCACAAAAAAAGTCAGTAAAGATATCTACAGGTATCGGTATGTTACATTTGTGTTATGAAAGAGAACATTCTTTTCACAATTTTTTCACCATTTTTCCATACTATTTAAAAACCCCTGGACAGGGAATGTATATTTTTGGGTCAGTAACATAGAACCTTATCCTTTCACTTGGTTCCCAAATATTACTTCATTTATGGTCTCCTATCTTATGGATTCCAGAGACCTCTAAGGTCATTATTTCCCTAATATGATCTATAAAAGAGACACAAAATACTTTCAGCCAGCAATGATTTCTAAGATGTGGGAAATTAGCTCCAATGACATTTTAATTTTTATCTCACTCTGTGAAAAAAAACATGTACTTTCCTGATTAAATATAAAGCTTTGCTATATAACATAGTGCAATTATTTTTATATTATACATTCAAAAGGCTACCCATAAAGCATGCTATGAGCATAAAATATTTATAGGAAGTGGCAATAAAGATATGGAGGGGAATTAAGCAACGAACACAGAGACAGGGATATGGAATCGAGAGATCTGAGGTGTCTTAGACTTTTGGGGTTTGTTTCTGATTCCGGGCTTTGTGAATTTTTCAAATTGATAAAATTAAACACACACACACACACACACACACACACACACACACACACACACACTAAAATAAAGATATTTGGGTAGCCTTCTTACCAAAAGGATGTGTCCAAGGTGTTCCTGAAGTTGGCTTATGGACACAACCCACTCAGTATGCAAAGCTGAGACACAGAGGCCCAAGGCTCTCCTGGCTGCTGTGTGGACAGCAGCAATCCAGAGAGCTCCCACGCCCTACCCAGCCAAGATTATTAGGTATTTATGGGCCTGGGAGTGAGAACCAAACAAGGTTAAAAGGATCACTTGTGCATGTGTCTGAGCACCTGGAATGGTGTACCTTCGCCCTGCTCCACTTGCAGGAGCATCTGAACCTGCCTGGTGGTCCCCATGCTGCAGAGGCCCTAGCAGAGAGTGGTGGCCTAGATGTAAGCCAGCAGGTCACAATTTGGCCTGGCTGTAGCCTGGTTTTGATTCTCTCTCTCTCTCTCTCTCTCTCTCTCTCTCTCTCTCTCTCTCATTTTATCCATTTGAAAAATACAGAAATCCCTGCATCACCTACAATCCAAAAAACTCTAAGACAACTCAGATCTTTCCTTTCCACTTCTCTTTCTGTGTCTTTATTATTTAATTCCCCTCCAAATCATTATTTCTTTGTCCTCTACAATTTTATTCTCATAGTATGCGTTATTGCTAGCTGTTTGCATGCATAATGTAAAAATAATTCCACTAACGAACTCTAAGTGTATGATGTGATACACTTTGAACAGTCTAGAGTTGTGTTGAAAAACAAATTACAAACTGTAGCATATATGTTATGCAACACAAAAATGTAACGAGTATCCTTAAAAATGAGCATTTTTTTAAATTAAAGCAAAGCTTCACATTTAATCAGGAAAATAAATGTTTTTTTCACAGAGTGAGATAAAAATTAAAAGATTATTTGGCTGACTTCCCACATCTCAGAAATCATTGTTAACAGAAAGCAAGTTTGTGTTTCCTTTATAGATCAGACTGGAGAAATAATGCCCTTAGAGGTTCCTGGAATCCATAAGGTAGGAAACCATAAATGAAATAATGTTTAGGAATATAATGAAAGGATACAGTTCCATGTTACTGACCTAAAATTATACCTTCACTGTCCAGAGGTCTCTAAATATTATGGAAAAATTAGTGGCCAGGTGCACGAAATTAATGCACATTAAATGGGGGACCCAAAGTCAAGTCCCCGCCCAGCCACGTACAACCCAATATCATGTGAGACCAAGATGCAGCCTCCCTGCCCCCATTGGCTAGATCCAGACCTTGTCAATCCCAGTCTTGTCAAGCCCTTTTGGGCAGGGGTTTCAGCCTCAGGTCCTTCTGGATGGGGGTGCTTGGCCTAATGTATCCCCAGGTGGGGAGAGGTATGTGCCCAGATGGGGTACACAGCCTGAGATCCCACATCACCCTCCACCAGGCAGGGGGTGGGGGGTGGTCACCTTAGGTCCCCCAACCTAAACCAGCACTTTTGGTGTACATTGAAGTGCCCTACCAAGCCCCACCATGCAGTGGGGTGTAGCTTCAGGTGTCCTGTCCTGGTGCTGGGAAAGGAAGTGCAGACTCAGGTCCCCAGCCTGATAACAGGGAGGGGGGAAAGGCCTGAAGCCCCCTGTCAAGCCACTCATGATGGGGGAAGAAGCCTGAGGTCCCCTATCCCAGCACCAGTTCAGGAAGCACACCTTGAGGTCCTCTGTCAAGCCCTGCCAGGTGGAGACATGGCCTGAGGTCCCCTGTCAAGCCCCTTGGGAGCAGGGGAGGGCAAACAATCAGGTTACTGCTGTTTGCTTATTAAGGCTCCTTATGGGAAACTGGCCTCAGCTAAGTGTGCAGCCTACTTTGTGACAGAGTGATGGTCACTTTGCATATTAACTCTTTATTCTATAGGATGGTAAAGAAATTTTCAAAAGAATGTTCTATTTCCTAACACAGACATAACATACTCATACCTCTAGATACCAAGATTTCCTATCCTGTCCCAAGTCTGATCCCCTCTTCCATAAATGTAATCATATGCTGTTGATTAATATGCCCTGATTCTAATGATCATTTCTTTAAATTTTTATGAATAAAATCACATAGTATATACCCTTTGGTGTGTAGTTTAATTGTGTAAAAGTATTTTGGTGAGGCCAGCCAGAGTGATTTAGTGGTTGAGTGCCAATCTATACACCAGGAGGTCACAGTTTCATTCCCTGTCATGCACATACCCAGGTTGCAGGATCAAACCCAAGTCAGGGGCATGAAGGAGGCGCCAATGAATGATTCACTATCATCACTGATGATTTTATCTCTCACTCTTCCTCCTTGAAATCAATAAAAAATATATTTAAAATTAGAGAATATTTTTTTTCTCTACAAAGTATTTTGATGAGATTTATGCACTACCCTGTGGGTTGAACTTGTTTTTATTATTTTGTCTCATGGTATTCCACTCTAAGATTGTACCACAACTTGCTCATTCCATGGGAGAAATGTCTAATGAAGGCTGAATCCAATTTTTGTTGGATTGTTTCTCTTCCATTTGTTGACTTGTATGACTACTTTATATAATTTATATATTAACCTCATATGAGGAAACATTTGCAAATATGTTCTCCCATACAATGGGTTCCTTTTACATTGAGATGTTGATTATTTTTCTTGTAAAAACTTTTTATTTTGAACTAGTTCTATTTGTCTATTTTCTCCTTAGTGTCTGTTGCCCAATAATTAAGATTTGGAATTAGCACAAGTGACCATCAGTAGGCAAATGGATAAAAAACAGCTGTGAGTCATTTGCACAAAGGAATACTATGCAGCTATAAAAGGGATCTCATAAACTTTAGGGTAAGAATAGATCTGGAGAATATTATGCTACATGAAATCAGGTGGAAGTGAACAAGCCAGCAGGGGTGCAGTTAGGGACAAGTAGGCTTGAAAGTGGGGCCATTGGGGTGTGAGTAGGACAGTGGGGGGTAAGGTGGGGATGAGCATGCCAGCAAGGGGGTCAATTGGAGGTGAGCTGGATGGTGGAAATGGAAGCTGGGTGAGCATGCCTGTAGGAGGAGGCAGTTAGGGGTTATCAGAACAGAAGGGGGTGCAGTTGGGGGTAATCAGGTTTGCAAGCAGAGTGGTTAGGAGCAATCAGGTAGGCATGCAGGTGAGTAGTTAGGAGCCAGAGGTTCCAGATCATGAGAGGAATGTCTCTGGTTTAGGCATGATCCCTATGGGCCTAAGAAAGCAGTTGGATATCCACCAAGTGGTCACAGATTGGAGAGGGTGAGGCACAGCTAGGGGCCACCCCAGCCTCCCCATGCACGAATTTCATAAACTGGTCCACTAGTTATTACAATAGACCTGAAGGATTTCTCCCTCTCTCTTTCATAAAATATAAACATGACATAATGAAAATCAAAGTCAAATATCTTGAACAAAGCAAGTGACTGGCATTGAGTGTTAGCTGGGATATTGGAGCCTTCAAGACCCAGAACCTAGAGCTGGAGATTTGGTAAAAAATCTGAAACTCAAGCTATTTGGAAAAGGAAGGGTATCAGTAGAAGAGGAATTGTTCTTCATTCAGAATAAAAGGGTGTGGGAAGGGGATGGAGTTGGTTAAATAGTTAAGAATGGTTTCTCCAGGTTGTGGGAGCTTTCCTGTGTCTGCTTCCCACGTGTGTCACATGCCTACCAAGCCAGTTGTGCTCTAGACACAGAGTCACTGAGTCACAACCTGAGGCACATTTTGCTTACACCTTTGTGTCTCCAGTCCATAGGAATAAACTCCTGATTGTCTTCCCTCAAAAAAATGGGCTCACACCTCCCATAAAGCTTCCAGAAAGAGCTCACCTGGGCCATCTGTCGGAATCACTGTACAGACCCAGTCACCATGGGCCATGGGCACAGCTTCTATTGTCCATGTCTCTATGCATCCTGGGAGAAAGCAGAAATTCCTCCTTCTTGTCACATGTGCAGGGAACCATCAGAACAGAAAAACCTCAAAACAAATATTATCCTGAAAAATCTCGTGTCCATCGCCAGAAAAGCCAATCTAGGGCAATTCCTGAGCTCTGAGGACAATGGGTGTGGGCTGCAAAAAGAGACAGAGTAGATCTTCTGTGAAGACCACAGTAGCCTGCTGTTTGCACTGCTCCAGTTTCATGAGCGCGAAGCCCACAGACACTGTTCTGTGGAAGAGGCTGCTGAGGAACACAGGGTGAGTGGTGCCCCTAAGAGCACCTTGAATGCTGGAGGAGAGTATAGCAAAGAGACGTGCATTCATTCTTTTCCTTTCTGACAGTATTGATATGTATTTAAGAATCAATAATGACTTTTGAGAAAATGCACTGGATTACCTATCTTCATGGACATTGCAATTAAATATGGAAATCTCATTTGATCCAGTTATCTGACTTCAAAGAATATATCCTAAGAAATCCAAAGCCAGAAAGAATGTGTGGTTCATAGGAGCATAGTGTAAAATAGGTAAGATCCTGAAAATGCTTATGTGTCCATCAGTAGATGTGTGGATAAAAAAGCTGTGGCACATTTATACCATGGAATATGAGCCATCAGGAAAAACAGTAGCAGGTCTCTTAAAGCTGACACTGCCTGGAGGGTACTGGAAAATAATATACTAAGAAAAATAAGCCATTCAGGAAAGCAAGTATAACATGATCTCACTGGTAAGTGGAATCTAACCAATCAAAATAAACTAATGGAAAGAGTGGTTCCAGAGTAAGCATGAAAAAGAATGTGGAATCTTGAAGGGATGTGGGGGGAGGGTCCTAGGTAGGTGATGGTCAACCAAAGAACTAGTAGGCATATATGCATAACCCAGGGACATAGACAATAGGGTGATGAAGGCCTGGGGCAGGGGGCAGGGTTGGGCTGGAGAGAATCAATGGTGAATAAAAAGGGACATATTTACTACTATCAGCAATAAAGATGACAAAAGGAAACTGAGGTGGTAATAACAGACACACATATCCTGGGCTTGCCTGTCCCTTTTGTGACCTCTCACCAGAGCAGTGCTTTCTGGGAGTAGGGCTTTCCTGACCTCCCCTTTTCTGAGGACTGGTTTCCTGATTTGTACCTGCCAGGCTAAAAGGTGAGTGCCTGGGGAGGAGAGAACTCTCCAGGCACCTGCTGTTTCCTGCTCTTCACCTCAGTCAGGCTCAGAGGCCTCTGGGCATTTCTCCCACTCATGCCCTGGTGTCCTGGCTGCTGCATTTTTCTGTGGTGAGGGGACTGATGGGAGCTAACCTGCGCCCCAGGCTGTGTGAGGAACACAGACCTCAGCTCATTGGCCTCTGCAGTCACTGATGTCTGCCCCTCTTCTGCACTGAGCTGCTCTGTCCTATCCACATGAGGCCATAATCACCATCAGCCTCCCAAGGCTTCCTGGCCATGTTTCCTGGGTTCTTCATATCAGTGCTTTGCCATTGGCTGAGGTATAACCAGGAGTGGAATACAGTAGGAACCCTGAGCCCCTTGCAGCCCACAACTCTAATCACTGCTCCATGGTACTCCTGAGCTTTCTGCCCTGATCCTATTCACCTCCTGCAAAGTGTTTGCATCCCACAGTTGCCCTCGGACATCTAGGCTGTGCCACCATATCCATATCTCACTTCTCCTCTCCAGTCATACCATCCAATGTGTTTACAGGGCATTCCTCTGCTTTAGGATTTCTGGGAGTCATGAGTAAACAGAAGACCTCTAGTAGTAAATTTTGAGAGAACTAAACATACTGATTCATTAACTTGACATGGAAGAAAAGAATATGGAAGAATCATCATGAAAATTTTGTAGAGAAAGAACTTGATATAGTATTGTGGAGCTATACCATGTAAAACACAGTAGTATTGGCAAATACATATATTCTCCCTTACCTTTCACCTTTGAGAATATAATGACTGCAGTCTCCTGAGGAGCCTCCAACAGTCCTTGGCTCCTCCAGTGCCTTCTCCACCTGGCATTTTGTAACCTCTCATTTACTCCCTAAATTCCCTCCATTTCCCTGGGCCATGGCTGCTCCTGAAACATTCCAGGGTTACTGGAGCCTATGGGATTTTCTCAGCCCCTCTTGAGATCCAGTCCTTGGGCAATGGGTGCTGTTTCCTCTCACAAGTCCCAGGAGCTGGTGTCAGAGGTATTGACCCTGCAAGAGCTGGGTTCTCTGTTCCTCTGGCTTTACCTACAGGTAACTCTTTTGCAGGACAGACTCAGGGTAATGGGAATTTCTCTGGTTTGCTGCAAGTTCACCCCCATCTAGGCCTTGAACTGGATTTCATGGAGCAGGGATCCCACTTGTTGCTAGATGCTGGAACCAGGGACGGTACCTAACCTTTTTAACTTGGCAGTGAGCTACCCTGGACGACGGTTTCGTTGCCCCTGGGCTAGATTGCAGAGATGCACGTTCCCTTAATGGCTCTGCTGGGATCCAGGGACTATCTTCAGCTTGATATACTTAATATTTTTCAGTAGATGGACTTGGACATGTAATAAAATATTTTTCAAAACCTAACAAAACAAAACAACAAACGCCTCAGCTGGTTTGATTCAGTGGATAGAGCATTGGATTGCAGAGTGAGTTAGTAGGGAATGTGATTCAGGAAAAGGCATGTCCCTGGGATCTTGGCTCATCCCTGGCCAGTGTCCTGGTTGCGGCCCAAGCAGAAGGCAACCAATTGATGTCCTCTCACATAGATATTTTTTTTTTTCTTTCTCTTCCCCTCTCTCTAAAAGTCAATAGAAAAATATCTTTGTGACTCTCTACCAAATAATTGCGAAGATATCCTTAGGTGAGGATTAAAAATAGAAAAACAAAGAGAGCAACTTGAATTATTACTACTCCTAACTTGATATCAAGAAAAATAGATAACTGTAGTCCACTAGTACTAATAATTGATGACAGATTAGACTTTTTAAACTGAAAGATGGTTTACATCCTATATGCAAATACCACCAACAACCTTTGTAACTCTCCAAGCATAGCTAGTATCAGCCTCCTAACTTTTTTCAGTAACCTCCAGCTGGTCTGGCCATTCTCAAGTAGTGGGTGGCAGAGCCCTAAATGTACATGAGATGCATGGCAATTGACAATGCTGACATTCTGGACCACAAATCAGGTCACAGCAAGCCAAGGCTCTGACAGCTTACTTCTGCTCTGGTTCCTCCATTCTGCAGCAACCAGGAAAGGACTATGGAATCTGAGCCACAGAAGAGCTGGAGTGTGTACATATATATGTTTGTCTGTGTGGAGGGGACATGCTTAGATAGACAAGCTGAAATTCCCTGCCCATAATAGCCACACTTACTGGGCTTTGTTTGACTTCCTAAATGCTTTAATAAAAACAAAAGGTAACCCATAGTTAGAAAGAAAAATATTTAGTATGCATATAGTTCATAAAGAATTTGCATGCAAAGAACTCTTACAATTCAAAAGAAGATTAAAGATCTAATGGTCCTTCTACAATTTAGAGAACATGAGTATTTACTTCACTAAAGAAGATATAGGGCTGGCTACTAAGGACATTGTCTTATCCTATTTGGGGTTCTATATAAAAAAGATTGTAGGATGCATGGTTTACAAGATCAATGTATTTCTCACAGTTCTGGAGCCTGAGAAGTCCAAGGTCAAGGTGCTGGCTGATTCTGTTTCTGAGCAAGGCATATTTCCTGTTTTATACACAGCTGTCTTCTCCTTCAGTCTTTACCAATTAGGAGAGGTGAGGGAGCTTTCTGGAGTCTCCTTCTGAAGGGCACTACTTCTATTTATGAGGGCTACAGCCTGATAAGAAAATCATCTCCAGATGGTGTTTTAAGTCTATCAATAGGGGAATTAAGAAGTTTCTATGTTACCTAGCAAAACTTGGTTATAATGACTTAATTACTATATATATATATATATATATATATATATATATATATATACATATACATATACATAAATTTATATATTTATATTTCAGAGAGAGGAATGACAAACAGAGAGCGAGGGTAACATCAATGTGGACAGATAATGATGGATTGGCTGCCTCCTACAAGCCCCTGAAGGGAATATAGCCTGAAATTCTGGCAGGTACCCTGTCCAAAATTAAAATCAAGTTAATCTAGATCATGAGTAGAGACTCAATCATTCAACCACAACAACAAGACTAGTTGCTATATTTATTATTTGAAACAGGAAGTCAAATTCAGGGCCTGGGTTATAGAATTATAAAATGCTGTGTGACAAAATAAGAAATCAAGGAAATAATAGTGCAAGTGAGTATTGCATAAGGTCATGTAAGGGACAGAACTTGGTAACAGGAGGGCACACTGCACACAGAACTTATTGATTTTTGTGGGAAAATGGAAATTTCCCTATGTGCTCACCTGTGTGACTAGCAACATGTTGAGGAATGTGTGAGAAAATTTTCTCAGCATTAATTAATTTTGGGATCTTGTGGGTCAATGACCTTCTGTTTGTTGGCTTACAATCCTATTCATTGAGTTAGAGGGTAGCACATTCACCTCTTTGTAGGATATATGATCTCTGATGACTTTTATATTTGTTTATCCATAATTTATAAATGATGAGTTACTTAGATTTTCACATTTTAAACTTCTAAGAATATTAATTATTTTCATATATTTTTTTAAAAGTGAGACTTAAATTCCCAAACATTTGATAATGTGGGAAGTAATTCATATGGAGGTGGCATCAATAACTTGTTAACTTGTGATGTGTTTCAACAAAATACAGGAAGCAAGGCATCTCTGTTCATAGGAATTCTCTACAACATCAGTAAGGTAGTGACTCTAGTTAGTACTGTATTGCATATTGAAAAGTTTCATGTATCTTAGAGCAAAACACATTTACATTCGGTTAGGCTGTCAGCCCCCAGGTGTTGTTTTCTATGTTGTAACTTTAATCCGATTATCAGATCACAATCTGCATAATTTATTCAAAGTGCTCTCTTCCTTTTGTGAATTTCAGACAATCTCACCAAGTGGGTGTGGCCTGAGGTGGGGAGTTATATAAAAGCCCCATTTGTACAGAGCCCACTTCACTTCTGCCAGGTAGACTGAGTGAAGTTGGAGCTGCCAGGTGACTGAAGAGAAGTCCTACTGACCCTGTTATCAACAGAACTTACAGAGTTGGGGGAACTCATTGTAGACTCTGGTGAGTATGATATATGGAATTAATATGGTTTTATTTTTTTAGTAAATATCTAAAAAAAATGCCTATTTTACCTTATTATAAATATTTTCAATTGAACGCTCTGGGATCTTCTCAAAATAGAGAAGTAGATTTCTTAGTTCACTGAAATGACATGAATATTTCAAATAACTAGAACATTCTTCACCTATGGATTACCAAATCACTCTAAGAAATGCCTGGAACTCACAAGAAACTCAAATATTTTAAATGAATATGAAATATTGTTTAGTATCTGTCTAGTATGAGAGCATTTATGTTTTAATTTATTTTTTTTCAGAGAGCAGGAGAGACACATAGAAACATCACTGAAGACAGAGAATCACTGAATTAAAACCTCCTAAAAGCCCCACATTGGGGATTAAGCCAGCAAAGTGGCCATATGCCTTGGCCTGAAATGGAACCTACTCTTGCTTCATAGGTGGACACTCAACCACTGAGCCACGCCAGACAAACAGCATTTATGTTTCAGATGTATCTTTCAGATCCTTGTTATTAGGAACAGAGTCTGAATGTTGTAGCGAGTGTGAAGCTCATGCAGAGGTAAGTTTACCAACAGCTGTCGGCCAAGCTCTGAGAATCTTCCTGTTAGACAAGACAACTTAATCTTCCCATTACTGACTTAACCTTGCTATAAAGAACAGAGATCTTTTCCTCTGAAGTTGGAAACCTTGTTTAACCTTCAAACTTGCAATGTCAAGGGTTCTGAGTACTCCACCTCTGGCAGAAATGCCCAGTGGCCCTGTAGCTGACAGCAGGTCCCACACACAGATCCAGGTAGTGAAATTCTCCCACTTGTGGACCATCAGTAACTTTAACTTTTATGGCAATGAAGTTGGTGAAGTCATTCAAAGTTCAACCTTTTCACCAGAAGCCAACAATGAACTGAAATGGTGTTTGAGACTATACCCAAAAGGGGTGCGTGAAGAAAGCAAAGATTATGTGTCACTTTACCTGATATTGCTTAGCTGTCCAAAGAGTGAACTTTGGGTAAAATTCAAATTCTCTCTCCTGAATGACAAAGGAGAAGTAGCCAAAGAAGTAAAGAGTCAGGGAACATGCAGGTATGGACCAGAAAACAACAGGGGGTTCAAGAAATTCATCCGTAGAGATATTCTCTTGGATGTTGAAAACAGCAGTCTTCTCCCTGATGACAAGCTGACCCTCTTCTGTGAGGTGAGCGTGGTGCAAGATTCTGTCACCATTTCTGGCCAGAATCACAGGAAGAAAACTCTGGAGTGCCCGCTGGCCGATGAGCTAGGAGGACTTTGGGAGAATTCTTGGTTCACAGACTGTTGTTTTTGTGTGGCTGGCCAAGAATTCCAGGCTCACAAAGCTATTTTAGCAGCTCGTTCTCCAGTGTTTAGGGCCATGTTTGCACAGGCAATGCAAGACAGCAAAATGAATCCGGTGGAAATAATTGACCTGGACCTTGGAGTGTTTAAGGAAATGATGTGCTTCATTTATACTGGGAAGGCTCCCAACCTGGACAAGATGGCTGATGGTTTGCTGGCAGCTGCTGACAAGTATGCCCTCGAGCGTTTGAAGGTCATGTGTGAGGAAGCCCTCAGCAGTCAGCTGTCTGTGGGGAATGCTGCAGATATGCTCACCTTGGCTGACTGCCACAGTGCAGATCAATTAAAAGCTCAGGCACTGGATTTCATCAACTCTCATGCAGAGGATGTTATGGAGACCGAGGGGTGGCAAGTGATGGTGGCATTCAATCCCAGCTTGGTGACTGAGCTGTACCGCTCTCTGGCTTCAGCACATGCCTGTTGTCTGGGACCCCCACGCAAGCGCCTGAAGCAGTCCTGAGATCCTGCCTGTTGTAAGGCTCCTTGGATTTTCCAGAAACAGAAGCCTTAGCTTCTGCCATTGAGCACCAGATAGGCAGCAAAATCTGTGGAGTTTTTACTTTACCGTGGTGGGTAGACTGCATCTTGGATCCAGATTTTTATTTTGATTATTTTCCTTACAGAGATCATATTTTTAAGTTTATCTTTTTTGCATTCAAAGAGGAAAGGAAAAGGAGTGAGAGGGATCTAAGTGATAAGATTGAGACATTGATAAACTGATTCCTGCATGTGCCCTACTGGAAATGAAGCCCAAAATGGAAGCTTGTACCCTGACCACCAATGGATCCTTGACCTCCTGGTTCATAAATTGACACTCACCAACTGAGCAACACTGTTTGGGCAATGGAAAATTTCTTCCATTAATTTTTAGTGGTAGGTTGAGACAGAGACATAGAGGAAGAGAAAAAGATGCAATGCCCAGACAGATGCATTGCAGGGGGTGGAAACTGCAACCTAGATATGCACCTTGAGTGGAATTGAACCCCTGACCCTTCATGTCTGAGCCAGAGCTCTAAACACTGAGACAACACTGGCCAGGTGTGATGAGTCTTATATTGGACCATGATCATGTAAATTTCAAAAATGTTCAAATGTGCATCTTTAGGGATTTGTTGGTTTTGCAAATGTTGTGGTCTTCTCTTTATTAGATGTGACAACCAAAACTGCTTTTGTTCTTGTGACCTTACAATAAAGTGACTTTATTTGCAATGTGTCCACATGATTTCTTTTTCTTTTTGCAGTGACTCTCTTTGCAGCCAGGGAGAGCTAATTGCTTTGTCTTTTAACCTGGAGGGTTGATTAGCCTCAAAATGGAATGTGGTTCTCAAGGGGCACATGTGTCTCTTTTGGATCTGAGTGTTTTCATAACCACAGTGCCCAGACTTTTACCACTGGGAGACTTTCCTGGGAGGTAGAAGTGGGAGATATTTGGAATTGGGCTTTTGAAGTCTGTAGTGAAAATCCCAAAAAGAAGAATATGAATATCTTCTGATCTGTGCTAACACCCACATCCACCACAATGTCTTCACCATCTCCCCACTTTTACTGCAATATATGCCCAAAACTATTGGCTGAGTTGGGGTACTCCTGGATCATGACATTGGAAGTGTGACATTTATAAACTTAGCTCAAAGTTCCCTTATATATACAATCTCTTCTTGCTCTTTCTCTCCCTGTCTCAGGCCATTCTGTTCCTTTTGTCACTTTTGATAGAAAGTGACCAAGAATCATTCTATATGCCAGGAACTCCAGTATATAAAGAAGGGGTTTTTCCTAAGACACTGTCCATTAAGACAACTATGTTATACATTTTTGCCTTTATTTTCATTTTATGTCATGAAAATCCATTTAATGTGTTATTAGTTATATATATATATATATATATATATATATATATATATTATTGATTTTTTTACAGAGAGGAAGGGCAAGGGATATAAAGTCAGAAACATTGATAAGAGTGAAAGATCAATCAGCCACCTCTTGAACACCTCCTACCAGAGATGTGTCCACAAGCAAGATACATGCCCTTGACAGGAATTGAACTCTGGACCCTTAAATAACCAGGCCGACACTCTATCCACTTAGCCAAACCGGTTTCTGCCATTTAATGTATTTTTAAATATCATGATAACATTCAAAACATAAGTATCAGGTTGTGCTTTACTCAGTTTGGAGAAATCTTCCCTCATGATGAAGGTCATAGAATATGATCTCTGGATTTTGTCTATTTCTTAACTTTCAAAAGGAAGTACAATAATAGATGACATGGCTGTCTGAAAAAGTAACATTAAATGCAAGAAGTTGGCTGATTTCATGTAGCACAATATTCTCCAGGTCCATTCATGTCCTAATGGTTCAAGAGATCCCTTTTACAGCTGCATAATGTGCCTTTGAATGAATGACTCACAGCTATTTTTTATCTATTTGCCTATTAATGGCCACTTGTGCTCTTTCCAAATCTTACTTATTGGGCAACAGACACTAAGGAGAAAATAGACAAATGGAACTTTGTCAAAATAAGAAACTTTCTGCATAGCAAAATAATCACCATCTAAATTAAAAAGAAACCAATGATATGGGAAAACATATTTGCAAATGTTTCCTCTGATATGGGTTTAATATCCAAATTATATAACGTAGTCATACAAGTCAACAAATGGAAGAAAAACAATTCATCAAAAATTGGCTGAAACCCTGATTAGACATTTCCCCCATGAAAGGAGCAAGTTGTGGTACAATCTTAGAGTGGAATACCATGAGACAAAATAATAAAAACAAATGCAACACACAGGCAGTTCATAAAATTCACCAAAATACTTTTATACAATTCTTTAATTTGAAATATACTTTCATTAATTTCAAAAAGGAAGGGTGAGAGATAGAAGCATCAGTGATGAAGGGGCATAATTGATTGGTTTCCTGCTACTCATACATGCCTCTGACAGGAGATCCAACTTGCAAATTGGATATGTGCCGGGGCTGGGAATTCAACTGTGAACTCAGGGTGTATAGATTGACACTCAACTAAGTCACTCTGGCTGGGATCAACAAAATACTTTTAAACAAAAGAAAATACACATCAAAGATTGTATAATATGTGATTTTATTAAAATAAATTTAAAGAAATGATCATTAGAATCTGGGCATGTTAATAACCAGCATATGATTCCCTTTATGGGAGAGGGGATTAGACTTGGGACAGAGTATGTAATCCTGGGATCTAGAGGTATAGGTAAGTTACATTTGTGTTATGAAATAGAACCTTCTTTTGACAATTTCTTCACTATTTTCCCATAACATTTAGAAAACTCTGGACAGGGAATGTATAATTTTGGCTCAGTAACATAAAACCATATCCTTTCACTTTGTTCTCAAACATTATTTCATTTGTAATTTCCTACCTTATGGATTCCAGCAACCTCTAAGGGCATTATTTCCCTGATATTATTTATAACGGAGACACAAAATTGCTTTCAGTTAACAATGATTTCTAAGATGTGGGAAGTCATCTCCAAATGACCTTTCAATTTTTATCTCACTCTGTGAAAAACAATTTACTTTCCTGATTAAATATGAAGCGTTGCTGAATTAACTAGTTAAATCATTTTTAAATCATGCATCCAAAGAGCTACCCATAAAGCATGCTATGATAGTAAAATATTTATAGGAAAGGGAAATAAACATATGGAGGGGGATTAAGAAATGAAGACCCAGAGACCCATACAAAGAAATGGAATGGACAGATCAGAGATGTCTTAGAGTTTGGGGCTGGTTCCTGATTCTGTTCTTCGTGCATTTTTCAAACAGATAAAATTAAATACACACACACACAAACACACACACACACACAGACACACACGTGCAAATACAGAATAAAAACCAGGCTGCAGCCAGGCCCAACTGCGACCTGCTGGCTTACATCTAGGCCACCACTCTCTGCTAGGGCCTCTGCTGCAGGGCTACCACCAGGCGGTTCAGATGTTCCTGCAAGTGGAGCAGGGGGAAGGGACACCATTACAGGTGCTCCTACACATAACCACGTACTCCTCCTGGATCCACTCCGAGTCTCTGAAGAGTCCGAAGGCACTTAAGCTGGAGGGGTGGCTAGTGGGAGTGAAGTCTGTCCACGGAGGCAGAGAACATATTCCACCCATGAATGTGTGCTGTAGAACCTGGTTCATGCCATTCAGGAGGAACCTGAAATCCAAGCTGAGATCTTGATATTTGGGCAGCCTTCTTACCAAAAGGAAGTGTCCAAGGTGATCCTGAACTTGGCTTACTGACATAACCCACTCAGGGGTAAAGCTGAGACACTGAGGCTCAGAGCTCCCCTGTCAGCTGTCTGGACACGAGCACCCCAGAGAGCTCCCAGACCCTACCCCGACAGGTTCCCAGGTTATGAGGCATTTATGAGCAACAGAGTAAGAACCAGACAAGGTTCAAGTGGCAACCCCTATGTAGAGCCCGATTGTTCTAGGTCCTGCTTTTGTAGCAGAAACTGGGGAAGGATGGTGCAGGTTGTTCTGTTTGCCTCTCCTGAAATCTTTGTCTACCAGGATTAGGAACTTGGGATCTGGTATTGATTTGAGATATTTTTCTAAAGACTCAAAATTACTTTAGAGAAAGCACGGATCATTTATAATATATTTTAGCTAAATAAATCATTCTGAATCAAGAGAAGTGACTGAAATAGTGGAGAAGGGGAAGAATTTAAAGAATGGTTAATTGAGATTGTGCTACTATTGCAGCCAGTTCCTACATCTTATTTCCTGAGCCTTGTCACTTAAACTTCCATGTACTTCCTTAAATATATTTTCCATTTCATCTTGTGGTATTTCTTTCACCCAGTTATTAAACTGGAATTGTCGTAATTGTCTTTCATTCCTCTCAACGGAACATCATTCAAACCCAATCTTGTTTCAAGACCCGCAAACATTTAAATATTTTTTTATTTTATAGTGATTCCTTTATTTATTTTTATCTTATTTATTGTTTGAATGTAGTAGTACATATGTCTCCCCCCCCATTTGTCTCCCCCCTGCCTCTCTTACCCCGCAGTAGATACTCTTACCAGCCCCCACCCCCACCACCCCCACCCGGCTCAGTGTCTTGTATCCATTGGTTATGCTCATATGCATGAATACAAGTTTTTAGGTTTATATCTTACAGCCCCCACCACAACCTCCACTGACTTTCTGCTGTAGTTTCATAGTCTGTTCAATGCTTCTTTGCCTCTGTATCTATTTTTCTCCCATTTCTTTCCTTTACAAAATCTTGTCTCTACAGACTAGAAATAAACATATAATAACAAAAAATGTTTGAATCCCAATTTCAATGTCCAACAGTTCTGAGGCCCCGTTTTAATGTCAAACAGTTCCTGATTTGTACATGTCAACAATGACATTTGGATGGAGGGCACATGTTGGCAATGCAGGTGCTAGGCAGGTCCGACCCTCTCTGGTTTGGTCCTGGGCAACCTGCAGCAATGCACAGCTGCTGACTGCTAGCATGGCAAGGAGTCATCAGCATCTTTCATCTCTGGATTCTTTCTCCTCTTGTCTTAGTAATTGGAGCAGACCTGTCAATTCCTCTCTGTTGCAGGAATGCATATATTCTTGGAGTTGTTTTCTGAAAGTATGAAAACATATTATCCATAAAAAGTCAATAGAAGAACTTTTTCTACATAATTGATTTGGTATATATATATATATATATATATATATATATATATATATATTTGCACAAATAATTTTCTTTTGTCTTATTTAGACATGTGTGTTTTTCATGGGTGTCTTGCTGTTAGCATTACAAATGAAAATTAATTTTTTAAGTAAAAGTTTTCTAGATGTAATTTACTTATAGGACCTTTTTTCCTTGCAAAATATTGTCCATTTTTGATTAATGGAGGCTTTTTAAATTTTATAATACAGTCTTGATAACATTACATTTTAATTTTTTCACAAAACTATTCTTGCTTCAGGTTCATTGCATGTTCAGGAATTTTACCATGAGATGAACTACCAATAGGAACATGTTTTTATCCAATACAATTAATTTTTCTTGAATATTAACTTATTTCAGTTAGCCTATTTAAATTAATCTTAAAACTTGATTACTATTTTACTGTCAAATTTAATACTCTACCAACATTCTTAGTTTACCCTGTAAATATTAGTGGAAAGGATTATTTGAATTCTTGAGTAGCTCCTGAGCATTCCTAGTGCTAGGCTGGATTGAGATGTAGGGCAGCTGCTGTCAGCCAAATCTCTGTCTGTTACCTGGGTCCCGATCTGAGCTGGGTGTGGTTAGCAAAACTGCCATGGGGGTAGGAGACCTCCTTCTGAAGGGGTGAGTGTTCAGGCCCCTGCAAAGTTGGGAGGATGAGGGTCTGTGCCCCACCTCTGTTGACGCCCAAGTTCTCTCCTGATGGCCCCTCTGGGACTGTGTCTGTCTTAGGATGTTCCTTCCCTTAGGAATCTTACCATCTCTGGATAACCAGTTATCCTCCAGGGCCAAGCAGTGTGATGTGAGGTTCAATTCTGTCTCCTTGGTAGCCTTATGCCCTCACAGCTTACAGGGCCAACAACTGCCTTGGGATCTCTTCTCCCGTTTTTCTGCTGGCAGGGACACACCATAGATTACATATCTCAGGGAACTCAGGTTTCCACTTCAGGGAGGTCCAGCTCACATGATTGGGCAAGAGACAGATCCTTGGTACTAGCCACCACAAGGCTTCATGCTCAGCATGTAGAGAATGCTCAGGCAACAACTGAGGGCAATTGGGTTATGAGAAGAGAGTCCCTCTTGGCAATAAAGGCAAGTGGCAACGATATAGAATGCTCAAGTGCCTTCCCAGTGCTTTAATTCCTTCTGAAAGGGATTAAATTCTTTCATGCCCTATTTTAAAATTGTGTACATTTTGCTGTTGTGAAATATCTAAAATTTTAATGACACTAGAGTTCCATTGCAGGAAGATTCCTGGAAGAACAGGGCTTCCAGTGGGCTCCCTTCCCTCCACTGCCACCCCTCCTTCCCCTCTCAGTCCTTTCCCTGAGGCCTGTGCCTCTCACCGGGCACTTACCCTCCCAAAGGCTCTACTGCCCCATGCTTTCCTGACTTTCCCTCCCACTGCCTCCCCATTCTTTCCCTTCCCTCCTGCTGACGCTGCCCCCCATCCCAAGCTTTCCTGCTCACCATCACTTCTGCTCATGCCCCCCCCCTCTGCTGCCCCCACACTTTTCCTCCAGCCTCTGCTCCACAAGGCCCCCAGGCTGCATATGCAAATTAACCATAGTCTATATCGGGTTAATTTGCATAATCTCTCAGATTGGCTTGTGGGTGTAATTGAGTAATCATTAATTTGCATGTTCCCCTCTTTTTCATAATGTTTTTATTAATTTTTTTTTTTTTTTTTTTTTTACAGAGAGGAGGAGAGAGGTATAGAGAGTTAGAAACATCAATGAGAGAGAATCATCCTTCAGCTGCCTCTTGCACACCCCCTATAGGCAATGTACTAGCAACCAAGGCACATGCCCTTGACTGGAATTGAAGCTGGGACCTTTAATCCACAAGATGACAATCTATCCACTGAGCCAAACTGCTTCGGCCATGTTTCTCTTTTATTAGGGTAGATTGTAGAATAATATCCTGTAAGGATATTCTTTGCTCTAGGCCATTAAATTCAATTTCAAACTGGCTGTCAATTTCTTTTTGCACATTGATATAAACTTTGCCTGAGAGGGAAAAACACAAAGTACTTATTTCAGTTCAAGAAGCCAAATATATTGACTTTCAATTACAATCCTTGTGACTTTTGAAGGAAACATCTTTGTTATTTTCCAAAATAATTTTCAGGCAACAGAGTTTCACTTAAAAATCTTGCTCACATGAAACCATTTCTCTTAACATTATGGTGACCACTAGTATGGATTTGATTTGGTATTTTATTTTATTTTTAAAATTTTATTTTATTGATTTTTTTTTACAGAGCTAGAAATATCAATGAATTGATCCTGAGACACTTCAGTCCACAGACCAATGCTCTATCCACTTAGCCAAAGCAGGTTCGGCTGTTATTTTATTTTTTAACAATTCTTTTTAATTTTTATTTTTTACATATGTGTCTTTATACCCCCATAAATCCACCACCACCACCCACTTATGCCCCAACCCCTTCTTCACTGTGTCCATTGATCAGGCTCATATGCATGCACACAAGTCCCTAGATTAATCTCTTCACCTTACTCCCACCCTCCCCTATTCGACTACATTTCCACTCAGTAAAATGATTGTTATAACAATAAATGGCATAATCAAAGTCTTCAATTTTTATTATTGATTATGACAATTTTATATCTTTTACTTTTATGAAATTAATAGATATATACTTGGTACAATGTCACAATTATTAAAATAATTGATAATAAAAAACCGTGAGTCCCCTGTTTGAGGGAAGCATGCAGGAGGCGATGTGCAGAATTGAAATTCTTCTACTAGGCTTCTATGATCAACTATTTTATCCTGGATTATGGGCATGAGCTGCAGCCACCAGTCAGGCCTCATGCCTATGATCCATGGACAGTCAAGGACCAATGGCTGACAGCAACCAAGGACAGGTTCTGTCTTGAAGGTGTTTTTGTAGCAGTCATCATTAGCTGGTTTTCTTGGGCAGCCTGTCCATGTGAATTGCTTTCTGCACAGGTTCGACCTTCCAGGTCCCGAAATCCAAAGCTCTGGACTCAGAACCAGCAACATTCAATGGTCCTTTAAAAAGTACAATAAAATTTGAAATGCATGCCAAGCAAACAAAAATAAAAGAAAAACATGGATCCCCTCTCTTAACATACATGCTTATCTTACATGATTGACCCACCTTTTACTCTGATCAGCAGATTAATATGCTTTCACCTGATCAGTTTTATGTATTACCCTTTTACCTCTACCAGGGAAGATAGGCATTCAGTTTTCTCACATGGCTTCTTCTCTCAGCCTCCAAACACTTAACCCTCATCCCATTTTCTCAGCTTTTTTCGAAAAGAAGTATGCTTTCCAAAACAGAGCATATACAAGAGAGAGGAGGAAACAAATCTGAGAACAGAAGTTGTAATGGAGGGGATAAATGAAAGTACTCTCAGATTTCTCTGTGAAGGAAAACTTCATAGTGTGATCTGTGTCTCAGAGAGAGAGAGAACCACAGAACCTAGAAGAGCCAGGGAAAAGGCCCTGAGGGGATAATGAGCTCGGGCCACATCACCTGATGTGTTTGAATAGATGAAGAGTGTGAGGTAAATTGCTTATGAGTACCTGTAGGAAAACAATAAAAGTGTTCTAGTACCCAAGTATAGTGCAGCTATAAGCTGAGAAAATGGGAGGAGGGTTAAGTGTTTGGAGGCTGAGAGAAGAAGTCAAGTGAGAAAACTGAATGCCTATCTTCCCTGGTAGAGGTAAATGGGTAATATATACAACTGTTCAGGTGAAAGCATGTTAGTCTGCTGAACAGAGTCAAAGGTGGGTAAAGCATATATGTTAAGACAGGGGATCCATGTTTTTCTTTTATTTTTGTTTGGTTGGCATGCATTTCAAATTTTATTGTACTTTTTACAGGACCATTGAATGTTGCTGGTTCTGAGTCCAGAGCTTTGGATTTCGGGCACTGGAAGGTCGAACCTGTGCAGAAAGCAATTCACATGGACAGGCTGACCAAGAAAACCAGCTAATGATGACCTTGCTGCCAAAACACCTTCAAGACAGAACCTGTCCTTGGTTGCTGTCAGCCATTGGTCCTTGACTGTCCATGGATCATAGGCATGAGGCCTGACTGTTGGCTATAACCCATGTCTATAATCCAGGTTGAAATAGTGGATCATACAAGCCTAGTGGAAGAATTTCACTTCTGCAAATGGCCTTCTGCATGCTTCCCTCAAACAGGGGACCCACAGTTTTTCATTATCAATTATTTTAATAATTGTGACATTGTACCATGTATATACCTATTACATTCACAAAAGTAAAAGATATAAAATTGTCATTGTCATGAAAAGAATCAACAATAAAAATTGAAGACTTTGAGTATGCCATTTATTGTAAGGTCCACAGATTAATCAAGGGACTTGTGTGCATGTATAAGAGCCTAATCAATGGAAACAGACAAGAAGGGGGTGGGGCATAAGTGGGTGGTGGTAGGGATTATGGGGAAATAAGGGCACATATGTAAAAATTAAAAATTAAAAAGAATTATAAAAAAAATAAAATGTCAGCCTAAACCAGTTTGGCTAAGTGGATAGAGCATTGGTCTGTGGACTGAGGTGTCCCAAGATCAATTCATGTCAAGGACATGTACATCGGTTGTTGGCACATCCCAGGTAAGGGGTGTGCAGGAGGCAGCTGTTCAACGTTTCTCTCTCATTGATGTTCCTAGCTCTGTAAAAAAATCAATAAAATATATCAAAAAATAAAATAATATACCAAATCAAATCCACACTAGTGGTCACCATAATGTTAAGAGAAATGGTTTCATGTGACCAAGATTTTTAAGTGAAACTCTCTGTAGCCTGAAAGTTTGCTTCAAAATTCATAAGGATTGTAATTGAAAGTCCATATATTTGGCTTCTTGACCTAAAGTAAGTACTTTGGGTTTTTGTCTCTCAGGCAAAGTTTATATCAAGGTGCAAAAAGAAATTGACAGACAGTTTGAAATTGAATTGCAATGGCCTAGAAGGGGTGGGAAATGTTTTTGACTGGAGTGCCACAATGGGTTCTTAAACTCATCCTTTTTGTTCCTCATTTCAAGCACATGGAAAAAGAGAAGACATCACTACTGATAACAGGTTTCTGCCAGTGCCCTTGGGCTCAGCTGATAAGAATTAAAAGATTATCCATATGCCATCCCAGATGGCTCTCTACAGCCGTCCAAACAGCAGCTAAGGGAGCTCTGGGACTCTGTGTCTCAGCATTGCATCCTGAGTGGGCTGTGTTAGTAAGCCAAGTTCAGGATCACCTTGGACACATCCTTTTGTCAAGAATGCTGCACAAATATCAAGATCTCAGCCTCGCTTTCAGGGTCCTCCTGACTGGCATGAAGCAGGTTCTGCAGGACACACACAACATGTGGAATATGCTCTCTGCCTCCATGGACAGACTTCACTCCCACTAGCCACCCCTCCAGCTGAAGTGCCTTTGGACTCAGAGTGGATCCAGGCGGATCACTTGGTAATGTGTCTGAGCACCTGGAATGGTGTCCCTTCCCCCTGTTCCACTTGCAGGAGCATCTGAACTGCCTGGTGGTAGCCCTGCTGCTGAGGCCCTAGCAGAGAGTGGTGGCTTAGATATAAGCCTGAAAGTCTCAGTTGGGCCTGCATGCAGCTTCATTTTTAATCTGTATTCATGTGTGTGTGTGTGTATGTGTGTGTGTGTGTGTGTGTGTGTGTGTGTATGTGTTTAATTTTATCAATTTGAAAAATGCACAAATCCCAGAATCAGGAACCAGCCCAAAACTCTAAGTCACCTCAGATCTGTCCATTCCATTTCTCTGACTGTGTCTTCATTTCTTAATTCCCCATCCATGTCTTTATTTCCCTTTCCTATAAATATTTTACTTTCTTTTTTAAAAAAAATATATATTTTATTGATATTTTACAGAGGGGAAGGGAGAGAGATAGAGAGCTAGAAACGTCAATGAGAGAAACATTGACCAGCTGCCTATTGTACAGCCCCTATTGGGATGTGCCCACAACCAATGTACATGCCCTTAACCGGAATTGAACCTGGGACCTTTCAGTCGCCAGACCGACACGCTACCACTGAGCCAAACCTGTTTCGGCAAATATTTTATTTTCATAGTATGCCTTATGAGTAGCTGTTTGGATGCATAATTTAACAACAATTTCACTAGTTAATTCAGCAACACTTCATATTTAATCAGAAAAGCAAATATGTTTGTTTTCATAGAGTGAGATTAAAATTAAAAGGTCATTGGGGCTGACTTCTGACATTTTAGAAATCATAGTTAACTGAAAGCAATTTTGTGTCTCCTTTATTGATCATACTAGGGAAATAATGTACATAGAGGACTCTGGAATCCATAAGGAAGGAGACCATAAATGAAATAATGTTTGGGAACAAAGTGAAAGATATGGTTCCATGTTACTGACCCAAAATTATACATTCCCTGTCCATAGGTTTCTAAATAGTATGGAAAAAAGGTGAAGAAATTGTCAAAAGAATGTTCTATTTCATAATACAAATGTAGTATACCTATATCTCTAGATCCCCGGATTACATACCCTGTTCCAAATCTCATTCCCTCTCCCATAAAGGGAATCATATGCTGGTGATTAACATGCCCTGATTCTAATGATCATTTCTTTAAATTTATATGAATAAAATCACATAGTATACAATCTGTGATGTGTACTTTGTTTGTTTAAAAGTATTTTGGTGATCTCAGCCAGAGTGACTTAGTGGTTGAGTGTCAATCTATACACCGGGAGGTCACAGTTGAATTCCCAGTCTTGGCACATACCCAATTTGCAAGTCAGAGGCATGTATGAGTAGCAGGAATCCAATCAGTTGTAACCCCTCAACACTGATGCTTCTATATCTCACCCTTCCTCTTTGAAATCAATGAAAGTATATTTAAAATTAAAGAATTGTAGAAAATAATTTTAGTGAGATTTATATACTGCCTGTGTGTTGCATTTTCTTTATTATTTTGTCTCATGGTATTCCACTCTAAGATTGTACCACAACTTGCTCCTTTCATGGGGGAAATGTCTAATCAGGGTTTCAGCCAATTTTTGTTAGAATGTTTCTCTTCTTTTGTTGACTTGTATGACTATTTTATATAATTTGGATGTTAAACACATATCAGAGGAGACTTTTGGAAATATGTTCTCCCATACCATTGGTTCCTTTTTCATTTAGATGGTGATTATTTTGTTGTGCAGAAAGTTTTTTTTTATTTTGACAAAGTTCCATTTGTCTATTTTCTCCTTAGTGTCTGTTGCCCAATAACTAAGATTTGGAAACAGTGCGAGTGGCCACCAGTAGACAAATGGATAAAAAACAGCTGTGAGTCATTTACACAAAGGAACACTATGCAGCTGTAAAAAAGGGATCTCTTAAACTTAAGGACATGAATGGACCTGGAAAATATTATGCTACATGAAATCAGCCAACTTCTTGCATTTAATGCTACTTTTTCAGACACCCATGTCATCTATTAATGTACTAACTTATGAAAGGTTAGAAATAGACAAAATCCAGAGATCATATCGTATGGCATGCATCATGAGTGATGATTTTCCCAAACTAAGTAAAGCACAAACTGATACTTATGTTTTGAATGTTGTCATGATATTTAACAATACAGTAAATGGATTTTCATGACATAATTTTGAAGCTAAAAACAATGTATAACATAGTTGCCTTAATGGATGGTGTATTAGGAAAACTCCTTCCTTATATACTGGAGTTGATTATTGTGGTGGATGAGGGCTTTAGCACAGACCAGATGAAATTCATATTCTTCTCTTTGGGATTTTCACTAGACTCCAAAAGCCCAATCCCACATGCCTCCCAATTCTGTCTCCCAGAGGTAAGTCTGAGCACTCCAGTCATGAAAACACTCAGATCCAAAAGAAACACAAGTGCCCTTTGAGAACCATATTCCATTTTGAGGCTTATCAAACCTCCAGGTTGAAAGACAAAGCTATTAGCTCCCCATGGCTGCAAAGAGAAAGTCCCTCAAAAAGAAAAAGTAATCATTTGGACACATTGCAAATGAAGTCACTTTATTATAAGGTCACAACAGCAAATGCAGTTTAGGTTGTCACATCTAATAAAGAGAAGTTCAAACATAGGTTTGAACTGTGAGGGTCCACTAGTACTCTGGTATTTTCAACAAATATATACAGTTGACCATCTGTATGTGGGGCTATCCTATCCACCTATGATGGATCAGAGACAATTTTAATCATTGCTTGAAAATGCACAAATGAAGCAAGCTAACTATATGCAATATTTTATATTATTGTCTATAAGAAACCTGAAAATCCCTGGAATTTGGTAAACCTGGGATCCTGGAAACATTGCCTCACAGAGAAGAATGAAGAAATTTGGGGAGAGTCCAAAATTAATGTGGATATTTGACTGCAAGACAATAGGACTTTAGTCTACTTTTTTCCCTGTACAAGAATCAAATTTATTAGAATTCTGGACACTGGTCTCTGTTGGCTGGCATATGTCCTATATACTAATACTTGAATATGTGTAATTACTAGTCTCTATGGCACACACTGACCACCAGGGGGGGCAGATGATCAAAGCAGGAGCAGCCTCCTGGTGGTCAGTGCACTCCCACAGGGGGAGCACCACTCAGCCAGAAGCCTGGCTCATGGCTAGCAGGTGCAGTGGTCTTGGCTGGAGCCTCTTCAGGCTCTGGTGTAGCATTAAGGATCCCTCGGGAGATTTCTGCTTGCTGGGTCCTGGACTGGCAACAACATTTGGGCCCCTGACTATTTGTCTGAGGGGATAGAGTGTTGGCCTGGGGATTGAAGGGTCCCAGGTTCCATTCTGGCCAAGGGCATATGTCAAGGTTTCTAGCAGGAGACAGGTGATCAATAATTCTCTCCCATTATTGATATTAAAAGAAAGAAATGAAGGAAGAAAGGAAGGCAGAAAGGAAGAAAGGAAAAAGGAAGGGAGGGAAGGGAATAAAGAAAAAAAGAAAAAAAAAAGAAAGAAAGAAAGAGTTGAGGCATACACTCTAACAGAATATAAATGTGTTTTGCAGTAAGTGATAGTCTTGAAACTTTCAAATACGCACTACAGTATTATTAACTATAGGCACCTTAATATAGATGCTATAGAAAATTATTTTAAAATATATTTTATTTACTTTAGAGAGGAATGGAGAGGGAGTGGGAGAGAGAAACATCAATGATGATAGGGTCATTTATTGGCTACCTCCTGCAAGTCCCAAAATGGGGATTCAGCTCACAACCTCATCATGGGCCACAGCAGTAATTGAACCCTGACCTCTTGCTTCATAGGTTGATGCTCAACACTGAGTCATGCAAAAATAAATCTCACTTTTTAAAAAATTATTGAGAACAAATACATCAAAGCCACATACACTAGAAAGAGGTAAAGTTCCTGCCCTCTTACTCAATGTATAGGAGTGTAAAGGAATGTAAAGGTCCTTGGCCAGCAAATGATCCCAAAATTAATTCTGGGATAATTATCTCAGACATTCCTCAACATGTTGAATGTCACTTATGGAAGCATATAGAGGAAGAAATTTAACTTTTCAGCAAAAATCAAATGATTCTGAGAGAGGCTGCACTCCTGTAGTGCTGTTACATGGTGCTATCCCTTACAGGCACTAGTCCAACAATCACTTGCACTACTGTTTCCTGGATTTGTGATTCTGTCACACAGAATTTTTAAATTCTATAACCCTGCAATCTCATTGCTACCTAAATAATAAGTATAGTAACTAGTCTGGCTGGTCTGACTCACTGGTTGAGCTTTGACCCAGAAACCAAGAGGTCAAATTTGATTCCAGGTCAGGGCACATGGCTAGCATTAAGGTTTGATCCCTAAGAGACGGATTATAAGAAACGGCTGATAGATGATTCTCTCTCATCATTGGTGTGTGTTTCTGTGTGTGTGTGTGTGTGTGTGTGTGTGTGTGTGTGTGTCTTCTGAAATCAATAAGAAAACAAATTTACAAAAATAAACATAGTAAGTCATCTTAGGATATCAAATAAGAAAGGGCTCTCAGGTTCAGTCATCTGTTCTTTGTTTTCTTCAGTTGTAGAAAGATTCATCTTCCTTATTTGAGTTGTTATGATTTTTTTTATTACTCTGCATGCATTCATCTTTTATACTGACCTATAATCTCCAGATTCTTAGAGATTTGTCTTACTATTGAAGACTGGGTTTGCGGAAGGCGAATTGAGAAGTTACTATGGTACCTACAAAACTTAGTTCTGTCAGTTTAGTTACTATATTTATTATTTATTTTATAAATTTATTTTTTACTGATTTCAGTGAGAGAAAGGAAAAGGGTGAAAGAGACAGAAACATCAATAATGAGAGAGAATCATTGATAGGCTGGGTCTTACAAGCCCCCTACTGAGGGCTGAGCTAGCATCTCAGGTCCGTGGCTGACCAGGATTCTAACTGTGACCATGGGCAGCCTGCCCAAAGTATTATTTGATTTTTTACTGAAAAAATGAAACTTCTTGCTCTATATGTTTACTTAGAGGACTGGCAACATGTTGAGGAACATCTGACATAAATTTTTCCAAAATGAATTTTGGGATCATTGTTGGTCAATGACCCTTACCTTCATTTACAATCCTATTCATTGAGTAAGAGGGCAGGTAGTTCACCTCTTCCTAGAAAATGTGGGCTTTGGTGGATTTATCATTCATTTTTCAATAAATTTAAAAAGTGAGTTTTATTTAGATGTTCACATTTCAACTTTCCAGGAAAGTTAAATTATTTCCATTTCATTTATTTATAAAAATCAGACCTAAATTCCCAAACATTTTATAATTTAGGGAAACAAATTACATGGCTGGAGAATCAGTGATTTATTAAACTGTGATAAGTGCCAACAAAATACAGGTAACATGGCACCTCTGTTAAACATAATTTTCTACAGCATCTATAAGATGATGACTATACCTAATAATATTGTATTTGAAAGTTTCATGCCTCTTACTGCACAGTACATTTACATTCTGTTAGAATGAACGCCCACAAGTGTTTTCTGTTTGTTGTAAACCTAATCAGACATCCTACTACCATCTGTAATCAATTCAGATTCAGGCTGGTTACTTTCTTTTGAAGACATTATCCACTGTCAGCAAGTGGGTGTGGCTTTACCTTGGTGGAATCATATAAAAGGCCCATCTGGGCAGAGGCCATTTCATTCCTTCTCCGGGTAGATTGACTGAAGTCAGAGCTGCCAATTGAGCACAGATATTTTTTATTGATAGCGACAGAACGTCCAGAGGTGGGACCATGATTAGTACACACTGGTGAGTATGGAATTTAGAGTAAATTTCTTCTTCTTCTTCTTTTTTTTTTCCCGTAAATATCTTCATGCCTTCTTTCTGTTATTACAAATATTTTCAATTTTCCTGTTGAAGTGCTTGCATCTCCTCTAAGTAGACAAGAAGATTTCCTTATTAATTGAAACAAAACTAATATCTGTGTTAGAGCAATTGTAATATATGGATATTTATTGTAGTAAACTATCCAAATTTTTTTTATTTTAGTATTTAGTACTATATTGCTACTAGATTTTTTAGTTCTTAAAGGAGATTTATCTAGTTATCATGCAATTATGAAAATCATAAACATGTAAATTATTCAACATTATATATCCATGTTAGTGTCTTAAAATACTTTAACTTTAAAAGTGTTCCAATTAGTTAGGAAACCTTGAAAAGGTTCTATATGCTATTTTCTGTTATTTAAGCTTATGTGTCCAGTTTCCAATTTTTTTCTCTAATAGGCATATTTTCATTTTTAAGTGCATTTTTATTCATTTCAGAGAAGAAGACAGAGGGAGAGAGAAATAAACAGAAGATCAATGATGAGAGAGAAACATTGGTTAGCTGCCACTGGGAATCAAACCCTCAACCCAGGCATATGCCCTGACCTCATTGATCAGAGGTTAATGCTCATCCACTGAGCCAGGCAGGCCTGGCTAATTAGTGTTTCAAAGGGAAAGGGAGAAGTAATCCCAGTGGGGAAAACAACCAATCAACCAAAACAACCAGCAAGCAAAACCCAAACCAAATCTCTTAGGACCTTTTGGTCCTGAATCTTATTCCTGTTGGCTTCCTGACCAGGACAATTTAAACAGACATCCCAGAGATGAGAGGAGTTCTAGATCAGAGGGAAAGACTAAATGGGCAATGAAGGGAAGGTTCTATATTCAAATATAATATCATTTGAAATAAAATCAGCTGTAGGACTGTATTGGGAGTAGAATGTGGAAATATTTGCCAAGTGGATGTTGTTTAAAATCTAGGCCAAGGGTAAGAAAAGTAAATATTCCTGGAAATTCCAAAGGAAATTAATCTAATCAATGAACTGGCTGTCTTCCTCATCATAGCAACCTAATTAGGGTGGAACTTCAGGGATCCCATATCAATGTGTCTCAATATCCAGATTATTTCTGTTTGGAGGCCTTTGAAGTTGGCTGGAAAACTCCAAAGGTTACAGCTGGTTTTGGATACAAGAGCCCAGAGAACACAGAACTCCAGACCCAATTGGGTGGGTGTTCATATGAGATCAATTATACAATCTTAAGGTTGAGCACACACTTGTAATTAAATGAATTCTCACTTCCTTAATATTCATAAGTAAATACATATATACTAGTAATTTAATTTGTTGGTAGGCTTAAAATTCTCTTAAGAAAATGTAATTTGCCTAGTTAATAAAATTATATAATTACTTGTAGTCTATTCTTGAGCGATAGAATTTTAACATCTTATTGCTTTGAAGTTTACATAATTATTTTTTTATGTTATATTCCTTGTGCATACAAATTGTGGTCTCTAGAGGGAAACTTCTGTATTTCCAGTACTTTTATAGTTGGCAAGAAACCTAATGTTTAAGTACTTGTTGTAGAATAGCAAAAGTGACACATGCTTAAGGATGAAGAAAAGTTAACCAAATAAAATTGTAAATATTCCATAATTCTTATTCACTCCTTGGTACTTAAAGGGAGAATCAATATTGTTCATTAGAAAGCATTCATTCCCCTGCACTCCAGAGAATCCATAAATTCAAGGTTCAAGATTCACTCATAGATAAAGCTCAGAGTGGAATGCAAGTCTCCTTAGCTTGTTTCATTTTATTTACAGCCTGTACCTTCAGTCACAGACACTTGCTGCACTTGGAAGTGACCACACTCAAGACACTAGAGAGCAACAGTCCTTTCCCTTTAGGGCATTTCTATTTTCATTTTTTCCTTCTTCTTCCCAGGGCTTTTTTATTATGTTAGCCTTGAGTAGCCAGTTGTTCTATTTAAGACAAGCCCTGGTGAGATCAAGAAAAGACAGGCTAGAATGATAGGCGATGTTATTCTTGGAAAACTGCAAATGTAGAATAAGAAACAAACATAAATTTTGCTTTAGACATTTTTTGTTTATTATGTTAAGGCAATTTAATTGCATGAAGGACATTTTTCATGTGAGTTGTGATTTTCTCATTCATTCTTCTCTTTATCCTCATATATACAGAAAACACATTGTAAAATTTCCAAAATAGCTCAGCTGCTAACACGTAAGCTTGAAGACTTTTGCATTTCTGCTGTGGTGTTTGCATAACTGGGACCTCATAAATAGCCCGAATCTAATGCAGAACTCCAAGACCTCTGTTGTCCCCAAAGGGAGCCCAAGCAGAGCCCCAAGGAAGATTAAGAGAGAGGAAGAAGAACTGAAGTCTTCTCAGGAAAATGATCTTTGGGGAGATATAAGATTCCCTGGAGAGCCTGAGAAGCCCCCCATGAATGCATACAACAAGTTCCACCGGGATTTATGGTCCAGTGAGGAGCTGCAAGGCCTGCCCCCGATGCAGCGCATGGTGGAGGTCGGCAGACGTTGGCAACTTGTCCCAATGAGCCAGAGGAAGCAGTATGAGCAACAGGCTGTGGAGCAGCAGAAACAGTACAAGGTGGATCTGGATAACTGGCTCAAGACTCTGTCTCCTGAAGGGTACGCTGCTTTTAGAGAGAGACGCTCTGGGAAACCTAAGATGGTGTACATGGGTGAAGGCTCGAACCCCAAGATCATCAGGACAGATATGCAGTCTCCATCAGCAAGGACTCTGCAAGAAGAGCTTGAACAGAACCAGGGGCTGGCTTCTGGTTTGGCATCTTCAGAGACATATGGAGACCATTCTTATGCCTCACGGGGTTCTGAAGAAAAGAAGGAGCACCAGGCAAAGTCAGAAAGCAGCAGCTCCTTAGACTCCAGCAGTAGTGATGTAAATGAGGGCAGCAGCAGCTCAGACTCCAGCAGTAGCAATGAAAATGAGGGCAGCAGCAGCTCCTCAGACTCCAGTAGTAGCAATGAAAATGATGGCAGCAGCAGCTCCTCAGACTCCAGCAGTAGCAATGAAAATGAGGGCAGCAGCAGCTCCTCAGACTCCAGCAGTAGCAATGAAGATGAGGGCAGCAGCAGCTCGTCTTCCTCAGGGGACACCTCTCACTTAGACTCCAGATGAGTTTTGTTAATTCCTAGATGGTGGGACAGAGAACTTCCCAGCTGAAATCTTTGGCATCTGTTTAAACTGAAGTGCTCTTCTTCGTGTTCCCCTTTTCATGTATACTAGAGTCTTGGTTCATGAAATTCATGCATGGGAGATGTGTGTTCCTTAACCCAGCCTGCATCCTCTGCAATCTGGAACCCCTTGAGGGATGTCCTACTGCCTCTTTAGGTCCTATCCTACTCAGTTGGACATCCTGCTCTCAATCCATGACTGCTGGCTCCCAACTGCTTGCCTGCCTGCCTTTCTGATTGTTCCTAACTACTTCTGCCTACCAGCCTGATCACCCCTTAATCACAACCCTGTCAGCTTGATTGCCCCTAAATTCCCTCCCCTGCAGGCATGGTCACCCCTAACTGTGCTCCGCTGGGGTATGGTCACCTCTAACTACCCTCTCCTACAGTCCCAATCCCCCCAACTGCTCTCTCCTGCAGGCCTTGGTCCCCTCCCCGCAAACTGCCCTCCCCTGCTCATTTGATTGGCCCACAACAGCCCTCCTATGCAGGCGTGGTCCCTCCCAACTGCCCTTCCCTGCTGGCCATCTTGTGGCAGCCATTTTGTATCCACATGGGAGCAGCTATCTTTGGCCTCATGGAGGCAGCAATATTGTGTGTTGGAGTGATAGTCAATTTACATATTACTCTTATTAGATAGGATATAAAACTGCTTTTATTTTATCTTCATTTTTTATTGTACCCTTTTCCCCCATTGTCCCCCTTCCCTCATTCATGCCCTAACTCCCCTGGTGTCTGTATCAATTGATAGGCTTATATGCATGCACACAAGTCCATTGGTTGATCTCTCCCCTTACCCTCACTCTCCCCTACATTCCCTCTGTGGTGTGAGTGTCTGATCTCCCTGTCCCCTGTTATTGATTTGATTCTTCCTTCCTTTCCCCTACTCCTCCTCAATACAGAGTAGGAGAGGTTTGGAAGCAGGGAATTGGGATAGTACTCTAAATATCATATCCACACAACCTGGGAAGAGAGGTTCCTGCTGGGAGAATAAATATATGTGAGCCTGTATTGGGTCCCACTACACCATCAGTACCACTCCCTCTAGGAGCCCCAAGCAATGAATAATCTTGAAACAAATGGTGAGGTAATTGGGCAGCTGTGTGGGCCACATTGCACTATAATGTTTCTGAAGAAAGAAGTTTTGCTTTCCTCATTTTCTGTCTACCAGAGGTCATTTGGGGCCACCATGAGTCTGTGGATCCTATATTCTCTGCAAGAGCTGTATCTCTGGACTCTTGCCAACATCTGATGTGAGAAAAGAGTTGGCCATTGTTAAGGTGAGAGTGGACAGCATCATGTAGCATGCAATATTTATACATGGATATTTACCTGACATTTCTATGAATGTTTCTTACTAATGTCAAATAAAATTATATTTTCTAATTTTAGCTATCTCATGTGAATGAGTGCCTCCATAGAATAAATGCATTAGAATTTGGGGCACTGCTTCTCTTAAGTAGTGTGTGCATTTGTTTTTTGGCAAAACCCAAATTTCTTCCTGTTGCTCCAGGTTCAAGTGAATCTCCTATTTAGTGTTCATGGTTGATGGCTATATGAATAAATGGATGATTGGATTGATAATTATATAGATAGATAGATAGTAGATAGTGGATAAATAGGTGATAAACAGAAATAAAAAGATACATCGATAGCCCTGGCTGCTATCTTTCAGGGGTTAGAGCATTGGCCTGCATACCTAAGTGCCACAAGTTCAATTCCTGATCAAGGCCAAGTACCTTGGTTACATGTTTAATCCCTGCCCTTAGTTGGGGTGTGTGGGAGGAGCAACCAATAGATTTGTCTCTCATATAGGTCTCTCTCTCTCTCTCTAAAAATCAATGGGAAAAAATACCCTTGGGAGAGGATTAACAACAAAAGATATATGGAGAGATACATAGATATAAACATAGAAAGATATAGACATATAAGTGTGCAATATTCTGTTCCACTGGTCTATCTCTGAATCATTGTGGTAGTACCACCTTGCTTTGATTGTTTCGTTTACTGATAAAATTTTAAATCAATTTAAGCCCCTATGATTAAATTCTATTCCCTTCTATATTTCTGGCTATTTCCATATTGTGTTCTCATGAATATAATCATGATAAAAGTAATTGTATCATTTTTATATGAAAGTAATTTAGATAACTAGTTATCTTAGTGAATTTTTATTAAGTGTTTTCTAGGTGAAGTACATTTTAGAAAATAATGGCAACATTTACATATTTTATACCTCTAATCCTTTCTCTTTCAAAAAATGTTGATGGAATATTCAGAACAATGTTAAGTAATAACAATGATATGTGCTTATCTTGCATCTGACTTTCAGACTAAGAATTAAACTTTAAAGGATTTGCAACTATTGAAATTATGCTGATTAATATTATATTTAGAATAAACTATATAAACTATTCATAAAATGCCTATGTATTTATATTATTTTACTACATAATATGTATTATTATTTTCTACATCACTTCTATCAGATCAATAATATTTTCATTAGCTATATTCATATCAGATATTGGGTTAGTATATGCCTTAATATTAAACAATCATCATATTCCAGAAATAAACTTGTTTTTTTATTCCATATTGAAAAGATAACTAGATGTTAGGCAGATTTTCCAACCACTCCTATGCTGGGAATGTGACATTTACACAAAGCTTCTGGGTATATTCACTACATTCACTAACTCTTTTTCATAATTTAGATTTTTTATTGACTTTTTCCATGGCAATGAAACCTCCCTGGCAGGCTGAGAGAAATGGGACACATTGTTACAATAAAGCTGAAGGATTTCCCCTCTCTCTTCCCTTGAAATTGAAAATAAAATGTATTTAGGATAGAAGATCCAGGGAGGAAAATCTCTCAGAATTGTTCCAGATATCTAGCCTCGGCTCCTTAGCACCTAGTCTCTTCACTTTGCATAAAACGGAGAGAAAGTGAAAGGTAAGTATCACAGGACCATCTGGGTGTCACGATGTGCATGGTGTCTGTCAGTCCAGAGGAAGCAAGCTATCCCTCATGTCTGTGCTACTTGAAGTTCAGGAGGGAAAATGAGGTTGCAGAGTGATTTGGTTTCTACATTTATCCTCTTAACAGATTGGCTCTCATTCATTAGGCATTTCTTTCCTTCAAGGACTATAAACTCCTGATTTCCCAACTTGGCTTCTCAGGCTGCTCCACTGCTTTCCCTGTTGTGGGTTCTACATATTCTTATTTTAGTCTACATGCTTTTCAGGCATGACATCATTGTACCCCATGTTTTCAATTATTCTTTTGAAAAAATATATTTTATTTATTTTTTACAGAGAGCAGTAGAGGACAGAGAGTTAGAAATATTGATGAGAGAACCATTGTTCAGCTGTTAGAAATATTGATGAGGGAGAGAGAGAGAGAGAGAGAGAGAGAGAGAGAGAGAGAGAGAGATGAGTGGCAGGGATCCATTGCCTCTCATATGTGCCCTCACCAGGAATTGAACCTGTAACCTTTTGGTGTATGGTATGATGCTCCAATCAACTTAGCCACATGGCCAGGACTATATATTTGAACATCTCTCTCCCCTTTTAGAAGGATTAGTCTTCTTACTAGTTTATCAATTTAATTGATCTATTCAAAGAACTAATTTTGTATGCTATTGAGTTTTTCATTGTATTTTCTTTAAGTTCAGTATTTTATGCATTATTATTATAAATTTTATTTCTAAGTATCTGATATGGATTTTCTTTTCTTAAGCTACCTTAAGATAGGCTTTTTTTCTTTCATAATATAATCATTAAATACTATACATTTTCTAGTGCACATCTTACCAAAATTAATAAAAAACAGTTTAAATAAACTTTAATAACAATAACCCAATATATCAAAACTTCATTTCAGCATATAATATCAAAATATTAATGAGATATTTTACACTATTTTTTTTCAATTTTACATTATGCATGGGTTTAATTCTTACAACAAGCCCAGTTAAGACTATTCACATTTCAGGTGATTACCAAAAAAGACAAAACCAAATGAGACAAACCACCCATCTACATGGGAAACAGTTTGTTTTCAAATCCTCACTTGACAGAACAATTTCAAACAGTCTTAGGACCAGAGGGTGGGTAAGGACCCACATTCTCTAACATCCAACTGATGGCCACTATCAATGGCCTAATGATGATAGTTTTAGAGGCAAAGTTGTGCCAGTTAGCCAGGCGGGGTGCTTTATTGGGCGTGATCCACTGGCTGATGTAACCTGGCATCGTAATGACCACCAGCGAGGCTCTTTATTTTCAGGTAAATATGGAGGACTGAATTTCATTCCTAAGCTCTTTCTTAGAATTTCCACAGATTAGACAGTTTTTTTTAACATACTACCCTGTTTTCCTGAAAATAAAACAGTGTCTTATATTAATTTTTGCTCTCAAAGATGCGCTAGGTCTTATTTTCAGGGGATATATTATTTTTCCATGGAGTAGGTCTTATTTTCGAAGGATGTTTTATTTTCAGGGAAACACGGTACTACTGTCCTACACTTAGAACTGGAGATTAGGTTAACATAGGTATAAACAAAAATTTAAATCATCCTGATTGGATTAAATAATTACTTGATCAGTTAAAGGAAACAATAACAGATACCTTCTGGTGGCTGATAATAAGATCAGTGGGTCTGATGTCATTATTTGGTCTTCCAGTTTTTTCACCCAGATAAGTTCACCGCAGATATGACTTCCAATACCCTTCGCTCTAAACCAAAAATATATTAACTAGGCTAGGTCATTGCATGAATGTTTTTTTTTTTAATAGATTTTACCTTTTAGGTACACAGTGAAAATGAGGGGAAGGTACCGAGTTTCTTCATATTTCCCCTCCCCCTACACAGGAAACTATTGTGACACATCATTACCACCCAGAGTGCTTTTATATAAACTTATAGCTTACGTTAGGGTTTACTTTAGATGATGTACATTCTATGGATTTGGACAATTGATAATGAAATGTAATACAGAATACTTTCACTGTCCTAAAAAACCTGAGTTTATTGTTTGATTATAAACGTTTTTTAATAGTGGAGAATATTTTGTGTTTTCTTTTTTTCTTTTTAAGAAAAAAGAGGAAAGTGAATTGAAATTTCAAGCTAAATTTTTAAAATCAAAATCGTGGAACATACATGAGGATAAAGTGTCAGAGAGACAAGTATTCACTGCCACAGAACCTCCTACAGACATGCTCCCTGAGCACATCTCCCAGGCACCATCAGGTCAAAGCCATTGCTTTGTTCATCCCTTGTCCACAAGAGGTCAGCAGAGAGCCAATCGTTTCTTCACTTGAAAGCTTTCCACAAATATTAAAAAAAAGTTTATAATGACAAAGTGAAGTCCCAGCTGATCTTTTCTCAACCCCATTCTATGTAGTCAGCACCAATGAATGGTGGGTTTGGCATTCAAAAGAGGACCTCACATGTCTTCAGAGGACACATGGGGTAATTATCACAGCAGCAAGGCATCTGTGGACACATTCAGAGGCTGGCCCTCTCCTTTAACTTTTTAGTCTTACTTAACTGGAACGACAAACAGGGTCAATTTGATAAATAAACTCAGTCACAGTTAAGACTAAAAAGTTAGCCTTAAAATATGAGAGACTGCTGAAACCGGTTTGGCTCAGTGGTAGAGCGTCAGTCTGCATGCAGACTGAGAGGTCCCAGGTTTGATTCTGGTCAAGGGCATGTACCTTGGCTGCGGGCATATCCCCGGTGGGGGGGTGCAAGAGGCAGCTGGTCGATGTTTCTCTCTCATCGACGTTTCTAGCTCTCTATCTCTCTCCCTTCCTCTGTATAAAATATCAATAAAATATTTTTTTAAAAAGATACTGCACTTACATTTAAATTATATATATATATATATATATATATATATATATATATATATATATATATATATATATATGAAAGACTGACGAAACCGGTTTGGCTCAGTGGATAGATCATCAGTCTTTACACAAAGAAAAACATGGATCCCCTGTCTTAACATATATGCTTTACCCACCTTTGACTCTGTTCAGCAGACTAACGTGCTTTCACCTGATCAGTTTTATGTATTACCCATTTACATCTACCAGGGAAGATAGGCATTCAGTTTTCTCACGTGGCTTCTTCTCTCAGCCTTCAAACACTTAACCCTCATCCCATTTTCTCAGCTTGTAGCTGCACTATACTTGTGTACTAGAACACTTTTATTGTTTTCCTCCAGGTACTCATAAGCAATTTACCTCACACTCTTCATCTATTCAAACACATCAGGTGATGTGGCCCGAGCTCATTATCCCCTCAGGGCCTGTTGCCTGGCTCTTCTAGGGTCTGTGGTTCTCTCTCCCTGGGGCACAGATCATACTGTGAAGTTTTTCTTCACAGAGAAATATGAGGTACTTTCATTTATCCCCTCCATTACAAATTATGTTCTCAGATTTCTTTCCTCCTCTCTCTTGTATATGCTCTGTTTTGGAAAGCATACTTCTTTTCGAAAAAAAGCTGAGAAAATGGGATGAGGATTAAGTGTTTGGTGGCTGAGAGAAGAAGCCATGTGAGAAAACTGAATGCCTATCTAACCTGGTAGAGGTAAAAGGGTAATACATAAAACTGATCAGGTGAAAGCACATTAATCTGCTGATCAGAGTAAAAGGTGGGTCAATCATGTAAGATAAGCATGTATGTTAAGAGAGAGGATCCATGTTTTTCTTTTATTTTTGTTTGCTTGGCATGCATTTCAAATTTTATTGTACTTTTTACAGGACCATTGAATGTTGCTGGTTCTGAGTCCAGAGCTTTGGATTTTGGGACCTGGAAGGTTGAAGCTGTGCAGAAAGCAATTCACATGGACAGGCTGCCCAAGAAAACCAGCTAATGATGACCTTGCTGCCAAAACACCTTCGAGACAGAACCTGTCCTTGGTTGCTGTCAGCCATTGGTCCTTGACTGTCCATGGATCATAGGCATGAGGCCTGACTGGTGGCTGCAGCTCATGTCCATAATCCAGGATAAAATAGTTGATCATAGAAGCCTAGTAGAAGAATTTCAATTCTGCACATCACCTCCTGCATGCTTCCCTCAAACAGGGGACCCACAGTTTTTTATTATCAATTACTTTAATAATTGTGACATTGTACTAAGTATATATCTATTAATTTCATAAAAGTAAAAGATATAAAATTGTCATTATCAATAATAAAAATTGAAGATTTTGATTGTACCATTTATTGTTATAAGAATCATTTTACTGAGTGGAAATGTAGTGGAATAGGGGAGGGTGGGGGTAAAGTGAAGAGATTAATCTGGGGACTTGTGTGCATGCATATGAGCCTGATCAATGGACACAGTGAAGAAGGGGTTGGGGCATAAGTTGGTGGTGGTGGTGGATTTATGGGGGTATAAAGACACATATGTAAAAAATAAAAATTAAAAAGAATTGTTAAAAAATAAAATAATAACCAAACTGCTTTGGCTAAGTGGATAGAGCATCCGTCTGTGGACTGAAGTGTCCCAATATCAATTCATTGATGTTTCTAGCTTTGTAAAAAAAAAATCAATAAAATAAAATTTTAAAAATAAAATAAAATACCAAATCAAATCCATACTAGTGGTCACCATAATGTTAAGAGAAATGGTTTCATGTGACCAAGATTTTTAAGTGAAACTCTGTTGTCTGAAAATTATTTTGGAAGATAACAAAGAGAAGTTTCCTTCAAAAGTCACAAGGATTGTAATTGAAAGTCAATATATTTGGTTTCTTGAACTGAAATAAGTACTTTGTGTTTTTCCCTCTCAGGCAAAGTTTATATCAATGTGCAGAAAGAAATTGACAGCCAGTTTGAAATTGAATTTAATGGCCTAGAGCAAAGAATATCCTTACATGATATTATTCTACAATCTATACTAATAAAAGAGAAACATGGCCGAACCAGTTTGGCTCAGTGGATAGATTGTCACCTTGTGGATTGAAAGGTCCCAGGTTCAATTCCAGTCAAGGGCATGTGCCTTGGATGCTAGTACATTGCCTATAGGGGGTGTGCAAGAGGCAGCTGAAGGATGATTCTCTCTCATTGATGTTTCTAACTCTCTATCCCTCTCTCTTCCTCTCTGTAAAAAAATCAATATAAAAAAACATTATAAAAAAGAGAGGAACATGCAAATTAATGATTACTCAATTACACCCACAACCAATCTGAGAGATTATGCAAATTAACCCAATATAGGTGGGGGTTAATTTGCATATGCAGCCTGGGGGCCTTGTGCAGCAGAGGCAGGAGGAAAAGTGTGGGGGCAGCAGAGGGGGGGGCATGAGCAGAAGTGATGGTAAGCGGGAAAGCTTGGGATAGGGGGCAGCGTCAGCAGGAGGGAAGGGAAAGAATGGGGAGGCAGTGGGAGGGAAAGTCAGGAAAGCATGGGGCAGTAGAGCCTTTGGGAGGGTAAGTGCCCGGTGAGAGGCACAGGCCTCAGGGAAAGGACTGAGAGGGGAAGGAGGGGTGGCAGTGGAGGGAAGGGTGCCCACTGGAAGCCCTGTTCTTCCAGGAATCTTCCTGCAATGGAACTCTAGTGTCATTAAAATTTTAGATATTTTACAACACCAAAATGTACAATTATCCCAAACAAACATAAAAACTAATTCTTTGAATATTGGCAGCAATTTTAAAATAGGACATGAAAGAATTTAATCCCTTTAAGAAGGAATTAAGGCACTGGGAAGGCACTTGAGCATCCTATATCATTGCCTCTTGCCTTTATTGCCAAGAGGGACTCTCTTCTCATAATCCAATTGGCCTCAGCTGTTGCCTGAGCATTCTCTACATGCTGAGCAAGAAGCCTTGTGGTGGCTAGTACCAAGGATCTGTCTCTTGCCCAATCATGTGAGCTGGGACCTCCCTGAAGTGGAAACCTGAGTTCCCTGAGGTATGTGATCTATGGTGTGTCCCTGCCAGCAGAAAAACGGGAGAAGAGATTCCAAGCAGTTGTTGGCCCTGTAAGCTGTGAGGGCATAAGGCTACCAAGGAGACAGAACTGAAACTCACATCACACTGCTTGGCCCTGGAGGATAACTGGTTATCCAGAGATGGTAAGATTCCTAAGGGAAGGAACAACCTAAGACAGACACAGTCCCAGAGAGGACATCAGGAGAGAACTTGGGCGTCAACAGAGGTGGGGCACAGACCCTCATCCTCCCAACTTTGCAGGGGCCTGATCCCTCACTCCTTCAGAAGGAGGTCTCCTACCCCCATGGCAGCTTTGTTAACCACACCCAGCTCAGATCGGGACCCAGGTAACAGACAGAGATTTGGCTGACAGCAGCTGCCCTACATCTCAATCCAGCCTAGCACTAGGAATGCTCAGGAGCTACTCAAGAATTCAAATAATCCTTTCCACTAATATTTACTGGGTAAACTAAGATTGTTGGTAGAGTATAAAATTTGACAGTAAAATAGTAATCAAGTTTTAAGATTAATTTAAATAGGCTAACTGAAATAAGTGAATTCAAGAAAAATTAATTGTATTGGATAAAAACATGTTCTTATTGGTAGTTCAACTCATGGTAAAATTCCTAAACATGCAATGAACCTGAAGAAAGAATAGTTTTGTGCAAAAATTAAAATGTAAGGTTACCAAGACTGTATTATAAAATTTACAAAAGCCTCCATTAATCAAAAAGGGCCAATATTATGTAAGGAAAAAAGGTCCTATAAGTAAATTACATCTAGAAAACTTTTAGTTAGAAAATTAATTTTCATTTGTAATGCTAACAGCAAGACACTCATGAAAAACACAAAAAAGAAAATTATTTGGGCAAAAAATATATATATATATACCAAATCAATTATGTAGAAAAAGTTCTTTTATTGACTTTTTATGGATAATGTGTTTTTATACTTTCAGAAAACAACTCCAAGAACATATGCATTCCTGCAACAGAGAGGAATTGACAGGTCTGTTCCAATTACTAAGACAAGAGGAGAAAGAGTCCAGAGATGAAAGATGCTAATGACTCCTTGCCATGCTAGCAGTCAGCAGCTGTGCATTGCTGCAGGTTGCCCAGGACCAAACCAGAGAGGGTCGGACCTCCCTAGCACCTGCATTGCCACCATGCGCCCACCATCCAAATGTCATTGTTGACATGTACAAATCAGGAACTGTTTGACATTAAAACGGGGCCTCAGAACTGTTGGGCATTGAAATTGGGATTCAAACATTTTTTGTTATTATATGTTTATTTCTAGTCTGTAGAGACAAGATTTTGTAAAGGAAAGAAATGGGAGAAAAATAGATACAGAGGCAAAGAAGCATTGAACAGACTATGAAACTACAGCAGAAAGTCAGTGGAGGTTGTGGTGGGGGCTGTAAGATATAAACCTAAAGACTTGTATTCATGCATATGAACATAACCAATGTATATAAGACACTGAGCCGGGTGCGGGTGGTGGTGGTGGGGGCTGGTAAGGGTATCTACTGCGGGGTAGGAGAGGCAGGGGGGAGACAAATGAGGGGTGGAAAGGAGACATATGTACCACTACATTCAAACAATAAATAAGATAAAAATAAATAAAGGATTCATTATAAAATATAAAAATATTCAAATGTTTGCGGGTCTTGAAACAAGATTGGGTTTGAATGATGTTCCGTTGAGAGGAATCAAAGACAATTATGACATTTCAGGTTTAATAACTGGGTGAAAGAAATACCACAAGATGAAATGGAAAATATATTTAAGGAAGTACATGGAAGTTTAAGTGACAAGGCTCAGGAAATAAGATGTAGGAACTGGCTGCAATAGTAGCACAATCTCAATTAACCATTCTTTAAATTCTTCCCCTTCTCCACTATTTCAGTCACTTCTCTTGATTCAGAATGATTTATTTAGCTAAAATATATTATAAATGATCCGTGCTTTCTCTAAAGTAATTTTGAGTCTTTAGAAAAATATCTCAAATCAATACCAGATCCCAAGTTCCTAATCCTGGTAGACAAAGATTTCAGGAGAGGCAAACAGAACAACCTGCACCATCCTTCCCCAGTTTCTGCTACAAAAGCAGGACCTAGAACAATCGGGCTCTACATAGGGGTTGCCACTTGAACCTTGTCTGGTTCTTACTCTGTTGCTCATAAATGCCTCATAACCTGGGAACCTGTCTGGGTAGGGTCTGGGAGCTCTCTGGGGTGCTCGTGTCCAGAGAGCTGACAGGGGAGCTCTGGGCCTCTGTGTCTCAGCTTTGCCCCTGAGTGGATTATGTCAGTAAGCCAAGTTCAGGATCACCTTGGACACTTCCTTTTGGTAAGAAGGCTGCCCAAATATCAAGATCTCAGCCTCACTTTCAGGGTCCTCCTGAATGGCATCAAACATGTTCTGCAGCACACATTCATGGGTGGAATATGTTCTCTGCCTCCGTGGACAGACTTCACTCCCACTAGCCACCCCTCCAGCTTAAGTGCCTTCGGACACTTCAGAGACTCAGAGTGGATCCAGGAGGAGCGCGTGGTGATGTGTCGGAGCACCTAAAATGGTGTCCCTTCCCCGTGCTCCTCTTGGCAGAGCATCTGAACCATCTGTTGCTGGCCCTGCTGCAGAGGCCCTAGCAGAGAATGGTTACCTAGATGTAAGCCAGCAGGTCACAGTTGGGCCTGGCTGCAGCCTGGTTTTTATTCTGTATTTGCGTGTGTGTGTGTGTGTGTGTGTGTGTGTGTGTGTATTTAATTTTATCTGTTTGAAAAATGCACGAAGAACAGAATCAGGAACCAGCCCAAAACTCTAAGACATCTCCAATCTGTCCATTCCATTTCTCTGTCTGGGTCTCTGGGTCTTAATTTCTTAATTCCCCTCCATATTTTTATTTCCATTTCCTATAAATATTTTACTCTCATAGCATGCTTTATGGGTAGCTTTTTGGATGCATAATTTAAAAATAATTTCACTAGTTAATTCAGCAACGCTTCATATTTAATCAAGAAAGTAAATTTTTTTTTCACAGAGTGAGATTAAAATTGAAAGGTCATTTGAAGCTGCCTTCCCACATCTTAGAAATCATTGTTAACTGAAAGCAATTTTGTGTCTCCGTTATAAAAAATATCAGGGAAATAATGCCCTTAGAGGTCGCTGGAATCCATAAGGTAGGAAACCATAAATGAAATAATGTTTGGAACAAAGTGAAAGGATATGGTTTTATTTTACTGACCCAAAATTATACATTCCCTGTCCAGAGTTTTCTAAATGTTATGGGAAAATGGTGAAGAAATTGTCAAAAGAAGGTTGTATTTCATAACACAAAGGTAACATACCTATACCTCTAGATCCCAGGATTACATACTCTGTCCCAAGTCTAATCCCCTCTCCCATAAAGGGAATCATATGCTGGTTATTAACATGACCAGATTCTAATGATCATTTCTTTAAATTTATATTAATAAAATCACATAGTATACAATCTTTGATGTGTATTTTCTTTTGTTTAAGAGTATTTTGGTGATCCCAGCCAGAGTGACTTAGATGAGTGTCAATCTATACACCCCGAGTTCACAGTTGAATTCCCAGCCCTAGCACATATCCAATTTGCAAGTTGGATCTCCTGTCAGAGGCATGTATGAGTAGCAGGAAACCAATTAATTATGCCCCCTCATCAATGATGCTTCTATCTCTCACCCTTCCTTTTTGAAATTAATGAAAGTATATTTCAAATTATAGAATTCTATAAAAGTATTTTGGTGAATTTTATGAACTGCCTGTGTGTTGCATTTGTTTTTATTATTTTGATTCATGGTATTCTACTCTGAGATTGTACCATAACTTGCTCATTTCATGGTGTAAATGTCTAATCAGGGCTTCAGCCAATTTTGGATGGATTGTTTTTCTTCCATTTGTTGACTTTTATGACTACTTTATATAACTTGGGTATTAAACCCATATCAGAGAGACATTTGCAAATATGTTCTCCCATATCATTGGTTTCTTTTTAATTTAGATGGTGATTATTTTGCTGTGCAGAAAGTTTCTTATTTTGACAAAGTTCCATTTGTCTATTTTCTACTTAGTGTCTGTTGCCCAATAATTAAGATTTGGGAACAGCACAAGTGGCCATTAATAGGCAAATAGATATAATAGAGCTGTGAGTCATTCATTCAAAGGCACATAATGCAACTGTAAAAGGGATCTCTTGAACGTTAGGGCATGAATGGACCTGGAGAATATTATGCTACATGAAATCAGCCAACTTCTTGCATTTAATGTTACTTTTTCAGACAGCCATGTCATCCATTATTGTACTTCCTTTTGAAAGTTAAGAAATAGACAAAATCCAGAGATCATATTCTATGACATGGATCATGAGTGATGATTTCTCCAAACTGAGTAAAGCACAACCTGATACTTATCTTTTGAATGTTATCATGATATTTAATAATACATTAAATGGCAGAAACCGGTTTGGCTAAGTGGATAGAGTGTTGGCCTGGTTATTTAAGGTCCAGAGTTCAATTCCTGTCAAGGGCATGTATCTTGCTTGTGGACACATCCCTGGTAGGAGGTGTTAAAGAGGTGGCTGATTGATCTTTCTCTCTTATCAATGTTTCTGACTTTATATCCCTTGCCCTTCCTCTCTGTAAAAAAATCAATAAAATATATATAACGAATAACACATTAAATGGATTTTCATGACATAAAATGAAAATAAAGGCAAAAATGTATAACATAGTTGTCTTAATGGACAGTGTCTTAGGAAAACCCCTTCCTTATATACTGGAGTTCCTGGCATATAGAATGATTCTTGGTCAATTTCTAGTCAAAAGTGACAAAAGGAACAGAATGGCCTGAGACAGGGAGAGAAAGAGCAAGAAGAGATTGTATATATAAGGGAACTTTGAGCTAAGTTTATAAATGTCACACTTCCATTTTCATGATCCAGGAGTACCCCAACTCAGCCAATAGTTTTGGGCATATATTGCAGTAAAAGTGGGGAGATGGTGAAGACATTGTGGTGGATGTGGGTGTTAGCACAGATAAGAAGAAATTCATATTCTTCTTTTTGGGATTTTCACTACAGACTCCAAAAGCCCAATTCCAAATATCTCCAACTTCTATCTCCCAGGAAAGTCTCCCAGTAGTAAAAGTCTGAGCACTCTGGTTATGAAAACACTCAGATCCAAAAGAGACACATGAGCCCCTTGAGAACCACATTCCATTTTGAGGCTAATCAACCCTCCAGGTTGAAAGACAAATCTATTAGCTCTCCCTGGCTGCAAAGAGAGAGTCACTGCAAAAAGAAAAAGAAGTCATGTGGACACATTGCAAATGAAGTCACTTTATTATAAGGTCACAACAACAAAAGCAGTTTTGGTTGTCACATCTAATAAAGAGAAGACCACAACATCTGCAAAACAAACAAATCCCTAAATATGCACATTTGAACATTTTTTGAAATTTTCATGATCATGGTCCAATATAAGACTCATCACACCTGCCCAGTGTTGTCTCAGTGTTTAGAGCTCTGGCTCAGACATGAAACGTCAGGGGTTCAATTCCACTCAAGGTGCATATCTAGGTTGCAGTTTCTACCCCCTACAATGCATCTTTCTGGGCATTCCATCTTTCTCTCTTCCTCTATGTCTCTGTCTCAACCTATAACTCAAAATTAATGGAAGAAAATTTCCATTGCCCAAACAGTGTTGCTCAGTTGGTGAGTGTCAATTTATGAACCAGGAGGTCAAGGATCCATTGGTGGTCATGGCACAAGCTTCCATTTTGGGCTTCATTTCCAGTAGGGCACATGCAGGAATCAGCTTATCAATGTCTCAATCTTATCACTTAGATCCCTCTCACTCCTTATCCTTTCCTCTTTGAAGGCAAAAAACATAAACTTCAAAATATGATCTCTGTAAGGTAAATAATCAAAATAAAAATCTGGATCCAAGATGCAGTCTACCCACCAAGGTAAAGTAAAAACTCCACAGATTTTGCTGCCTATCTGGTGCTCAATGGCAGCAGCTAAGGCTTCTGTTTCTGGAAAAGCCAAGGAGCCTTACAACAAGCAGGATCTCAGGACTGCTTCAGGCGCTTGCGTGGGGGTCCCAGACAGCAGGCCTTTGCTGAAACCAGAGAGCGGTACAGCTCAGTCACCAAGCTGGGATTGAATGCCACCATCGCTTGCCACCCCTCAGTCTCCATAACATCCTCAGCATGAGAGTTGATGAAATCCACTGCCTGAGTTTTTAATTGATCTGCGATGTGGCAGTCAGCCAAGGTGAGCATATCTGCAGCATTCTCCACAGACAGCTGACTGCTGAGGGCTTCCTCACACAGGACCTTCAAATGCACCAGGGCATACTTGTCAGCAGCTGCCAGCAAACCATCAGCCATCTTGTCCAGGTTGGGAGCCTTCGCAGTGTAAATGAAGCACATCATTTCCTTAAACACTCCAGGCTCTATGTCAATGATTTCTACCCTATTCATTTTGCTCTCTTGCATTGCATGTGCAAACATGGCCCTAAACACTGGAGAATGAGCTGCTAAGATAGCTTTGTGAGCCTGGAATTCCTGGCCAGCCACACAAAAACAACAGTCTGTGAACCAGGAATTATCCCAAAGTCCTCCTAGCTCATTGGCCAGCTGGCACTCGGGAATCTTCACCATGTTCCTGTGATTCTGGCCAGAAATGGTGACAGAATCTTGCACCACGCTCACCTCACAGAAGAGCGTCAGCTTGTCATCAGGGAGAAGACTGCTGTTTTCAACATCCAAGAGAATATCTGTAGGGATGAATTGCTTGAACCCCCTGTTGTTTTCTGGTCCATACCTGCATGTTCCCTGACTCTTTACTTCTTTGGCTACTTCTCCTTTGTCATTCAGGAGAGAGAATTTAAATTTTACCCAAATTTCACTCTTTGGACAGCTGAGCAGTATCAGGTAAAGTACCAGGTAATCTTTGCTTTCTTCTCGCACCCCTTTTGGGTATAGTCTCAAACACCATTTCAGTTCATTGTTGGCTTCTGGTGAAAAGGTTGAACTTTGAATGACTTCACCCACTTCTTTCCCATAAAAGCTAAAGTTACTGATGGTCCACAAGTGGGAGAATTTCACTACCTGGATCTGTGTGTGGGACCTGCTGTCAGCTACAGGGCTACTGGGCATTTCTGCCAGAGGTGGAGTACTCAGAACCCTTGACATTGCAAGTTGGAAGGTTAAACAAGGTTTCCAACTTCAGAGGAAGAGATCTCTGTTCTTTATAGCAAGGTTAAGTCAGTAATGGGAAGATGATGTTGTCTTGTCTAACAGGAAGATTCTCAGAGCTGGGCCGACAGCTGTTGGTAAATGTACCTCTGCATTAGTTTCACACTCGCTATGACATTCAAACTCTGTTCCTAATAACAAGGGTCTGAAAGATACATCTGAAACATAAATGCTGCTTGGCTGGCGTGGCTCAGTGGTTGAGTGTCCACCTATGAAGCAAGAGTAGGTTCCATTTCAGGCCAAGGCATATGGCCACTTTGCTGGCTTAATCCCCAATGTGGGGCTTTTAGGAGGTTTTAATTCAGTGATTCTCTGTCTTCAGTGATGTTTCTATGTGTCTCTCCTGCTCTCTGAAAAAAAAATAAATTAAAACATAAATGCTCTCATACTAGACAGATGCTAAACAATATTTCATATTCATTTAAAATATCTGAGTTTCTTGTGAGTTCCAGGAATTTCTAGAGTGATTTGTTAATCCATAGGTGAAGAATGTTCTAATTATTGGAAATATTCATGTCATTTCAGTGAACTAAGAAATCTACTTCTCTACTTTGAGAAGATCCCGAGAGTTAAATTAAAAATATTTATAATAAGGTAAAGTAGGCATTTTTTTAGATATTTATTAAAAAAATAAAACCATATTAATTGTAAATATCATACTCACCAGTGTCTACAATGAGTTCTTACACTTCTGTAAGTTCTGTTGATAACAGGGTCAATAGGAATTCTCTTCAGTCACCTAGCAGCTCCAACTTCAGTCAGTCTACCTGGAAGAAGTAAAGTGGGCTCTGTACAAATGGGGCTTTTATATAACTCCCCACCTCAGGGCACACCCACTTGTTGAGTTTGGCTGAAATTCACAAAGGAAGAGACCACTTTGTATAAATTATGCAGACTGTGGTCTGATAATGGGATTAAAGTTACAACATAGAAAACAACACCTGGGGGCTGGCAGCCTAACCAAATGTAAATGTGTTTTGCTGTAAGATATATGAAACTTTTCAATATCCAATACAGTACTAACTAGAGTCACTACCTTACTGATGTAGAGAATTCCTATTAACAGAGATGCCGTGCTTCCTGTATTTTGTTGAAACCCATCACAAGTTAACAAGTTATTGATGCCACCTCTATATGAATTACTTCCCACATTATCAAATGTTTGGGAATTTAAGACTCATTTTAAAAAAAATCTATGAAAATAATTAATATTCTTAGAAGTTTAAAATGTGAAAATCTAAGTAACTCATCATTTACAAATTATGGATAAACAAATATAAAAGTCATCAGAGATCATATATCCTACAAAGAGGTGAAAGTGCTACCCTCTAACTCAGTGAATAGGATTGTAAGACAACAAGCAGAAGGTCATTGACCCACAAGATCCCAAAATTAATTAATGCTGAGAAAATTTTCTCACACATTCCTCAACATGTTGCTACTCACACACGTGAGCACATAGGGAAATTTCCATTTTCCCACAAAAATCAATAAGTTCTGTGTGCAGTGTGCCCTCCTGTTACCAAGTTCTGTCCCTTACATGACCTTATCCAATACTCACTTGCACTATTATTTCCTTGATTTCTTATTTTGTCACACAGCATTTTATAATTCTATAACCCAGGCCCTGAATTCGACTTCCTGTTTCAAATAATAAATATGGCATCTAGTCTCGCTGTTGTGGTTGAATGATTGAGTCTCTACCCATGATCCAGATTAACTTGATTTTAATTTTGGACAGGGTACCTGCCAGAATTTCAGGCTATATTCCCTTCAGGGGCTGGTAGGAGGCAGCCAATCGATCATTATCTGTCCACATTGATGTTACTCTCGCTCTCTGTTTGCCATTCCTCTGTCTGAAATATAAATATATAAATTTATATATATATATATATATATATATATATATATATATATATATATGTATATATATACACATATATACATACACACACATATATATACATATATATACATATATATATATATATATATATATATATATATATATATATATAGTAATTAAGTCATTATACCCAAGTTTTGCTAGGTACCATAGAAACTTCTTAATTCCCCTATTGATAGACTTAAAAGGCCATCTGGAGATGATTTTCTTATCAGGCTGTAGCCCTCATAAATAGAAGTAGTGCCCTTAAGAAGGAGACTCCAGAAAGCTCCCTCACCTCTCCTAATTGGTAAAGACTGAAAGAGAAGACAGCGGTGTATAAAACAGGAAATATGCCTTGCTCAGAAACAGAATCAGACAGCACCTTGACCTTGGACTTCTCAGGCTCCAGAACTGTGAGAAATACATTGATGTTGTAAACCATGCATCCTACAGTCTTTTTTATATAGAACTACAAATAGGATAAGACAATGTCCTTAGTAGCCAGCCCTATATCTTCTTTAGTGAAGTAAATACTCATGTTCTCTAAATTGTAGAAGAACCATTAGATCTTTAATCTTTTGAATTGTAAGAGTTCTTTGCATGCAAATTCTTTATGAACTATATGCATACTAAATATTTTTCTTTCTATCTATGGGTTACCTTTTGTTTTTATTAAAGCATTTAGGAAGTCAAACAAAGCCCAGTAAGTGTGGCTATTATGGGCAGGGAATTACAGCTTGTCTATCTAAGCATGACCCGTCCACACAGACAAAAATATATATCTACATACTCCAGCTCTTCTGTGGCTCAGATTCCATAGTCCTTTCCTGGTTGCTGCAGAATGGAGGAACCAGAGCAGAAGTAAGCTGTCAGAGCCTTGGCTTGCTGTGACCTGATTTGTGGTCCAGAATGTCAGCATTGTCAACTGCCATGCATCTCATGTACATTTAGGGTTCTGCCACCCACTACTTGAGAATGGCCAGACCAGCTGGAGGTTACTGAAAAAAGTTAGGAGGCTGATCCTAGCTATGCTTGGAGAGTTAAAAAGTTTGTTGGTGGTATTTGCATATAGGATGTAAACCATCCTTCAGTTTAAAAAGGCTAATCTGTCATCAATTATTAGTACTAGTGGACTACAGTTATCTATTTTTCTTGATATTAAGTAGGAGTAGTAATAATTCAAGTTGCTCTCTTTGTTTTTCTATTTTTAATCCTCACCTAAGGATATCTTCACAATTATTTTGTAGAGAGTCACAAAGATATTTTTCTATTGATTTTTAGAGAGAGGGGAAGAGAAAGAAAAAGACAAAAATATCTATGTGAGTGGACATCAATTGGTTGCCTTCTGCTTGGGCCCCAACCAGGACACTGGCCTGGGAGGAGCCAAGATCCCAGGGACATGCCTTTTACCTGAATCACATTCCCTACTAACTCACTCTGCAATCCAATGCTCTATCCACTGAATCAAACCAGCTAAGGCGTTTGTTGTTTTGTTATGTTTTGAAAAATATTTTATTATATGTCCAAGTCCATCTACTGAAAAATATTAAGTATATCAAGCTGAAGATAGTCCCTGGTTCCCAGCAGAGCCATTAAGGGAACGTGCATCTCTGCAATCTAGCCCAGGGGCAACGAAACCTTGGTCCAGGGTAGCTCACTGCCAAGTTAAGAAGGTTAGGTACTGTCCTTGGTTCCAGCATCTAGCTACAAGTGGGGTCCCTGCTCCATGAAATCCAGTTCAAGGCCTAGATGGGGGTGAACTTGCAGCAAACCAGAGAAATTCCCATTTCCCTGAGTCTGTCCTGCAAGGGAGTTACCTGTAGGAGGAGCCAGAGGAACTGAGAACCCAGCTCTTGCAGGGTCAATACCTCTGACACCAGCTCCTGGGACTTGTGAGAGGAAACAGTTCCCATTGCCCAAAAGGGGCTGAGAAAATCCCATAGGCTCCAGGAACCCTGGAATGTTTCAGGAGCAGCCATGGCCCAGGGAAATGGAGGGATTTTAGGGAGTAAGTGAGAGATTATAAAATGCCAGTTGTAGAAGACACTGGAGGAGCCAAGGACTGTTGGAGGCTCCTCAGGAGACTGCAGTCATTATATTGTCAAAGGTTAAAGCTAAGGGAGAATATATGTATTTGCCAATACTACTGTGTTTTACGTGGTATAGCTCCACAATACTATATCAAATTCTTTCTCTACAAAATTTTCATGATGATTCTTCCATATTCTTTTCTTCCATGGCAAGTTAATGAATCAGTATGTTAAGTTCTCTCAAAATTTACTACTAGAGGTCTTCTGTTTACTCATGACTCCCAGAAATTCTAAAGCAGAGGAATGCCCTGTAAACACATTGGGTGGTATGACTGGAGAAGAGAAGTGAGATATTGATATGGTGGCAGAGCCTAGATGTCTGAGGGCAACTGTGGGATGCAAACACTTTGCAGGAGGTGAATAGGATCAGGGCAGAAAGCTCAGGAGTACCATGGAGCAGTGATTAGAGTTGTGGGCTGCAAGGGGCTCAGGGTTCCTACTGTATTCCACTCCTGGTTATACCTCAGCCAATGGCAAAGCACTGATATGAAGAACCCAGGAAACATGGCCAGGAAGCCTTGGGAGGCTGATGGTGATTATGGCCTCAAGTGGACAGGACAGAGCAGCTCAGTGCAGAAGAGGGGAAGACATCAGTGACTGCAGAGGCCAATGAGCTGAGGTCTGTGTTCCTCACACAGCCTGGGGCGCAGGTTAGCTCCCATCAGTCCCCTCACCACAGAAAAATGCAGCAGCCAGGACACCAGGGCATGAGTGGGAGAAATGCCCAGAGGCCTCTGAGCCTGACTGAGGTGAAGAGCAGGAAACAGCAGGTGCCTTGAGAGTTCTCTCCTCCTCAGGCACTCTCCTTGGAGCCTGGCAGGTATAAACAAAGAAACCAGTCCTCAGAAAAGGGGAGATCAGGAAAGCCCTACTCCCAGAAAGCACAGCCCTGGTGGGAGGTCACAAAGGGGACAGGCAACCCCAGAATATGTGTGTCTGTTATTATCACCTTAGTTTCCTTTTGTCATCTTTATTGTTGAAAGTACTAAATATGTCCCTTTTTATTCACCATTGATTCTCTCCAGCCCAACCCTGCCCCCTGTCCCAGGCCTTCATCACCCTATTGTATATGTCCATGGGTAATGCATATATGCCTACTAGTTCTTTGGTTGACCATCACCTACCTAGGACCCTCCCCCCACATCCCTTCAAGAATCCACATTCTTTTTCATGCTTATATGTCTCTGGAACCACTCTTTCCATTAGTTTATTTTGATTGGTTAGATTCCACTTACTGGTGAGATCATGTTATACTTGCTTTCCTGAATGGCTTATTTTTCTTAGTATATTATTTTCCAGTACCATCCAGGCTGTGTCAGCTTTAAGAGACCTGCTACTCTTTTTCCTGCTGCCTCATATTCCATGGTATAAATGTGCCACAGCTTTTTTATCCACACATCTCCTGATGCTCACATAAGCATTTTCAGGATCTTACCTATTTTCACTATGCTCCTATGAACCACACATTCTTTCTGGCTTTGGATTTCTTAGGATATATTCTTTGATGTCAGATAACTGGATCAAATGAGATTTCCATATTTAATTGCAATGTCCATGAAGATAGGTAATCCAGTGCATTTTCGCAAAAGTCATTATTGATTCTTAAATACATGTCAATACTGTCAGAAAGGAAAAGAATGAATGCACGTCTCTTTGCTATACTCTCCTCCAGCATTCAAGGTGCTGTGAGGGGCACCACTCACCCTGTGTTCCTCAGCAGTTTCTCCCTCGGAGCAGTGTCTGTGGGCCTCGTGCTCCTGAAGCTGGAGCAGTGCAAACAGCAGACTCCTGTGGTCTTCACAGAAGATCTACTCTGTCTCTTTTTGCAGCCCACACCCATTGTCCTCATAGCTCAGGAATTGTCCTAGATTGGTTATTCTGGCGATGGACACAAGATTTTTCAGGATAATATTGGTTTTGAGGTTTTTCTGCTCTGATGGTTCCCTGCACATGTGACAAGAAGGAGGAATTTCTGCTTTCTCCCAGGATGCATAGAGACATGGACAATAGAAGCTGTGCCCACAGTCCATCGTGACTGGGTCTGTACAGTGATTCTGACAGATGGCCCAGGTGAGCTCTTTCTGGAAGCTTTGTGAGAGGTCTGAGCCCATTTTTTTGAGGGAAGAAAATCAGGAGTTTATTCCTATGCCCTGGAGACACTAAGGTGTAAGCAAAATGTGCCTCAGGTTGTGACTCAGTGACTCTGTGTCTAGAGCACAACTGGTTTGGTAGGTATGTGACACACGTGGGAAGCAGACACAGGAAAGCTCCCACAACCTGGAGAAACCATTCTTAACTATTTAACCAACTCCATCCCCTTCCCACACCCTTTTATTCTCAATAAAGAACAATTCCTCTTCTGCTGATACCCTTCCTTTTCCAAATAGCTTGAGTTTCAGATTTTTCACCAAATCTCTAGCTCTAGGTGCTGGGTCTTGAAGGCTCCAATATCCCAGCTAACACTCAATGCTAGTCACTTGCTTTGTTCAAGATATTTGTCTTGGATTTTCATTATGTCATGTGTATGTTTTATGATAGATTGAGGGAGAAATCCTTCAGGTCTATTGTAATAACTAGTAGACCAGTTTATGAAATTCGTGCATGGGGAGGCTGGGGTGGCCCCTAGCTGTGCCTCACCCTCTCCAATCTGTGACCACTTGGTGGATATCCAACTGCTGGCTTAGGCCCATAGGGATCATGCCTAAACCAGAGACATTCCTCTCATGATCTGGAATCTGGCTCCTAACTACTCACCTGCCTGCCTACCTGATTGCTCCTAACCACTCTGCCTGCAAGCCTGAGTACCCCCAACTGCACCCCCTTCTGTTCTGATAACCCCTAACTGCCTCATCCTACAGGCCTGCTCACCCAGCTTCCATATCTACAATCCAGCTCACCTCCAATTGACCCCCATGCTGGCATGCTCATCCCCACCTTCCCCCCCACTGTCCTACTCACCCCCCAATGGCCCCACTCTCCAGCCTACTTGTCCCTAACTGCACCCCTGCTGGCTTGTTCACTTCCACCTGATTTCATGTAGCATAATATTCTCCAGATCTATTCTTGCCCTAAAGTTACGAGATCCATTTTACAGCTGCATAGTATTCCTTTGTGCAAATGACTCACAGCTGTTTTTTATCCATTTGCCTACTGATGGTCACTTGTGCTAATTCCAAATCTTAATTATTGGGCAACAGACACTAAGGAGAAAAGAGACAAATGGAACTAGGTCAAAATAAAAAGTTTCTACAAGAAAAATAATCACCATCTCAATGAAAAAGGAACCCATTGTATGGGAGAACATATTTGCAAATGTTTCATCTTATATGAGGTTAATATCTAAATTATATAAAGTAGTCATACAAGTCAACAAACGGAAGAGAAACAATCCAACAAAAATTGGCTGCAGCCTTTATTAGATATTTCTCCCATGGAATGAGCAAGTTGTGGTACAAACTTAGAGTGGAATACCATGAGACAAAATAATAAAAACAAGTTCAACACACAGGGTAGTGCATAAATCTCATAAAAATACTTTGTAGAGAAAAAAAATATTTTCTAATTTTAAATATAGTTTTTATTGATTTCAAAGAGGAAGGGTGAGAGATAAAATCATCAGTGATGATAGTGAATCATTCATTGGCTGCCTCCTTCATGCCCCTGACTTGGGTTTTATCCTGCAACCTGGGTATGTGCATGACTGGGAATGAAACTGTGACCTCCTGGTGTATAGATTGGCACTCAACCACTAAATCACTCTGGCTGGCCTCACCAAAATACTTTTACACAATTAAAGTACACACCAAAGAGTATATACTATGTGATTAAAGTGATCTATTAAACTTAAGGACATGAATGGAACTGGGGAATATTATGCTATATGAAATCAGCCAACTTCTTGCACTTAATGTTAGTTTTTCAGATACCCATGTCAACTATTATTGTACTAACTTATGAAAGTTTAGAAATACACATAATCCACAGATCATATCCTATGGCATTCAACATGAGTGATGATTTTCCCAAACTGAGTAAAGCACGAACTGATACTTATGTTTTGAATGTTGTCATGATATTTAATAATACATTAATTGGATTTTCGTGACATAACTTTGAAACTAGTAACAAAAATGTATAACATAGTTGCCTTAATGGATGTTATTTTAGGAAATGCCTTCCTTATATACTGGAGTTCCTGGCAAAGAGAATGATTCTTAGTCTATTTCTACTCAAAAGTGTCGAAAGGAACAGATAGGCCTGAGACAGGGAAAGAGCAAGAAGAGATTGTATATATAAGGGAACTTTGAGCTATTTTCATAGATGTCACGTTTTGATTTCATGATCCAGAAGCACCCCAACTGAGCCAATAGGTTTGGGCATATATTGCAGTAAAAGTGGGGAGATATTGAAGCCATTGTAGAAGATGTGGGTATTAGCATAGCATGGAAGAAATTCATATTCTTCTCCTTGGAAATGTAACTACAGCCTCCAAAAGCCAAATTCCAAATGCCTCCCACTTCTATTTCCCAGTAATATCTCCTAGAGGTAGAAGTCTTAGCACCCTGATCATGAAAACACAGATCCAGAGATACACAAATGCCCCTTGAGGACCACATCCCATACAGAGGCTTATCAAAACCCTAGGTAAGAAGACAAGATTATTAGCTCCCACTGGCTGCAAAGTAAGTCACTGCAAAAGAAAAAAGAAATCATGGAGACACATTGCAAAGAAAGTCACTTTATTGTGAGGTTACAACAGCAAGAACAGTTTTGGTTATCACATCTAATGAAGACCACAATAAATGCGAAACAAGAAATCCTTAAAGACACACATTTGAACATTTTTGAAAATTACATGTTCATGGTCCAATATAAGACTCATCTCACCCTGGCCAGTATTGTCTCATTGTTTAGAGCTCTGGGTCAGACATGAAGGGTCAAGAGTTCAATTCCACTCAAGGGTGCACATCTGGGTTGCAGTTTCCAGCCCTTGCAATACATCTGTCTGGACGAAGCAACTTTTTCTCTTTCTCTAAGTCCCTGTCTATCCCACAGTCTCTCGAAAAATTACTGGAAGAAAATATCCTTAGCCCAAACAGTTTTGCTCAGTTGGTGAAAGTCAACTTATGAACCAGGATGTCTAGGATCCATTGGTGGTCAGGGCACATTCCTCCTTTGTGGGCTTCTTTTCCAGTAGGGCACAAGCAGGGATCAGCTTATCAATCATTCAATGTTATCACTTAGGTCCCTCTCACTCCCTTTCCCTTCTACTCTGAATTCAATAAAGTTATATTTCCAAATATGACCTCTTTAAGAAAAAGAATCAAACTAAAAATCTGTAGCCAAGATGCAGTATTCCCCCAATAGTAGACAAAAAACTCCACAGATTTCCCTGCATATCTGGTGCTCAATGGCAGCAGCTATGGCTTCTGTTTCTGGAAAATCCAAGGAGCCTTACAACAGGCAGGATCTCAGGACTGCTTCAGGCGCTTGCGTGGGGGTCCCAGAGAGAGGCCCTGTGCTGAAGTGAGAGAGCGGTACAGCTCAGTCACCAAGCTAGGATTGAATGTCAACATTTCTTGCCACCCCTCGGTCTCCATAACATCCTCAGCATGAGAGTTGATGAAATCCAGTGCCTGAGTTTTTAATTGATTTGCACTGTGGAAGTCAGCCAAGGTGAGCATATCTGCAGCATTCTCCACAGACAGCTGACTGCTGAGGGCTTCCTCACACATGACCTTCAAACGCTCCAGAAAATACTTGTCAGCAGCTGCCAGCAAACCATCAGCCATCTTGTCCAGGTTGGGAGCCTTCCCAGTGTAAATGAAGCACATCATTTCCTGAAACACTCCAGGCTCTATGTCAATGATTTCTACCCGATTTGTTTTGCTCTCCTGCATTTCATGTGTAAACATGGCCCTAAACACTGGAGAATGAGCTGCTAAGATAGCTTTGTGAGCCTGGAATTCCTGGCCAGCCACACAAAAGCAACAGTCTGTGAACCAGGAATTCTCCCAAAGTCCTCCTAGCACATTGGCCAGCTGGCACTCCGGAACCTTCACCATGTTCCTGTGATTCTGGCCAGAAATGGTGACGGAATCTTGCACCAAGCTCACCTCACAGAAGAGGATCAGCTTGTCATCAGGGAGAAAACTGGAGCCTTCAAGCAAGAGAACATCTAAAGAGATGAATTTCTCAAATCCCCATTCTTTGCCTTGTATAAACTTATAGGCATGGGGACTCTCCCTGCATATAATTTCGATTATTTCTTCTCCCTTTTCAATCAGGAGAGAGAAGTTGAATTTTGCCAAATGTATATCCCTTGGAGAACTGACCAGAACGAGAAAAAGTGACAGGTAATCTTTGCTTCCTTCATCTTGCCCTTTTGGGTATACTCTCAAACACCATTTCAGTTGATCATTGGCTTCTGATGAAAAGGTTGAACTTTGAATGGCTTCACCCACTTCCTGCCTGCACAAGCTAAAGTTACTGATGGTCCACGTGTGGGAGAATTTCACTACCGGGATCTGTGTGTGGCACCAGCTGTCAGCTACAGGGCCACTGGACATTTCTGCCATAGTTGGAGTATTGGGAACCCTTGACATTGCAAGCTTGAAGGTTAAACAAGATTTCCAAAGTCAGAGGAAAAGATTTCTGTTCTCTTTTCAGCCTGGTTAAGTCAGTAGTGGAAAGATAAATTTGCCTTGTCTAATAGGAAATCTCTCACACCTGGTAAAAGTACTTCTGCTTTCAGTTGATACTCTCTACAACATCCAGAATTTGTTGCTAATAACAGCTATCTGAAAGATATATCTGAAACATAAATGCTGCTTGGCTGGCTTTGCTCAGTGGTTGGGTGTGCAATTATGAAGCAAGAGTGGGTTCCATTTCAGGTCAGAGCATATGACCACTTTGCTGGCTTAATCCCCAATGTGGGGCTTTTAGGAGGCAGCAATTCAGTGATTCTCTGTCCTCATTTGTGTTTCCACGTCTCTCTTGATCTCTGAAATAGAATAAAATAAATAAAACATAAATGATATACCAGACAGATGCTCAACAATATTTCTTTGTTTCCCCATATGATTTCACTTATATTTGGAATTTTATTTCATTATTATTTTTTAATTTTATTTATTTATGTTAATTTATTTTTATTTATTATGATATCTCATAATTGTCCTTATTCCTCTATTCCCCTACGAAATCTTTCCCTACATATTCCCCCACCCTCCTGTTGTCCATTGGCTAGGCCCATGTACATGCACAAAAGTCCTTTGTTTGATCTCTTCTCCTTACCCCCACTTTCCCCCCTCTTTCCCTCTGAGGTTTGAGAGTCTGATCGCTGCTTCTCTTTCTCTGAGTCTATTTTTGTTCACCATTCTATGTTGTTCATTATTTCCTCTAGATGTGTGAGGGCAGAGCGTCTCATGGTAAAATTGTACAACATGTTATTAACCTAATGCAGTCATAGTGTAGCTCAAATAATTAAAATGTAAAAACTATCAAGACTAACTATAAAATTTCCAAAAGTCTCCTATTATTTAAAGTAAAAAAGGGGGTGACAATGGAAGAATATCATGTAAGGAAAATATCCTAAGAATTTACATCTAACAATATTTCTTATTCATTTAAAAATATTTACTCCAGGGAAGCCATGTGCCTGGAGGAGCAGTATATGCCCTGAGAGCCTTGTGACCCGGAAGATCGGTATGACCCGGGGGAGCCATGTGCCCTGGAGAAGCGGGGTGACCCGGAGGTTCCCTGTGTCCCGGAGGGTCAGTGTGAACCAGAGGAGCAGATTCTATTAGTGTGGTCCTGAGAAATTTGGACAGTCTGCAGCCATTTGCTACAGAACACATTGTTGTATTTCCCTACAAAAACAAATGGGAAAGAGTGTCCCACTTGAAATTCAAATATGAAAAAAAAAAAGAAGAAAAAGTCTGAGGTACAGAATAAACCAGTAAATATAATACAATCAGGGGCAAAGAAAGGGAGTGGACTGATAATTATCCCAGGAATAAGGGGGTGGGAATGCAGTAAGAGACTGGATTAAATTCATTTAACCAATGGATGTGCACAATGTGGGGAGGGGGTAAGGGCAGAGGGTGGGATGGAAACTGGGTCGTAGGGAACTATGGGGGAGAAAAAGGAGAAAAAATTGTAATAATCTAAGCAATAAATATTTATTTTTAAAAACACATAAAATATAAATTAAAATATTTACTGTCTTTCTTGTGAGTTCCATGCATTTCTTAGAGTGACCTGTTAATCTACAGGTGGGAAATATTCCAGTTATTGGAAATGTTCATGTCATTTCAGTGAACTTAGGAATCTACTTCTCTATTTAGAGAAGATCCCAGAGAGTTAAATTGAAAATATATGTAATAAGATAAAGTAGGCATTTTTTGAGATATTTACTAAAAAAATAAAACCATATTAATTCTAAATATCATACTCACCAGAGTCTACAATGAGTTCTCCCAACTCTGTAAATTCTGTCAATAGCAGGGTCAGTAGGAATTCTCTTCAGTCACCTGGCAGCTCCAACTTCAGTCAGTCTACCTAGAAGAAGTGAAGTGGGCTCTGTACAAATGGGGCTTTTATATAACTCCAACCCTCAGGCCACACCCACTTGCTGAGATTGGCTGAAATTCACAAAGGAAGAGACCACTTTGAATAAATTATGCAGATTGTGATCTGATAATCGGATTAAAGTTACAACATAGGAAACAATACCTGGGGGCTGACAGCCTAACAGAATGTAAATGGGTTTTGCTGTAAGATACATGAAACTTTTCAATATGCAATACAATACTAACTAGAGTCACTGCCTTACAGATTCTGTAGAGAATTCCTATTTACAGAGATGCCACGCTGCCTGTATTTTGTTGAAAACCATCATAACTTAACAAGTTATTGATGCCACCTCCATATGAATTACTTCCCACATTATCAAATATTTGGGAATTTAAGTCCCGTTTTTTTAAAATCTATGAAAATAATTAACATTGCTACAAGTTTAAAAAGTGAAAATCTAAGTAACTGAAATTTTATAAATTATGGAAAAACAAATATAAAAGTCATCAGAGTCCATATATACTATAATGAGGTGAAACTGCTACCCTCTAACTCAGTGAATAGGATTGTAAGCCAACGAATGAAAGGGTCATTGACTGAATAGATCCCAACATTAATTAATGCTGAGAAAATTTTCTCACACATTCCTAAACATGTTGCTAGTCACACAAGTGAAGATACAGGAGAATTTTCATTTTCCCATAAAAATCAATAAATTCTGTGAGCATTGTGCCCTCCTGTGGTGCTGTTACCTAGTGCTATCCCTCACAGGAACTTGTCCAGTATTCACGTACACCATTATTTCCTAGATTTCTGATTCTGTCACACAGCTTTTTTATATATATATATATATATATATATATATATATATATATATATATTTTATTGATATTTTACAGAGAGGAAGGGAGAGAGATAGAGAGCTAGAAATGTCGATGAGATAGAAACATCGACCATCTGCCTCCTGCACACCCCCTGCTGGGGATGTGCCAGCAACCAATGTACATGAGCTTGACCTGAATCCAACCCGGGACCTTTCAGTCCGCAGACCTAGGCTCTACCACTGAACCAACACGGTTTCGGCTGTCACACAGCTTTTTAACATTCTATAATCCAGGCCCTGAATCTCATTCCTATTTCAAATAATAAATAGAGCAACTATTCTGGCTGTTGTGGATGAATAATTGAGTCTCCATCCATGAACCAGATGGACTTTGTTTGAATTTTGGACAGGGTACATGCCAGAATTTCAGGCTATATTCCCTTCAGGGGCTTGTAGGAGCCTGCCAATCAATCATTATCTGTCCACATTGATGCTACCCTCTCTCTCTGTCTGCCCTTCCTCTCTCTGAAATCAATAAAATATATATTAATTAAAATAAATAAAAGTCTAGTAACCAAGTCATTATAATCAAGTTTCTCTACGTACCATAGTAACTTCTCAATTCCCCTCCACCAATCCCAATCTTCAAGGTAATGCAAAACCACTCGAATCTTCAGATTTATAGGTTAGTGTAAAAAATAAATGCAGGCACAGAGAAATAAACAATTCATAAGAGCTCAAATAATGAAGATGGATCTGTGGTGTAGAGCTGAGGAAGAAAACAAAGAGCAGATGACTGGAACTGAGAATCTTTCCCCCTTAGATTGCCCCCAGAAAAGCCCTTAGAAAACAATGACTAAAGAGTATTTAAATCCCTGCATTCGCTATCTTGAGCTGGGCAATAAGCAGGAAACATCTATGCTCTGCCATGGGCAAGTTCTAAAAAAAAAAAGGACTGTCCCTTATAATGTTGCTCAGCCACTTAGAATCAATTGGTAATAGGTTCATTCCTTGTCAGGACACATGCCTGGGTTGTGGGCTCCAATCTTATTGAGCATTGTGCAAGTGGCAGAAAACCAATGATCCCCTCTCATCATGGATGTTTCTATTTCCCTCTCCATTCTTGTCTGAAATCAATAAAAATATATATATATTTTAAAAATATATATATTTTATTTATATTTTACAGAGAGGAAGGGAGAGAGATAGAGAACTAGAAATGTAGATGAGAGAGGAACATCGACCAGCTAAAAATTTACAGTCCATTATATAGGATCAGAAATGAAATTCATGAAAATAAACCTAATAAATGTAATGTTATTGTGTGTGTATAAACTCTTAAATATTATTGAAAGAAGTAAAAGAAAGAACTGAGTCCAGCAAAGGGGAAGATCCCATATTCATAGATTGAAACACATAATATGGTAATTGTGGCCAAAGTTACCAAATAGACCAATACCATAAATAAGTTTCAATAACTTAAAAAATGTGTGTGCATATACATGTTTATTTAATTTAGAAGTTGGATTTTAAATGTGTGTGTGTGTGTGTGTGTGACAAGGTCTATTCTAAGATGTTTTAGTCAATAAAGAAGAGATTGTCCACACTAAAAAGGAATTACCATTGCCGGCATTATCAACTCAATTACTTTCATATCTACATAGCTTACATATAACTGCTTCCTTATTGTGGGGCTGAATATTTGTGAAAAGAAAATATAAACTGTCATAGGAACAGAGTATAAAGGTCTAAGAAGATATGTCTCGACTTTTTATTCCTTCATTTAGTGACCTTGCGTTTATGCAAGATACCTTAACCTAGGCAGCTGTAAGTGATTTAGAATCTCAGTAAATCACAATCTCATTCTTTACTCTTCACCTACTACCTAAAACTATTGATAGACTTAAAAGGCCTTTTGGATATGATTATGTTATCAGGCTGGAGCCCTCAGCAATAGGATTAGTGCCCTTATGAAGGAGATTCCAGAAAGCTCCCTCATCTCTCCTAATTGGTAAAGACTGAAGGAGATGACAGCTGTTTATAAAACAGGAAATAGCACTCCCTTCAGGTCAGGGCATGTCCATGGGATGCTGGATCATCCCAGGCCAGGCTCCAAGTTGGGACCCATGCAGGAGGCAACTTAGTATTCATGTGTTCTCTTCCTCATGGCCTGTGCGAGTCTATTTTGTAAAAGTGGTGATAGAAGGCATTTAAGTTTAAAAAATTTGGCTCTCAAAAGAAATTTTAATCATTGTACTGTTGATATTTGGCTCTGTTGACTAATGAGTTTGCCAACCACTGACTTAAGGACTTGTGCAGGGAGCACCCAGATGGCTAATTTGACTGTTAACTTGAACAGCATGTTAACAACATATGTGATGTCAAGGCCAGGGCCACAGCCGTGGAATGGGAGCTGAGGGGAGCTCGCCTGTGCCCAGGGCTGTGTGTGGAACACAGACTTCCCCTCAAAGGCCTGTATAGGCACTGGTGCCTGCCCCTCTTCTGCTCTGAGCTACTCTTTCCTGTCCACATCAGGCCATAATCACCCTCAGGTTGATTGCAGGACAGAGCAGCTACTTTTTTTTTAATTATTATTATTTCAGAGAGGCATGGAGAGGGAGAGAGAGGCAGAACATCATGATGAGAGAACAATTAATTGGCTGCCTCTTGTACACTTCCTACTGGAGATCATCCTGTAATCCAGGCATGTGCCTCCTCCCATAATGGAACGTTGACCTCCTGGTTCATAAGTTGAGGCTCACCCACTGAGCTATTCTGGGAGCGCCAGAGCAACCATTTTAGAGCAAAGGTATACTATTTATGATCGCAGGGCAAGAGTTTGATTCATTTGTATTGTAATAATTTTAAATTCATACTGAAGAGAGCTGGAAAATGTGTCTACTTAGAGTCACCATGAGTAGACAAATGCACACAGCAGGGATGTGGCTTAGCACCTATAGGAACATCAGCCAGCCCAACCATTAACAGCTCAGGAAGTGGTGTGATCATGTCCTAATCATTCCCTGAACATTGTTTAGGACTCCTGGAATTAAGTATGTTGACTATAATTATAGACATATTTATTTATGTCAGCAAAATGCATAGTATTTTTCTAACATATAACCTATTCACAATTTAAAAAAAAATAACAGTGAATTAGTTAAAAACATAACAAGCTGTCAATTTATTTATAAGCAAATAAATAAATTTTTATTTGATAAAAGCATTTCAAAATTAACAGGCTGCAGCCATGGCTGGTTTTCGTCAGTAGATGAAGTGTAGGTCTGTGGACTGAAGGGTTTGATTCTGGACAAGGGAATATTTGTGGGTTGCTTGTCCAGTTTGGGGTATACAAGAAGGCAGCCAATCCATGATTCTCATCATTGATGTTTCTATTTCTCTCTCTCAAATCTCTGATAATCTATAAGAATATTTAAAAAAATAGGGTATTAACTTTCACATGATATAAAACCCAGAAACCTTGTCAAATTCTCAGTCTATTAAATCAAGGTATGACAAGTCAAGGGATTACATAAAGTTATTTCATTTTATACATTAAAAATTTTCAGGAATCGGTAGTAGCCTTCACCAAGATGATGGTGACTGGAAGGAAGGTAGGGAGGGAGAGTGTATGAGAGAGTGAGAAAGCGATAGAGGAGTGTGTGGACCTGTGCGGGTGTGTGTGTGAGTGAAATAGGGAAAGTTAGACCCTACAGGTCCTCCAGGGGGCTGCCAATCTGGGCAGGCTTAGATGGCAAAACCCTGCTACTGCCACAAACACTCCTGGGAGGACACTGGCAGCACAGAGACATGGAATCTTGAAAACCAGAACTGCTTGAGACTAGGATCCTAGCCACACCACCAACCATCAGGTCTGTGTAGCAAACTGGGACCCTGCAGCCACTCTGGTAGAAGACCTGTGACAACAGCTGGGACAACACGAGGGGCACCAAGACTCCAGCCCTGCCTCAGATTTCTGTGAGTCACAAAGACAATCCCCCTCCCCCAGAACCCCTGTGTCAGTGGCATAGGAACTGCCAGACCCCAGGAGCACAATATAGCTTTCTGCACACACAAAGCTGCACACACAAAGCAGTGGCAGCTCTACCTGACTTTAAGCCTCGGTGTGGCACATGGAAGTTTGTTTCTGTGACCATTCTCCCTGCCTTGGCAGGGAGACTGCTGAATTTTACCCTAGGTGCACATCCTTGGGGATACTGTTTTCTGCAACCAGATCCCATGCCCACGCAGATTTCTAATGTATTTCTAAACCAAAAGATAGTCCTGAAACAGGGAGAGAATGAGTAAGAAGAGATTCTATATATAAGGGAACTTTGAGCTACATTTATAAAGGTCACACTTCCAACTTCATGGTCCAGGAATATCCCAACTGTGCCAATAGGTTTGGCCATATACTGCAATAAAAGTGGGAAGATGGTGAAGATATTGCAGTGGATGTGGGTTTTAGCACAATCCAGAAAAATAAGTCCCTTCTGGACATTCACACTCTGCTCTTTTGAATCATCACTACAGACTCCAGAAGCCCAAGTTCAAATGACTCCCACTTCTATCTCCCAGAAATATATCCCAGAGGTAAAAATTTGAGCACCCTGGTCATGAAAACACTCAGATCCAGCAGAGACATGTGTCCCTTGAGGACCACATTCCACACAGAGGCTTATCATACCTCTAGGAAGGGACATAGACCATTCGCTCTTTAAGGCTGCAAAGTGAGAGTCACTGCAAAAAGAAAAAGAAATCATGTGAACGCACTGCAAATAAAGTCATGAGGCAAAAGTTGGTCTTTCAAGATATCACTTTATTTTAAAGTCACAACACCAAGAGCAGTTTTGGTAGTCATATCTAATAAAGTGCAGAGATGACCACAAAATGTGAATAAGCATATCCCTAAAGAAAAATATTTGAGTATTTTTCTAAATTTAAATGTTATGGTCCAATATAAGACTTATCTCACCATAGCCACTGTCTCAGTGTTTAGAGCTTTGACTCAGATATGAAAGGTTAGGGGTTTGATCTCACTCCCAGGTGCATATCTGGGTTGCAGTTTCAAAACCTTGCAATGCATCTGTCTGAGCATTGCATCTTTTTCCTCTTTCCCTGAGTCTCTGTTGTTACCTCCCTCCTTTGCACTCCCTCTAAAAATCAATGAAAGAAAATACTTAGCCTTGCCAGTGTGGCTCAGTTGGAGAGTGTCAATCTATGAACTAGAAAGACAAGGATCCATTGGTGGTCAGGGCACACATCTATGCTGTGGGCTTGATTTCCAGTAGCGTGCATGTAAGAATCAGCATAAGTGATTTACTCTCATCATTTATGTTTCCATATCATGCTCCCTATCCCTTTGAAATCAATAAAGTTGCATCAAAACATATGATTCCTTTAAAGAAAATAATAAAACTAAAAATCTGGGCCTGAGATGCAGACTTCCCCAGCACAGCAGAGGAAAAACTCCACAGATTGTGCTTCTACCTGGTGCTCAATGGCAGCAACTATGGCTTCTGCTTCTGGAAAGTCAAAGAGTCTCATAATAGGCAGGATCCAGGACTGTTTTAGGAGCTTGCATGGGGGCCCTGTGATGAAGCCAGAGAGCGGTACAGCTCAGTCACCAAGTGCTGATGGGACTCCACCAGTGCCTGCCACCCCTCGGTCTCCATAACATCCTCAGCATGAGAGTTGATGAAATCCACTGCCTGAGTTTTTAATTGATCTGCACTGTAGAAGTCCGCGAAGGTGAGCATTTCTGTAGCATTCTCCTCAGAAAGCTGACTGCTGAGGGATTCCTCACACAGGACCTTCAAACGCTCCAGGGCATACTTGTCAGCAGCTGCCAGCAAATCATCAGCCATAGTGTCCAGGTTGGGAGCCTTGCCAGTGTAGATGAAGCACATCATTTCCTTAAACACTCGAGGCTCCACATCAATGATTTCCACTGGATTCTCTTTGCTATCTTGGATTGCACGTTCAAACATGGCCCAAAACACGGGAGAACGAGCTGCTAAGATAGCTTTGTGAGCCTGGAATTCCTGGCCAGCCACACAAAAGCAACAGTCTGTGAACCAGGAATTCTCCCAAAGTCCTCCTAGCTCATCGGCCAGCTGGCACTCTGGAGCCTTTACCATCTTCCTGTGATTCTGGCCAGAAATGGTGATGAAATCTTGCAGCACATTCAGCTCACAGAAGAGGGTCAGCTTGTCCTCAGGGAGAAGACTGTTGTCTTCATCCAAGAGAACATCTCTACAGATGAATCTCTTGAATCCCCAGTCTTTGCCTTGTACAAATCTATATGCAAGGTGACTCTCCGAATTCTTGGTCTCTTCTCCCTTCTCATTCAGAATAGAGAATTTGAATTTTACCCAAAATCCTTTCTTTGGAAAGCTGAGACATATCAGGTAAAGAGATAGGTAGTCTTTGCTTTCTTCATCTTGCCCTTTTGGGTATAATCTCAAACACCATTTCAGTTGATCATTGGATTCTGATGAAAAGGTTGAACTTTGAATGAATTCACCCATTTCCTGGCAGCAAAAGCTGAAGTTACTGATGGTCCACATGTGGGAGAATTTCACTACCTGGATCTGTGTGTGGCACCTGCTGGCAGCTACAGGGCCTCCTGACATTTCTGCCAAAGATGGAGGACTTGCAACCCTTGATATTGCAAGTTTTAAGGTTCAACAAGATTTTCAACTTCAGAGGAAAAGATCTCTGTTCTCTTTCCAACCAGGTTAAGTCAGTAATGGGAAGATGAATCTGTCTTGCCTAACAGGAAATCCCTCAGAGCTGGGCCTACAGCTCCTGATAACTGTTCTGCATTTACTGAATACTCTCTACAACATCCAAGCGTTGTTTCTAATAACAAGCGTCTGAAAGATACATCTAAAATATAAAAGCTGCTTGGCTGGCATGGCTCAGTGGTTGAGTGTCCACCTATGAAGCAGGAGAACTCAATTTCATTTCAGGTCAGAGCACATGGCCACATTGCATGATTGATCCCCACTGTAGGACTTCCAAGAAGCAGCAATTCAGTGAACATCTGTCTTCATTAATGTTTCTATGTCTCTCGCTTCTTCTCTTAAATGAAAACAAAATGCTATGTTAGTACACAGATACCCAACAATATCTAAGATTCATTTAATAATATTTACTGAGTTTTTTGTAAGTGCCAGGAATGTCTTAAAGTGATCCTCTAAAAACAGGTGGGGAAGTCCTGCCTGAGATCCAAATATGGCCCCCCAAATCATTTATTCAGGCCCTCCCAAGGCATTAAGGGTAATTTAAATGTTTGACCAAATGTAGTGGGCTAATTGTGAATAATTCATGTTCTTTTTGTATGCCCTCAAATGATGTTATAAATATCACCTCTGTAATCCGATGTATTTAAATGACAGTATAATCCAGGGTGTAAACAAACAAGGAACACTCCCTAAAAATCCAATTATTTTCTCTTTCCAACACTCAAAAGAAATTGAGAATTTTCCAATACTTGGGACTCTTTATCAAATTTACAAAAATTTTGTCAATCTTATCTGCAAAAAATAATTCTTGTGAACATAATTGCCTTCTCCCCATTGGTAATTAGAGTTTTTATCTGTTTCTGTTCTTTGTTCTTTAATTTTCTTTGCTATAAATAAGATCTTCAAAAATTGTTCATACTTTATTCCCTTTTCTATTACTTTTTTATCATAAGTATAGATTTTCATTGCATTCTAAATACAAATTACTTTATGAATAAAATGATATTAAAAGCTTATAGTAAATTCCCTTGGTGTTCTATAATATAACAGAAACAGCCGAAACCGGTTTGGCTCAGTGGTAGAGCGTCGGTCTGCGGACTGAAAGGTCCCGGGTTCGATTCCGGTCAAGGGCATGTACCTTGGTTGCGGGCACATTCCCTGGTAGGGGGTGTGCAAGAGGCAGCTGGTCGATGTTTCTCTCTCATCGACGTTTCTAGCTTTCTATCTCTCTCTCTTCCTCTCTGTAAAATATCAATAAAAAAATAAATAAATAAAACTTATATAATATAACAGAAACACTCTAAGTGGTAGCACATACTAAAATATTTTTCTTGACCAAAAGGCGGTTTGTCTCCTTCTAGCCTCTGGTCATAGAATGCCCATCCATCAGATAGCACATAACTTTACACTATTTTTATTTCTATTTAAAGACATCTTAGTTATTATATATTGTTTATTTATGAACATTAAATTCATGCCCAATAACCCTAGAGCTCATCCCTAAAGGAAGCTTATCTAACAGATAGAATATGTCCATAAGGCATATCCCTGTGCTTTGGCACCCAAATGCCAAAAATGTGGCATAAAAGGCCATGGAAAAGACACTTACTTGCTGTTTGAGCTTCTTTTTATTTAAACTCTGCTTGGAATATCTAACTGGCTACATGCAAATTTCTCCATCTCAGTCCAAGTCCAAGAATGGCTGGAAAAATCACATGAACGTTTGTTTTAGGATTACAAATAAATTCACTGAATAAGCAAAATTTCTAATACAGATTCTGTAAGTAAGGGGAAGGCCTGATTGTATTTTGGTATGCCATATCTTCATGATTGTGTATGAAAATAACAAAAGAAAAGCAATTTGGGGAGGGGATATCCTAATAGGTTATTTTAAATAAGAATGTTTTTATTAACTTTCAGAGAGAGAGGAAGACAGAAGCATGACTGTTCATCTTTGTCTCTGATAATCTCACATTGTGTCCAGTGCCACTTCTTGGGAAGCCTTATATTTGTTGGGATCCGTTTCAAAGTTTTCAAATAGAGCCTGGAACTGAAGATTTTAACGGAATAGCAAAGAAGACCTTCTCTAATAAGAAACATTTCAGGTTTTTTATTATTTCCATAATTAGAGAAATCTGTTTTATGACATAAAAAACACCTACTGGCAATATGGTACTTAAATTATAAAATAATAATAATAAAATAACTTATTATAGCATATATCAATACATTACAACTGCTTCAATTCCAGATATTTGGAATATGGATGTCATTTCAATTAACTAAAAAATCTACTTCTCTAGTTAGAGAAGATCCCAGAGAGTTAAGTTGAAAATTTTATAATAAGATAAATAGGCATTTTTTGAATTATTTACTTAAAAATAAAAACTTATTTATTCTAAATTCCATACTCACGAGAGTCTACTATGAGTTCTATCAACTCTGTAAGTTCTGTCGATGGCAGGGTCAATAGGAATTCTCTTCGTATGACTGGTAGCTCCAACTTCAGTCAATCTAACCTGGAGAAGTGTCTTGTGCTCTGCACAGTTTGGTTTTATATGATTCCCCTTACCTCAAGCCACACCCACTTGCTGGCATTGGCTTAAATCTACAAAAGGAAGTGCCCACCTTAAGTGGATTATACAGATTATACTCTGATATCTAATTAGGGTTTCAACACATAGAAAACAACATGTGGGGGCTGACAGCCTAACAGAATGTAAATGTGTTTTGCTGTAAGATACATGAAACTTTTCAATATCAGCTACAGTATTAACTATAGTCACTATCTTACATATCCTGTAGAGAATTCTTATTAACACATTTGCCATGCTACCTGCATTTGTTGAAACCAACCACAAGTTAACAAGTTACTGATGCCACCTCCATATTAATGTCCTTAATAGCCATCCATATATCTTTTTAGTGAAGTGCCTTTAAAACTCCTCTCAATTGCACAATTATCATTGGATTTTTGGTCTTATTTTGAATTGTGGGAGTTTTTTTAATACAATCCTTAATGAGATATATGTATTAAAAATATGTTTCTTTCTGTCTATGGATTACCTTTTGTTTTATTAAAACATTTAAAAAGTGAATCAAAGCCCTAGGAAGTGTGGGGATGAGGGGCAGGAAATATATTTCATCTTGTCTATCTAATCAGGTCCCGGGCCACACACACACAAACATATCCATGGACACACAGCTGCTCGCTTGTGACTGAGATTCCATAGTCCTTTCCTGGTTGCTTCAGAATGGAGGAGCCAGGGTGGAAGCAACCTGTCAGGATCTTGGCTTGCTCTGACCTGATTTGTGGTCCATAATGTCAGCATCGTCAACTGACACTCATCTCATCTATACTTAGGGATTCAACACCCCCACTTGAGAATGGCCAGACCACCTGGAGGTGACTGAAAAGAGTTAGGGGGCTGATACTATCTATGTCTGGAGAGTTATGAAGGTTGTTGGTAGTATTTGCATATAGGATATAAACAATCTTTCAGTTTAAAGAGGCTAATCTGTCATCTATTATTAGTTAGTACTAATGGAATACAGTTATCTATTTTTCTTGATATCAAGTGGGAGTAGTAATAATTCAAGTTGCTCTTTTTGTTTTTCTATTTTTAATCCTCCCCTAAGGATATCTTCACATTTATATTTTAGAAAGTCACAAAGATATTTTTCTATTGATTTTTAGAGAGAGGGGAAGAGAAAGAAAAGAACAGAAAAATATCTATGTGGGAGAACACATCAATTTGTTGCCATCTGCTTGGGCCCCAACCAGGACCCTGGCCTGGGATGAGCCAAGATCCCAGGTATGTGCCTTTTACCTGAATCACATTCCCTACTAACTCACTCTGCAATCCAATGCTCTATCCACCGAATCAAACCAGCTAAGGCGTTTGTTTGTTTGTTTGTTTGTTTGTTTGTTTGTTTTTTACATTTGAAAAATATTTTATTATATGTCCAAGTCCATCTACTGAAAAATATTGAGTATATCAAGCTGAAGTAAGTCCCTGGATCCCAGCAGAGCCATTAAGGGAATGTGTGTCTCTGAAATCTAGCCCAGGGGCAATGAAACTGTGGTCCAGGGTAGCACACTGCCAAGTTTAAGAGGTTAGCTACTGTCCCTGGTTCCAGCATCTAGCTACAAGTGGAGTACCTGCTCCATGAAATCCACTTCAAAACCTAGATGGGGGTGACCTTGCAGCAAACCAGAGAAATTCCCATTTCCCTGAGTCTGTCCTGCAAAGGAGTTACATGTAGGTGGAGCCAGAGGAACAGAGAACCCAGCTCTTGCAGGGTCAACACCCCTGACACTAGCTCCTGGGACTTGTGTGAGGAAACAGCTGACATTGCTGAGAAAATCCCATAGGCTCCAGTAACCCTGGAAAGCTTCAGGAGCAGCCATGGCCCAGGGAAAAGGAGGGACTTTAGGGAGTAAAAGGAGAGGTTGTTCAGGAGCTTACAAAAAGCCAGGTGTAGAAGGCACTGGAGGAGCCAAGGAGTCTTGGAGGCTCCTCAGAAGACTGTACTCATTATATTCTCAAAGGGTAAAGCTAAGGGAGAATATATGTAATTGCCAATACTACAGTGTTTTATGTGGATAGCTCTACAGTACTATATCAAGTCCTTTCTCTAAAAAATTTTCATGATGATTCTTCCATATTCTTTTCTTCCATGTCAAGTTAATGAATCAGTATCTTTAGTTCTCTCAAAATTTACTACTAGAGGTCTTCTGTTTACTCATGACTCCCAGAAATCCTAAAGCAGAGGAATACCCTGTAAACACATTGGGTGGTATGACTGGAGAGGAGAAGTGAGATATGGATATGGTGGCACAGCCTTGATGTCTGAGGGCAATTGTGGGATGCAAACACTTCCCTGAGGGTGAATAGGATCAGGGCAGAAAGCTCAGAATTACCAGGGAGCAGTGAATGGAGGTGTGGGCTGCTAGGGGCTCAGGGTTCCTACTATATTCCAGTCCTGGTTATACCTCAGCCAATGGCAAAGCACTGATATGAAGAACCCAGGAAACATGGCCAGGAAGCCTTGGGAGGCTGATGGTGATAATGGCCCCATGTGGACAGGACAGAGGAGCTCAGTGCAGAAGAGGGGAAGACATCAGTGACTGCAGAGGCCTATGAGCTGAGGTCTGTGTTCCTCACACAGCCTGGGGCACAGGTTAGCTCCCATTAGCCCCCTCACCACAGAAAAATACAGCAGCCAGGACACCAGGGCATGAGTGGGAGAAATGCCCAGAGGCCTCTGAGCCTGACTGAGGTGAAGAGAAGGAACCAGCAGGTGCCTGGAGAGTTCTCTCCTCCTCAGGCACTCTCCTTGGAGCTTGCCAGATACAAATCAGGAAACCAGTCCTCAGAAAAGGGGAGCTCAGGAAAGCCCTGCTCCCAGCAAGCACAGCTCTGGTGAGAGGTCACAAAGGGGACAGGCAAGCCCAGGATATGTGTGTCTGTCATTAAAACCTTAGTTTTCTTTTATCATCCTTATCGTTGAAAGTATTAAATATGCTTTTTTTTACTCCCCATTGAACCCATCCAGCCCAAACCTGCCCATGCACCTGCCCCAGGCCTTCATCAGCCTATTGTCTATGTCCATGGGTTATGCATATATGCCTACTAGTTCTTTGGTTTATCATCACCTACCTAGGACCCTCCCCCCACTTCCCTTCAAGATACCACATTCTTTTTCATGCTTGTATTTCTCTGAAACCACTCTTTCCATCAGTTTATTTTGATTGATTAGATTCCACTTATGAGTGAGATCATGTTATACTTGCTTTCCTGAATGGCTTATTTTTCTTAGTATATTATTCTCCAGTACCCTCCAAGCTGTGTCAGAGAGTAAGAGATTCTACTATTTTTTTCCTGGTGCCCCACATTCCATGGTATAAATATGCCACAGCTTTTTTATCCCCTCATCTACTGATGGGCACGTGGGCGATTTCATAATCTTAGCTATTGTACACTATGCTGTTAGGAACCATGCATTCTTTCTTGCTTCGGTTTCCTTAGGATATATTCTTTGAAGTCAGATCACTGGGTCAAATGGCAGTTCCATATTTAATTGCAATGTCCATGAAGACAGGTAAACCACTACATTTTCTCAAAAGTCATTATTGATTCTGAAATATGTATCAATACAGTCAGAAAAAAGAAGATTGAATCCTCATCTCTTTGCTGTACTCTCCTCCAGCATTCAAGGTGCTCTGAGGGGCGCCTCTCACCTGTGTTCCTCAGCATCCTCTTCCACAGAACAGTGTCTGTGAGCCTCGTGCTCCTGAAGCTGGAGCAGTGCAAACAGCAGGCTCCTGTGGTCTTCACAGAAGACCTACTCTGTCTCTTTTTGTAGCCCACACCTATTGTCCTCAAAGCTCAGAAATTGTGGCATACTGGCTTTTCTGGCCATGAACACCAGATTTTTCAGGATAATATTGATTTTGAGGTTTTTCTGCTGTGATGGTTCCTGCACACAGGACAACAAGGATGGCTTTCTGCTTTCTCCCAGGATACATAGAGACATGAGCAACAGAAGCTGTGCCCACAGCCCATGGTGACTGGGTCTGTACAGTGATTCAGGCAGATGGCACAGGTGAGCTCTTTCTGGAAGTTTTGTTGGAGGTCTGAGTCCAATTTTCTGAGAGAAGACAATCAGGAGTTTACTCCTCTGCCCTGGAGACACAAAGGTGTAAGCAAAATGTGCCTCAGGTTGTGACTCAGTGACTCTGTGTCTAGAGCACAACTGGCTTGGTAGGCATGTGACACACATGGGAAGCAGACACAGGAAAGAAAGCTCCCACAACCTGGAGAAACCATTCTTAACTATTTAACCAACTCCATCCCCTTCCCACACCCTTTTATTCTGCATAAAGAACAATCCCTCTTCTACTGACACCCTTCCTTTTCCAAATAGCTTGAGTGTCAGGTGTTTTCCCAAATCTCTAGTTCCAGGTGCTGGGTCCTGAAGGCACCAATATCCCAGCTAACACTCAATGCCAGTCACTTGCTTGGCTCAAGATATTTGATTTTCATTATGTCATGTAAGTTTAGGCAAATTATCTTTCATTATATAGCAGAACTATTTTTTTTAATATTTTAATTTTGATGAAGGGCCAACTAATCTTTTGTTGTTGTTGTTGTTGTTGTGTGTGTATATGTTTTACTTTATTTTATTTTGTGTGTGTGTGTGTGTGTGTTTTAATTGATTTCAAAGAGAACGGAGAGAGACAAAGAAACACTGATGAGAGACAAACATTGATTGGCTGCCTCCTACAAATCTCCCACTGGTGATGGAGCCCACACCCAGGGAAAGTGCCCTCACCAGGCATCCACACAGTGAGCTCTGGGCCATGGGGTGATGCCTAACCACTGATCCACACTGGCTGGTTGGATAATTTACATTTCCTTAATAAGTAAGATTCTTATACTTCATTGAAGAAAAGTTGGTGCTAGTAAAATAGGAGGGAAATGGCCTTTGCCTTTATTTTGCACAATTATGTGTCCCCAGGAGCTGGTAATATACTTTGGGAGTTAAAGACTTTTTAAAAATCATAACTATACAAACTTACTAACACCATTTACTTTAAATATATATTTGCATTTGTTGCAAAAGGTTTTCAGTCAAGGTGACCTTCCCCTTTTCTTACAAAATCTCTGTATTCCCACAGCTGTCTGATGTAGTGAGAAATATGTCAGTGCTGGGATGCATCCAGATTTAAATAGGAAATTTTGGCAGAATCCTGGTAGGAATTATTCCTTTAAAAATATTCTATCTTTGTCATTTACCCCCATTGAGGTGGGTTTCCTTCTTGTTTCAGTGAGTTATAAACCAAGTTGTTAAGGGAGACCAAAGTGATTTTCAAAGTAGCTGCCTTGGGAGCAGGCAGCAGGCTGGAGAGAGGTGGTGTCAAGGGAAAGCTTCACTTAAGGCTGTGGTCTGCAAACTGCAGCTTGTGAACCACTTGTGGTTCTTTGGCCCCTTGAGTGTGGCTCTTCCTCAAAATTCCATGGCCTGTGCGAGTCTATTTTGTAAAAGTGGTGATAGAAGATGTTTAAGTTTAAAAAATTTGGCTCTCAGAAGAAATTTCAATCATTGTACTGTTGATATTTGGCTCTGTTGACTAATGAATTTGCCAACCACTGACAAGGAATCGTACAGAGAGCACCCCAGATGGCTACTTTGACTGGTAATTTCAACAACATGTTAACTCTATCTGTGATGTCAAGACCACAGCCAGAGTCATGGCAAGGCACAGCAGTGTTTTTGTTTTGTTTTGTTTTTCTTTTTTCTTTATTTCAAAGAGGCATGAAGGGGGAGAGAGAAATAGAAACATCAATGATGAGAGAGAATGACTGATTGGCTGCATCCTGCATAACTCCCACTAGGGATCAAGCCTGCAACCCAAGCATGTGCCTCCACCCAGAATGGAACCATGACCTCCTGATTCATAAGTTGAGGCTCAACCACTGAGCTATGCTCCAGGCTCCAGAGAAGCAATTTTAGAGCAAGAGTGTACTATCTGTGATCTCAGGGCAAGAGGTTGATTTCTGGTCAGGCCACAGGATTCAGGTTCTATCCCTGGTTAGGGCAAATGCCTGAGGGCAAATGCCTGAGGCAACCTATCAATCTTACCCTCTCACATAAATCTCTCTCTCTCTCTCTCTCTCTCTCTCTCTCTGTCTCTCTCTCTCTTATCTCTCTTTTCCCACCCCTCTCTATCCGGAATAAATAAAGATACTATTGTGTGAGGATTTTTTTTTTAAAAAGAGTAGTGGCCAAGATATTTTTTACATTAAAATATGAAAACAGCCCTGGCAGTGTGGGCACAGTGGTTGGAGCCTCATCCCAGGATGTGATTCCCAGTAAAGGTCAAGCATGTTGATTGAGTGTTTGATGCCTTTCTCTGCTCTGGACATGTAGACAAGGCAACAAATTGATGTCTCTCTCAATTTTATGTTTCTCTCTCTCCATCTCTTTCTTTCTCTCTCTGCTATACCCTACCCTCCACTCTTTCAAAAGCAATGGAAAAATATCCTCAGGTGAGAATTAAAATAATAATAATATTAATAATAATAATTAAATTATAGCAACAAACAAAGCACTTCCTGCATAATAGAACATAGTAAAATATTTCCAAGTAAACAGTAAAATACTTCCAAGGTTTTGGACATTTTCTATAGTTTATAATTATGAAATAATCCATCCTAACTGTTTGTAAATTAAAAATAAAATTCTTTTAGCTAACCTGTTTTCACCTATGTAGGAAAGTATGTGTAATTAAAATTAAGTATACAGCTCAAGCCATTTTGATTCAGTAGATTGAGTATTGGCCTACAGACCAAAGGGTCCTGCTTTCCTTTCTGGTCAAGGGCATTTACCTGGGTTGAAGGCTTCTCCCAGGCCAGGGCCCTGGTCTTGGGGCATGCAGGAGGCAAACAACCAATTTGCTTCTCTGACACTGATGTTTCCCTCTGTCTTTTTCCTTCTCTTCATCTCTAAAAATCAATAGAATAGCACTAACTGGTTTGGCTCAGTGGACAGAGCATCGGCTTGAGGACTGAAGGGTCCCAGGTTGGATTCTGTTCAAGGGCATGTACCTTGGTTGCAGGCACATCCCAAGGTGGGGATGTGCAGGAGGTGGCTGATCAATGGTTCTCTCTTCGATGTTTCTGACTCTCTATCCCTCTCCCTTCCTTTCTGTAAAAAAAAAATTAATAAAAATATATTTTTTAAAAGAACCAATAATACATATTGGGAGCTGAGCACATACATAAAAATATGAATAATTAAATAAATAAATAAAAATGGGAAAATATCCTTAGGTAATTATTTTTAAAAAGAAAATAAAAAAACAACTATGTTTGGAAAGTTTGATTTCACAGAAAAGTTTTTATATGTATTACAGTAATTTTAAATTTATACTGAAGAGGTATAGAGAATATGTGTATTCATAGTCACTAGGAGTAAACAAATGCACACAGCAGGGATGTGGCTTAGCACCTGTGGGAACATCAGCCAGCACAACCAATTACAGCTCAGGAAGTGGTGTGATCATGTGCTAATCATTTGCTAATCATTGTTTAGGACCCTTGGCTTTAAGTGTAGTTACAGATATCTAGTGTTTATTTATGTCAACAAAATGTCTAGTGTTTTTTCTAACATATAGCCAATTCACTAAAGTGGTTTAAAAATAGCAGTAATTTAGTTTTAAAAAATAACAACCTGTTAATTTAATTATAAGCAATTATTTCTTAGAAGCATTTTAAATAATCAGGCTGCAGCCATAACTAGTTTGGCTCAGTAGATGAAGTATAGGCCTGTGGTCTGAAGGGTCCCAGGTTTGATTCTGGACAAGGGAATATTTAGGGGTTGCTGGTCCAGTTTGAGGCATGCAGAAGGCAGCCAATCCATGATTCTCATCATTGATGTTTCAATCTCTCTCTCCCCCTCTCTGAAAATCAATAAAAAATATTTTAAAAACTAACAGGGTATTAACTTTCACATATGACAAAGAGCCCAGAAACCTACTCTATTAAATTCTAAGTCTATTAAATCAAGGTCCACGAAATCAAGGGTTCACTGTAAAGTAATCTCATTTTACACTTCAAAAAGTGTATGTATTTTACAAAATGGCAACGCTCACACAAAAATAAACCTGGCCTTGGATGCATGTGCTGAGTTGTGTAAATTAAAAATAAGATTCTTTTAGCTTACCCATTTTCACCTATGTAGGGATTGCTTGGAGTTGTGGATGGCTTTCCACCGCAACACTCCAGGGTCTCTGGTTATAGAGGGTCCTTAGGTGTTGGTTTAATTAAGAGCCTGCCCCTCAGGCAGCAGTTATGAAGATAAACAGGCTTGGGCTCTTTAGTTTAAAATCAACCTAAGAGCTCAGTGGTCACAGTTCAAGTCCTAGTCAGGGCACATGCCCTGGTTGTAGATTCAATCCCCAGCGTGGGGCATGCAGGAAGCAGCTGATCAATGATTATCTATCATCTCTAATATTTGTATCCCTCTCCCATTCCCTTCCTCTCTGAAATCAATAAAAATATTTTTAAAAATCAACATAAAGGACTTTGCCCCTATCTGCAAAATCTCTTCATCATGGCTCTTAATCAGATTAAGTAACAAAGAGAAGGTGTGGATAAGCTTCAAGATGGCTGCCCCTCAGTCCCATCATGCTCCTTCTGCTGGGCCACCTTGGCAGTCAGAAAACATCCTTGATTGAATGCCAGGATATTTAAGAAAAACAAATTCGGGTCCAGGGTTAGAATACAGTGTCACCTAGGGAGTGAATGTCCTACATAGATTTTCATAAATTCAGTGAATTATTTATCATAGTAATATACTCCTCCGATTGAATTAGTAATAAGTTGAGATTTTGATCTCTAAGATCACTCACACACTGTGAACCTGACTGAAATCAGTGAGATTTTATTTTTAAATTAATATCATTCAGTATTGTGAGTGATATGGCACTGGTTTGGCTTGTCATGTGGAATCATTTGTTTTAGAATATTAATACAATGTATTAATTAAAAACACACAAAATATCATAGAATAAACCAGTAATTACAGAAAATTTTATATCTTGGGTTAATAATATGTGGTATATTTTATAAAATGATACCCCAGATTTCAGAACATTTAAGTTATTTACTATTTATTTATTCAGCTTCTGAAAATGCTAGGAAATGCATCCTTCTAGAATATCCTTGTTTGTAAAAATTGTATTGGAAAGATTGCAGGAGACTATGCTGTTGGGTTAGATAGTATGTGGATATAAGGTTTTGAAGTTTCCACTGGGCTGTTCTCATACAGACTGAGATGACTGGGGCCTCTGCAGCTTTCCAAACCCACCCACTGAGTGAGAAGTGTGGTGAGGTGGACACAGCTCAGTCCCAGCGGAGGGGAGAGAGGGCTTACAGGGCTCCTGAAGCTCCCCAGGATCAGCAGCCAGAGCAGCTCCATCTACAAGCACCTATCATTCTTAAGGAAACAGTGTCCTTATAAAATAAGGACCACTGGGGCTGTAGCCAGAAGAGCTCAGCAGGCAGGACAGCATTGCTACAGTTAGCGATTGTGGAGGGAATAGATCCCCAGCAGCATGGGAAAGGCAGGCACCAGGAGGAGAAAAAGGACCAAAACTCTTGGTGGTGGTCATGATGGTTGGCTTCAGAGGAGGACACACAATATCTCTACCAGCATCTCCACAGAGAAATGAAGTCAGGTTCCTTTGCTGGGTTCTGCAGTGGGAGGAGCCAGCATCAAAACACTGGGCACTTCCAATTCCTGTCTCTGGGTGGCATGGGGCTATAGCTCCTGGCTGCAAAACCACCACAGGAAATTCTCCAGGGGGCACCCTGGGTCCCTTTCTTCTCAGCACTGGCACCTGCTACTGGGTGGTAGCTAAGGGTTTCATTGTCCTAGCCAGAGGTGGACCAGATTACTGAAAAAGGCCTCAAGTTACTGAGAGGCTGTCTGTGGATAGGGACATCCATGACGGCTGAGTTTGGTATTTACAGATAATAGAAAAATCAACTTTCAGTTAAAAACTGGTACTGATCGCCACACTTTCAAGTATTTTTATTATTTCGTTTTTGCATAATAAAATTATTCTCTTTAGAAAACTGAGACTATAAGTACCACACTACTTTTCCTAGATTACATTAGCCTAAACACATGACCAAAACATGAATTAAACACCACCAGTGATGAGGAAGTTGAGAGCTTTTAGTTTATGTTTATTTTTGTGTGCATCATGGGTAATGATTTTTCTAAACTGAGTAAAACACAAACCAATACATATGTTTTGAAGGTTATCATATTTAATAATACAGTAAATAGATGTTCATGACATAAAAGGAAATTAAAGACAAAAACATGTAACATATTTGTCTTATTTCATAGTGTCCAGGAAAATGCCTTCCATAGATACTGGAGTTCCCCAGAATATTGAAAAATCCCTAATGTATTTCTAACTGAAGTGACTGCAGCAAAAGATAGGCCTGAGACGGAGAGAGAAAGAGCAACAGGAGATTCTACATATAAGGGAACCTTGTGCTACGTTTACAAAGGTCACACTTTCACCTTCATAATCCAGAAAGACCCCTACTAGGCCAGTAGGTTTGGGCACATATTGCAGTAAAGGTGGGGAGGTGGTGAAGACACTGTGGTGCATGTCGGTTTTAGCACAGCCAAGAAGATAGAATGCCTTATGGAAATGTATAGTCCCCTGTATCCAATCATCACAGCAGACTCCTACAGCCCAATTCCAAGTGTCTCCCACATCTATCTCCCAGTAACGTCTCCCAGTGAAAAAAGTCTGAACACTCCAGTCAAGAAAACACTCATATTGTGAGGTGATACACAGTTCATCTAGAGGACCACATCCAACATCCAGGTATATCAAACTTCCGTCTAGGAAGACATGGCCATGAGTTCTTGCATGCCGAAAGATAATAATCTCTGTAAAAAGAAAAAAAATCATCTGGACACATTGCAGATAACAGTCTTGAGGCAAATTTGCTCTTTCAAGGTGTTGCTTTATTTTGAGGTCTCAGTAACATGAACAATGTTGGTTGTCACATTTAATAAAGGACAGAGATAACTGTTCATGTGTAGAACAAACAGATCCCTAATAGAAATATGGACAGTTTTTGAAATTCAAATGTTTAGGGTCAAATATATGACTCATCTCACCCTGGCCAGTGTGACTCAGTGATCAGAGTGTTGGTTCACCCACTTAGGGTAAAGGGTATGATTCCAGTCCAGAGCACATCCTGGGTTGCAGGTTCCATCCCCTGCACATGCATCTGCCTGGATACATGGTGTTCCTCTCTCTCCTCTCCCTCCCTTCTACTGTCTCTAAAAATCAATGTAAAAAAAAAAAAAAAAAAAAAAAAACAAAACAAAAAACTCCTTTGCTCAGCCCGTGTGACTCAGTGTTTGAGTCTTGACATATGAACTAGGAGGTCAAGGTTCCATTGCTGGTCAGGGCACATGTCTGGGTTCTGGACTTGATGCCCAGTAGGAGGCATGCAGAAGGCAGCTGATCAATAATTCTCTCTCATCATTGATGTTTCTATCTCACTATTCTTCCCCATACCACTCTTCAATCAATAAAAAAAATTGTGTATTAAGAACAAAACAACTCATGTCTCCAAGTTCACTTTTCATAGCAAAATGGCCAATGCTAATATTCTTTGAATTGTTTTCCATTGTAAAAAATTAGAATCAGAAGATTTCTTCTAAATAATCACATCATCATTTTGGAAGGGATGTACAGATTTGGCATAAGTCAAACATGTTTTTAGATAAATTAATGAAAATCCAATTTACGTCCATTTTAATAGGATTGCAAAACCCCTCACCACTCCCTCTATCCTCTGTCCTGGTTCTGGGCCATCAGCATTTTGAGATTTAACATGTACCTCTTCAGAGTATGAGTAAACTGAATTTTGGTATGTTTTTACTTTGTTGTTTATAAAAATAACTAGAGGCCTGGTGTATGAAATTCATGCATGGCAGAAGGGTAGGGGAGGGAAACTGTCCCTCAGTCCAGCCTGCACATTCTCTAATCTAGGACCTCTCCAGGGATCGGGCCTAAATGGGCAGCCAGACATCTCTCTCACAATCCAGGACTGTTGGCTCCCAACCACTTGGCTCCTTTCCTGCTTGATCACACCCTAACAACTCCCCTGCCAGCCTGATTGATGATTAACTGCTGCACTGTTGGCCTGATTGCCCCTAACTTGCCTCCCCTGTTGGCTTGGTCACCCCTAACTGCCCTCCCCTGTCTACTTGGTAGCCCCTAACTATCCTTCTCTGCAGGCCTTGTTTCCCCCAACTGCCCTCCCCTTCTGGTCTGGTCACCCATAACTACCCTCCCTTCCCAGCCTGGTTGCCCCTATCTGCCCTCCCCCATTGGCCTGGTTGTCAACAACTGCCCTCCCCTATACCTCTGGCCCCTCCAACTGACCTCCCTGCAGGCCTGGTCACTCCTAACTCCCCTCCTCTGCAGTCATCTTGCGGTAACCATATTGTGTCCAATGTGGGTAGCCATCTTTAACCACACAGGAGTGGCCAACTTGTGTGTTGGAGTGATAGTCATTTTGCATATACCAGAACTTCCTTCAGGCCTGGTTCCCCCCCTCAAATGCCATCCCCTGATGGCCTGATTTCACACAACTGCTCTCCGCTGACATCCATATTGTGGTGGCCATCTTATGGACACAGAGGGCAACCATCTTTGACCACATGGGGGCAACCATCTTGTGTGTTCGACTGATGGTAATTTTGCATATTACTCTTTTATTAGATATGATTCTTCTGTTAACTCTTTTTTAAAAATTATTGTTTAATGTATTATAAATAGTAGTACATATATCTCATTTTTATTCCTCATTGACATCCCCTCTTGCTCCCCTACCCACCCTCATACTTGCCCTCACCCCCTTCCCTGGTACCTTATGTCTACTGATTATGCTTATATGCATGTATACAAGTCATTCAGTTGATCTCTTACCCACCGCCTAACCCTCTCCTACCTTACCCCTGTAGTTTGGCAGTCTGTTTGATGCTTCTTTGCCTCTATTTTTGTTCAACAATTTATAATATTGTTTATATTACACATATAAGTGAGACCATGTGGTGTTTATCTTTCACTGACTGGCTTACTTCACTTAGCATAATGCTCTACTGTTCCATCCATGCTGTTGCAAATGTTAAGAATTCCTTCTTTTTACAGCAGCATACTGGACAGATACTTGCAAAAAAAAATGAAACTAGATCGCCAACTTACACCATACACAAAAATAAACTAAAAATGGATAAAGGACTTAAATGTAAGGTGGGAAACCATAAAAAATTTGAGAAGTCATAGGCAGCAAAATAGCAGACATTTTTCATAGCAATATCTTTACCGATACAGCTCCTAGGCCAATAGAAACTAAAGGGAAAATAAACAATGGGACTACATCAAAATAAAAAGCTTCTACACAGCAAAAGAAATCATTAACAAAACAACAAGAAAGACCACTGCATGGGAGGACATATTTTGCCAATGTTATCTCCAATAAGGGGTTAATCTCTAACATTTACAGGGAACTCATACAACTTAACAAAAGGAAGATAAGCAGTCCAATCTAGAATGGGCAAAGGACCTAAATAGACACTTTTCAAAAGAGGATATTCAGAAATCCAAAAGAAATATTAAGACATTCTCAAAGACAATAATAATCTGAGAGATGCAAATTAAAAGATCAACGAGGTACCATCTCACACCTCTCAGAATGACTACCATCAACAAATCTTCTGTTAACTCTTACATATTAATTCAAATCTATATAATATGACCATTGTAAAAAAAAAAAATGCAAGGAAACCAAACAGGTTTGAGTATGTTATATATCATACAAAAAACTGCTGTGAACATTTGAAAATTACATATAAAGAATAAATGTAAGTTCATTAAAGTGCAGGCTCCCATTAAGACATGAAGTGGAGGGAGAAAAACCAAGATGGCGGCATAGGTAACCACCTAACTGCAACCTCACTCAACAATTTCAAAAATACAACTAAAATATATAGGGGACATTATCCAGAACTATAGGCAAGTTGACTGACTGGAAATTCTACAACTAGAAGGAAAGAGAAAATCAGAAGGACAATCAGAGGACCTGTAAAAGCCTAAGGTATAGAGACACAGTATGCACGTGGGGAGAGGATGGAGCCTGAAAGGATGGGCGGCTGAGTGCCAGGCTGGCATTCCCTAGTGGGAAGGAGCTAAAAGCTCTGGACTGTGCTGAACCCCAACTCCGACTGTACTGAATCCTATTTCTGGGTGAGACCCTGGGATCCCAGGCTCATACAGAGGGAATCTGGTCTGAAAGGCAGAAGCACAGGGGTGCTTCTAAAGGCAGAACCCCGGAGTCTCACACATTTGCGCCCAGAGGACGGACTGTTCACTGAGCTGCTGTATTGCCCTAGCAGGAAGGAGACTAAAGCTCAGGACTGTGCTGAGCCCCAGTTCTGACTGCACTGAACCCCAGTTCTGGAGGAGACCCTCGGGCCCCAGCCTCATACAGGGGGAATCTGGGCTGTAAGGCGGAAGCACAGGGGAGTGGCAAAAGGCAGAGCCCCCGAGTCTCACACATTGCACACACAGGACAAAAGGTTGTTTGGGCCATGGGATTGCCCTAAAGGGAAGGAGACATAAACTCAGGACTGCTCTTAACCCCACTTTCAACTACACTGAATCCCAGTTGCGAGCTCCTTGGGGAGAGACTAGACTATCTGGTAGCAGGCGAAACTCTAGGGCGCCTTTCTCTCACATGTGTTTGCAGCAAATATCAAAGGACACTGAGGTAAACTGACACTCAGGAACCTCAGAGGGCGGGGCTAACCAGAAGCCAAGGCTGTAGGCTCCACCCTGAAACTCTGCCCCAGCCATGCTGAACACAGAAGCTTTTGCAGGTTTCCAAGTCTAGTGGAATAAGGCAGTCTCCTGACATAGACACAGCTGATCCTCCCAACATACCAACTCAGGGAAGCTGCGAAAATGCTGAATCAAGGAAACAGATCACAATTGAAATAAATGGAGGACCAAAAGCGACTAGATACAGAGTTCAAAACCACGCTTGTAAGGTTGTTCAAGAATCTCTTAGAAAAAGCCAATAAAATAAACATGACCTATGAAGATATGAAAAGGGATCAACTAGAATTAATAAAGGGTAAACAAGAAATAAAGAATACATTCTCTGAAATAAAAAATATAACACAGAGTCCTAAAAACAGAATGGAAGATTGCAAGAAACAAGTCAAAGACTTGGAACACAAAGAGCCAGAGGACACTCCTCCGCAGAAGCAAGAAGACAAGAGAATCCAGAAAGTTGAAGATAGTGTAAGAAACCTCTGGGACAACTTCAAGCGAACCAACATCAGAATTATGGGGGTCCCAGAAGATGACAGAGAGCAAGATACAAAAAACTTACTGGAAGAAATAGTGACAGAAAACTTCTCCCACCTGGGGAAAGAAATAGACTTACAAGTCCAGGAAGTACACAGAACCCCAAAACAATGAATCCAAAGAGGACCACACTAAGTCACATCATATTTAAAATTCCTAGAGCAGCCAAGGTCGGTTTGGCTCAGTGGTAGAGCATCGGTCTGCGGGCTGAAGGGTCCCGGGTTCGATTCCGGCCAAGGGCATGTAAATTGGTTGTTGGCACATCCCCGGTGGGGGGTGTGCAGGAGGCGGCTGGTCGATGTTTCTCTCTCATCAAAGTTTCTGGATCTCTGTTTCTCTCCCTTCCTCTCTGTAAAATATCAATAAAATGTATTAAAAAAATTCCTAGAGCAAAAGACAAAGAGAGAATATTAAAAGCAGCAAGACAAAAGCAGGTAGTTACCAATAAAGGAGCACCCATTCGACTGTCATCTGATTTCTCAACAGAAACCATGAAGGCCAGACAGAAATGGAAAGAAACATTCAAGGTGATGATTAGCAAGAACATACAGCCAAAAATACACTACCCAGCAAAGCTATCACTCAGAATCAAAGGCCAGATAAAGAGCTTCACAAATAAATTTAAGCTAAAGGAGTTCATCACTGCCAAGCCAGAATTATAAGAATTGCTAAAAGGGGTTCTTTAGGAAGAGGAAGAAAAGAAAGCTAAAAATTGTGAACAACAAATACTTTTAACTATCAACAAGTGAATCTAAAAACCAAGGGAAGTAAAAATCATGATGAACAATATTAACTGGTGAATATAATAGAATCAGAGGTATGGAAGGGGAGTGGACTGATGATTCTTGGGAAAATGGGGAGTAGAGGTGGGTGGGAAGAGACTGAACATAAACTGCACCTATGGATGAGGACAATGGGGGATGGGGAAAGGGCAGAGGGTGGGATGGAAACTTGGTGGAGGGGAGCAATCGAGGGTGGGGGAAAATGAATAACATTTGGAATAATATGAACAATAAAGATGTATTAAATTTAAAAAAAAAGACATGAAGTGGAACCCCAGATTGCAGAGAAGGTAAACACACCTAAAATGCAGCCGTGCACAACAATTTCAAAACTACAACTAAAAGACAAAATATCTATAACCCAGAGCCATGGGAAAGCTGGCTGAGTGGAAGTTCTACAACCACATAGAAAAGAGAGGGGAGCATTCAGTGCACTAAAGCTTAAAGAGAGAGGAATGGGGGCGCATGATATGGGATGGCAGTGGATCCCGGCTTGCGACATCACTTTCTTCAACCAGAAGGAGAGACACATGAGACCCGTACTTATACAGGGAGAAGCTAGACTGTTTGCCATCAGGTTGGAAATTGAGAATGGCTGGCTTATAGAGCTGCACAGAGGAATAATTTTTTCCTGCGCTGGGGCACAAGACTCGGGGACACAATCAGAGGTGCAGAACATCTCACTGCCAGCCACTGCTGTTTGCCATGCCCTAGTTTAGTGAAAAACAAAGAGAGAATCTTCAAAGCAGCAAGAGAAAAACAGTGAGTTACCTACAATGGAGTACCCATACAAATGTCAGCTGATTTCTTAACAGAAACTATGCAAGCCAGAGGGAGTGGCAAGAAATATTCAAATTGATGAACAGAAAGAACCTACAACCAAGATTGCTCTACCCAGCAAAGCTATCATTCAGAGTTGAAGGTCAGACAAAGAGCTTCACAGACAAGAAAAAGCTAAAGCAGTTCATTATCACCAAACCAGGATTATATGAAATGCTAAAGAATATTTTTTAAGAAGAGGAAGAGAAAAAAAATGTAAAGATAAAAACCATGAACAACAAAAAGAAAACAAATACATACCTACCAACAAGTGAATCTAAAAATTAAGTGAATAAAAAGTCTGAAGAAAAGAATGTACTGGTGAAAATAATGAAATCATGGACATATAAAGGGAGTGGACTGACAATTCTCAAGAGGCAGGGGTCTGAGGGGTTTGGGAAAAGATTGGATAAAAATCTGACACCTATGGATGAAGACAGTAGTGGGGGTTAAGGGCATCGGGTGGGGTGGGGAATCGAGTGGAAGGGAGCTAGGGGGATAAAAAGAAGAGGAACACCTGTAATAATCTGAACAATAAAGATTTCTTTTTCAAAATGAATATACAATTTTGCTCATAAAAATAGATAATTAACCTTAAATCTGAACATTATTTCATTTATTAAACTGCTCATTTCTGACATAATTCCTTGATGTTTAGGAAACTCACTATTTATGAGTCTGAATCATGTTTCTGTTTTTCACTACTTTTCACTCTTGGTATTATAAATATGAGTGTAAAGACATGATCCCTTATGAAATGATTCAACAACCAAATGATCTACTTATGTCTAAAAATAGTAACATACTTATAGAAGAGGGCAGATTACTTGCATGACCCTAACAACACAGGATAGATAATGGGAATATGGCCCATGGTCCTGCACTTACCTTTATATAATTCAAACCTTTCAATCATCCCCGGGATAGTCACTGCAGTGAGCTCTGCTTTCACAGGCTGGGGCATGTGCAAACACTCTGCCTCACTCCTGCAAGAAGGAAGAGGAAGTTATTGTGTTTACAGTCAACAAACAAAACCACTATTTTCATGTATAAGATACTTCAATAGAATTATTTAAATGCATTAATTTAAATGATTAGTGGATTTAAATAAATCCACTTTGGCAAATAATTCTTCTACATAGTTCCTTAATTTTCAAGTCTAATTGAAAGTCCAATTGAACCAGAATTCATTCTAACCCTTTCTCATCTTGTTCATGAATTTGTAAAGGTCCTCAGTCTCTTATCTCTTTGAGGATCTACAAGAGGGAAATTCTGGATTCCACTGACATGCTCTCTATCTGGAAATGATGGGGTTCTCTGAAGACTAGTCGGTCTAGTGCACATTCTCAACATAGAGGCAGTGAAACTTTTCCCAGGCAGGGGGATCTACTTCCTGGTGGAAAGCAGTTCTAGGGGCCTCACATCCTTCTCTTAGAGAATTTGTTTAATCTGTTTTTCAGGACTGTCAACTTCTATGAATAGAACAACAAACCACCAGGTCTTTCTCATTGCAGGGAATTTCTTCTACCCTAGTACCCCAGATTCCACTATCTCTGTCTCTAAGGTATTTGCCTTTCTCATCACTCAGAAAACTTAGCACCTTCTCCTTCATATATGTAGGATTTTGAGAACTAAAAACTATATTGGGAATGAAGGAGTTTCCTTAATTCAGTTTGTTTTTGCTTTTTGTTTGTTTGATTGTTTTCGGGGGTGGGGGTGGGGGGGGGGGCGTTGTTTGCAATTTGTCCATAAAAACTACTGAATGAAATCACTCAGTATAGCAATGAAAAGAGACATCTACATGGAGTTGGGGAGGGGAAGATAGATACAGAAAAAAATATTCAAACAAGATCCCAGCAAGTTCTGCCTTCACTTTAGCATATCCTGCCTGATGTCTGTAAAAACTGAAAGAGAATCAGCTGGTATCAAGGTACAGACTCACCTGTGCACTATGTCTCCAAAATTCTGTGGAGAAAAATAGAAAGGTTTAGTGCTTTTTATCAATGACTCTTCCATTAAGTACAGTGGGAGATTATTTTTTTCATTTAGTTTTTTATCTTATTTTTTGCTCTTTCTCTTATTTATTTTTTGCTCAGTCCCTCCAGAACTCTGGTGGGAAATTTTGAGATAGTGCCAGAAGTCATTATTTCCCTACTCTCTTTCTTCCTGGGAAACATATCTATTTCTTCCCTCTTGTTTACCATATTGCCCTAAACTCATGTTCTGCTGGAGACTGATTCCTGGAGACTTTCCATGGACAGCCAAAGGGGGGAAGAAGGCTGGGGAGTCCCTGTGTGCTCCCATAACCATGATTAAGTATCAGTGTCTTTTCTATTTCTAATTTGGGTGCATCCAAAAATGACAGCAATGCAAGTGTAGATCCCCAAATCTGCCCATAATGCCATGCCTATAATTAGTCTCATATCAATAAATTTTCTACCATTTTTGTGAATTTTAACAAAGCCAAAATATATAATTGACTTTTAGAGGGGGAATCTAACTCAGGATTCTTTTACCATCTCACAGTTTTGTTTCTTATGGATAATGTAGGAGGGATCTTTAGTTTGTGGGGTTCATTGAGGAGCAATACCCTCCCCACAAAGTAAATGAAAACAGGTTTTTGGAAGGAAATGACATATAAGAGGAGATGGATTTCTGCTGAAGGAATGCCAGTGCACATAAATGTTCAATACGCTACGTCTGAACTCTTACCAGGAGCAGCTCTACACCTGGTTTATGACACATTTCCTTCATCTCTGTATACATTCCTCTTAAAAGCTCCGTCTTCTGTGCCATCCTGGCTTCACTATCCTTGAGTTGGTAAAAAATCTCATTGCCTTCCCTTTGCAAGATCTCTAAATAATGTAGCTCTTCCATATAGCGAGATGGAGGCAAATTATCATATTCAGCTCTGACCCCTTGCCTTTTTGAGTTCACATAAATCTGCAATGACATGGAGTTAGTCAAAACATGAACCTTTTCATTCATCTCCTACTGAATTTCATTACCTTATAAAGATCAATTATATTTAACTTTTACCCCTCAATCTTGTCTACTCTGAGTCCACATTTTCTCATTCCTCATATATTTTTTAAAAAATGTATGAAGGTATTATATGTGTACATAGCTTACCATTGCCCCCCCCCCACCTACCATACATGCCCTCCCTCCATAGAGTTTTGTGTCCACTGGTTGTACTTATATGCATGCATATCATTGGTTGTACATATATGCATGCATACCAGTCCTTTAGTTGATCTCTTATCTCCCCCAGATCTCCCTACCCCGCCCCACTGTCATTTGGCAGTCTGCTTGTTGTTTTACTGTTATTACATCTATCTTTCTTACATTAGTTTATATCATTCTTCATTATCCATAAATGAGTGAGGTCATGTGGTGTTTCATTGACTGGCTTATTTCACTTAGCATGGTGTTCTCCAATTCCATCCAAGCTACTGCAAATGATGAGAATTCCTTCTTTTTTATGGCAGCATAGTATTCTATTGTGTAGATGTACCATAGTTTTCTGATCCATTCATCTGCTGACGGGTACCTAGGCTGTTTCCAAATCCTAGCTATTATAAATTGTGCTGCTATGAACATGGGGGTGCATATATCCTTTCTGATTGGTGGTTCTAGTTTCTTGTGGTATATTCCTAGTAGTGGGATTACTGGGTCAAATGGGGGTTCCATTTTCAGTTTATTGAGGAAGCTCCATAGTGTTCTCCACAGTGGTTGCACCAGTCTGCATTCCAACCAGCAGTGCACCAGGGTTCCTTTATCTCCAACACCTCGCCAACATCTGTCCTTTGTTGATTTGTTGATGTTGGCCATTCTGACTGGTGTGAGATGGTACCACATTGTTGTTTTGATTTGCATCTCTCAGATAATTAGTGACTTTGAGCATGTTTTCATGTCCCTCTTTGCGTCCTTCTGTCTTCTTTTGAGAGGATTCTTTTTAGATCCATTGCTCACTGATATGCTTATCCCTTGCATTTCATCCAGCTTAATCCTATCCTGAGGAGGTTTCATTGAACATCTGACTTCCATTATTTCTTTGATTTTATTCCCTTTCATTCTCTTTAAATTTCACTCTGATGCCCCATCTGATCTGTATGGCTTTTCAACTGCTCCCAATATATGCACTTGTGCCATTTTCTCCATCTAGAGTACTCTCTCTACATGCCCCTATGTTTGCCATCCTTTTCAGAGATCTTTTTCATAAGGTGAAATTTTCCGTGAGGTCTTCTCTGATGATTGATCCTATTTAGAACTCAAACTGTCATCTGCAGTCCCTACTCTCCTGCACTCCTCTTTCTCCTTACTGCTTTATTATTTTATAAAGAACTTATTACTCATCATGTGTTACACCTATATACATGTTGACCATTCACCCTTTGATTTATAGTGAAAGCTTTATCAGGGCAAGGATAGTTTCTACTTTGCTTACTGCTCCATTTTCTAAAGCAATATTTGATACAGATAAGGTGCTTATGAAATATCTGTTGAGTGAATTCATATTAGATATCACACCTTTAATATAGCCATCCATATTGAGGAAATCAATTATTCTTAAATTCACCTAAAGTGTTCAAATATCTCCTTCTATTTAGATACCAGCATCTATATTTGGCATATTTATGTATATGCCTCATATCTTGTCACTTTTCTCCTCAGGCATTATATATTACTAGAGGTCCATGAACTCATGCACTGGAGGGGTCCCTAGGAGTGGCTAGTGCTAGGGGCCAAACAGAGGAGCTGGCCAGCAGGTGGGAGGAGTTGTGAGAGGTTGGCAACCACCTTCCCATCAAGGTTGATTGTAGGGTCTGCCTGGATTTGGGGAGGAACCCCAGGTTGTTGACCAACTGGGGGTAGGGACTACAGGAGGTTGGCCGGCCGGCCAGGGGGAAAGAACTTGGGAGGCCAGCCACAGGAGGTTGGATATAGGAGCACAATGACCACCAGCAGGCAGCTCCTGCATTGAGCATCTTCCTTTTGGAGGTCAGTGGGGCTGATAGCAACAGGGTGACCAATCATTTGGTTGTTCGGTCATTCAGTTTCTTATTTGTTTATATATATAGATTCAAATTTAATTACTTGGTATAAGTTCAGGGTTTCCCTGGATTGGATTAGAGATTTGATATTAGATATTCTCTCTGAAATTTTCCATCTGTTTTCAAATACTACTTTTCCAACAGTATTCACATTAATGTTTATACTGCCTCAGATGCTTCACTTAAATTTTCAATGGCTGCCAAATGTCTCCTTAGCCCAGAATTTACCTCCTCCCACCACATATGGCATTCTATGAAATTGCCCAGTCTGTTGTGGTTCTTGGTGTATAAGTGATAAATATTGTTAATCCTTGGAACAAACCAGCATGCTTTGTGTGGAAGCTTTCATTTTGTTAGATACCCTGACTAAGAGCCCACCTATCTGTTTATGGAGGGAAAATGCTTTTTTCCTGTTGATCACACTTCCCATATTGAATAAAAAAAACACACTCTCATTTCAGAGGAAGTTCCTATTTTAAAGTTACTCATTAAACTACCACAAAATTCATGCTGCAGGTTGGAGAAATGCAAATACCAACCTCCCAAGATCTATATGTGATAGTTTCCACATTCAGCTTTCTGTTACTTTCACAGTATTTCTCCCATAAAGAGCACATTGTCTTGAGTAATTTCTCCTGCAAAAGAAGCACAAGGGTCAATTAAATCCAATGAAGAGGAGAATGTAACATTTAGTCCTCATAGACAAGAGCCCTCATAATGATAAATCAGAGCCGTTGAAAATCATAGAGTTCCCTTGTTTATATCACATATTTGTGAAAACTGGGAGGCTTTACACTAAGGAAGTCCAAGGAAGAAATTCTGAAAGGAACCCCTGGATAGAGTAATCCCATCCTCAAGGAAACAGATCCACAGGAATTTCATACCCACTTTACAGAAGTGGGTCCTCGGGGGCATCACTTACCCTGTGTTGCTCAACTGCCTCTTCTACTAAACAGTGTCTGTGAGCCTCATGCTCCTGGGAGGTAGAGCAGTGAAAACAGAGCAGGCTCCTCAGGTTCTCACAGAAGATCTGCTTTGCCTCCATGTGTATCTCACACTTATTGTCCCTAGAGCACAGGAACTGCCTCAGATGGGCTCGTCTGACAATGAGAACAATTTCCTTGAGAGTTACATTTGTGCGAAAGTTTCTCAGGGAGACATGCTGTATTTCTTTCTGACATTCAGAACTGTGAGCAAGAACCATACTGTCTGGCCAGCTGAGGTAGAAACAGGGCCTGCAAGTGCTGTGCCCACAATCTGTGGTGATGGGGTCTAAGAAGTAGTTACTGCAATCGTCGCAGATGAGTTCTTTCTGGAAGATTTGCAAGATGCTGGGATCCATGTTTCTGGGAAGAATTAGAAACAGGTGATTTCTGGGCCTGGGTTGGTGAGAGGATTCTGAACTGTATTATGAGGGTAGTGATGTCCATATGTTTTTCTCTTTGCAATACTCACTAAAGCAAACAAACTATTTATGCCATGACACAGATGACAATCTGGAGCCCAGAATGAGTCCTTGGGCTTTACCACAGACACGGTTCTCACTAGATGGCTCACATACTCCTGTACATTCAGTTCCTAGTCCTTATCCAAATATAAATGTGTACAAGTATCCATTTCCAGGACATGAGATATAGCATTTTATTACTGGTTTTAATTGTTCTAAATCAATGAGATTTGTACCCATTCTTCTTTTCAATAACTTGTTAGTAAATAAGGAAATGTGAGATTTATACCACAAATCTATTTAGCCAATGAATCTGAGAAGATGGCCAAAATTTTTCTATAAAATGACTTGAGAGAGAAGCTCAAAAAAACCTAGCTCTCTCCTTTAAAACAAATAAGGAAACAAACATAAATTGACCAATGAAGATTCATTAGAAATGAAATTATGAAAGAAATTGGCCTTTTTTGAATTCTTGAGGATTAAATTAACTTCTGTTTAAACTCTGAACTGAAATATTTTTAAAATGTACATATATTATTACTACAACAGTAAAGTGAATGTTCAATAAGTATTATTCTCTATCATGTTCTATAATTCATATTTCTGGTATAAAATTATAGTCTAGAAGTTTAAATAAACATTTTTGTTGTGTTTTTTTTAACTTTAAAATGTAGATTAATTTTAAACTAAAATATATTTAATCCTTCACAGCTACAAACTTTACTGGCACAGTACTAGGAGTTGATATTTTTTTTTCTTTTGGAAGCATTTTATTTTGTTTCATTAATCCTTACCACAGGATATTTTTCCTTTGATTTTTAGAGAGAGAGGCAGGGAAGGGGTGAGGCACACAGAGAGAAACATGGATGTGAGAGAAACCCATTGATTGGTTGCCTCATGCAACATGCCCAGAACAGTGCTGGCGATGGAGTCTGCAACAGAGGTACATGCCCTTGACCAGAATTAAACCCAGGACCTTCAGTCCATGGGCCAACATTCTATCCACAAAGTCAAACCTGTTAAGGTGACTTTTCGTTTCTGAGTATGATGAAAAGTAAAAAGATCGTAATTGTCAATTAAGTTCAAAGTCCAATCAGAGTTTACTGGAACTTTTTCATATTTTCATTAGATGTACTGTAAAATCAATTAAAAATATTTATAAATAAATAATAAATAAATAAAATAAGTATTTCAGTGAGCCTTCTCATTTATCTTAGATCTGTATCCCTATTTTAAAAAAATATATTTTATTGACTTTTTACAGAGTGGAAGGGAGTAGGATAGAGAGTTAGAAACATCAATGAGGGAGAAACATCAATCAGCTGCCTCCAAAACACCCCCTACTGGGGATAAGCCCAAAACCAAGGTACATGCCCTTGACTAGAATAAAATGTTGGACCCTTCAATCTGCAGGCTGATGCTCTATCCACTGAGCCAAACCAGTTAGGACCCTAGTCATTTTCTTAGTAACTTAAAATCAGTTATAAAAAGTAATAATTATAAAGGGACAGCACTTATATTATTCAATAAGAAGATATTTATAATACTCTTATTACATATATGTATATGTGTAAATATATATTAATATGAAGTCCATATGTACACTACTCAACCATTTCTATAGCACCAAACACTGGATCTTTTAGATACTTTGCTATAAAATTATATATTTGGCAACTACCTTCTGAGGCATAACAATACATCAAACAACCACAAAATATACAAAATAGCAGAAGATTATACTTTGATGACTCATAAAATGCATAGTAAGAATATGAGTTAAAAATAGTATAACTTAGTAGATTAAAGATAAAATATATAAAAATAAAATACCTAAATAGAAGTTATTCTCTTGACTTACCTTCACTCACCCCTGGATTCTGTAAAAAACTAATTTTGTGAAACACACCTCAAGCTGAAGAGCTCACTGGTTGCAGTAGTCTCTACTCAGTGTAGTCTGTCTCCTTTTAAAAAATGAATTTGTGTCATGCAGGTCATTTTACTAAATCTTTGAAGATCACCTCTTTTTATTAGTATTATTATTATTATTATTATTTTGTTAATCCTCACCAAAGGATATTTTTTCCATTGAATTTTAGAGAGAGTAGGGAGGGGGAGAGACTCAGAGCAAGATACATAGATATGAGAGAGACACATTAATTGATTACCTCCTGCATGGACCCAGACTAGGGACAAACTGCAATGGAGGTAAGCTCCTTGACCATAATAGAACACAAGACATTCTAGTCAAATGATCATTTCTCCAACCACTGAGTAAATCTGCTAGGTTCACCTCCTTAGACTATAACTATCAGGTATGTATCAAGATGACAATAGGAGTTCATTTTCTATTAACAACTCAATTTTGGCCCATTGATTAAATTGACATCCAGCTTAGTTTCTAAAAACAACTCTCTGAAAGATACAATTAAAAAAATGCTATCATAGTAGAGAGATGCTCAATAATTACCTAAAATTTATTTAATAACATTTATTGATTTTCTGTGTAAGTGGCAGTCATTTCTTAAAGGGTTCCTCTAATTCACAGGTGGGGAAAGTCCTGCCTGAGGTCCATATAAGGCTGCAAAAGCATTCTGTCTGAGCCTGCCAAGGCACGAGGGGTGAGTAATTTAAATGTTTTTAAATTACCTGGCACACCTGTGAATCAAATCAGAAAACTTTTGATGCATTGGATGATGCCCAACCAACTGAACCACACTGGGCAGGGACTAATATTTTCCAGATAAGAATTCTTTGCCAATAGATCACAAGATTTATGGTCAAGACTGTCACAGCAGTGAAGAAGGATCTATCTATGAACCCCAGAAGCAGAACTAGTAATATGGTTCCATGTACAGATTTATTACAAAGATCTGGCTTACAGGATCACAGGAGCTACCCTGTTTCCCTGAAAATAAGACAGTGTCTTATATTAATTTTGCTCCCAAACATGTGCTAGGTCTTATTTTCAGGGGATGTATTATGTTTCCAGGAAATAGGTCTTATTTTCGGAGTATGTTTTATTTTCGGGGAAACAAGGTAGGTAAGCAAGTGTGAGATCTGGGGTGGAGTAAGTGGGGACGAGAAATCACCAGCAGGCTGGAACCCAGTGGTCATGGGACAAAGCATTTGTCACTGTCAATGAGGTGTTTCTGAAGCAATACAGACTGATTTGATGTTCGGAGTGTTGTTCAAGGATTGTCTATGCCTTTCCTTAAAGGGCTTTCACTGATGAAGTCAGGACTTGAGAATTTATTAGCTCACAGTCAAAATGAGGGACTTTAATTACACCTGTTGTCTCCTCACAGCATCAAGTAGGTTAGCCTTTGATTGAATAATGAGGCAAGAGGTATGTGTGTTTAAAAAAAAAAAGGTTGCTGCCCTCATTTTTGTCCTTGTAGTTCTGCCTAACCAAGTTGGCACATCAAAAAGCTATCATACGTTGATATGACCTTAAATTTAAGAAATATAAGAATAGGTCTCCTTGTTCCATTCTAGGTTTACCATGGCAAATCATTCACAGAGTAAATGCCCTTTTCTAAAACAATGCATTGATAATGTTAATAAATATTTCTGATTACATTAGCAATAAATTGAAATTTTAGCCTCTAAGGTCATTCACATTGATCACAGTGAGAGGTTTTGGTTTCTTGTTTTTGTTATTTTTACTTGCATATCATTCAGTACTTTGGATTTTCTATGCATGTTGAAGCAAACATTTGCTTTAGATGATTAATAAAACACTTTTGTTAAAATCATACAAGATATCAGACTAAACTATAGAATATTGTCAGTTGAATAAGACTAAAACATGTAGTATATGTCATTAAATGGCAATATATATTTCAGAACATTCATTTCATATCTATTTATTTATTTAGCTACTGAAAATACTACAAAACGCATCCTTAATGCATATTCTTGATTGTGGGAAATTCTATTGGAAGGATTGCTAAAGATGATATAGCTTGGTTAAGGGATATGTGGAAAGACCACTGGACTATCCTTAATTTAACTTTTAGTCAGAAAACTCTGTTTTCTAAGAAACATTTATTTTACTTCAAAGTGAAATATTGAAACATGTAACTATTTTTTCAAATCATTGAAAGCTTATCTCGCTAAACATTATAGAATAGCACCTCTCTTGTGTACATAAGTATTCATCATGTTTCGAGTAGGTTGTAATGTATAACTACATATAGAATTAAATACTTATAAATGTTTTTATAATCTACAACTGTAAACAAAACCATAAGATATCTGGCCACTTTTCTGAGTCCTAGGAACTTCTAAAGATTAATAAAATAAGAGAACTAAAAGTAGTCGTCATTAATTTCAAAACACCAATCAAATCATTAATGGAATCATTTTTTACTAAGTTAGCAAACAATGTGATTTTGTAGAAAAAAAACTCAACTTGATAATAAATTAAACTCACCACTGCTTGCTCAAAAAGTATTAATACAAAGAGGTCCGCTCAAGGATCAAGCTCGCCAAACATGGTGAGAGTAGCTGTCAGAAGTCTTCCAGACCATGTAAGCTCCAAGCACACTCCCTGTGTTCTGGAAAGAGAGAGTTTGGCTCCTTATATGGAGTCCCTGAAGACCACATTCATTTTTTCCAGGTGATGGGTGTTGAGAGCTCTCCATAGAGCTAGTCTCTTCTAAGGGGAAGGAAGATTAGCAACACCTTTCCTAATCTCCCTAAATGTACCTCTACTAACATAACCTCATCAAGTCACCAATTTGCCAACAAACCAACCCTTGAACAATGTCTTTATATCTACATTTATGGACATCAAAAAGTTTTAATTTTAATTTACAAACAGCTTGGATTATTTTACTAATTTGTGACTTTAGCAAATGTCCAAAAACTTGGAAGAATTTTACTGTGTTTACTTAGAAATATTTTAACTGTATTCTGTTATGTAGATAGTATCTTATTTGTTGGTATAAATTTATTATTGTTATTTTAATTCTATAAATTATTATTTCATTATTATCTCAATAGATTTTTAGAGAGTGGTAAGTAGGGTAGAAGGTGAAAGAGACCAAGAAAGATGTGGGGGGAGAGAGAGAGAGAGATGGAGACAGACAGAGAGAGAGAGAGAGAGAGAGAGAGAGAGAGAGACATCAACCTTAGGGAGACTTATTGATTGGTAGCCTCCCTAACATATGCGACCAGGGCCAGGGATAAATCCTGCAAGCCAGATGTGTGACTTTGGGAATGTAACTATGGACTGATGCTCTAAATTCTGAGCCAAACCAGCTAGTGATATTTTTATATTTTAATGTAAGAGTTTAATATAAGAACACCTTGGACACTACTCCTTTATTTTAATCTTTACCCAATAATATGTTTATTGATTTTAGAGAGAGAAGAAGATAAAGAAGATAAAAAACTTCAATGTGAGAGAGAAACTTTGATGGGTTGACTCCCCCAGGCAGAATCGGACTTCCTATTCCTTTTGATCAGAAGTTAGTATTTTCCCTTCTGTGGCTGAGGGATGTGTGCATTTTCATGCTTAATACATAACTTTTTGAAAGACTGGTCATTTATCATTTAGTATTTCATAATCAATAATAACTGAAATGGCAAAGACTAGATTTTCCCAGAATTGATGATAGAGACAAGTACCTCTGAGAAAGGGGCTGGTAGCAGGCAGAGAAGAAAAGTAAGAGAGATTTCCTTAGAATGCACAATTTTATGCCATGATTGTGAACAAAAGGATTTGAGGAAGCATGTTCAGATGAATGGTGATGCCATCAGTAGGATTAATTGCCTCTTCCTCCTGACAGGAGTGAGCAGGTGCAGCTGCACATGCCTCAGCCTCTGTAGCCACAGCTCCCCGCATGTCCCATCACTGAACTGATGGGCAGGCTCAACCACTTCACCCTAGTGTGAAACCACCTGGTGGGGTCCTCCAGTTATGTTGTGAGTGAGCTTTTCCTCTTTCCTAAGCTTTATCTTGCAGAGGAGAACAACCTACTAAGTAACTTGTATGGTCCTCTCTAGTCATGTGGTCTCTATACTATAAGAAAATGATAGATGTGATTCAGGCCATATCATGTACTTATATATTTGAAAAGTGACTTATATAATTAAAAATGTTTGCACAAGCGGCTTTCTGAGTTCTGGAAATATTAAATAAAATTTCAGTTGTTCATTGAGTCATATAAAAATGAATTTCAGTTCAAGATTTTCTGATTTCTAATAACTGCAGTGAGTTGATTTTTAAAATATTTTGTTTAAAATTTTTAGCAATTGGATTTATACTATGTGTTTCAATGGATGAAATCAGAAATAATCATAAATGTAAAAAAAGCTTAAAGCAGAAACAAAGAATTTATGAATAATAAAATCAAGTAATTTGGTGGTGGATGAAGCCATACATAAGGCAACATGGTAAACCTAAACCTGGAGGGTTAACCTATCCAGTTGATGCTTCTCCTCAGGGAACCTCGATTACCTAATCCTGTTGGCCCTGAGCACCCAAAAGGATTCTCTCTGTTTCTCTATCCAGATGGTCCAGATTCAGGAAAAATTTCTTTTGAGAGCCAATTTTTTTTAAAACTTAAACTTCTAACACCAATTCTTCAAAATACACTCGCCCAGGCCATGGTATTTTGTGGAAGAGCCACACTCAAGGGACAAAAGAGCCACATGTGGCTCATGAGCCCCAGTTTGCTGACCACAGGCCTAGCAGGTGTATCAGAATCACCTGCAGGTCTTGTTAAGAACACTGGTGGCCAAGCAGTAGCCACAGAGATTCTTTTCCTCTCTCTCTCTCTCTCTCTCTCTCTCTCTCTCTCTCTCTCTCTCTCTTTCTCTTTATTGATTAAGGTATTGCATATGTGTCCTTATTCCCCCATTGTTCCCCACTCATGTCCTCACCCCCCTGCTGTCTGTGTCCATTAGCTAGGCTTATATGCATGTTTGAAAGTTCTTTGGTTGATCATTCCCCTTTACCCCCACTGTCCCCTACCTTCCCTCTGAGGTTTGAGGGTCTGATAGATGTTTGTCTGTCTCTGGATCTAATTTTGTTAATCAATTTATGTTGTTCAATACATTCCAAAAATGAGTGAGATCATGTGATATTCCTTTCTCTGATCGGCTTACTTTGCTTAGTATAATGTTCTACAGTTTCATCCATGCTGTTGGAAATTGTAAGACTTAAAAAATCATTTAATCTCTAGAAATGTTTCTCATTCTGCATGTTTTCCAAATAGGTTAGTTCAATCGATTTCACTCCCTGGGATTTCTCTCTCTCTCTCTCTCTCTCTCTCTCTCTCTCTCTCTCTCTCTCTCTCTCTCATTAAGGTATTACATGTGTGTCCCTAGCCCCCACTGTCTCCCATCCCTCCACTTATGCTCTCACCCCGCTGTTGCCTGTGTCCATTGGTTATGCTTATATGCATGCATACAAGTCCTTTGGTTGATCTCTCTCTCTCCTCCCCCTCCTTCCCCTTCCTTCCCTCTGTGTTTTGAGCAACTATTGATGTTTATCTGTCTCTGGATATGTTTTTGTTCATCAGTTTATGTTGTTCATTATAATCCACAAATGAGTGAGATCATGTGATATTTATCTTTCTCCTACTGACTTATTATGCTGCTGCAAATAGTAGGACATCCTTTCTTTTTACAGAAGCATAGTATACAGTGTACCATTGGATTTTTATATCTTATTTTGAATCATAAGTTTTTTGGATGCAAATCCTTTATCATATCAAATATTTTATATATATATATATATATATATATATATATATATATATATATATATATATAATATTTTCCCCAGTCTATGGGTTATCTTGTTTTATTAAAACATTTAGGGAAAAAACATAACCCAGGTAGTATGGGAGAGAGGGGGAGAGAAGAGATTCTAGCTTGTCTGTCCCAGCATATCCCTTTCATTTGCATTTACACACAGCAGCTCTGCTGTGACTGAGTTCCATAGTCCTTTCCTGGTTGCTGCTGAATGAAGCAGCCAGGGGGTAAGCAACCGGCCAGGGCCATGACCTGATTTGTGGTCCAGAATTACAGCATTTTCATCTGCCACTCATCTCATCTAAAGTTGAGGGTCCACCCAACCCAACCTGAGGATGGACAGACCACCTGGAGATTACTGAGAAGAGCTTAGGATTCTGGATCTATCTATGGCTAGACAGTTATTACGGTTGTTATTTGCAAGTAGTATGTAAATAATATTTCAGTTTAAAAATGCTGATCTGGCCCTGACCAGTTTGGCTCAGTGGATAGAGGGCCTGCCTGACTAGGCGGTCCCAGGTTTGATTCCAGTCAAGGGCATGTACCTTGGTTGCAGGCACATCCCCAGTGGGGGTGTGCAGGAAGCAGCTGATCAATGTCTCTCTCTCATTGATATTTCTAACTCTCTATCCCTCTCCCTTCCTTTCTGTAAAAAAATCAATAAAATACATTTTTTTAAATGCTGATCTGTATCATTATATTATTTAGTTCTTGTGCAGTAAAGTTAACTTCTTTTCTAGATATCTAAGAAGATTGATAATACTTCAAGTTGTTGGTTTTTATTTTTATATAAAAATTATACTTCTCAAAAATTGATTAGAATTTATCGGTGAAAGATTATTGTTTAGTCCCTTAACAAGAATTGATTTCTGCATTATTTTTTATTTCATAATTTAATTTAGACATAAATTTCCCTGTCACTATTTTTTGTTACCTTCGTAAAATGTAAATCATATTGTTCAACTTAGCTTTGTTTCTTTTTAAAAAAAAATATTTGATTATATAGACAAGTCACTCCACTGGAAAATATGTAGTATATAAAGATGGAGTTAGTTTCTGGGTTCCTGCATCTCTGAAACCTGGATCAAAGGAATGTGCTGTGGTCCAAGGCAGGTGGCAGCCAAATTCAAGAGATTACACTGCCCCTGCTTCCAGTATCTACCTGCTTCCAGGATCTACCCACTAGAGGGATCCCTGCTCCAACAAATCTACTTCAGGGGGAACAGAGCCCTCTGGTGGTCTTTGGAGCAAATCAGATAAACCCCATTCCCTGAAGCTGTCCTTCAGGGGAGTTACACCTAAGTGAGGCCAGTGGAACAGAGAACCCAACTCTTCCAGGGGCAACACCTGAGACACTAGTTCCTGGGACTTGTGAGGGGAAACAGCTCCCATTGTGCAAGGACTGACACTCAAGAATGGCTGAGGAAGATCCTTAGGCTCCACTTGACCTGGAAAGTTTCCGGAGCAGCCATTGCCTAGGGACAAGGAGGGACTTTAGGGAGTAAATGAGTGGTTGTCCAAGAGCTTACAAAAGGCCAGGTGTAGAAGGCATTGGCGGTGCCAGGGAATCCTGGGGCTCCTTAACAGACTGCACTCATTGCCAAAGGTTAAATACAAAAAGAGAATCTTAAAAGCAGCAAGGGAAAAGCAGTTAGTTACCTGCCAGGGAGTGCCCACAGGGCTGTAAGCTGGTTTCTCAACAGAAAACTTGCAGGCAAAAAAATATATCTATATTAGAAAAAATAAAAAAATTGCAGGCCTGAAGGGAGTGGCAAGAAATGTTCAAAATGATGAAAAAAAAATGATCTGCTACCAAGATTACTCACTCTACCCAGCACTCTACCCAGCAAATCTATCATTTAGAATTGAAGGTCAGATAAAGGGCTTCACAGGAAAGAAAAAAGCTAAAGGGTTCCTATCAAATCAGAATTACATAAAATGTTGAAGGGTCTTCGAAGAAGAAGAGGGAGAACAAGAAGAAAAAAAAGACAAAAAATATGAACAATAAGTACTTTAAGAGTGGTATAATTTATTGATGTTTCATATAGAAATGAAAATAAAATGGTAACAGTTATAATACAATTTCATCTCTGTACATTAATTGGGAAGTTTGGAATTTAAAATTTATAAATAAATATTACTGTATATCAGCTTAAGAACACCATTACCCATACAAATGAATCCCAGTTGTATTCTAAGAGTTGCCCCTACACAGAAAATTACTTAGTCTGAAAAAAAAAGTGTAAAACAACAATAAATACGTATCTATCAACAATTGAACCTAGAAAAAAAAACAAAAAAAACCACACACATACAAGAAATCTAATAAGTAAAATGAACTAATGAATAGAATAGAACCACAAGCATGGAAACATGAAATAGACTGAGTAATCTCAGAGGGAGGGGGAATCAGAGGTGGGTAGAGATTAAATAATTTACATGCATTACTATGGACACAGACAAAGAGTGATGAATGCCTGAGGCAGGGCAGGAACTGGGTGGAACAGGACAATAATGGGGTGGGGAAAGGGAAGACATCTGTGACATTCTCAACAATCCAGATGCTACAAAAAGAATGGAGGTGGTACAAGTGTCTGCATAGAAACTGGATTTGCTTTCGCAGAGTCTGTGGAGACCCCTGGAGGCTCCTGACTATTGGGCTTGACTCAAGGATGCAAGGCCTACAGGAGCAGAGGATCTCCTGGTCCAGACCAGAACTTCAGGGACTTCTGGAGCTCTAGCGGGGCCTTCTGGCTCTGCTGATGCTCCCATGTGACAGCCCTGTGTGCTTTTCCCTGAGTTGGCTCCTGCTCATCAGTAAGGCCCCAGAGTCCTTAATTGAGGGGGCCTGAGCAGGCCAGAAGACCCAGGAGTGAGTAGCAAGGTGGTGACAGGTGGCACTAGGGTCCTTTCTTTCCCCCGGGGCTCTGAACCTGCACAGAGCAGGCTGTCATTTGGAGAGGATGGGGCCAGGAAGAGCTAGAGACCCTCTGCCTTTGGTTGAAAGAGTAGCTGCAAGCAAAGAAGGGGAGAGTGAGAATGCTGTGAGGGGAAAAAGGTGGTATCCACATTGGGCAGCAAGGAAGAAATCAACCTAGTAGATTTTGTTGGTTGTTTTGCTTCTGAATCAACTGTGAAATAGGCATTTATTAAGCACAAAATCCTCTGATTGTAATTTTATTCCAGTTTATCATTTACTATGAGGAAATGGAAAAGTAACCAGATTCTTATTTTAACCAATGCCATCTTATTGTAAAAGAAAATTCAGAATTTTAATCTGTATTTGTCCAATATTTGTACTTTCCCCCCTCTTTCTGATTACACTTCCTGGCCCTTCCACACTGCTAAGACTGAGTGTGGCCAAGATGTAACTTTCATTTGTGTATCCTGTGCAACTAGGACAAGGCTCAGAGAGCAGTAGATGCTGAAAATGTATGCTTTAAATGCATGATTCTCCAGCAGAGGTGTGAAAAGTGTAAGTGTTGTTATTATTTTCTCATACTTTAATTGTACAATTTTAAAACACATACTGAAATATTTTACTAAGACATCAAGAAATAAGATAAACTCTCAAGTCCTGACTGCTTCCATTTATGAATACAAATGCACCCTAGCCAGTTTAGCTCAGTGGACAGAATGTTGGCCTGTAGACCACAGGGTCCCAGATTCCATTCAGGTCACTGGTTGAAGGCTCCTCCCTGGCTGGGTCCTGATTGAGACTCCTGAAGGAGGCAACCAATCAATGTGCTTCTCTCACAGACATTTTTCTCTGTCTCTCTCTCTTCCAGTCTTTCTTAAAAAAAATCAATGGAAAAAATATCTTCAAGTGAGGATTAAAAGAAGAAGAAGAAGAAGAAGAAGAAGAAGAAGAAGAAGAAGAAGAAGAAGAAGAAGAAGAAGAAGAAGAGCTGAAACCGGTTTAGCTCAGTGGATAGAGTGTTGGCCTGCGGACTGAAGGGTCCAGAGTCCGATTCCTGCCAAGGGCATGTACCTTGGCTGCAGGCACATCCCCAGTAGGGGGTGTGTAAGAGGCAGCTGGTCTATGTTTCTCTCTCTCATGGATGTTTCTAACTCTCTATCCCTCTTCCTTCTTCTCTGTAAAAAATCAATAAAAAATATGATTTTAAAAAAGAATACAATTGTTTATGCAATGCTAATGTCCACAAGAACAAAAAGCGAAAATAGCCAGAAATGTTTATAAAAAAAAGTATGAGTTGGCACTGGCTTTAAACAGACTTTAATGTCACTAAATCAAAATAATGAGGCAGTGTGGTACCAGTACATGAATTCTCAGACAGATCAGTGGAATAAAATAGTTATACATATACACACATACACAAACAGGTACACAGTGTCATACATATAAATTTGTGGTAAAGCCCTAGTCTGTTTGGCTCAGTTGATAAGAGTGTCAGCCCATGGACTAAAGGGTTGCAGGTTTTGTTCTGGTCAAGTGCACATTCTTGATTGTAGCCTTGATCCCTGGCCTCTGATAGCACACGCCAGGGAAGCAACCAATTCATGTGTCTCTTTTACATAAATGTTTCCCTCCCGTCTACTCTCTTTAAAAATCAATGGGAAAATATCCTTGAGTGAGGATTAACAAAAAACAAAAACAAAAACAAAAAAAGATAAAGGGGGTGGGTGGGGGATGCATGTGATTCATTTGCACATAGAGCATTAGGAAGGGTTTGGGGCAGAAACCAGAATAAAACCAGTCAATGCCTGGGAAATTGGTGCCAGAGTCAAAGGGGACTGACTTTAGTGAGCACCCAATTGAAATGAAAGGGAGAAGTTCACAAAATGTAATTTACAATTTTTGAAACCAGTATGAATATACATACAGAAATTGTGCTGCCCACAAGCCCCTTCCCCTCACAAGACGGGGATGACCAATAATTCAAAGAGAAGGGAGACAGATATGAGGGGCTTGACAATTTATTTTCCCCTACTTTATAAATCAATCTAAATAATAATTTTGTCCAAAATAGCAACTGTGGTAAAAATATATATATATAATTTAAAAATTTAAAAAATATATTTTATATTTTTTCTTTTTTAAAATACATTTTTATTGATTTCAGAGAAGGGAGACAGAAACATCAAGGAGAGAGAATCCTTGATTGGTCGCCTCCTGCACGCCCCTTACTGGGGATCAAGTCCAAAACCAGGCATGTGCCCATGACTGGAATCCAACACAGGTCCCTTCAGTCTGCAGGCCAACACTCTATCCACTGAGCCAACTGGCTAAGGCCCCAAAATTTTTCTTAAAGGCAAGTATCCTACCTCCAGTCAATCCAATCTTCCCCTCCCCAGTTCCAATGCATGCATCCTGATTGACAATTTCACAGAGAAAAAGCACAGGTCACTGGCTCAGGGGAGTCCCTATTGCCTCGATGGGATAGAACTGGAGAGTAAAATTTCTCACCCCAGAAAACTCAGTCCCATCCAGTGTGCCCTCCAGAGCCTGATCATCTCATTATTTATTTCAAGAGCATTAATTCCATGGAATTTCTCTGGAGGGTAGATTTGGGGTATAGAAGAAAGTCAGATGTCCTACACAAGATCTCTTCGTTTCAACTAGACCTAATTTCTTTTATGGAGGGAAAGAGAGAGGCAGATGAAAATGAAAAGGGACAGAGAGGAAAAGTCCCTTAATTTGGTGTCCGTGCCAAGTGGGAAGTTCTCTATCTCACCATTTGGAAGTGAACAAAGCTCAGTTGGAAGGAGTCAGAAGCTGGAGTTGCTGTTCTCATTCTACATCTACATCTTCACTGCTGGAGTCTGAGGATGCACTGCCTTCTGCCTTACCCCCATCTTCCTTATTTTCATCAGATTCCTGCGAAGCCTCTGATGACTCCACCTCTGGAGTCTGCAGCTCCTGCTCCTGTGCAAGCCCTTCTTGCAGAGTTCTTGCTGAGGGAGACTGCACATCTGTCCTGATGATCTTGGAGTTCGGGCCTCCACGCATGTTCATCATCTTAGGCTTCCCAGAGCTTCTCTGTCTAAAGGCGGAGTACTCTTCAGGAGACAGAGTCTTGAGCCATTTATCCAGGTCCACCTTGTACTGTTTCTGCAGCTCCACAGCCTGCTGCTCATACTGCTTCCTCTGGCTCATTGGGACACGATGCCAGCGTCTGCCAACCTCCTTCATGCGCTGCATCGGGGGCAGGCCTCGCAGCTCTTCACTGGACCATAAATCCTGGTGGAACTTGTGGTATGCATTCATCGGGGGCTTCTCAGGCTCTCCAGGGAATCTTATGTCCCCCCAAAGATCATTTTCCTGGGAAGACTTCAGTTCTTCTTCCTCTCTCTTAATCTTCTTGTTGGCTCTGCTTCGGCTCCCTTTGGGGACAACAGAGGTCTTGGAGTTCTGCTCAGGCTCAGGGTGGTCTTTTCTGAACTGAGCCAGTTTCTCCTGAAACTCTTGTTTGTCCTTCTGAAAAGCTTCCTTATATTTCAGCTTCCTCTCCTCTGGGAGCGCCTTGTATTTCTCAGACATGATCTTGGTCAGTTCCTGGTTGTTGAGTTCGGGGTGCATTTGGGAATACTCAAGCTGATTCTCGTTGAAGAAGCGAAGGTAAGAAGTCGGGGGCTGCTTGGGCATGTCTGGATGTTTCTTGAGTTTTTTGTTTCTTTGGGAATTTTTAACATGTTCCTTAGCTTCCTGGACTAATTCTGTCAAAGTCCGATACTTTCTTATCTTCCTAGAAATCTCTAACCACTTGAGTTTGCACATTTCTCCAGAAAAATCTTTAAAAGCTACTTTTTCCCAGTCCATATGTGACTGGGTTATTTTGAATGCGTGGTTGTCACTGGGTGGAAGGTTATTCTCTATTCTTTCCAGCAGCTGTGCAATGTCTTCTTCACACCAGTCATCTTGTCTATTAGATAATGCCATCTCTAAATCTTTGGGTCACTTGTATGGTCTTAGCTGTTTAAACACCTCAGCAGGATCTCAAACTTCTTTACTGCCAATACTTCCCTGGTGAATTATCTCCAAATGTGTGATTTTATGTTTCTGTGGAGATAGAAAAGTCATTGTTCAATGCAATAAATGAGATTATTACATGCCACTTAGGCTATGTTCCTTCTATAATTTAATTTACAAATGAAAAAATTGCTCACCCCTGGAAATGAAATTATGATGAACTTTAAAATGCTTCATTTTCAATATTAAACATCTTCAAGCTCAAAATAAAAAATAAAAGGCAGAAAGAGAAAAAGAAGAAAAAAATAAATATTTCTCTCAAGTTCCATCCTAGCATGCCTTTCCATTTGTCTTACCACATCTTGTCTAATTACAAGTGAACCAAACAAATAACCAACAACTTACTCAATAGGCATAGGATAAAAGAAAAGATGGAGGGATGTAAAAACATTAAAATGAAAGAAAAATACCTAAAATGGAAAGGACTTTAAAACAACTGTAAAATTGACTACAAATATATTAGAATGGCCAAAATTCACTTGTGTAACCTAACCATTCATTTTGCAGGCCAACAATCTGTGCACTGAGCCAAACCAGCTAGGGCACCCTTATTTTTCTTAATAGAACCAAAGCCCAAATCTAGCAATGCTGGCAATTCATATATGTAAAGCACACACACACACACACACACACACACACACACACACATAGAGATCTTCCTTTAAGTTAAAAGAAATATAACCAATGTCATTATAAATGGGGAATTCTTAGTAGAATTATCTTTAAAGTCAGAGGTAAGAACAAGGACAGTCATTAGCACTGCTTCTGGCTAATAGTCTTAACTGTCACAATTTATAAAAATGATGGCTGGGGAGATGAGAAAAGAAAACAAATGAAATGACTGTAAATAAAAATATAATACTGTTCATTTTAGAATATTTGTAGGGGATGACTATATTACAGGGGGGGGGGGGGAACTACATACCAACAAATCTTTGGGACAAAAAACTAGAAAGAGGTAGGAAAAATGTTTTTAAGATTAAGACATTTTGAAAGCCCTGTGTGGTGTTTTCAATGATTAGACCATCAGCCCACCAACCAAGGTTCTCAAGTTTGATTCCCACTTAAGGACAAATATCTGAGTTTTTGTCATCTCCCCATCCCTGATCAGGAAATATGAAGCAACCAGTCAATGTGTTCCTCTCACATCAATGTTTCTCTCTCTTCCCTTCTCTTGACCTCCCTTCTACACTCTGAACATTAATAGAACATTTTTTCTTCAAGTTAGGATTTAAAACAAAAAAGAGTTTTTGAAAGCTATAAAATCCTGAGTATCCTGACACCAGTATAACACATTCCACTTTTGTTTCTTGTTCTTTCAGGATTCTAGGGCTCTTTTCAGTCACTTGAACTTACTACACTCCTCACTTCAGGATCCATACCTAAAGATACCCTAATTTCCCTCAAGTTGTCTTCAAATGCCACTTCCTTGTCCTAGCCTAAGTTTACATTTCACTATACCCTTCCCCCTTTTCCCTTCATAGCATTAACCCAGATTGTAACTAAACTTCCTGTGGCTATTATCGCAAGGCTTTGCTCCATAACTATAGCCTTCATCAGGATAGGAATGATGTCTGTCTTGATCATGGCTGCTACTTGGTACCTAGCACAAGCTGTAAATAAATAAGCAATGAAATACAGTCAAACTTTGTCCCCCATCTCAAACAGTTTGTTTCTCAACCAAGCTGTCCATATTTTTTTTTAAAAAATGTCTTGGTTGTGGAACCAAAACTTCTGTTTTCAATGGGAAAAATCTTTCATGCTGATACCCCAAAGTGACAAAGTGTCTCTCAGGCAACAAAGGAGAGAATGATTTTGTTGTTGGCCAAAATCTATAATTAGCACAATTTTAAAACATAAAGAGGCCATCTAGAGTGCTAATGTTGCTCTGGCTGGTTTGGCTCAGTGGATAGAGCATCAGTTTTGAGACTGAAGGGTCTGGATTCCATATCAGTTAAGGGCAAATTCCAGGGTTTGGGGCTCAATCTCTGGAGGGGCCAGCTAGTCAATGATTCCCTCTTATTGATTTTCCATCTCTCCCTCTCTCTTCCTCTCTGACATTAATAAAAATATTTTTTTTAAAAAAAGAAAGATGAAAGGAAAGAGTGCTAATATTGCTAAGGGTGTGGAAGTACTCACAGAACAATCACAGGCAACCAAATAGATATAACTACTGCTGTTGATTGGATAAACAAAAAGCACTTGGCTGTTGATAGCATTTCTAGGCAGGAAAAATTCGTCCAGGGTGGCTTGATAAATTTAAGAAAAGAAGTGCTTATTATTTTTAAAATATATTTTATTGATTTTTTACAGAGAGGAAGGGAGATGAATAGAGTTAGAAATATCAATCACCTGTCTCCTGCACACCTCCCACTGGGGATGTGCCTGCAACCAAGGTACTGCCCTTGACCAGAACTGAACCTGGGAGCTTTCAACCCACAGGCCAACGTTCTATCCACTGAGCCAAACCAGTCAGGGCAAGAAGTGCTTATTTATCAGCAGTACATTAGACATGTACTACATGTAAGAAAGGTTAAAACAGGGAATCATTTGGGTTCTGAGACAGATTAACTCAATTTTGGCTCACTGGGGAAAATGCTTCCTAATGGGAAAAAGTGATGTTTTTTGTTATTTTTTAAAAGAAATTCTTTCTCAAACAACCTTCCAGAATAAATTAAGTTTGAAAATAAAGTTCCACTGCAATGTAAGAATGCTTTCATATGTATCATTCACAGTATTGAATAACATTTACAGAATAAAAGATATGCTTTAAATTACAGGGACAATAATCAAGTCAAACTGTCATTCTCACCCTGCCTTCATGGCTCAGTGGTTGAGTGTTGATCTATGAAACAGGAGGTCATGGTTTGATGCTAGGCACATGCACAGGTTGCCATTTTGATCCCAGTAGAGGGTATGTGAGAAGTAGCTAGTCCATAATTCTCTCCCATCATTGATGTGTGTGTCTCTCTCACTCTCCCTTCTGCTCTGAAATCAGTAAAAGTATATTTTGTGAAAACATATATAATTCTCTAGTTGTTATGAATTTAGGTTATGTTTAATGTGATTTCAGGGAAGCATATACAGTGTATATAACTTAAACTAACAGTATTTTAATCTCATATCTTTCATTTATGTATGACTTCTAATCATTGTCTGTTCTCAATAGTTAATGGCTAAATAAAAGTATTATTATTATTAGTCCATGTTTAGATTCTGTAGTTCAAAGACCCCGAATACAGCAGCACTCCTAAAAAAAGGGAACAAAGTTGGAGGGATCACAATACCAGATATCAAACTATATTACCAATCTATTGTTCTCAAAACTGCCTGGTAATTACACAAAAACAGACATATAGACATATAGCGAACTCCTACAACTTAACAAAAGGAAGATAACCCAATCAAAATAATTGGCAAAGAACCTGAATAGACACTTTCAAAAGTGGACATAGAGAAGGCCAAGAGATATATGATAAGTGAAAGTCTCTAGTCATCTAAGTGATGCAAATCAAAATGACAATGAGGTGTCATATCACACATGTCAGAATGCTATCATCAACAAACAAGTGGAGAAAAAGGAACCCTGGTTCACTGCTGGTGGGAATGCATACTGGTGCAGCCACTGTGGAAAACAGTATAGTTTCCTCAAAAAATTAAAAATGGCACTCCCATTTGACCCAGTAATCCCACTGCTAGGAATATATACCAAGAAATTAGAAACACCAATCAGAAAGGATGTATGCAACCCTTCTGTTCATAGCAGCACAATTTACAATAGCTAAGTTTTGGAAACAGCCTAAAAGCCCATCAGCAGATGAGTAGATTAAAAATCTGTGGTACATCTACACAATTGAATACTACACTGTTATAAAAAAGAAAGAACGCTCATCATTGACAACAGCACGGATGGACTTGGAAAGCATTATGCAATATGAAATAAGCCTGTCAGAGAAAGATAAGTGTCACATGACCTCACTCATTTGTGAAATATAATGAACATAAACTGATGTATAAAAGTAAATCCTGCCGAAACCGGTTTGGCTCAGTGGTAGAGGGTCAGTCTGCGTACTGAAAGGTCCCGGGTTCGATTCCAGTGAAGGGCATGTACATTGGTTGCGGGCATATCCCCGGAAGGGGGTGTGCAGGAGGCAGCTGGTCGATGTTTCTCTCTCATCGATGTTTCTAGCTCTCTCTCTCTCTCCCTTCCTCTCTGTAAAATATCAATAAAATATATTTTTTAAAAAGTAAATCCTGAGACATAGTATCATCTAACAGTGTTTCCCAAAGTGTGGTACGTGTACCCCCAGCAGTACAGGAAGAGTTTGGTGGGGGTATGCATTGCATCAATTTGGTGGGGATATGCACTGCACCATGCTTAGCTGCGCCTAATTCCACATTCTCATTAGTACAAGGGGTACTCAGCGTTATGAAAATTATAGAAGGGGTACACATATATCAAAAGTTTGGGAAACACTGATCTAAAAGATTGTCAAACCTCAGAGGGAAGGCAGGGGAGGGTGTGTTTGGAGGTGCGAGGGGGGTAGGATATCAACCAAAGGACTTATATACATGCATATAAGCATAACCAATAGACATAGACAGTAGGGGGTGAGGGGATATGCTGGGAGTGGGAGCAGCTGGGATGAGGTCAATGGGGGTAAAGGGAGGTATATGTAACACTTTAAACAATAAATAAGTTAAATTTTTTTAAAAAATATTCTCTAGTTCAGAATTTTTCAACATCATAAATATTGAGATACATCAGAAAATGGTAGCGTAGGTAATTGCTAGAACTGACCACCTCCCAAACACACCACAATTACAACTAAAATACCGAACAACCATTATTCAGAACAAACAGAAAGCTGGCTAATAGTAGGTCCTACAACTAGAGAAGTGAAGAAGAAAGCATGTAGGACTGGAAGGAGGGGTGGAGGTGCAGAACAGGCTGGTCCAACACCCATTTGTGGCTTGTTTTTAATCATGAGGGTTATCTCTGCTGCAGAGACCTTCTTTGAGAAGGGGTCCCAATCACATACCAGACCCCTAGCCCAATTAGAAATGAAAGTGCCTTATAAGCTAGTGATTCACTTCCAGGAATATATCCGAAGTAACCCAAAACACTAATTCTAAAGACTATATGCATCCCTATGTTCATTGCATGTTATTTATAATAGCCACGATTTGGAAGCCAGCCCAAGTGTCCATCAGTAGATGGGTGGATAAAAATGGTATGGCTTGCACTAGCTGGTTTGGCTCAGTGGATAGAGTGTCAGCTTGTGGACTGAATGGTTCTGGTTTCAATTCTAAAAGGTACATACCCAGGTTTCGGGCTTGATCTCCAGTGTGGAGCATGCAACAGGCAGCTGATCAATGGTTCTTTCTAATCACTGATGTTTCTTTCTCTCTCCCTTTCCCTTCCTATCTGAAATCAATTAAAAAAATCATTTATTTTTTTAAGAAAAGTGTGGCTCAATTGGTTGGGTTTTGTCATGGGTACCAAGGGATTATAGGTTCTACTCCAGTCCGGGCACATGCCTAGCTTTCTAGCTTGATCTCTGGTAGAGGCCATGTAGTATTTACGTCACTCTCATCTCTCTCTCTCTCTCTCTCTCTCTCTCTCTCTCTCTCTCTCTCTCTTTCTCTCCCATCCTTTCTTTAAAAATCAATTTTCAAAAATCTTAAAAAAGCAAAAGCTGATCCGGAACAAAGATGGCGGCGTAGGCAGTCTCCTAAGCTGCCGCCTCATCAACAATTTAATTTAAAAAACAACTAAAATCAAAAAGGACTTCACCAAAACCTCAGGAAAGCTGGCGGAGTGGAGTAGCTACAACTAGAAAGAGAGAGAGAGAGGCTCACGGATCGGACTGGGAGCCAAAAAGCCCTGAGGTAGGGAGACGCTCGTGCACGGAGAGGAAGTGCGGCCGTCGAATGCCTGCCTGGCGGGAGGGGAGGAATCCCCTATTGCACGGAACCCTTTCCAACTGTACTGAACCCCAACTCCGGCCGAAACCCCGTGGTCCCAGGCTCATATGGGTGGAGTCTGGACTGTAGAGAAAGGTACCCAGAGACTCAGAGACTGGGAGACCAGGGACCCGGGACCCAGGAGCCGCAGCCTGCAGGGTCTACAGTTGTGCACGCGCGAATGAGAACGCGCTGAGGTCTGACCGCCTCTCTGTAGTGGAAGGAGTCAGAAGCTCCAGGTCTGACCGCGGAGGCTGTTGCTGCTGCCTCTCTGTACAAGGTGGCGGCCTCTCTGTAGTGGAAGGAGTCAGAAGCTCCAGACTACAGAGAAGACCAGCCCAAGTCCGGGCGAGCCCCTGGGGCACCCACGCTCTTGGGACGGTCAGGTGGAAACTCAGGGAAGCCGCAGAAGGCAGAGGTCAGGCGGAAACTCAGGCGAGTGCACAAGGGCAGGGCAGAAGCCAAGACTGTCAGTTCAGCCCTGAGACTCCGCCCCATCCAAGCTGAGCAGAGGCTTCTGCAGTTTTTCAAGTCTGATCCTATAAGACTGTCTCCAATACAGAATTTATCCCAGAGTAGACACAGCTGATACCCACATCCAATTGGCCTGAAGGTCAATTCACAACAATAAAGACTTAGCTACAATAAGGCTGTGCATGCAGTCCACAAAGGGGATCACCAAGAGTGTCTACCTCAGGTAACTGAGGAGGCTGACCCACTGTGCTATATAGGACACCAAACACACAAAGCCATCCTACCAACTCTGAAAAATAGTGATAATGCCAAGACAAGGAAATAGATCTCAAACAAAAGAGATGGAAGATATAGAGTTCAGAACTACGGTTCTAAGGTTATGGAAGAATATCCTAGAAAAGCTTGATAAACTTCATGAGACTCAACTAAAAAGTATACATAAACTGACTAAATTGGAAAATATTATGCAGAGATCCAACAGCAGAATGGAAGAACACAAGAATCAGGTCAAAGAGCCAAAAGACACTCCGCTGGAGAAGGAAGAAGAAAAGAGGATCCAGAAAGTTGAAGATAGTGTAAGGAGCCTCTGGGACAACTGCAAGCGCACCAACATCAGAATTATGGGGTGTTATGCCCAGACTTCGTGATCCCCAAGGACCACCAGGAAGGTCCGATGCAATAAACAAAAGAGCCTCTTCCATGCTAGCATGGGCTCTGTCCCACTCACACCGACAGCATGGTGGAAGAGAGGCCGAACTTCGACAAGTCCAGGGGTTTTATAAGGGTGGTGATGTCACTGCTTTGGCTGACCTTGATTGGTTGGGTGAGGGCTAGGATCGTTACACAAAATGGAGGATAGCTCCACCCTGTTCTGCCCTGCCCCACAATACAAAATGGAGTCAGGAGTTAGCCGTGCCCTGCCCTCTCATTCCCCCCTTGTCTTATGTACATAAGTCAAATCATTGACTCAGCCTACTTTAGGGCATTCATTGTTCTGTTATCTAGCCTTACTTAGCCCTGGACTTTCTCACTGGCTAGTAAAAACATTCTTGACAGAATTAGCATAAACAACAAATACAGTTAGTGAGACCCTAGTACCACAGTTCCCATCATTATTGTCCTCAATGAAGTCCAGTTCCCCTCCTGCGGGCATCAATTTTCCTCCTGTCCTGCGTGGAGCCCAGGCTGGGGATCTCACAGGTGAGGCGGCTAGTTGCCAGGATCCAGGCCATGCAGAAGCTGGGAGTCATATAGTCAAGTCTGGGTGCCGTCTACTTCAACAGCCGTGGGTAGTGTCCCTTTGAGTCCTTGGGCAGTGAATTTCTTTACCCACACTGAGTTCCTGGGGTACAGGGTCTGCGGTGAGCACTGGCAGTGCATCTGGAACAAGCAAACTGCAGAGCCTGTAAGGACTTGAGCAAGGGAATGGTTACATGATCTCAAAAAGGGGGGAAACCATCCCAATAGGGTTACACCTAGCCCACAAGAGGGCAAAGGACAGGGGGTTGGTCCAATTTTCACCGATTCTAGGACACATTTAGTTAAACTCCTTCACAGAGTCCTGCTCATGCCTGTCCTAAGGCTTGAGCTATACTTTGAGATACCTTGACCACAAAGGTTGGGCTGTTATACTGGCAGCCCGAATCTCCTGGAGTAATCTCTTAACTACTATAGAGGCAGTTTCTGTCTAATCTGAAGTGTCTACCAAAACTAGACCTTAATGCTGGTGGTTTAATCTCTGAAATCCACCTACCGATGCTCTCCTGGGGAAGTTTTCTGGAACCTGAATTTCCAGGGGGACCCCCTTACCTTGTTTCGCATTTACCTTTGCTCAGACAGTACTTCTAGCAACTCTGCCTCACAGAAGCTCAGAAGTCTTGGTGATACCTAAGTGGGTAACCTGGTGCCACTGGGCAACTAACGTCTGACCTAGAGCCTCTAGGACCAACAGTCTGTCATCTTGGGGGTCCACCAATCATCTGATCCTTTGGTGGCTTGCTTCTCTTCATCCAATTCCTTACAGCTGCAGTTGGTAACCCTCTTTCTCTGTGGATGGCACAGTGTCCCTCGTCTGGTGATGATGGCAGCACTCATCACCTCCATGCAGCCATGAATGGGATCCTCTGGACCATCATCAAAAGCAGGCCAGCAGGGCTGACAGCCAGTGTAGCTCCTGGCCCAGAGTCTGCTTATCTGCCTCCTTCACCAGCAATGCTGTGGTGGCCACTGCCCGGTGGCACTCTGGCCACCCTGCTGCCACAGGGTCCAGTCTCTTAGGCAACAAGTCTCTTCCAGGGACCTAGAGTCTCAGTAAAAATCCCTTTGGCAATGCCCCTTAACTTACTCACATAGACGTGGAAGGGCTTCGAGACATCTGGCAAGGCTAGTGCAGGTGCTGAGATGAGAGCCTTCTCAAAGGCCCATTGTTCCACTTTGGTCCAGTTCAGCAGCTGCATTCCCCCAGTTTGTGTTCCTTCCAAGGTCCACAGTCCTTCTTTCATGTCCAAGGAGGGTCCCTGGACTGATGTATGGGTCCCATCGGCTCTGTCAAGACTGAATGGGCTGCCCCAGTGTCCACCAGGAAACTAACAGGCTTGCCTCTCCTAGCTAACCTGTCAGGACATTCTCTTTTCAACCTTTACAAAAATCTTTATCAAATTAACTTTTAAACCTTCTTCCTATATCCTTCAAAAATACAAAACCATGCCTCAAATTTTATAGAAAAGTCAAGGGAGGAGGGAGCAGGTTCAGTACCCTGTTCCCAGGCCTCCAGCCTCTTGAAATTTAAAATGCCACATTTTCCTACAGATACAGATTTAGCCACACCTCTAAGCCCCCTAACAGAACATCGGTGAAAAGTGTCCAAACAGTTTCTAGGGGTTAAATCACACAAATAATTATTAACTACAACAGTCTCATGGGGATAGAGGGTCACAAGGGAATTTTTCTCCTTGTCCCTGCCACCGTTACTCAAAACAACCCCTGGAGGGGGATGGATGCCTGGTGGGCAGAGGCAGGGAGCATGGAACATGTCCCAGACGGAGGAGGTACTCCCACCAAGGCGTTTTCATCCAGCAGTCCACTCTGTTTCCACTGGTAAAGGCACTTGCCTTCTGCTAGTAGGGGGAGCGGTGACCCCTACATTACATTCAAAACTCCCTGAATTTTCTGAAAATCCCCTCTGCTTGAGGGTATTTCTTCTAAAGATTTTACAATGTAATCATTAATCACATCAACCTTAAATGGCCAATTGAGATAAACAGTAGTCAACTTTAGAATTAGGTCCCTGCTTTTAACTCTTTTTTTACCACAATTGTTACAACTTCATACTTTCAAATACAAATATTTTGTTAGGCGGGCCGATTCCCCTCTGACAGAGAGCAAGCACCCCTGGAAAAAAGAAATCCCAGTGGTCACTTGGGGGTTTGCTATGTGTCAGAGCACTCAGCCTTAAACTAATTAAAGGTTTCCTTCTTATTTTGCCTGTCCTAGATTAACACATTTCTAAGAAAAATACAAGACATAACTTCAATTCTGTCCTCTAGATTTTTTCTTTTTTTAATGAGGCAAATTTAAACTTGGATTGCCACGTGTTACTCCCTTCCCCCACATCCTGCTTACTTTGGGAGAAGTTTCAGCAACATATTTGGTCACACATTTTTTTTTTCCATGCTTAATAAATTGAGTAATCTCATTGCAGGAGAGCAGATAGATTCGCCCTCTCCTGCCACCTTTGGATTCCAGAGTTTCAGCAGTGGTGTTTCACTTCTTATTACATTTTTTTTTTTTTAATTTGAACAAGAAACCACATTCTTTAAGCATATCCAAATCTCAAAACCTTCAGAGCTCGCAAGTCAAAGATCCTGCAGCTCCCCATTAATAAACCTTTATATTTTTAAGAACAAATTCCAAAATCTAGCAATTAACTTTAACGTGTTTTTTTTTCTGCCTGGGGAAACTGTAAACTTGCCCTTGGGCTATCAAAAGGCGTAGCCATTCATATGCAAATGAACATTCTTTAAAGATAGCTGCTAGCTGGGTTGGGATTACCTGTTCTGGGTGGGAAGGGCGGTTCACCCCTTCCTCCATTAAAAATAAGGTGTAGCTTAAAAACCTCTTCATGGCAAGAGAACTTAACTTTCAGAACTTTAAATTTTTCAGGTAGCAAATCAAATACTTAGCATTTCCCAAATCAATGATACTTTTACATTTTAAAAGCAATTTTCTAGACTTCATGTGCCAGAAACCAATTATTGTCTCACTAATAGAAATAGGCTGGTCAACCTTGAAGCTCTGAAAGGTCAGAGCCAACCACGCCCTATTTAATTGAGACAATGGCAACTGAGGCAAGTTCCCCATACTGATATGATAAACCTGTTATCTACTTCCTGCTGGTTACTGCCTCAGGACAGGACTTTCAAAAGCTGCTTAAAATGCCTTGGGAAACCAGCTTTAATTTACCTTTCATATTGGATCTCCACATGTCTCCCCCTCTACCTCCTGTCTGCTCTGGGGGAGTCAACAAATTACAAACAAGAGCAAACTGAAACCCTTACTTACACAAACAAATATACAAACAAAGAACACAGAAACATACAGAGGGCTCCTGAGAACAGTCTTCCAACTCCATGGGAGCAAAACCAACCTCACGCCAACCGGTAGCCCTCCAACATTGAAAGCTGGCCACTCACTAGAACAAGTCTGCCATTGGTCCTTCCAAACCTCCACAACACAGAAAATCACAACAACCAACAAGAAGGCGCCCAACTCACTAGAACAAGTCTGCCATTGGCCCTTCTGAACCTCTACAGCACAGAAAATCACAACAACCAACAAGAAGGTGCCCAACATCAACGTTTCAACTTAAAATCAAACCTAGGAGAGATCCACTTCTCTCCCACCTGTGAGACGTCGGATCACGCCGCTCGCCTCGTCCTGGGAAAGGTTTCCATACCTCTCCCGCTTGTGAGGGGCCCTCTAGGAGAGGCTTCATGTGTCTCCTGCCTGTGAGGGGCCCTCCCGGGAGGTTGGAACGTCTTCCGAATCCTCCGGCCCGTAGTCTTCCAGCGATGTGTCCATCTAGACCTCTTCGGGCACTACCAACACAAGGGGTTTCCTCATCCCTTCAGAGCTCTAACACATGCACACAGACACACACACACTTACCGCGGCCAGTGAGGCTCTCCGGATCAGAGTCCCTCAGGGTCTTGGGGATCCCGGACGAGCCCCCAAATGTTATGCCCAGACTTCGTGATCCCTAAGGACCACCAGGGAGCCGAGTCCGATGCAATAAACAAAAGAGCCTCTTCCATGCTAGCATGGGCTCTGTCCCACTCACACCGACAGCATGGTGGAAGAGAGGCCGAACTTCGACAAGTCCAGGGGTTTTATAAGGGTGGTGATGTCACTGCTTTGGCTGACCTTGATTGGTTGGGTGAGGGCTAGGATCGTTACACAAAATGGAGGATAGCTCCACCCTGTTCTGCCCTGCCCCACAATACAAAATGGAGTCAGGAGTTAACCTTGCCCTGCCCTCTCAGGGGGTGCCAGAAGAAGAGGGAGTGCAAAATACTGAAAACATATTTGAAGAAATAATATCAGAAAACTTCCCTCACCTGGTGAAAGAAATAGACTTACAAGTACAGGAAGCCTATAGAACCCCAAACAAGAGGAATCCAAAGAAAAATTCTTCTCGACACATCATCATCAATATGCCAAGGGTAAAAGACAAGAAGAAGATCTTACAAGCAGCAAGAGAAAAGCAGTTGGTTACCTATAAGGGAGCACCCATAAGACTATCAGCTGATTTCTCAACAGAAACCATGCAGGCCAGAAGGGAGTGGCAAGAAATATTCAAAGTGATGGATAGCGAGAACCTACAACCAAGATTACTGTATCCAGCAAAGTTATCATTCAGCATTGAAGGGCAGATAAAGAGCTTCACAGATAAGAAAAAGCTAAAGGAGTTCATCACCACCAAACCAGTATTATATGAAATGCTGAAAGGTATTACTTAAGAAGAGGAAGAAGATCAAGTGAATTAAAAATCTGAGGAATAGAATAAACTGGTGAATATAATAGAATTAGGGGCAAAGAAAGGGAGTGGATAGATAATTATCAGGGTGAAAGGGGTGTGGGGTGCAGAAAGAGACTGGATTAAAATTGTATAACCTATGGATGAGGACAATAGTGGGGGGAGGGGGTAAGGGCAGAAGGTGGGGTGGGAATCAGGTGGAAGGGAGCTATGGGGGAGAAAAAGGAGAAACAATTGTAATAATCTGAGCAATAAAGATTTATTTAAAAAAAAATTTAAAAAAAAAGCAAAAGCTGTGGTACATTTGGATGGACCTGAAGTGTATTGTTTTGTGAAATAAGGCAGTCAAAGTAACAAAAATACCACTTGATTTCACTCACATGTGCACTCTAATGAACAATATAAACTAACAACATGGAGACACACTCATGGATAGAGAAAACAGACTGGCAGCTGTGGTATGGGAGAGGATTTAGGGTGAGAAGGGTGGAGGTATTAAGCAAAGAAACAAAAGGAAGACTCAGGACACAGACAATAATATAGTGAATGCCAGAGTGAAGGGGGCTGGAGGTCGGTGGAGTTATAAGAAAGTAAAGGGGGGATAAATGGTAATGGAAGGAGACAAGACTTGGGATGCTTAACACACAACACAAGATGCATACAATGTATTAGAGAATCTCATACTTGAAACCTACATAATTTTATTAGTCAATGTCACCCAAATACATTCAATTAAAAAAACAAAAACAAAATGTAAGCATAACATTGATAAGGAATAATATAAAAGAAAAATACAAGCAAATTAGATACATCCCAGCCACTCTTTTCCTAGGAAAATGTACACATTTTGATATATACAGAATTACACATAGGCATTTAAAGAGGATGTCATAGAAAAGCAATTGCCTCTGTGGTGTCTTCTTACCTGGTATTTGAAGAGTGATATTATTACAAATTTATTGGAAAAGGGTGGTCAGATTCTTGGGATCCTTTGCCGAGGTGATGATTCCTTCTCCACTGTAGCTCTCTGGGAACTGTGTTAATATTCCAACCACAAAATGTTTGTGTTCCCCTTTTTTGATTCTAGAAGTCTGCTTCCTTTTCCTAAATGTGTTTTGTCTTCTTAGGAGGATTAGGCTAACACACCCAGTGTTGGTGGTGGGTGTTTCCCAGAGCTCTTGGAGGATAAGTGTAGGTGAGCTGAGTGTGAAATGGTAGAGAATCAAGAAACAGTAAATGAATAATCTTTTTCCTAAGGCTGTCCTAAAGGAAACTCTTGTCCATTGCTACTGGTCTTTCTACATCACAATCACATGCCCTTCCTTTCCAGCTTTCTCTAGACTTTCTGTGAATCTTTTCATAAAGGCATTTCCTGATTTTCTTAACTATAAAAACAAAAACAAAACAAAACAAAAATAACCCACGATAACTTTTAGGTCCCTCTTTAAAACATACTTACAGATTTCAGAGTCCCCAAAAGTTAAAAGGTTTAGTACTCTCAAAGACCACTCTGTATCAGATGACTGGAATGAAGTGCCAAAGTTGTTAAAGTATTGCCTTTAAAATGACAAAAGCTGCCCTAGCTGGATAGAGCTTCTTCCTGGGGTTCTATTTCAGTCAAGGGCACATACCTTGGTTACAGGCTCCTCCTCAGCCCTGGTCCTGGTCTGGGCTCCTGCAGGCAGCAACAAATCTGTGTTTCTCTCACATCAATATTTCTCCGTCTTTCTCACTTTCACTCTCTCTTAAAAAAATCAATTGAAAAATATGCTCAAGTGAAGATTAAAAAAATAATACCGGTAATAACTGCCTCCCATGTAAGACTCAGTGGTTAGACCAGCCATGGGCAAACTATGGCCCTTGGGCCGGATCCAGCCTGTTTTGCTGTTCTATCTGGCAGGAGAAGCCTAAAGAGCAGAGGGTTCTCTTGCTCTCCCCTCTGCTCCACCAGCAGCCCAAGATGAGTGCCAGCAAGGTCAAGTTGCTTTTGTTCCAGCCCTCCTGTCGAGTTTAAGAACACATTTTGGCCTTGGAGACAGAAAGTTTGCCCACTCCTAGGTTAGACCATGGGTCCTCAAAGTGTCTATAGTTCCCAGTTCAATTCCTTGTCAAGGGCACATACCTGGGTTCCAGACTGAATCCTTGGATATGGTCCCTCTGGGAATGTGCAGGAGGCAGTAGGTCTCCAAAGATCTCTCTAGCTCTCTTCTTCCCTTTCTCCCTCCCTCTCCCCACCCTTCCTCCCTCCCTCTCCCACCTTTCTTCACTCCCTCTCCCCACCCTTCCTCCCTCCATCTCCTCACCCTTCCTCCCTCCCTCTCCCCACCTTTCTTCACTCCCTCTCCCCACCCTTCCTCCCTCCCTCTCTCCCAGCCCTTCCTCCCTCCCTATCCTCAGCCCTTCCACTCTCTCTAAAAATCAATGAGAAAAAATACCTTGGGTAAGGATTAACAACAAAAAGACAAAATTCAGTTAATCTGTAAAGAAAGCACTCTTCCATGACAGATTAACATTAAAAAAAAAACCAAACAAACACCTAGAGAACATAATTTCACATTTTCTAAGACATTTGTTAGAATGGCTAATTGATAAAACAATCCTTTCTATCTTTTAGTAAGTTACAAATAAAAGTCATGCCCAGCAGTATGGTTCAGTGGTTGAGTGTTGTCCCAGGGGGTCCCTAATTTGACTCCTGTGTTGCAGGCTTAATTCCCAGTATGAAGCATGTAGGAGGCAGATGACTGATGTTTCTCATCAATGTTTCTATATCTCTATCCCTCTCTCTGAAATCAATAAAAACTTATTTAAATTTAAAAAGTAAAATTAAATTAAACCCATGATGTATAGAAATTTAGATAGAAAGACAGCCTGGGAGATCTGGTTTGTTGTAAAATCAGTGATTTCTTGATCAGATTATTTGTATAAAGGTATATTTAGGGAGATTTAAAAAGCTTTAAAATTAATTCTATTTAAAGTCCTCTGAAATATAATTCTTAGAAAAAGTGGGTGTGGCCTTTAGTGACTCTATAGCAGTGTTTCCCAAACTTTTGACATATGTGTATCCCTTCTATAATTTTCGTAACGCTGAGTACCCCTCGTCAAAAAAAAATGGTTGTATTTTAATAACAATCAAAATATCTTTATTTTTTATTTTTTTGGTACATACACGAAATAATAACAAATGAAAAATAAAGTTATTCATAATAAAATATAAATAAAAGTTATATTATAAATAACATTTATTTGCACACTGGACCATCTCACGCCTCACAAGAATGTCTTGACTTGACTCATGAGAACATAGAATTAAGCGCAGCTAAGCACGGTGCAGTGCATATCCCCTCCAAACTCTTCCTGTACCCCTGAGGGTACGCGTACCACACTTTGGGAAACACTGCTCTACAGCATCAGCCCTCAGACTCTCTAGTTCAATTCTGCTCAAGATCATGTACCTCAGTTGCAGGCTTAGTCCTCCAGACCTGAATATCTCACTGTGATATTTTCCTCCCTCCCTACTTCTCCCCACTTCTTTTTATTCTCTCTAAAAGTCAATGGGGAAAATGTCCTCAGGTAGGATTAACAAAATGTCCTCAGGTAGGATGAACAAAACGTCTGAAATATAATCCTTATAAGAAATAGGTGTGGCCTGTAGAGACACAATATAAAGACACTCAGGGAACCCAACACTGAGTCTTCTCTAGAACAGAGTGTCTTGAGAACTCACCTGTTTGGAAGACTTCTGGAAGAGACTGCCACCACACAGAAAAGCTTGATCCCTGAGCTGACCTCTTCCTATTTTTCCTGTTAGGGAAAACCCTGGGGTTTCTACAACTTTCCTAAAAAACAACAAAAGAATTCCTAATTTCAATTAATCACCAAACTGAGTTTGTTTCTATCAAGTAACATCATTTGCCATCTTTTTAAAAAAATATATTTTTATTGATTTTTTTACAGAGAGGAAGGGAGAGAGATAGAGAGTTAGAAACATCAATGAGTCATCAATCAGCTGCCTCTTGCACACCCCCTATTGGGGACCTGCCTGCAGCCAACCTATATGCCTTTGACCTGAATCGAACCTGGGACCTTTCAGTCTGCAGGCCAATGCTCTATCCACTGAGCCAAACCAGTTTCGGCTCCTTTGCCATCTTAGTGAAAATTATTCCATGTTTGTTTGGCATCCTGTTTTGGTAAGTGTATTGGAATGAATATTAATTTTTGTTATCTTATATATTCCTTACTTGGTCCTATGGTTCATAAGGATTTAGAAAGCAGTGCCCAGTTATCTTTTGGATTAATACATGGCATAGATTTAAAAACATGTTTTAGGAATATTTGATTTTATATGCATTACACATTACAGTCTGCTCTGTATACATGTGAGAGGTATAAGTTACAATATATATAATTAGATAACACATTCTGTGATTTAAGGAGAATATTGTTTTAAAGTTAAATAAATGTCTGAAGAAACATGAGTTTTCTAACTTACATTTTAAAGAATGTAGGTCATCATTGGGGCTGCAGACAGTGACACTGGGCATATAAGAAATATGAGGAGTCTGTGGGCCATCTATTTAACTAATAAGGACATGAGGACCCAGTTTTAAGGGAAATGCATTTTTAAAAGCATACTTTATTATTTGGTGCTGATTATTATTGTTTTAAATATGTTTTTATTGATTTCAAATAGGAAGAGAGAGTGAGAGAGAGATAGAAACATCAATGATGAGAGGGATCAAGTCCAAAACCTGAGCATGTGCCCTTGACTACAATTGAACCTGGGGCCCTTCAGTCAGCAGGCCAAGGTCCTTATCTACTGATCCAATCAAGCTAGGGCAGTGCTGATTATTAGTAGTAGTAGAAGGGAAAATGGCAGAAGTGTTAGCCTCCATTCAGCAACCTCGGTTCTTGAGTTCTGGCTAAGAGAAGAATTCGGAGGCAAGATTAAATTATAAGAGAAAGTTAATTTAGGAAGTCACAGCAGTAGACAAAATGAACCATAAAAGAATTGTGCTCAGAAAACATGTTGACGCAAAAAAAAAAAAGAAAAGAAAAAAAAGAAAAGCAAAGAAAGGTCCTTTGACATTAGTGGAGAGAGAGAGAGAGAGAGAGAGAGAGAGAGAGAGAGAGAGAGACCTTGGGAAATGAAAGAGGGGTAGAGGTTTGGGCTTACTCCAGAGGGGGGAGGTGAATTAGGGGTTATAGAGAGAGAAAGAAAAAGAAAGAGTAGCCTCTGGGGAAAGAAGGGGGTGGGGAAAGGCCATGCTGTGCTCCATAAAGAGATCTATGCTGGGTCCTCCATCTTGAGGGTTTTTATTATAGTTTTTGCTAATCCTCCCTCAAGAATTTCTTCCACTTGTTTGTTTATTTATTTATTTATTTATTTATTTATTTATTTGAGGCCTGATGCACGAAACTGAATGCAATACTTCTTCCTTCCTCAGCATCCTGGACCCAGCCATCCCTCCAGTTGCTGGCAGGCACCTGAGACCTGGGCTTCCCTCTTAACCTGGCTTCATCCAGAAGGAGGGAAGGATGTTTGGAAGAACATCCAATTTAATTAGAATATTAAGCTTTCATTATTGTAGAATTTTATATTGAGTGGAAGTAAAGGGGAGAGATGGGAAGAGAGAAACATCAATGGGAAAGAAACACATAAAGTGGTTGGTTGTCTCCAGCATGAGCCCTGACTGGCAGCCTGGATTAAGCCTGCAACCAAGACATGAGCCCTTGACCAGAATGGAACCTGAGAACCTTCAGCCTGTGGCTGAGGCCTGAACCACTGAGCCAAACTGACTAGGTCCCGAAGGCTTTTATTTGAGTTCAGGAGAGGTTCTCAATATAATATTCATCTACTTTCCCACTGTCTCCTCATGGTCCTGTCTCCACTGATGGGTTTGAACCAGGGGAATGGATCATTAGTCATTGTGCTGGTCCTAGTGTTAGCCATGGCTTCATTCTGCTTGGTTTTGTTGCTTCTCTGGGCCTGGAGCTGAGACACAGCTGAGGTCTAGATGTCATCTCTAGGGCTTAATGCTTAAAGGAGTAATGGAACAAGGGCTTGCAATTTTTGCTCCATTGCTGGACACCCAGGCTTCTCACCCTGGTGACCCTATGTAACTGGTCCAGGGGTCCCGCTCTACTCATGCCTATCTCCTTAATACAATTATGATTACATTCATAATCTTATCACACATACTGCTTGATAATCATTATTGAAGACTTAAAATAAAACAATTATCTCATTAATTTTTGTTTCTTTGATTAATATCTATGGCTAATAGCCAAAACCTGTTTGGCTCAGTGGATAGAGGGTCGTTTTTTGGACTGAAAGGTCCCAGGTTTGATTCCGGTCAAGGGCATGTACCTTGGTTGCGGACACATCCCCAGTAGGGTGTGTGCAGGAGGCAGTTGATCAATGTTTCTTTTTCATTGATATTTCTAACTCTCTATCATTCTCCCTTCCTCTCTGTAAAAAAATCAATAAAAAATATATTAAAAATAGATATGGATAATAAAGAGAAGAGGGTTAATAAAGCACATTTGAATTATGTGAGTAGAGTCTGTGAAATTCAAAATATGAAGGGTGCAGGAAGTGGATAGTATTGGTTAGAAAGCCAAGAATAGTTTCTACAGGTTGTTGGAGCTTTCCTGTGCCTGCTTTCTTTTTGTGTCACGTGCCTATAAAGCTTTACTCTGATCTGAACACTGTTATTGAGTCACAACCTGAGTCACATTTTGCTTAGATCTTTGTATCCTCAGGGCAGAAGGATAAACTCCTGATTTTCTTCTCTCTGGAAAATGGACTCAGACATCTCAGAAAACTTCCAGAAAGAACTCACCTGTGCCATATGCCTGAATTACTTTACAGACCCAGTCACCATCGGCTGTGGGCACAGCTTCTGTTGTTCCTGTCTCTCTGTATCCTGGGATAAAGAAGAAAGCCCTCCTTGTTGTCCTGTGTGCAGGGAACCATCAGAGCAGAACAACTTCAAAACCAATGTTATCCTGAACAATCTGGTGTCCATGGCCAGAAAAGCCAGTTTGCGGCAATTCCTGAGCTCTGAAGATAATACATGCGGGCTGCACAAGGAGACAAAGCAGATCTTCTGTGAAGATGACAGGAGCCTGCTCTGTTTGCACTGCTCCAGCTCTCTGGAACACAAGGCCCACAGACACTGCTCCGTGGAAGAGGCTGCTGAGGAACACAGGGTGAGTGTTTGAATGCTGGTGGAGAGTACAGCAAAGAGATGAGGATTCAATCTTCTCCTTTTAAAGTTTATTGACACATACTTAAGAACCATTAATGAAGCTGTGAGGAAATGCACTGGTTTACCTGTCTTCATGGACATTGCATTTAATGGGAGAGTAATTAAGGATCATCATTACTTTGATGATGCAGTAATGCTATCCAGTGCTCAAGGCACTGGAAAACTTTCATGAAAGATTCAGTGGTGTGAAAAGTACAAATATCGGAAGGATTTCCAATGGAGACGATATTTGCTAACACTGATAAAGATGTCAGAGAAAATACAGTGGAATTTGGAGAAGAAAGGTATCACTAGCTTCAATTTCCAACTGAGAAGTAGTTGTGCTAAGTAAAATCTTGATCAGTTTCTCTAGCCAAATTTCTATGTTGTATTGGATGGCTCTTCAATCTAAATCCTAAAATGTATCATTACTGAGTGCAAATAGGGAAAAATCATGATCCTTCTCTAAAGTAATTTTGTCTAATATCCCTTGATTAATGCCTTCAGTTAGTACCTGAACCCTAAATGCATTTGCTTCTCTGATGCTAAAATTTATCTGTTTTATTTTATTTTATTTTATAGAGAAAGCTCTCCAACCAAATGAGATCTTTATGGGAAAAGATTCAAGAAATTAAAAAAACTCTCAGTAAAGATGGCAGAATACCTGTCTATTGGATGGTAAGTGTGAGACTGCATTTCCCTGTGAATCAGGCTGATATAGACATGTCAGGAAAAGGAGCTGAGAACAGCAATTTACAGTGTGTGTCTACATGGTGAGAAGTGAGAGTGCAAAAGCTAGAGAATGATTTTGCTTTAAGTAGAAGAAAATATAGCATATTAAATTAAAAGAAAAATGAGGAAAAGAAGTAAAGAATAGAAAGAACTGAACTAAGACTGGAGAGAGACTGTGAATCCATAACTTTTGTGAGAGAATGCACAATGGAATGATTATAGTTCTTTAGAACAATATAGGAGTCTGTCGTCTAAGATGGAGGACAGTAGCCCATCCATAGAGAAAAGGTCAGGAAAGAAAAGGTCAGGAGGATGGATGTCAGTTTGAGGGCAGGTGGTGAGGATTTCAGGGAGGTCTTTTCTAATGGCTTCAAATCCACGGGGAAAGAAGAGAGTGGGAAAGGCAATGATATGCTCCATAAAGAGCTATCCTGAGTTCTCATGCAGAAGAGTAGGGAGGTTTTGTCACCAGAGATGGATTTAGTGATGCAGAGACCAGGATATTGCATGTTATGACCATAAACGTCTGTAGCTGACTTGCAGTCTTGAGAAAAGGAATGTAAAAGAAATTCTTAATGAGAAGCTTTGCTCCAGTTCCTTCAGGCACTCATGAAGTGGAAGGAGGTGTTTTGAGGAAAGTGTAGGATTAAGGCTGTTTGCATAGCTTATAAGAATAAAACATAAATGCAGGAAAGAGGAATGACCTGAATATAAGGTGGTGAAACTTATTGGTAGAGAACAGCATCAGTGAATGAGATTCTGTTTTAAGTGGTGGAGGGTAATGTCAGCCCTTGTAATGTGATCTAGGAGATCTATCTCTCTGCAGGCTTATCTCTATGGACGTCAAGATGAAACCAGGGCTTTTTATGAGACACTCCAACTGGTTCTCCAAGAAGAAGACAAAAAAAATTTAGAAAGACTTATTGAGGAAGGGTCAAAGTTGTCTGAGCAACTGAAGAAATGTCAGGCCGAAATGATTGAAAAAAGCATAAACCTAAGAGCAATGTACGATGAGCTCATGGACATGTGTCTGAAACCAGATGAAGAGATGCTCAAGGTAGGAACTGAGCATGTGCCTGGGAATTTTTTATATCATCAGAAGACTTTGCATTCCCTCATTTTTTTGGTATCAAAGATTGATGTCTTCATCTGCTGAATCCATGGTAGAGAGGGTCTCCCCATTGGGAATGATATAGATAAGCTGTTATTCCCCCCACCTAATTATAAACAAGGAAGTTTTATGGAACTGTGACTTTGAACATATTCCTTCTTAAAAATCTCCTTTTATTTCTTGCTTTACTAAACAGAAGATGAAAAACTTATCCAAGTACTTTTAATTTTAAAAATATATATATATTATTGATATTTTACAGAGAGGAAGGGAGAGAGATAGAGATCTAGAAATGTCGATGAGAGAGAAACATCCACCAGCTGCCTCTTGTACACCCCCTACTGGGGTGTGCCAGGAGCCAAGGTACATGCCCTTGACCGGAATGGAACCTGGGACCTTTCAGTCTGCAGACCGACGCTCTACCGCTGAGCCAAACCGGTTTCGGCAAAGTACTTTTAATTTTGATCTGCAAGTGAGCAATATAGAGACATTTGGCCAAAGCCCCTATATATTTTATCCTATTGTGATACCATTGCCATTGGTTTACTTTGCCATTAATTTGGGGCATGTTTCACTTTAAGAGCAAGACTTAGTAAAGACCCTAAGGCAGAAAGCTGAGAATAAGAGTAATGTAGTCACTATTCTTGTGTTCTCTTTTTTTCATACTCAATGTTCTGAATTCATCAAGATCACAAAAATCAACCAAAAAGATAGTTGCCAGAATTGGGGGGGGGGGGGGAAGGGCGCGAAAGGGGGATGGAAAGACAGTACAAATATTCTGATAGGTTCCTAAGGTGACAATTGATTACTAGGATTAGTGGGAGTGATCACTCTATAAGATACAAAAATATTGACTTGCTATATTGTACACCTGAAATTAATACAACCTATATAAGAATAACAACTGTATTTAAATAAAAAGATTTTAAGTATTTGAAAAAGAATTTAGATTGTGACAGCATGTTGTATCAGTATGATCTTTAGAGAAGAAAAGAAAAATGAATTTATAAGACAGTTTGCAGGTGGTGTGATTAGTATTTTTCTGAACTCCCACAAATCCAAAGTCTGTTTGGTAAAATAACCTATTTCTAAAGGATTCTAAGCTTCTCTTTTCTTTCTTTACAGGAACTAGAAGACAAACTAAGAAGGTGATTTTGGGTTTCAGTGTAAACTGGGGCTCATTAGGGGTGTGAAAGAGATTACAACTACCGGTACCTCTGAAATAGTAAAGACATAATTTCTCAGATTATTCTCAATTATTTGTGTGTGCATCTACTTATGCATATTTTGCAGAATAGGACTTCCTATTACTTTTGACCAGAAATTAGTGATTTTCCCTTCTATGGCTGAATGAGTATGTGTTATTAGGCTCAATGATGACTTTTCTGAAAGACTGGTCATTTATGGTTTAATACTTCAAAGTCAATAGGAACTGAAATTGCAGTCTAGATTTAGTCTAGATTTACCCAGAATTAGGTAAGAGAGACAAGTACCTCTGAGAAATGGGACTGGTAGCTGGAAAAGAAAAAGGAAAAGTTAGAGAGATTCCCTAAGAATGGCACAATTCTATATCATGATTGTGAACAAAAGGATTTTGATAAAGAACATTCAGCTGAATGGTGATGCCACCAGCAGGATTAATTGCCTCTTCCTCCTGACAGGAGTGAGCAGGTGCAGCTGCACATGCCTTAGCCTCTGCAGCCAGAACTCCCTGCATGTCCCATCACTGGACTGATGGAAAGGCTCAACCCCTTCCGAGGTGAGTGTCATCCCAATGGGGGACCACCTGGCGGGGTCCTTCAGTTGGGGAATCTTGTGGGTGACCTTTTCCTCTTTCTTAAACTTTACCTTGCACAAGAAAATAGTCCTTAAAGTGGCATGTATAGTCCTATGTAGTTATGCGGTCACTATAATAGGAACTGAAATTGCAAAGTCTTGATGGAAAATGATTGGTGTGACTCAGGCCTTATTAATAACTTGTAAATTTGATGTTATTTATATGATGATAAAAAAATACATGCACCAAAAAGGATCCCACTGAACCCTATAAATATGTCATATGAAATGTCAACTGTTGATTGATCCATAGAAAACTGGATATCACTTTAAGGTATTTCAAATAATTGCAGTGAATTAGATTTCTAAAATATTTCCCTAAATAATTAAAGTAATTAGATATATAATGTGGGTTTCAATTGATATAATGTGAATTAATCACCATTGTTTAAAAAGCTAGTTGTATAAACCAAGAATTTATGAATATGACAATAAAATAATTTGGTGGTCAATGAACCTATACATAGAGCTCAACATTAAACCTATACCTGGGAGTTTAATCTATGAGAAAGAAAGATTAAGCTTTTAGGTGGAACCAGTTATCAAAGGCATCCTATCCTTTGTAGGAAATCATACCTAAGATGGCCTTTAGGATTCTTCTTTAATGTCAATTGCTTACTTACCTGGAGTATCATCCGCTGGTGTAGCACCATATTCTGAGCAAGTCATTTCCATTTATTTAAAATAAAATTATTTTTCTCCTCAAGAAGGAGTGAGAGAGGTAAGATTTATTTTTATGGACTTGGTAGCACTGCCCAGGTGTCCAGCTTATGAAAAGTAACCAGCCAGAACTAGACATCTAGACATGACCTTCTTCACTTTTATGAGGGCCTATTTCTAGGAGGTCTTGGATATTTGGGTTTTTTGTTTTGTTTTGTTTTTTTAGGAGATGTGTTGGCATCATTTGAATTCAATATTTTCCATTCAGACTTAGTGTTGATTTTTTTTTTCAGTGAGACACTAAGGTGTACCATTCTCTCATAGATAATTTTATTTTCAACATTGATTTGTTGTTGTTTTCTTAATCCCTACCCAAGAATATTCTTTTCATTGATTTTCAGAGGATCATAGAAGGGAGGGAGGAGGGAAAGAGAGAGAGACCAAGAAAAACAGACAATAGAGACACATATGGAATGATTGTCTCCCACATGCACCTCCAAAATGAGAGAGATGAACCTGCAACCAGATTACATGCCCGTGATCAGGAATCAAACACTACAAAATTTAGTCCATGCTGTTCTTATCACTGAGAAAAACTGCCGAGGGCTTAACATTGATTTTGACTGGAATATTCTCTTTTCTTCACAGTGCAAGTTTCCTTCACTTGTGAAATAACTCCTGAGAATATACGGTTGTTTGATGATGTGAGAAGTCTGAGGTTTATGGGTGATGGTCTACATGTGTCTCTGGATACTGGAACATCTAACTCTTTTGCTGCATGGGGAAACCATGTCTTTAAGTCTGGCAAGCATTATTGGGAGGTGTATGTGGACAAGTCTTGGGACTGGGCTGTAGGGGTATGTAAGGAATCCTGGATGGAGAAGCATGGCACATTGACTGAATGTAAGGACACATTTCTTCTTATACATGTGAAGGAGGATAATCATAGTACTCTCTGGACCACTGCCCCAATGGCTCGTCAATACATACAGAAACCTCTGTGCAGGGTCGGTGTGTTCCTTGATGTTGACAATAGAACTGTAAGTTTTGTGGATGTTGCGAGGTGTACTCTCATTAAGCATTCCTTCATTAGGCACTCCCCATTACAGGATTATATAGGTGACCTGTGCAATAACAATTTCAGACCTTACATTTCACTGGCAATTCATGGGTAGGGCTAAGTTATGAACCTAATTATGTGCCTGGGATCTCTGCTGTGAGGAAGCCCTTTTTAGTTGAAGCCTGTTAATGATACATTATTGTCTTTTATGCTTCTTCTACTTTAATGTAATCCCTGTGTACTGTTATTCTGTAGAAAGATAAGATGAAATGTAAAATTGTGTTCATTTTCTTTTCTTTCTTTTTTTTGTCATTAAAATCATGCTTTATATCAAGAATATATGTACTGTGGTATTTTGCCTCTTTTATGAGCTTGCTGGAGTCACCAAAATATATATCTTTATGCAATTACTATTCTTGGTTTGAATCTAGGAATGCAAGATTTTTACATACTGGATATACCAGGTTATCTACATGTCTTGTCAGTCTGCAACTATTTCTCCTTGGTCTGGTCACTCCTGCAAGTTTACTTACCCTCGGGGGAAGAGGGGGAGGAATGAGCTGACAAGGAAGTTTCTGCTGACCAGGATAAGCCTTCATTTTAGTGAACCTAGAATAGCTTGAATAACTTGTCCTTTTTTTCCACCCTCAACAATAGAATGCCTTGGTTAGGGCACCAGGGGCAATTAGCAAATCTTTGGAAGGATACATTAGTAAATTATCTTACTTGAAAGGAGTTTTGCTATAAATTTTCATGATTTGAAAGTTGATCTTGAAAACTGATTTTAAAACAGAGTTTAAACCCCATTGATTTTTTCCTTGTGTGATAAAATGGTATTTGTGTGTGTGAGACAGCCACAATAGAATCTCTATTATGATAGGAACCAGGTGTGTGTGTGTGTGTGTGTGTGTGTTACAATCTGGGCAGCCATACATCATTGTTAATTCAGTTAACATCATCACCTGGGCCATGAGTGATGGAATGGAAGACAGAAGGCCAAAATGCACACATAAGCTCCCTCCTATCACTCCCCATGAATCCGTTGTTGTTTGAATTATTCTTATCCCACAATAAGTAGCAAATTCACCACTGCATTTTCTGAATATATTGTTAGAAATTAATCAATGATTAGCTAAATCAAGGTAATATTTTAGACTAAAAAAGGTACTCAAATTGAGCAAAGAGCTTACATTATGGAACTCATGCCATGTGATTTTCCTGTAAATGTACTTTCTGTATTTTACATATGAAGTCTTAATCCAATATTTCTGATAAATAAACTTAAGCCAGATGGTGCTACTATTGAGTAGTGATTTGAATAAGGTAATAAGTAATCTCTAATGTCTGTGCTCCTACCATTGGTATGTGTTGCATCTCAAAATACACATTTCTAAGGAGAAATAATGCAGAAAATGAACCAACCTTCCAATGACTGTTGGTTAGAGTCAAAATACCTAATGCAAAGAAAGTTTATTCTAGGACCTAAACACCTCTCAATCTGACCCATTTCATAAAAAAATGTGTTGATTCTTTCTTGTTTTTGTACTTAGATGAGGTAAGACAATGTTTCAGGGAAGTGAATTAGCCCTTTTCAAACTTTTGACCTATAAAGTCATCGTGCTTATTGGGGTGATATTGGTTAATAAAATTATATAGGTTACAAGTATAAATTTTATAATGTCATCTGTATATTGTATTGTGTGCTTACCATCCAAAGCCAAGTCTCCTTCCATCACCATTTATCCCCTTTCACTCTTCTATACAACTAATTTGTGCTTCAGAATACTGATTCAATGATCAGCAATGATTTTATATTTTCATTCGAAATATAATTCAGTTCCTCCAGTAGGTGCTGCTATTGAGTACTAAAGTAATCTTCAAAATCGATCAAAATTTCCTTTTGAAATGCTTTTGTGAAATATTTTTAACTTTAAAAAGTCCATGGACAGGCCTAGCCTGTTTGGCTCAGTGGATAGAAGTGTCCGACATTTGATTCCAATTCCGGTCAAGGGCACATGCCCAGGTTTCAGGCTGTGTCCTGGTAGGGAACATGCAGGAGGCAGATGATCAATGATTCTCTCATCATTGATGTCTCTCTCTCTCTCTCTCCCCGTTTCCCTTGCTCCCTGAAATTAAAAAAAAAAAAAAACATCTAAAAATGTCCAAGAACAGAAAAAAGCAGATCTTTATCTTAAAATATATACATACCAAGTGCTTATAAACCACTTCAAATTAAGGTCAAGTTTCTGACAGAACTCCCAGGGTTTTTGAATTGTATCAGAACATATTAATTTTTAATTGTCTTATAAGGAAAGTATTCTTTGAGAATGAGCGCCTGCAGGCTGAGGCAGAGGCAGCTAGAGGCAGAGGAAGGTTGGCAGGGCTGAACAGGGCTGGGCAGGGGACTGGCTGTGCACTGGTGCCACCTGGGAGCAAGACTGCACCTTCAGTGCCCGGAAGGAATTGCTAGCTAGCTTCAGAGCTCAGACCTCCAGAACCAGCGTGGTTGCCTTAGACAATAAGATTGAGCAGGCCTGATCAAGAATCACCTGCTCTATGCTGTGAGAGAGGAGGAGGAGCTCCAAAAGGAGCAGATCTCAGAGCTGGTGGAGAAAAACTCCTGGCTGGAGCATGAGAACCCTCTCTTGAAGACTCCGGCCAGCTTGGAGGAGCTGGAAAAGTTCCAGTCCTATCTGACCCTGAAAAGCCAGCTCCTGAAGCCCCACAATTGTCTGAGGACCCTGATGGATCTGCAGGTTAAGTGGCCCTGTAGGGGGACTCAGAGTGGGCAGAGCCACTAAACTTGTTCTACCTCGTACTTCCCACTTTGTTTCTGGCTCTCTAACTCATCTCACCTGGATAATTTTTCACCTAGCTTAGCTTGTGCCAAGAGATGCCCCAAGAATATGGCCCCTGGCAAAGAGCAGGTCTTTGCAGCATGAGTTGCCTGGGACCTCATCACCCCAAGTCGCTGAGCCTCTAATGCCACTGCTCCCTGGGGGCTCCCAAGGCTTCGGAAACTTGGCTCTGACTGGTCAAGAAGGGCAGTTTGACATGTGATGCCACATTTCTCCTGAAAGTATAAAGGGGTCTGCTTTTCATTTCCATGGACATCTTTAATAGCTTCACCTGACAATGACTGTTCCAATGAAGAAGCCTTTTGTGTTTGCAGCAGAGGCAGCCTCTCTCTATCCCCTGCCTCGCCAAAGCAGGGCCGCAGATGGGAGAGATTGAGCCCAGTCAGCCTTCTGTTGGTTAATATGGTGCAATGCATAGCTCTGTGTGGCATTATGACTTTGGGATGACTGCCTACAAAGTTCTGTTTGGTTAGTAATGACATAGTTTTTCTAGATAGCCATACATGCATATATATGCTCATCATCTACATCTATATGTTAGTGTAGTTAGGTATACATATACCATACACCTACATTTGGAAGAGCCTTAACAGCTTTGGGAATAGTGAGCAGTCCCTCATCTTTTAAGGCTAACTTTTTAGTCTTAACTCTGACTGAGTTTATCTATCAAATAATCCTGTTTGTCATTCAGGTTAAGTAAACTAAAAAATAAAAGCAGGAAAAGGGCCAGCCTCTGAATGTGTCCTCAGATGCCTTGCTGCTGTGATAATTACCCCATGTGTCCTCTAAAGACATGTGAGGTCCTCTTTTGAATGCCAAACCCACCATTCATTGGTGCTGACTACATAGAATGGGGTTGAGAAAAGATCAGCTGGGACTGCAGGTTGTCATTATAAACTTTTTTTTAATGTTTGTGGAAAGCTTTCAAGTGAAGAAACGATTGGCTTTCTGCTGTCCTCTTGTGGACAAGGGATGAACAAAGCAATGGCTTTGACCTAATGGTGCCTGGGAGATGTGCTCAGGAAGCATGTCTGTAGGAGGTTCTGTGGCAGTGAATACTTGTCTCTCTGACACTTTATCCTCATGTATGTTCCAGGATTTTGATTTTGATTTTAAAAATGTACCTTGAAATTTCAATTCACTTTGCTCTTTTTTCCTAAAAATAAAAAAAGAAAAGACAAAATATTTTCCACTATTAAAAAAGGTTTATAATCAAACAATAAACTAAGGTGGATCAAAGAGGATTTCTAGGACAGTGAAACTATTCTGTATGATACTAATATGGTGATTACATTTCATTATCAATTGTCCAAATCCATAGAATGTACATCATCTAGAGTGAACACTAATGTAAGCTATAAGTTTATATAAAGGCACTCTGGGTGGTAATGATATGTCACTATAATTTCCTGTGTAGGGGGAGGGGAAATATGAAAAATATTTGTACCTTCCCCTCAATTTCACTGTGAACCTAAAAGGTAAAATCTATTTTTTTAAAAACATTCATGCAATGTCCAGCCTAGTTAATATATTTTAGATTTAGAGTGAAGGGTATTGGAAGTCATATCTGAGGTGAACTTATGTGGGTGGAAAAAGGAGAAGACCAAATAATGACATCAGACCCACTGATCTTATTATCAGTCACCTGAAGATGTTTGTTATTCTTTCCTTTAACTGATCAAGCAATTATTTAATCCAATTATGTAGCATGATTTAAATTTTTGTTTATACCTACAATAGCCTAATCTCCAATTCAAAGTGTAGGGCAGTGTACCAGTATGTTAAGAAAACTGTCTAGCCTGTGGGAATTCTAAGAAAGAGCTTAGGAATGAAATTCAGTCCTCCATATTTACCTGAAAATAAAGAGCCTCGCTGGTGGTCATTACGATGCCAGGTTACATCAGCCAGTGGATCACGCTCAATAAAGCATCCTGGCTGGCTAACTGGCACAACTTTGCCTCTAAAACTATCATCATTAGGCCATTGATAGTGGCCATCTGTTGGACTTTAGAGAATGTGGGTCCTTACCCACCCTCTGGTCCTAAGACTGTTTGAAACTGTTCTGTCAAGTAAGGATTTGAAAACAAGCTGTTTCCCACAAAGATGGGTGGTTTGTCTAATTTGGTTTTGTCTTTTTTGGTAATCACCTGAAATGTGAATAGTCTTAACTGGGCTTTGTTGTAAGAATTAAACTCACGCATAATGTACAATTTAAAAAAAGTGTAAAACATCTCATTAATATTTTGATATTATATGCTAAAATGAAGTTTTGAAATATTGGGTTAAATATGTTATTAAAATTTATTTCAACTGTTTTTAATTACTTTTTGTAAGATGTGCACTAGAAAATGTGTAGTATTAAATGACTATATTATGAAAGAAAAAAACCTATCTTAAGAAAGATAGCTTAAGAAAAGAAAATCCATATCAGATACTTAGAAATAAAATTTATAATAATAATGCATAAAATATTGAAATTAAAAAAATACAATGAAAAACTCAATAGCATACAAAATTAGGTCTTTGATCAGTTAAATTGATAAACTAGTAAGAAGACTAATCTTTCTAAAAGGGGAGAGAGATGTTCAAATATATAGTCCTGACCATGTGGCTAAGTTAATTGGAGCATCATACCATACACCAAAAGATTACAGGTTCAATTCCTGGTGAGGGCACATATGGGAGGCAATGGATCCCTGCCTCTCATCTCTCTCTCTCTCTCTCTCTCTCTCTCTCTCTCTCTCTCTCTCTTTCTCTCTCTCTCTCTCTCTCTCTCTCTCTCCAATATTTCTAACTCTCTGTCTTCCACTGCTTTCTGTAAAATAATAAATAAAATATATATTTTTAAAAAGAACGATAATTGAAAACATGGGGTATAATGAGGAGATGCCTGAAAAGCATGTAGACTAAAATATGAATATGTAGGACCCACAACAGGAAAAGCCGTGGAGCAGACTGAGAAGCCAAGTTGGGAAATCAGGAGTTTACAGTCCTTGAAGGAAAGAAATGCCTAATGAATGAGAGCCAATCTGTTAAGAGGATAAATGTAGAAGCCAAATCACTCTGCAACCTCATTTTCCCTCCTGAACTTCAAGTAGCACAGACATGAGGGATAGCTTGCTTCCTCTGGACTGAGAAACATCGTGCACATCCTGACACCCAGGTGATACTCACCTTTCAATTTCTCTCCGTTTTATGCAAAGTGAAGAGACTAGGTGCTAAGGAGCCCAGGCTAGATATCTGGAACTATTCTGAGAGATTTTTCTCCCTGGATCCTCTATCCTAAATACATTTTCATTTCAATTTCTAGGGAAGAGAGAGGGGAAATCCTTCAGCTTTATTATAATAATGTGTCCTGTTTCCCTCAACCTGCCAGGGAAGTTTCATTACCATGAGAAAAGTCAATAAAAAATCTAGATTATGAAAAAGAGTTAGTGAATGTAGTGAATATACCCAGAAGCTTTGTGTAAATGTCACATTCCCAGCATAGGAGTGGCTGGAAAATCTGCCTAACCTCTAGTTATCTTTTCAATATGGAGTAAAAAAACAGGAATACTTCTGGGATATGATGATTGTTTAATATTAGGACATATAATAATCCAATCTCTGATATGAATATAAGTAATGAAAATATTATTGATATAAAAGTGATGTATAAAATAATACTACTACATATTATGTAGTAAAATAATATAAATACATAGGCATTTTATGAATAGGTTATATAGTTTATTCTAAATATATTAATCAGCATAATTTCAATAGTTGCAAATCCTTTAAAGCTTAAATCTTAGTCTTAAAGTCAGATGCAAGATAAGCACATATCATTGTTATTACTTAACATTGTTCTGAATATTCCAACCAACATTTTTAGAAAGAGAAAGGATTAGAGGTATAAAATATGTAAATGTTGCCATATTTTCTAAAATGTACTTTACCTAGAAAAACACTTAATAAAAATTCACTAAGATAACTAGTTATCTAAATTATTTTCATATAAAAATGATACAATTACTTTTAACATGATTATATTCATGAGAACACAATATGGAAATAGCCAGAAATATAGAAGGGAGTAGAATTTAATGATAGGGCCTTAAATGGATTTTAAAATGTATCTGTATCAGGAAACCAAATAAAGCAATGTGGTACTACCAAAATCATTCACAGGTAGACCAGTGGAATAGAATACTGCACACTTATGTGTCTATATCTTTCTATGTATATATCTATGTATCTCTTCATATATATTTTGTTGTTGTTAATCCTCCCCCAAGAGTATTTTTTCCCATTGATTTTTAGAGAGAGAGAGAAACCTATATGAGAGACAAATCTATTGGTTGCCTCTCCCACACATCCCAACTGAGGGCAGAGATCAAACATGCAACCAAGGTACTTGCCCTTGATCAGGAAATGAACTTGAGGCCCTTCGGTGTGCAGGCCAATGCTCTAACCACTGAAAGATAGCAGCCAGGGCTATCCATATGTGTCTTTTTATTTCTGTCTATCACCTATCTATCCACTATCTACTATCTATCTATCTAATTATCAATCTAATCATCCATCTATTTATATATCCATCTAACATGAACACTAAATAGGAGAATCACTTGAACCTGGAGCAACAGGAAGAAATTTAGGTTTTGCCAAGAACAAATGCACACACTACTTAGAGAAGCAGTGACCCAAATTCTAATGCATTTATATTACTGAGGCACTCATTCACATGAGATAGCTAAAAATTAGAAAATATGATTTTATTTGAAATTAGTAAGAAACACTAATAAAAATGTCAGTAAAATATCCATGTATAAATATTGCAGGCTACATGATGCTATCCACTCTCATCTTAAGAATGACCAACTCCTTTCTCACACCAGATGAGTGCAAGTGTCCAGAGCTACAGATCTTGCAGAGAATATAGGAGTCACAGACTCATGGTGGCCTCAAACAACCTCTGGCAGACAGAAAATGAGGAAAGCAAAACTTCTTTCTTCAGAAATACACAGTCTAGAACAATGTGCCCCCCACAGCTGCCCAACTACCTCACCATTTGTTTCATTGCTTGGGGCTTTTAGAGGGAGTGGTACTAACGGTGTAGCAGGACCCAATACAGGCTCACATATATTTCTTCTCCCAGCAGGAACCTCTTTTCCCAGGTTGTGTGAATCTGATATTTAGAGTACTATCCCAATTCCCTGCTTCCGAACCTGTCCTACTCTGTATTGAGGAGGAGTAGGGGAAAGAAAGGAAGAATCAAAGCAATAAAAGGGGGCAGGGAGATCAGACCCTCACAGTGCAGAGGGAACATAGGGGAGAGTGTGCGTAAGGGGAGAGATCAACCAATGGACTTGTGTGCATGCATGCATATAAGCCTACCAATGGATACAGACACCAGGGGAATTAGGGCATGAGTGAGGGAAAGGGGACAATGGGGGAAAAGGATAAAATAAAAAATTAAGATAAAATAAAAGCAGTTTTATATCCTATCTAATAAAGAGTAATATCTAAATTGACTGTCACTCTAAAACACAATATGGGTGCCTCCATGAGGCAAAAGATGGCTGCTCCCATGTGGATACAAGATGGCTACACAAGATGTCCAGCAGGGGAGGGAAGTTGGGAGGGACCACACCTACAATGGAGGGCAGTTGTGGGCCAATCAAATGAGCAGGGGATGGCAGTTTTTGCAGAGGAGACCCAGGCATGCAAGAGAGAGCAGTTGAGGGGAACAGGCCTGCAGGAGAGGGTAGTTAGGAGTGACCATTCCTGCAGGGGAGGGTATTTAGGGCAATCCAGCTGGCAGGGGAGTGATTAAGGGGTGATCATACTGGTAGGCAGAAGCAGTTAGGGGCAATCAGAAAGGCAGGCAGGCAAGCAATTGGGAGCCAGCAGTCATGGATTGAGAGAGGGATGTCCAACTGAATAGGATAGGGCCTAAAGAGGCAGTCAGACATCCCTCAAGGGGTTCCAGATTGCAGAGGGTACAGGCTGGGCTGAGGGACATACACCCCCCACGCACAAATTTCGTGCACCAGGCCTCTAGTATATATATATATAGACAGGGAGAAGAGCACTTCAGTTTACACAGATGCCAAAGACTTCAGTTGGGCAGTTCTCTGTCCCACCATCTAGGAATGAACAAAGCTCAGTTGGAGTCTGAGTCAGAGGTGTCCCCCTCTGCTGCTGCCATCATCTTCATCTCTAATGCTGGAGACTGAGGAGCTGCTGCTTTCTGCCTTTTCCTCATGCTCCTTTTCTTCAGAATCCTGTGAGGCATGAGAACAGTCCCCATATGTCTCTGAAGATGCCAGCCCAGGAGCTGGCCCCTGGTTCTGTTCAAGCCCTTCTTGTAGAGTCTGTTCTGATGGAGACTGCACATCTGTCCTGATGATCTTGGGGTCTGGGCCTGGACCTCCACCCATGTACACCATCTTAGGCTTCCCAGAGCTTCTATTTCTAAAGGCAGCGTACGCTTCAGGAGACAGAGTCTGGAGCCAGTTATCCAAGTCCACCTTGTACTGTTTCTGCTGCTCCACAGCCTGCTGCTCATACTGTTCCCTCTGGATCATTGGGACACGATGCCAGCGTCTGCCAATCTCCTCCATGCGCTGCATCGGGGACAGGCCTTGCAGCTCCTCACTGGACCATAAATCCCGGTGGAACTTGTGGTATGCATTCATGGGGGGCTTCTCAGGCTCTCCAGGGAATCTTACGTCTCCCCAAAGATCATTTTCCTGGGAAGACTTCAGTTCTTCTTCCTCTCTCTTAATCTTCTTTGGGGCTCTGCTTGGGCTCCCATTGGGGACAACAGAGGTCTTGGAGTTCTGCATTAGATTTGGGCTATTTATGAGGTCCCAGTTATGCAAACACCACAGCAGAAATGCAAAAGTCTTCAAGCTTACGTGTTAGCAGCTGAGCTATTTGGGAAGTTTTACAGCATGTGTTCTGTGTAACTGAGGAGAAAGAGAAGAATGAATGAGAAAATCACAACTCACATAGAAAATGTCCTTCATGCAATTGAATTCCCTTAACATAATAAACAAAAAATCTCTAAAGCAAAATTTATGTTTATGTTTCTTATTCTACCTTTGAAGTTTTTCAAAGAATAACATCACCTATCATTCTAGCCTGTCTCTTCTTAATCTCACCAGGGCTTGTCTTAAATAGAACAACTGGCTACTCAAGGCTAATGTAAGAAAAAAGCCCCGGAAAGAAGAAGGAAAAAAAATGAAAATAGAAATGCCCTAAAGGGAAAGGACTGTTGCTGTCTAGTGCCTTGAGTGTGGCCACTTCCAAGTGCAGCAAGTGTCTGTGACCGAAGGTAGAGGCTTTAAATAAAATGAAACAAGCTAAGAAGACTTGCATTCCACTCTGACCTCAGGGGAATGAATGCTTTCCAATGAACAATATTGACCCTCCCTTCAAGTACCAAGGAGTGAATAAGAATTATGGAATATTTACAATTTTATTTGGTTAACTTTTCTTCATCCTTAAGCTTGTGTCACTTTTGTTGTTCTACAATGAGTAATTAAGCATTAGGTTTCATGCCAACTATAAAAGTACTAGAAATACAGAAGTTTCCCTCTAGATATCACAATTTGTATGCACAAGGAACATAACATAAAAAAATAATTATGTAAATGTCAAAGCAATAAGAGGTTAAAATTCTATGGCTCAAGAATAAACTACAAGTAATTACATAATTTTATTAACTAGGCAAATTACATTTTCTTAAGAGAATTTTAAGCCTACCGACAAATTAAATTACTAGTATATATGTATTTACTTATGAATATTAAGGAACTAAGTGAGAATTCATTTAATTACAAGTGTGTGCTCAACCTTAAGATTGTATAATTGATCTCATATGAACACCCACCCAATTGGGTCAGGAGTTCTGTGTTCTCTGGGCTCTTGTATCCAAAACCAGCTGTAACCAACCTTTGGAGTTTTCCAGCCAACTTCAAAGGCCTCCAAACAGAAATAATCTGGATATTGAGACACATTGTTATGGGATCCCTGAAGCTCCACCCTAATTAGAATGCTATGGTGAGGAAGACAGTCAGTTCATTGATTAGATTAATTTCCTTTGGAATTTCCAGGAATATTTACTTTTCTCACCCTTGGCCTAGATTTTTAACAACATCCACTTGGCAAATATTTCCACAGTCTACTCCCAATACTGCTCCTGCAGCTGATTTTATTTCAAATGATATTATATTTGAATATAGGACCTTCCCTTCAGTGCCCATTTAGTCTTTCCCTCTGATCTAGAACTCCTCTCATCTCTGGGATGTCTGTTTAAATGGTCCTGCTCTGGAAGCCACCAGGAATAAGATTCAGGACCAAAAGGGCCTAAGAGATTTGGTTTGGGTTTTGCTTGCTGGTTGTTTTGGTTGATTGGTTGTTTTCCCACTGGGATTACTACTTCCTCCTTTCCCTTTGAAACACTAATTAGCCAGGCCTGCCTGGCTCAGTGGATGAGCACTAACCTCTGATCAAGGGGGTCAGGGCATATACCTGGGTTGAGGGTTTGATTCCCAGTGGGGGGCATACAGGAGGCAGCTAACCAATGTTTCTCTCTCATCATTGATCTTCTATTTCTCTCTCCCTCTGTCTTCTCTGAAATCAATAAAAATGCACTTAAAAATGAAAACATGCCTATTAGAGAAAAAAATCAGAAACAGGACACATAAGCTTAAAAAACAGAAAATAGCATATAGAACCTTTTCAAGGTTTCCTAACTAGTTGAACAGTTTTAAGGTTAAGGTATTTTAAGACACTAACATGGATATATTATGTTGAATATTTTAGGTGATTATGATTTTCATAATTGCATGAAAACTAGAGAAATTTCTTTTAAGAACTAAAAAATCTAATAGTAATATGGTACTAAATACTAAAATAAAAAAATATTTATATAGTTTACTACAATAAATATCCATATATTACAATTGCTCTAACACAGATATTGATTTCATTTCAATTAATAAGGAAATCTACTTGTCTACTCAGAGAAGATGCAAGCACTTCAACAGGAAAATTGAAAAATATTTGTAATAAGAGAAAGAAGGCATGAAGATATTTACTGGAAAAAAGAAAGAAATTTACTCTAAATTCCATACTCACCAGTGTGTCCTAAGAATGATCCCACCAGTGGAAGTTCTGTCGCTATCAATAGGAAATATCTGTGTTCAACTGGCAGCACTAACTTCAGTCAATCTACCCGGAGAAGGAATGAAATGGCCTCTGTCCAGATGGGCCTTTTATATGATTCCACCAAGGTAAGGCCACACCCACTTGCTGACAGTGGATAATGTCTTCAAAAGAAAGTAACCAGCCTGAACCTGAATTGATTACAGATGGTAGTAGGATGTCTGATTAGGTTTACAACACACAGAAAACACTTGTGGGCTTTCATCCTAACAGAATGTAAATGTACTGTGCAGTAAGAGGCATGAAACTTTCAAATACAATATTATTAAGTATAGTCATCATCTTATAGATGCTGTAGAAAATTATATTTAACAGAGGTGCCATGTTACCTGTATTTTGTTGGCACCTATCACAGTTTAATAAATCTCTGATTCCTCTGCCATGTAAGTTGTTTCCCTAAATTATAAAATGTTTGGGAATTTAGGTCTGATTTTTATAAATAAATGAAATGGAAATAATTTAACTTTCCTGGAAAGTTGAAATGTGAACATCTAAATAAAACTCACTTTTAAAATTTATTGAAAAATGAATGATAAATCCACCAAAGCCCACATTTTCTAGGAAGAGGTGAAGTACCTGCCCTCTTACTCAATGAATAGGATTGTAAATTAAGGTAAGTGTCATTGACCAACAATGATCCCAATATTCATTCTGGAAAAATTTATGTCAGACGTTCCTCAACATGTTGCCAGTCCTCTATGTAAACATATAGAGGAATAAGTTTAATTTTTCAGTAAAAAATCAAATAATTCTGTGGGCAGGCTGCCCATGGTCACAGTTAGAATCCTGGCCAGGCCACAGACCTGAGATGCTAGCTCAGACCTCAATAAGGGGCTTGTAAGACCCAGCCTATCCATGATTCTCTCTCATTATTGATGTTTCTATCTCTTTCACCCTTTTCCTTTCTCTCTCTGAAATCAGTAAAAAATAAATTTATAAAATAAATAATAAATCAATAAAATAGTAACTAAACTGACAGAACTAAGTTTTGTAGGTACCATAGTAACTTCTCAATTCTCCTTCCCCAAACCCAGTCTTCAATAGTAAGACAAATCTCTAAGAATCTGGAGATTATAGGTCAGTAGAAAAGATGAATGCATGCAGAGTAATAAAAAAAAATCATAACAACTCAAATAAGGAAGAGGAATCTTAGTACAACTGAAGAAGAAAACAAAGAGCAGATGACTAAACCTGAGAGTCCTTTCTTATTTGATATCCTAAGATGACTTACTATATTTATTTCTGTAAATATGTTTTCTTATTGATTTCAGAGAAAGGAACACACACACACACACACACCCCAATGATGAGAGATAATCATCTATCAGCTGTTTCTTATAACCTCTCTACAGGGAATCAAACCTTAATGCTAGCCATGTGCCCTGACCTGGAATCAAATTTTGACCTGTTGGTTCCTGGGTCAAAGATCGACCAGCGAGTCACACCAGCCAGACTAGTTACTGTACGTATTATTTAGGTAGTAATGAGATTGCAGGGTTATAAAATTTAAAAATTCCGTGTGACAGAATCACAAATCCAGGAAACAGTAGTGCAAGTGATTGTTGGACTAGTCCCTGTAAGGGAAATCACCATGTAACAGCACTACAGGAGTGCAGCCTCTCAGAATTATTTGATTTCTGCTGAAAAGTTAAACTTCTTCCTCTATATGCTTCCATAGGTGACATTCAACATGTTGAGGAATGTCTGAGATAATTATCCCAGAATTAATTTGGGGATCATTTCCTGGCCAAGGACCCTTACATTCCTTTACAATCCTATACATTGAGCAAGAGGGCAGGAACTTCACCTCTTTCTAGTGTATGTGGCTTTGATGGATTTGTTCTCAATAATTTTTTAAAAAGTGAGATTTATTTTGCATGGCTCAGTGGTTGAGCATCAACCTATGAAGCAAGAGGTCAGGGTTCAATTACTGGTCAGGCCCATGATGAGGTTGTGAGCTGAATCCCCATTGTGGGACTTTCAGGAGGTAGCCAATCAATAACCCTATCATCATTGATATTTCTCTCTCCCACTCCCTCTCCATTCCTCTCTGAAGTAAATGAAAATATATTTTAAAATAATTTTCTATAGCATCTATAACAGGGTGACTATAGTTAATAATACTGTAGAATGTATTTGAAAGTTTCAAGACTATTACTTACTGCAAAACACATTTATATTCTGTTAGAGTGTATGCCTCAACTCTTTCTTTCTTCCTTTCTTCCTTCATTCCTTTCTTCCTTCCTTCCTTCCTTTCTTTCTTTCTTTCTTTCTTTCTTTCTTTCTTTCTTTCTTTCTCTCTCTCTCTCGCTCTCTCTCTCTCTCTCTCTCTCTCTCTCTCTTTCTTTCTTTCTTTCTTTCTTCTCTTTTTCTTTCCTTTTTTTCTTTATCCCCTCCCTTCCTTCCTTTTCCCTTTCTTCCTTTCTGCCTTCCTTTCTTCCTTCATTTCTTTCTTTCAACATCAATGATGGGAGAGAATTATTGATCACCTGTCTCCTGCTAGAAACCTTGACATGTGCCCTTGGCCAGAATGGAACCTGGGACCCTTCAATCCTCAGGCCAACACTCTATCCCCTCATATAAACAGTAAGGGGCCTAAACTTTGTTGCCAGTCCAGGACCCGGCAAGAAGAAATCTCCCAAGGGATCCTTAATGCTACACCAGAGCTTGAAGAGGCTCCAGCCAAGACCACTGCACCTGTTAGCCATGAGCCAGACTTCTGGCTGAGTGGTGCTCCCCCTGTGGGAGTGCACTGACCACCAGAAGGCTGCTCCTGCTTTAATCAGCTGCCTCCCTAGTGGTCAGTGCGTGGCATAGCGACTAGTTATTACACATATTCAAGTTTTAGTATATAGGACATATGCCAGCCAACAGAGACCAGTGTCCAGAATTCCAATAAATTTGATTCTTGGACAGGGATAGAAGTAGGCTAAAGTTCTATCGTCTTGCAGTCAAATATCCACATTAATTTTGGACTCTCCCCAAATTTCTTCATTCTTATCTGTGAGGCAATTTTTCCAGGATCCCAGGTTTACCAAATTCCATGGATTTTCAGTTTCCTTATACAAAATGATATAAAATATAGCATATAGTTATCTTGCTTCATTCGTGCATTTTCAAGCAATGGTTAAAATTGTCTCTGATCCACCATAGGTGGATAGGATTACCCACAGATACAGATGTATATATTTGTTGAAAATACGAGAGTACTAGTGGACCTTCACAGTTCAAACCTATGTTGATTAAGGCCTACTGAGTATGCAGTAATCAGGTCTTGATAGCTATTCCCAGTACAATTTTGAAGCTTTGATAAATTTTTCGGTATCAGAGTATAAGTTTGACCACACTAAGTTTGACTATGAAGGAGAGAAGAGGAATATAATAACACCTAGGAAAAAAATAATAGACTTAAAAAAAACTGTATAATATGGTGTATAGTTAAACGTTTTAAATATGTAGAAAAAATTAGGCAAAGGAATTAGAGAAATAGAAGGTAAGAGAAAATAAATGGATGCAGAAATAATGCTAAAGAAGCATCATTCTGGGATCCTGAAGAGGGCTTGATTTAACAAGGGAAAAAAACAACCAAAAACTAAAAACCAGAAACACTATGGTCAGGATGGGCAGACAGACTAGCAAGTTCTGCCTCAGAACTCAAGACACTGAGTTTTTGTCAAGTGGCTTTTGAAATCCTGCTTAAACTGAGGATATGTCATCCCTTTGGCCCTCTATCTGAGCAGGAGTACGGGGCCCTTAGGAAGCTGATGATCAGAGCTGAATGCCAGAAGATGCATCTATTTCTCCATGAGGAGGAGCACCTCCACCTGCACATGATGGAGAGAGAAGCCAAGGAGATCTTCCAACAACTGCAGGGAAGCAAAGTGTGAATGACCCAACAGACAGAAAGCCTAAGAGAAAAGGTCAGAGAGAAGATTGGACAGGTGTCAGTCACAAGCCTGACATGAAGCTGTTCCAGATGAGAAGGGCAGGTCCATCCTTAGAGACAGGAATCCTTTGCTGGCAATGTTGCCATGAGACTGAAATGTTCCTTGGTTGCAGGCTGGATCCTGGGCCTTGTTTGGAACCCCAGAAGGAGACAACGGAAGTATTTGTCTATCACATTGATGTTCCTCTCTGTATCTCCCCTGCCTTCAACTTTTGAAAAATGTCCTTGGGTGAAGATTTAAAAAAGAAAAAGAAAAAAGGGATTTATATTTTTATCTTACAGATAAAATTGATTATTCCACTAATTAGTGGCCATAGCAAATGTCCAAAAGTGTGGAAATATTTTACTGTGTGCACTTCAAAATATTTTAACTATGTTCTGTTATGTAGGAAGTGCTTTATTTGTTCCTACAATTTTATTATTATTCTTTTAATTCTCAACTTATACTATTTTTTCCATAATTTTTTTAAAGAATGAAGGTTGGGTGTAGTCAGAGAGAGAGCCCAAGAAAGAAAGAGATAGACAGCAAGAGAAAAACATAAACCTGAAAGATAAGTATAGATTGGTTGCTTCCCTTAAATGCCCATAACAGGGCAGGGGATCTCCTGATTGTCTTCTTTCAGAAAAATGGGCTCAGACCACCCACAAAACTTCCAGAAAGAGCTCACCTGTGCCATCTGCCTAAATCCGGTCCATGGTACAGACCCAGTCACCACGGACTGTGGGCACAGCTTCTGTTGTTCATGTCTCTATGTATCCAAGGAGAAAACAGAAAGCCCTCCTTATTGTCCTATGTGCATGGAACTATCAGAGCAGAACTTCAAAGCCAATATTATCCTGAAAAATCTGGTGTCCATGGCCAGAAAAGCTAGCCTGGGGCAATTACTGAGCTCTGAGGACAATAGGTGCAGGCTGCACAAGGAGACAGAGCAGATCTTCTGTGAAGACCACAGGAGCCTGCTGTTTGCACTGCTCCAGAGTCAGGAGCAGGAGGCCCACAGACCCTGCTCCCGTGGGAGAGGCTGCTGAGGAACACAGGTGAGTGGTGCCCCTCAGAGCACCTTGAATGCTGGAGGGGAGTACATGAAAGAGATGAGGATTCAATCTTCTCTTATGAATGTATTGATACCTATTTCACAATCAATAATGAAGCTGTGAGGAAATGCACTGCTTGACTTGTCTCAATGGATATTGCAATTAAATATGGTACTGCTATTGGACCCAGTGCCCTGACATCAAGGAATATATTCTAAGAAACCAGAAACCAGAGAGAATGCATGCATTCTATGGTCATAGCATCACAATTTACAAAACTAAAATTCTTTTTTTTTAATATTTTTTATTAAGGTATTATCTGTGTACATAGCTTATCATTGCCCCCCCCCCCCCATAGGTGCCCTCCCTCCCCAGAGTTTTGTGTCCATTGGTTGTTCTTATATGCAAGCATACCAGTCCTTCGGTTGATCTCTTATCTCCCCCAGATCTCCCTACCCTCCCCCCCCCCTCCGCTGTCATTTGGCAGTCTGCCTGTTGTTTTACTGTCACTATATCTATCTTTCTGTTCATTCGTTTATAATGTTCTTTAATATCCATAAATGAGTGAGGTCATGTAGTGTTTCTCTTTCATTGACTGGCTTATTTCACTGAGCATGATGCTCTCCAATTCCATCCAGGTTACTGCAAATGATGAGAATTCCTTCCTTTTTATGGCAGCATAGTATTCCATGGTGTAGATGTACCATAGTTTTCTGATCCATTCATCGGCTGACGGGCACCTAGGCTGTTTCCAAGTCCTAGCTATTGTAAATTGTGCTGCTATGAACATAGGGGTGCATATATCATTTCTGATTGGTCTTTCTAGTTTCTTGGGGTATATTCCTAGTAGTGGGATTACTGGGTCAAATGGGAGTTCCATTTTCAGTTTTTTGAGGAAGCTCCATACTGTTCTCCACAGTGGTTGCACCACCCTGCAATCCCACCAGCAGTGCAGGAGGGTTCCTTTTACTCCACAACCTCGCCAACATTTGTTGTTTGTTGTTTTGTTGATGTTGGCCATTCTGACAGGTGTGAGATGGTACCGCATTGTTGTTTTGACCTGCATCTCTCGGATAATTAGTGACTTGGAGCATGTTTTCATGTGCCTCTTGGCCTTCCTTCTGTCTTCTTTTGGGAGGATTCTATTTAGGTCCATTGCCCATTTTTTAATTGGCTCATTCATTTTCCTTTTAGTGAGTTGTATAAGCTGTCTGTAGATGTTGGAGATTAAACCTTTATCAGTGATATCGTTTGCAAATATGTTCTCCCATACAGTGGGTTTTCTTGTTGTTTTGTTGATGGTTTCTTTTGATGTAAAAAAGCTTTTTATTTTGATGTAGTCCCATTTGTTTATTTTCTCCTTAGCTTCCATTGCCCTAGGGTTAGTATCAGTGAAGAAGTTCTTTAGGCATATGTCTGAGATTTTGCTGCCTGCGGATGCCTCTAGTATTTTTATGGTTTCCCGTCTTATGTTTAAGTCCTGTATCCATTTTGAGTTTATTTTTGTGTATGGTGTAAGTTGGTGATCTAGTTTCATTCTTTTGCATGTCTCTGTCCAATTTTCCCAACACCATTTATTGAAAAGACTGTCTTGGCTCCATTGTATGTTCGTGCCTCCTTTGTCAAATATTAATTGAGCATATTGATTTGGGTTGATGTCTGGATTCTCTAATCTATTCCATTGATCAATATGTCTGTTCTTGTGCCAGTACCAGGCCGTTTTGAGAACAGTTGCTTTGTAATACAGCTTGAAATCTGGTATTGAGATTCCTCCTACTTTACTCTTATTTCTCAAGATTGCTGAGGCTATTCGGGGTCTTTTATTGTTCCAAATGAATTTTTGGAGAGTTCTTTCTAGGTCTGTGAAGTATGTCCATGGTATTTTCATGGGGAGTGCATTGAACTTGTATATTGCTTTGGGAAGTATGGACATTTTGATGATGTTGATTCTACCAATCCATGAACATGGTATGTTCTTCCATCTGCTTACATCTTTCTCTATTTCTTTTTTCAGTGTCGTGTAGTTTGCTGCATATAGGTCTTTTACCTCCTTGGTTAAGTTTATTCCTAGGTATCTTAATTTTTTTGGTGCGATGGTAAACGGGATTGCTTTTTTAGTCTCTGTTTCTGTAAGTTCACTATTGGTGTAGAGAAATGCCATTGATTTCTTGGCATTGATTTTGTATCCTGCTACATTGCCAAATTCGTTTATTAAGTCTATTAGCTTTTTGATGGAGTCTTTTGGGTTTTTTATGTACAATATCATGTCATCTGCAAATAGTGACAGCTTTACTTCTTCTTTTCCAATTTTGATGCCTTTTATTTCCTCTTCTTGTCTAATTGCAATGGCGAGTACTTCCAGTACTATGTCAAAGAGGAGTGGTGAGAGTGGGCATCCCTGTCTTGTTCCTGTTCTTAGAGGGAATGGTTTTAGTTTTTGCCCATTGAGCATGATGTTGGCTGTGGGTTTATCATATATAGCTTTTATTATGTTGAGGTATGATCCTTGTACTCCCACCTTGTTGAGAGTTTTTATCAGGAAAGGGTGTTGGATTTTATCAAATGCCTTTTCTGCATCGATAGATATGACTATATGATTTTTATCTCTCAATTTGTTTATGTGATGTATCACGTTTATTGATTTGCGAATATTGTACCATCCTTGCATTCCTGGAATAAAACCTACTTGGTCATGGTGTATGATCTTCCTGATGTACTGCTGGAGCCGATTTGCTAGAATTTTGTTGAGGATTTTGGCATCTATGTTCATGAGGGATATTGGCCTGTAATTCTCTTTCATTGAGTTGTCTTTATCTGGTTTTGATATTAGGGTGATGCTGGCTTCATAAAAGGAGTTTGGCAGTGTTCCTTCCTCTTGAATTTTTTGGAAAAGTCTGAGGAGGATAGGTTTTAGTGCTTCCTTGAATGTTTGGTAAAACTCTCCTGTGAAGCCATCTAGCCCTGGGCTTTTGTTTGCTGGAAGCTTTTTGATGACTGCTTCAATTTCTTCCCAAGTTACTGGTCTATTGAGATTTTTAGATTCTTCCTGATTGAGTTTTGGAAGGTTGTATTTTTCTAGGAATATGTCCATTTCCTCCAGGTTGTCCAGTTTGTTGGAATAGAGTTGTTCATAGTATTTTGTAACAATCCTTTGTATTTCGGCTGGTTCTGTTGTTATTTCACCTCTTTCATTTCTGATTTTGTTTATTTGGGTCCTCTCTCTTTGTTTCTTGGTTAGCCTGGCTAGAGGCTCATCAATCTTGTTTATCCGTTCGAAGAACCAGCTCTTGGTTTTGTTGATCTTATGTATTGTGTCTTTGGTCTCTATGTCGTTAATCTCCGCTCTGATTTTTATTATTTCCTTCCTTCTGCTTACACTGGGTCTTTCTTGCTGTTCTTTTTCTAACTGTTTGAGTTGTAGGGTTAGATAATTTGTTACCATTCTTTCTTGTTTTTTGCAATAGGCTTGTAGGGATATGAACTTCCCTCTCAAAACAGCTTTTGTTGTATCCCATAGATTTTGGATTGTTGTGTTTTCATTGTCATTAGTTGCCATGATGTTTTTGATTTCTTCCTTGATTTCTCTGGTAACCCAGTCTTTGTTCAATAGCATGCTATTTAGTCTCCATGTGTTTAATTTCTTTGGCTTATTATTATTGTAGTTGATTTCCAATTTTATGGCACTATGATCTGAGAAAATGCTTGATAAGATTTCCATCTTCTTGAATTTGAAGAGACTTTGCCTATGTCCCAACATGTGGTCTATCTTTGAGAATGACCCGTGTGAACTTGAGAAGAATGTATATTCTGTCGCTTTGGCACGAAATGTTCTGAAGATGTCAATTAATTCCATCTGGTCTAGTACGTCATTTAGGATTGACGTTTCTTTACTGATTTTTTGTTTAGATGATTTGTCCAGAGGTGACAGTGGAGTATTAGAGTCTCCTACTGATTGCATTGCTATTAATCTCTCCCTTAATGTCCTCCAGCAGTTTCTTTATGTATTTGGGTGCTCCCGTATTGGGTGCATATATGTTTACCAGGGTTATTTCTTCTTGTTGGATTGCTCCCTTTAGTATAATGAAGTGGCCTTCAATATCTCTTTTTATGTCCTTCACTTTGAGATCTAATTTGTCAGATATAAGTATTGCTACCCCAGCCTTTTTTTCATTTCCGTTCGCCTGGAAAATCTTTTTCCATCCCTTCACCCTCAGCCTGTGTGCATCTTTTTTCCTGAAGTGTGTTTCTTGTAGACAGCAGATGTATGGGTCTTGCTTTCTTATCCATTCTGTTACCCTATGTCTTTTGATTGGAGCATTTAAACCATTTACATTTAAAGTTATTATTGATAAGTAGGTATTTGATGCCATTTTTATTCTATACCTCTGTGTTCCTTCTTTGCTTCCTATTTCTTCATTTTTACAGTAAACCCTTTAGCATTTCTTGCATTGCTGGTTTGGTGGAGATAAATTCCTTTAGTCTTTTTTTGTCTGTGAAGCTCTTGATTTCATTTTCAATCTTGATTGATAGCCTTGCTGGGTACAGTATTCTTGGATTCAGACCCTTCCTTTGCATGACTTTGTATATTTCATCCCATTCCCTTCTGGCCTGATGAGTTTCTGTGGAGAAATCAGTTGCTAGTCTGATGGGGGTTCCTTTATATGTGACCTTCTGTCTCTCTCTAGCTGCTTTTAAGATTCTTGCTTTGTCGTTGTTGTTTTGCACTTTAATTATAATGTGCCTAGCTGTTGGTCTTTGGGGATTCATTTTGCTTGGGACTCTACGAGCTTCTTGTATTTGTATGGTTTTTTTCTTCTCTATCTCAGGAAAGTTTTCTGTCATTATATCTTGAAACAGTTTTTCTATGCCTTCCTCTGTTTCCTTTCCTTCTGGAACCCCTATTATTCTAATATTGTTTTGCTTTGTAATGTCCCAAAGTTCCCGTAGGCTCTCTTCCTGCTTTTTAATTTTTTTTCCTAAAAGCTGCTCTAATTGGGTATTTTTTTCCATCTTGTCTTCAAGCTCACTGATCCGGTCCTCTGCTTCATCTAGCCTACTTTTGATGCTTTCTATTGAGTTCTTTACAGTAGCTATGTCATTTTTCATTTCTTCTTGGGTCACCTTCATTTCCTCTTGGGTCTTCTTGATTTCCTCTTGGGTCTTACTCATATTGTCAAATTTGTCTTCCATTCTTTTTAGCCATCCCATGATCATTACTCTGAATTCTTGCTCTGGTAGGTTGCTTGCCTCTAAATCGTTTACTTCATTTTCTGGTGATGGCTGATTTTCTTTCATAGGCGGGTTGTTTCTTAGCCTCCCCATGATCTATCTTTTTTGGACGCCTGTTTATGTAGTTCTCTCTCTCCTGCTTAGATTTAAAGGTACAAAATACAACACAACCAGGTACAACACACAAGGCACTGAACGGAAAAGCGTTTGCAATATTAATATCCTCCAATAAAGGTGACTAGAACCCAGCTAACAAAATCATACAATCAAATAAACAGAATAAGCAAACCAATCTTACAAAAAAGCATAAAACTTTGATATAGTTAGCATTTAGCATACAACTACAAAGGGGTAGAGAGAAGGATTTTTTTTTTTTTAAGGACAGTGACAAGGTAGGTGCGAATGGACTTGGAGTAGGGGGTTGGGGGTTAGATATACACTGGAAGGGTGAAATTTAGGAGGGGATAAATAGAAAAAAAATAGGGAAAATCTAGAGCAGTAAAGAGTTAAGATAAGCAGGGCACCAAAGGGAAAGGGTTAGGAAGAGAGTGATGGCATAAAGGTAGGGTTGAGTTAGAATAGAGCGTTGGAGAAGGAAAGGTATAAATAGTCTTTTGAATAGTAATCCCAAAGGGGAAAAAAAGAGAAAAGAAAGAAAAAGAAGAAAAAGAGAAATAAAAAAAAAGAAATAAAAAAAAGGATTATAATATGTCACTTAAAAAGTAGTAATAAAAATAAAAGAAAATAAGATAAAAAACATAAAAAAGGTAAAATAGTAGTAGTAATAATGTTGATTACCTATAAAAATGAATTAATTAAAAATGTAAAATCAAGTGAGGGCAGATGAAAAAATTTCTTGAGTAAACTTTGCAATTAAAGTAGGTAAAAAACAAAAATTAAACAGTTAAAAAGTAAAAATTGAAAATTAAACAAAATTTGCTGTAATGAAGGTCATTCAGTTTCTGTGTTGTTCTGTCTGACACGCCTCTTCTCCGTCTGGGCGGTAGTTGCAGATCCCTGTGTTTCACTGTTCCTCCGTGTTGATTACAAGTCCTGATTTTTAGGCCGATCTAGAGACCATATGTGCTTTAGCCTCTGGGTGGCAGTGTTTCTGAATGACTTCCAGGACTCTAAAGCCTTTCTATCTTTTTCCCCCCTCTCTCTGTGTCTCTGGTCTATGGAGGGCTGGGGGTGGGACGGTCCCGAGCTGGCTGCACTCCCCTGTATCTCTGTGGACACTTCTTGGATTCAGATCCAGATGTGCTGCTCCCCAGATATCCCCCCTCCTAGGAGCCCAGTCCACAGACAGGCTTGCCTCCAACCGAAAACCCTGGGGCTTCCTGCAAATCCAGGCCAAGTCCTTCAACCTCGGTGTGCCTGGCGCTGCGCGCGAGCTGGTGCGCGAGAACTGGTGGGCGGGGGTTGCTGCGCTGAGTGGAACTCAGTCAGAACTACTGGGTCGAGGGGAACTCACCCACCGGATCGCTGCGAAATCTGAGCTCCTCTGAGATCAAGGGTTCGCGCCGATTATGTTCAGTTGGTGTTCCTTGGGGCTGTGGATAATCAGGCCTCCGACTCGAACCTCCTCCCTTCCAAGATGGCGAGATCTCCCCGTGCGCGCCGGCAAGTATCTCCGGTAAGGGACCCAGCCGCGGGTGGTCAACTGTCGGGGGCTCCCTGATCAGCAGACCCCAAATTTCCTCTGGTGTTTGCCCGTCTCCTGGCTTGTTGACTAGCACTCCTAGCGCGATCCTCCGCTGCTCTCTCTCTCTTCCTCGGGATAAGACTCAGAAACCGCCCATCTGCTCTTCTGCCATTTTCTCTCTCCCTCTTAGGCTTTTACAGCTCCTCTGGTTTTCCTTCTGGTTTTCTCTTTCCTTCTAGTTGTAGAATTCCCAGTCAGTCAACTTTCCTGTAGTTCTGGATAGTGTCCACTTTATATTTTAGTTGTATTTTTTGAAATTGTTGAGTGCGGCTGCAGTTAGGCTTTTACCTCTGCCGCCATCTTGTTGTGTCCTCCATTCCAAAACTAAAATTCTTAAAAAGTCCTAGCGTCCATCAGTAGATGAGTGGATAAAAAAGCTGTGGCACATTTATTTCATGAAATACTAGGCAGCAGTAAAAATAGAAGGAGATCTTCCACTTTGACTCAGCCTGGAGAATACTGGTGAACAATATACTAAGAAAAATAAAACAATGGGGAAAGAAAAGTATCACATGATCTCACTCATAGGTGAAATCTAATCTATCAAAAGAAACTGATGGATAGAGTGGTTGCAGAGACATAGAATCCTGAGAAAGAGTGTGGAATCTTGGAGGGAAGGCCAGGGAGGGTGGTGGGTGGGTGATGATCAACCAAAGATCTAGTAAGCATATGTGCATAACCCATGGACACAGACAATAGGGTGATGAAGGCCTGGGGTGGGGCAGGGTTGGGCTGGAGGGATTCAATGGGGAATAAAAAGGGCCATATTTAGTACTTTCAACAATACAGATGACAAAAGAAAGCCATGGTTGTAATGACAGACACACATATCCTGGGCTTGCCTTTCCCCTTTGTGACCTCTCACCAGGGCCCTGCTTGCTGGGAGTAGGGTTTTCCTGAGTTCCCCTTTTTTGAGGACTGGTTTCCTGATTTGTATCTGGCAAGCTCCAAGTAGAGTGCCTGGGGAGGAGAGAACTCTCCAGGCACCTGCTGGTTCCTGCTCTTCACCTCAGTCATGCTCAGTGGTCTCTGGGCTTTTTCCCCACTCATGCCCTGGTGTCCTGGCAGCTGCATTTTTTTATGGTGAGGGGGTTGAAAGGAGCTAACCTGTGCCTCGGCTGTAGGGAGAACCCAGACTTTCTCTCAGTGGCCTCTGCAGGCACTGGTGGCAACCCATCTCCTACTGTGGGCTGCTCTTTCCTATCCATATGTGGCCACAATCACATTCAGACACCCAAGGCTTCCTGGCCATGTTTCCTGGCTTGTTCATATCCCTGCTCTGCCATTAGCTGAGTCATCTCCAGGGTTGGAATAGAGGAGGAACTCTGAGTCCCTTTGCAGCCCACACCACTCCACTCACTGATCCCTGGTACTTCTGAGCTTTCTACCTCGACCCCACTCACCTCCAGTGAAGTGTTTTCATCCTAAAGTTGCTCTCAGGCCACAAGGCTGTGCCACCATATCTCCCTTTGCTAGGCCAGCTAGATAATCATCCTTCATCTATTTTCCATTTCCAACAGTCTCATATTGACTTCTCTAAATCTCCCAGTCTACTAAGGACTCCTCTCCAATCATACCACCCAGTGGTATGTATGTGTGTGTGTGTGTGTATATATATATATATATATATATATATATATATATATACATATTATATATTCCCTTAGCTTTACCTTTTGACAATATAATGAGTACAGTCTCCCTATTAGCCACCAAGATTCCTTGGTTCCTCCAGTCCCTTCTATACCTGGCCTTTTGTAAGCTCCTGGACAACCTCTCATTTACTCCCTAAAGTCCTTCCATTTCCCTGGGTCATGGCTGCTCCTAAAACTTTCCAGGTTGAGTGGAGCCTATGGGATTTCCTCAGTCTCTCTTGAGATCCAGTCCTTGGGCAATGGGAGCTGTTTCTACTCACAAGTTCCAGGATCCTGACTGAGGTATTGACCCTCCAAGAACTGGATTCTCTGTTCTTATGGCCCCACCTACAGTTATATCCTCTGCAGGAAAGACTCAGGGAAATGGGGATTTCTTTGTTTGCTCCAGGGACACCAGAGGGCCCTGTGCCTCATCTAACCTTGAACTAGATTTCTTGGAGCAGGGACCTCACTTTTAGCTAGATGCTGGAACCTGGAACAGTACCTAACCTCTGAAAATTGGCAATGACCTATTCTGGACCACAGATTCATTGCTCCTGTGCTAGATTTCAGAGATGCACGTTCCCTTAATGGCTTTGCTGGAATCCAGGGGCTAGCTTCAGCTTGATATTCTCAATAATTTTCAGTAGATGAACTTGTACATATAATATTTTTTTTTGAAAAATATAAACCCAAGCTCCTGAACTGGTTTGGTTCAGTGATAGAGCTTTGGATTGCAGAGTGAGTTAGTAGGGAATGTGATTCAGGTCAGGGGTACTTCCATGGGATGCTGGCTCTTCTAGGGCCAGGGTCCTGGTTGGGGCCCATGCAAAAAGCAACCAACTGATGTGTCCTTTCATATGGATATTTCTGTCTTTTTCTTTCTTTTCCACACTCCCTAAAAAATAAATGGGAAAATATATTTGTGACTGTCTAAAAAATAAATGAAAAATATCCTCAGGAGAGGGTTAAAAATAACAAAACAAAAAACAGCAACTTGAATATTTATTAGTCTCTTTAGATATAAAAAATATAACTATAATTCACAAGCATTAACTAATATTATAATGACAGGTTTGCTTTTTTAAAACTGAAAGTTTTTTTTACATCCTATATGAAAATTCTACTAACAACCTTCATAACTCTCCAGGCACAGATAGTCCCAGCACCTACCTTTTTTTCAGTAATCTCCAGGTGGTCTGGCCATTCTCACGTAGGGGTGGCAGAACCATAAATAGATATGAGTTAAGTGGCAGTTGACAATGATGACATTATGGACCAAAAATCAGGTCACAGCAACCCAACACCCTGACAGGTTGCTTCTGTGCTGATTCCTACATTCTGCATCAACCAGGAAACAACTATGGAATCTCAACCACAGGAGAGCTTCTGTCTGTACATACCAGGTTTCCCCGAAAAAAAGACAGTGTCTTATATTAGTTTTTGCTCCCAAAGATGCGCAAAGTCTTATTTTCAGGGGATGTCTTTTTTTTCCATGAAGAAGAATATGGTACACATTTATGGTTAAAAGAAAATAAAGGAAATTTATTACCTGTATACGGTATGGTAGTATGGTAGTTGTCAACACAAACCAGACAAACTATGAATCCTACAGTATTAAGAATTTACTAATTTATTCAATAACAATCATGTCATCACCTTCTGGAACATCATCATAACAATCCAATTCCTGAATTTCCTGGTGAATTTCTTGTGACTCCATTTCTTTCAGAATCAGTGGACCAAATCTCTCATGTTTAGCAATAGCACTGTCTTTAAATGAGTTCTTCTTGTCAAGGTAGCCTGCTCACAGTGCATTTGCAATGCTACTGTCTGTGATTTTCTCCCATGAATTCTTCACAAAAGTCAACACTTCTTGCAGTTTAGATTTCACAAAGTTTCCACACTGATTTCTCTCCATTGTATTTTCAATGTAGTCATTAATTTCCATGCGCACATTATCTTTGAATGGCTTGTTTATTGCAATATCAAGAGTCTGGAGATAGGCCATCATTCCTGCAGGAATCATTATCTGATCTATTTTTCTTTCGTGAAGAAATGTCTTCATGTCTTTAGTGCTGTGAGTGCTGGCTGCATCTCAGACTAGCAGACCTCTTTGGCTCCTTCGCATAACAAGGGGCAGCATTAAATCGACACACTTCCTTATAACTGCTTGTGTGGCCCAAGCTTTTTCAGTTTCAAGAATAAAAATGCCCAAAACACGTTCAATCTTTTCCTTCTTGCCCTTAGAAATGATTAAAGGTGGGACTTTAGTGCCATCCAGAGGAATCGCCAAAATACAGGAAACACATGCACTTTTGTAAGCAGTGGAGGGAATGTACACTAAGGAGGCACCCCGCTGTTCAATTGTTGTTTGAGATGATTGGCCCATAAACACTGCAGTTTCATGCATAGCAATCATGTTGCAAAGATTGTATTTAGAGAAGTCAGCATCATCAATAAAGGACTTGAATGCAAGTGCTCGCTTAATTACTTAAGTATCTTCCAACCTAAACGATGTTGTAGATCTTCTTAAAGACAGTTCACTTCGCTGAAGGAAATTATCCAGCCAGTGTTGTGATGCTCTGCAGTCTTCAGGGGCTATGTCAAACTGTGGTGCTATTGAAAGGGCAAATTCTTGAATCTGAGTCCTATTCACAACTAAAGCCTTTGCTCTCCTGTCAACAACCCATTCACAGATCAGGTCTTCCAGCTTGGAAAATAATGGTTGCTGACCTGATCCACACTTGTGCTTTTTAGCATTTCTCTTGTCCACTTGTTCAATGAGGTTACCATACTCTGCTGGCGATTTTCGGACCAATTAGATACTCAACATCTTCTCTTTGCAGAAAGCAGTAAGATTTTGGCTCCAAGAGTCTTCCATGATTCCTTTCTTGTACTCCATGGAGTAGCTTTTTCTTTTTGCGTTCATTTCTAGGGGTAAAAAAAAAAAAGAATTGGGGTATCAAGGTAGGGGGAGGGGGATCTCTTAAAATGACACAGGGGGAGATCAGAGGGGGGAATCAAAATGGCACAGGAGAATCAGAGAGGGGATTACCATTTTAGTAACCTCTTTTGATCCTCCAGTGTCATTTTGATTGTCCCCTCTGATCCTCCAGTGTCATTTTGATTGCCCCCTCTGATCCTCCTGTGTCATTTTAAGTGATCCCTCTCCCCTCACCCCTGTGCCACTGAACGCCTTCACCAGACATCCCTCCTACCCCTTTATCAGACATTTACCCCCTGGGCCCTGCCTGGGGACTGTCACTGGACTTTCTGGGGCCTGGATCTGGGCTGTAGTAGGGTTTGCCACTGATTGAGAACCTTCAGTCATCATGAAGGGGACTGTGAGCATCAGGTAATGTCACCAGAGACAGACCCACACTGACCACCATTGTCGCATCCAGTCCTCTCTAATCATCTTGTTCTTCAACAAGCATCTGAAGAAAATCTCCTCCTCTCTCCAGGCCTGAGGTCACTGCTCACTCAGACCTCGACTCCGCCTCCAGACAACAGTGATGTTAGGACTCAGCATAAAGTCACTGGTTGCTAGAAGACACTGGGTGCTAGATGCCAGTTAGGGCGGCCCTAGTGACCAGTTTAAGGTAAATTAAATTTCATTCTGAGACAGAGCCTGGGGGCCTTATTTTCAGGGGGATGCCTTTTATTTCACCCAGAAGGAAACCTGTAAGTAGGTCTTATTTTTAGAGGATGTTTTATTTTCTGGGAAACACGGTATGTATGTTTGTCTGTGTGGAAGGGGCATGCTTAGACAGATAAGCTGAAATTCCCTGCCCATCATCCATACACTTACTAGGCTTTGGTTCACTTTCTAAATGTTTTAATAAAACAAAAAGATAATCCATAGATAGAAAAATACTTAGAATACATATATTTCATAAAGGATTTGCATCCAAAACTCTTACAATTCAAAAGAAGACCAAAAATCCAATGATCATTGTACAATTTAGAGGACATGAGTAGTTACTTCACTAAAGAAGATATATGGATGGCCACTAAGAACATTGTCTTAGCCTATTTGTAATTCTATATCAAAAAGACTGGATTGCTGAAACCGGTTTGGCTTAGTGGAAGAGCGTCGGTCTGCGGACTGAAAGGTACCAGGTTCGATTCCGGTCAAGGGCATGTACATTGGTTGTGGGCACATCCACAGTAGGGGTTGTGCAAGAGGCAGCTGGTCGATGTTTCTCTCTCATCGATGTTTCTAGCTCTCTATCTCTCTCCTTCCCTCTCTGTAAAATATCAATAAAATATATCTTTAAAAAAAAAAGACTGTAGGATGCATGGTCTACAACATCAATGCATTTCTCATAGTTCTGGGGACTGAGAACTCCAAGGTCAAGATGCTGGCTGATTCTGTTTCTGGGTAAGGCCTATTTTCTGATTTTACACAGCTGTCTTCTCCTTCAGTCTTTAGCAATTAGGAGAAATGAGGGAGCTTTCTGGAATCTCCTTCATAAGGGCACTAATTCTATTTATGAGGGCTCCAGCCTCATAAGATAATCATCTCCCTAAGCCTTTTATATCTATCAATAGTTTTAGGTAGTAGGTGTGGAGTGTAGAATGAAATTGTGATTTACTTAGTTTCTAAATCCCCTGCAGCTGCCTTGGTTAAGATATCTTACATAAACTCAAGGTTGCTACATGAAGGAATGAAAAGCTGAGATATATATTCTTAGACAGACCTTTTTACACTGTTCCTATGACAATTTACATTTTCTTTTACACAAATATTCATCCCCACAATATGGAAACAGTTATATGTGTGCTATGTAGATCTGAAAGTAATTGAGTGGATAATGCCTATAATAGTAATTCATTTTTAGTGTGGTCTGTCTCTCCTTTATTGACTAAAACACCTCATAATAGTCCTAGTCTCTCTCTCTCTCTCTCTCTCTCTCTCTCTCTCTCACACACACACACACACACACACACACACACATACACACACATTTAAAATCCAACTTCCCAATTACATACACATGTATATGCACACACATTTTTTAATTATTGAATCCTATTTTTGGTATTGGTTTGTTGGTGCCATAGGCCATAGTTACCATATTATGTCTTTCAATTGATAAATATGGGATATTCCCATTTACAGGACTCATAGTTCTTTATTTTGTTTCTTTCAATAGAGATTAATATTTTATATACACAGAATTACATGACATTTATTTGATTTATTTTTATGAATTTCAGTTTCTGATCCTATAAAATGGATTTTAGATTTCCTTTCCTATTATTTACTATTTCAATTTTAGAGGAAATTCACTGATCTCATTTCTTCCAAATTTCATGAATTATAGATTTCAGGAACGTTTCTTACTATGCAATCATGTTGACCTAACAATATATATTATGATAGCATTGTTTACTTTTTTCCTTTTAGAAAATTTATTTCTTTCACCTGTTTAATTTTATTGAATAGGAATCTTTCATAGTATTGAATATTTGTGGTAACCTCTGGAATTTTGTTGTTTTTTAAATATATTTTTATTGATTTCAGAGAAGGGAGAGGGAGATAGAAATATCCATGATGAGAGGGAATCCTTGGTTTGGTGCCACTTACATACTTGCCCATTAGGGATGGCACCCACAATCCAGGCATGTGACCTGACAGGGAATGAATCTATGACCTCTTCTTTCCCAGGTTAATGTTCAATGGTTGCGCAATATCAGAAGAGTCAGTCCAATGTTTGAGAACTTGCCCATGCCAGAGAAGTAGCCTTTTCCTGCTTATTGCCCAGCTAAGACTCATTGGGAACCAAAGCAGGGATTTCAGCCTCTTTAATCCTCTTTTGTCACTGTTTGCCTGGGGCCATTTTCTGGGGGAAAGCTGAGGGGAAAGGATTTTCAGGTTCATTCATCTGCTCTTTGTTTTCTTCTTCAGTTGTACACTGCAGATTCCTCCTTATTAGAGCCCTTATGGATTTTTTTTTTGTTCAGTGTGCATGTATTTATGTATGTATTTTCCACTATCCTATAATATGCAGATTCTAGGTGTTTTGTCTTATCTTTGAAGATTGGATTTGGTGGAGGGAATTGAGAAGTTACCATGTCATCTAGCAAAACTTAGTTATAATAACTTAGTTATAATATTTATTTATTTTGATAAATATATGTTTTTTAATTGATTTCAGGGAGAGGATGGGCAGAGAGAGAGAGAGAGAAACAGAGATATTAATGTTGACAGATAATAATTGATTAGCTGCTTGCTACAGGCCCCATAAGGGAATCTAGCCTGAAACTCTGGCATGTGCTTTGACCAAGATTCAAACCAAGTCCATCTTGTTCATGGGTGGAGTCTCAGCCATTCAACCTCACCAGCCAGGCTAGTTGCTATACTTATTATTTGAAGTAGGAATGAGATTGCTGGGCCTGACTTATAGTGTTAAAATACTGTTTGGCATAATCAGAAATATAGAAAATAATAGTGCAAATGAGGGTTTAACAAGTTCCTGTAAGGGACAGCAATAGGTAACAGCATGACAGGAGTGCTCACTGCCCACAGAATTAATTATTTTTGCAAGAAAAGGAACTTATTCTGCTATATGCTTACGGGGTGACTTGCAACATGTTGAGAAATGTTTGAGATAACTTTCTGAGAATTAATTAATTTGGGGATCTTATGGATCAATGACCCTACTATTTGTTGGCTTACAATCCTACACACTGAGTTTGAGGGCAGCAGCTATACCTCTTTCTAGGATATGTGGTCTCTAATCATTTTTACATTTGTTTTTCCATAATTTATAAAAGTTCAATTACTTAGATTTTCACTTTTTAAACATCTAGCCATGTTAATAATTCTCATATGTTTTTTAAAAATAGGACTTAAAGTCCCAAACATTTGATAATGTGGGAAATAATTCATATGGTGGGACAATCAATAACTTGTTAAATTGTGATGGGTTTCAACAAAATGCAAGTAGCATGGCATCTCTGTTAATAGGAATTCTCTACAGGATCTGTAAGATAGTGACTCTAGTTAGTACTGTATTGCATACTGAAAAGTTAAATGTATCTTACAGCAAAACACATTTACATTCTGTTAGGCTGTCAGTCCCTACCTGTTGTGTTCTACGTTATGACTTTAATCAGATTATCAGACCACAATCTGTATAATCCATTCAAAGTGGTCACCTCCTTTTGTGAATTTCAGCCAATCTCAGCAAGTGGGTGTGGCCTGAGGTAGGGAATTATATAGAAAGCCCCATCTGTTCAGAGCCCACTTCACTTCTTCAAGGTAGACTGACTGAAGTTGGAGCTGCCAGGTGACTGAAGAGAATTCCTACTGACCCTGTTAACAACAAAATTTACAGAGTTGGGAGAACTCATAGTAGACTCTGGTGAGTATCATATTTAGAATGAATATGTTTTTTATTTCTTTCGTAAATATCTAAAAAAGAGTGGCTACTTAATCTTATTACAAGTATTTTCAATGTAAGTGTCTGGGATCTTCTCTCAGGAGAGAAGTAGATTCCTTAGTTCAAAGAAATAACATGAATATTTCAAATAACCGGAATAGGCTCCACCTGCAGATTAACAGATCACTCTAAGAAATGCCTGGAACTCAAATGAAAGTCAAATATTTTAAATAAATATGAAGTATTATTGAGCATCTGTCTAATATGATAGCATTTATGTTTTATTTCTTTTTTCACAGAGGAGGAGAGACACATAGAAACATCAATGAGGACAGAGAATCACTGAATTGCTGCCTCTTAAATGCCCCTCATTGGGGACTAAGCCAGCAAAGTGGCGATTTGTTCTGACCTGACATAGAACCCACTCTTGCTTGATAGGTGGACACTCAAACACTGAGCCATACCAGCCAGGCAGCATTTATGTTTCAGATGTGTCTTTTGGACAGCTGTTATTAGCAACAAACTCTGGATGTTGTAGAGAGTGTGAAGCCAATAGAGAAATACGTTTACCAACAGCTGTGGGCCCAGCTCAGAAACTTCCCTTTAGAAAAGATAATTTAATCTTCCCATTACTGACTTAACCTGGCTGAAAAGAGAACAGAGATCTTTTCCTCTGACGTTGGAAATCTTGTTTAACCTTCCAACTTGCAATGTCAAGGGTTCCCAGTACTCCACCTCTGGTGGAAATGTCCAGTGGCCCTGTGGCTGACAGCTGGTGCCACACACAGATCCAGGTAGTGAAATTCTCCCACATGTGGACCATCAGTAACTTTAGCTTTTGCTGCCAGGAAATGGGTGAATTCATTCAAAGTTCAACCTTTTCAGCAGAAGCCAACGATCAACTGAAATGGTGTTTGAAAGTATACCCAAAAGGGGTGCGTGAAGAAAGCAAAGATTATGTGTCACTTTACCTGATGCTGCTCAGCTGCCCAAAGAGGGAATTTTGGGCAAAATTCAAATTGTCCATCCTGAATGACAATGGAGAACAGACCAGGAATTTTGATAGTCGCCGTGCATATAGATTTGTACAAGGCAAAGACTGGGGATTCAAGAAATTAATCCATAGAGATATTCTATTGGATGTTGAAAACAGTAGTCTTCTCCTTGATGACAAGCTGACCCTCTTCTGTGAGGTGAGCATGGTGCAAGATTCAGTCACCATTTCTGACCAGAACCACAGGAAGATGGTGAAGGTTCCCAGTTGCCAGTTGACCCATGAGCTAGGAGGACTTTGGGAGAATTCCTGGTTCACAGACTGTTGCTTTTGTGTGGCTGGCCAGGAATTCCAGGCTCACAAAGCTATCTTAGCAGCTCGTTCTCCAGTGTTTAGGGCCATGTTTGCACAGGCAATGCCAGAGAGCAAAATGAATCCAGTGGAAATAATTGACCTGGACCCTGGAGTGTTTCAGGAAATGATGTGCTTCATTTACACTGGGAAGGCTCCCAACCTGGACAAGATGGCTGATGGTTTGCTGGCAGCTGCTGACAAGTATGCCCTGGTGCGTTTGAAGGTCATGTGTGAGGAAGCCCTCAGCAGTCAGCTGTCTGTGGAGAATGCTGCAGATATGCTCACCTTGGCTGGCTGCCACAGCGCAGATCAATTAAAAACTCAGGCACTGGATTTCATCAACTCTCATGCTGAGGATGTTATGGAGACCGAGGGGTGGCAAGCGATGGTGGCATTCAATCCCAGCTTGGTGACTGAGCTGTACCGCTCTCTGGCTTCAGCACAGGCTTGCTGTCTGAGACCCCCACACAAGCGCCTGAAGCAGTCCTGAGATCCTGCCTGTTGTAAGGCTCCTTGGATTTTCCAGAAACAGAAGCCATAGCTGCTGCCATTGCGGACTAGATAGGCAGCAAAATCTGTGGAGTTTTAACGTTACCGTGGAGGGAAGACTGCATCTTGGCCCCAGATTTTTAGTTTGATTATTTTCCTTACAGAGATCATATTTTGAAGTTTATCTTTTTTGCATTCAAAGAGGAAAGGAAAAGGAGTGAGAGGGATCTAAGTGATAAGATTGAGTCATTGATAAGCTGATTCCTGCATGTGCCCTACTGGAAATGAAGCCCACAATGGAAGCTTTTGCCCTGACCACCAATGGATCCTTGACCTCCTGGTTCATAAATTGACACTCACCAACTAAGCAACACTGTTTGGGCTAAGGATATTTTCTTCCATTAATTTTTAGTGGTAGGTTGAGACAGAGACATAGAGAAAGAGAAAAAGATGCAATGCCCAGACAGATGCATTGCACGGGGTAGAAACTGAAACCTAGATATGCACCTTGAGTGGAATTGAACCCCTGACCCTTCATGTCTGAGCCAGAGCTCTAAACACCGAGACAATGGCCAGGGTGAGATGATTCTTATATTGGACCATGATCATGAAATTTTCAAAAATGTTCACATGTGTGTTTTTAGGGATTTGCTTGTTCTGTAGATGCTGTGGTCTTCTCTTTATTAGATGTGACAACCAAAACTGGTCTTGCTGTTGTGACCTCATAATAAAGTGACTTCATTTGAAATGTGTCCACATGATTTCTTCTTCTTTTTGCAGTGACTCTCACTTTGAAGCCAGGGGGAGCTAATAGTTTTGTATTCCAACATGGAGGTTTGATAAGCCTCTGAATAACATTTGGTTCTCAAGGGGCACATGTGTCTCTTTTGGATCTGAGTGTTTTCATGACCAGAGTGCTCAGACTTTTACCTCTGGGAGACATTCCTGGGAGACAGAATTGGGAGGCACTTGGGATTGGGGTTTTGAAGTCTGTAGTGAAAATTCCAAAGAAAAGAATATGAATTTCATCTGGTCTGTGCTAAAGCCCACATCCACCACAATGTCTTCACCATCTCCCCACTTTTACTGCAATATATGCCCAAAACTATTGGTAAGTTGGGGTATTCCTGGATCATGAAGCTGGAAGTGTGACATTTATAAACGTAGCTCAAATTTCCCTTATATATACACAATCTCTTCTTGCTCTTTATCTCCTTGTCTTGGGCCAATCTGTTCCTTTAGTTACTTTTGATTAGAAATAGACTAAGAATCATTCTATATGCCAGGAACTCCAGTATATAAGGAAGGAGTTTTCCTAATACACCATCCATTAAGGCAACTATGTTATACATTTTTGTTTTTAGTTTCAAAATTATGTCATGAAAATCCATTTACTGTATTGTTAAATATCATGACAATATTCAAAACATAAGTATCAGTTTGTGCTTTACTCAGTTTGGCAAAATCATCACTCATGATGCATGCTATCTGATATGATCTCTGGATTTTATCTATTTCTAAACTTTCATAAGTTAGTACATTAATAGATGACATGGGTGTCTGAAAAAGTAACATTAAATGCAAGAAGTTGGCTGATTTCATGTAGCATAATATTTTCCAGGTCCATCCATGTCCTTAAGTTTAAGAGATCCCTTTTTTACAGCTGCATAGTGTTCCTTTGTGTAAATGACTCACAGCTGTTTTTTATCCATTTGTCTACTGGTGGCCACTTGCACTGTTTCCAAATCTTAGTTATTGGGCAACAGACACTAAGGAGAAAATAGACAAATGGAACTTTGTCAAAATAAAAAAAATTTTCTGCACAACAAAATAATCAACATCTAAATGAAAAAAGAACCAATGGTATGGGAGAACATATTTGCAAATGTCTCCTCTGATATGTGTTTAATATCCAAATTATATAAAATAGTCATACAAGTCTACAAAAGAAGAGAAACATTCCAACAAAAATTGGCTGAAGCCCTGATTAGACATTTCCCCCCTGGAATGAGCAAGTTGTGGTACAATCTTAGAGTAGAATACCATGAAACAAAATAATAAAAACAAACGCAACACACAGGCAGTATATAAATCTCACCAAAATACTTTTCTACAATTCTTTAATTTTAAATATACTTTCATTGATTTCAACGAGGAAGGGTGAGAGATAGAAGCATCAATGATGAGGGGGCACAATTGATTGGATTCCTGCTACTCATACATGCCTCTGACTTGCAAATTGGGTATGTGCCAGGATCCAACTTGCAAATTGGGTATGTGCCAGGACTGGGAATTCAACTGTGACCTCCTGGTGTATAGATTGACACTCAACCACTAAGTCACTCTGGCTGAGATCACCAAAATACTTTTAAACAAAGAAAGTACACATCACAGATTGTATACTATGTGATTTTATTCAGATAAATTTAAAGAAATGATCATTAGAATCAGGGCATGTTAATCACCAGCATATGATTCCCTTTATGGGTCAGGGAATTAGATTTGGGACGGGGTATGTAACCCTGGGATCTAAAGATATAGGTATATTACATTTGTGCTATGAAATAGAACATTCTTTTGACAATTTCTTCACCTTTTTCCCATAATATTTAGAAACCTATGGACAGGGAATGTATAATTTTGGGTCAGTAACATGGAACCGTATCCTTTCACTTTGTTCCCAAACATTATTTTATTTATAGTTTCCTACCTTATGGATTCCAGAGTCCTCTAAGGACATTATTTCCCTAGTATGATCTATAAAGGAGACACACAATTGCTTTCAGTTAACAATGATTTCTAATATGTGGGAAGACAGCTCCAATGACATTTTAATTTTTATCTCACTCTGTGGGGAAAAAAAATACTTTTTTTTTTTACTTTTCTGATTATATATGAAGCTTTGCTGAATTAACTAGTGAAATTATTTTTAAATTATGCATCCAAACAGCTACCCGTAAATCATGCTGTGAGAATAAAATATTTTTAGGAAGGGGAAATAAAGATATGGAGGGGAATTATGCAATGAAGACACAGACAGGGAAATGGAATGGACAGATCTGAGGTGACTTAGAGTTTTGGGCTGGTTCCTGATTCTGGGCTTTGTGCCTTGGCAATTCAATTTCAAACTGGCTGTCAATTTCTTTTTGCACCTTGATGTAAACTTTGCCTGAGAGACAAAAACACAAAATAATTATTTTAGTTCAAGAAGCCAAATATATTGACTTTCAATTACAATCCTTACTACTTTTGAAGGAAACTTCTCTTTGTTTTCTTCCAAAATAATTTTCAGGCTACAGAGAGTTTCACTTAAAAATCTTTGTCACATGAAACCATTTCTCTTAACATTATGCTGACCACTAGTATGGATTAGATTTGGTACTTTATTTTATTTTTTAAATTTTATTTTATTGATTTTTTTACAAAGCTAGAAACATCAATGAGAGAGAAACATAGACCAGCTGCCTCCTGCACACCCACTACTGGGATGTGCTCACAACCAATGTACATGCCCTTGACATGAATTGAACCTGGGACACTTCAGTCCACAGACCATGCATTATCCACTTAGCCAAACCAGTTTCGGCTGATATTTTTTTAATAATTCTTTTTAATATTTATTTTTTACATATCTATACTTATTCCCCCATAACCCCTACCATCACCCACTTATGCCCCACCCCTTCTTGTCTGTGTCCATTGATCAGGCTCATATGCATGCACACAAGTCCCTAGATTAATCTCTTCATCTTACCCCCACCGAATTTGACTATATTTCCACTCAGTAAAATGATTGTTATAACAATAAATGGCATAATCAAAGTCTTACATTTTCATTGTTGATTCTGGTCATGATAATGACAATTTTATATCTTTTACTTTTGCGAAAGTAATAGATATATACTTGGTACAATGTCACAATTATTAAAACAATTGGTAATGAAAAACTGTGGGTCCCCTGTTTGAGGGAAGCATGCAGGAGGCCATTTGCAGAAGTGAAATTCTTCTACTAGGCTTGTATGATCCAGTATTTCGCCCTGGATTATGGACATGGGTTGCAGCCACCAGTCAGGCCTCCTGCCTATGATCCATGGACAGTCAATGACCAATGGCTGCCAGCCGCCAAGGATAGGTTCTGTCTTGAAGGTATTTTTGCAGCTAGGTCATCATTAGCTGGTATTCTTGGGCAACCTGTCCATGTGAATTGCTTTCTGCACAGCTTTGACCTTCCAGGTCCCTAAATCCAAAGTTCTGGGCACAGAACCAGCATCATTCAATGGTTCTGTAAAAAGTACAATAAAATTTGAAATGCATGCCAAGCAAACAAAAATAAAAGAAAAACATGGATCCACTCTCTTAACATACATGCTTGACCCACCTTTTACTCTGATCAGCAGACTAATGTGCTTTCACCTGATCAGTTTTATGTATTACCCTTTTACCTCTACCAGGGAAGATAGGCATTCAGGTTTCTCACGTGGCTTCTTCTCTCAGTCTCCAAACACTTAATCCTCATCCCATTTTCTCAGCTTAGAGCTGCACTATACTCGTGTATTAGAACACTTTTATTGTTTTCCTCCAGGTACTCATAAGCAATTTACCACACACTCTTCAACTATTCAAACGCATCAGGTGATGTGGCCCGAGCTCATTATCCCCTCAGGGCCTGTTCCCTGGCTCTTCTAGGTTCTGTGGTTCTCTCTCCCTGAGGTATAGATCATACTGTGAAGTTTTCCTTCACAGAGAAATCTGAGAGTACTTTCATTTATCCCCTCCATTACAACTTCTGTTCTCAGATTTGTTTCCTCCTCTCTCTTGTATATGCTCTGTTTTGGAAAGCATACTTCTTTTCGAAAAAAGTGTATGAAAGCTAAAGACCATGTATGTCTGAAAATGCTATCTATGCCAAACACAATTCTATAGTTTTTCTGTGCATCAACTTTTGCTTGAAAATTCTGTACCCTCAGAAATTTGAATTAATTGCTTCATTGTTTTCTATCCTTGAGGATTGCTGTTGATATTTTGGGCTATTTGATCCCAGTTCCTTTGTCTCTAATATTTTTCAAAAGAAGATTTTTTTAGTATCTTCTGTTTTTGTTAGAGAGTGGAAGGGGAAAGATGGAGGGAGAGAGACAGACACAGAAAAATATTGATGTGAGAGAGACACTATAATTTTAAATTTCTACTGAATAGTTCTCAAAGGCATGTATTCACCAGTCACCAAAGGAAAACAAATGCTCACGGATGAGGGTGGCTATGTGCATGTGGAAAATGGGCCAACCACTTTGAAACTGCTGTAGAACTTAGGCCAGTGACAATAGAACCCATTAATGTGTGGGATGTGGTGTGATCACATGTTCATCATTCCTGGAACATTGTTTAAGAGTAGTGCCACTTGGATTTAAGTATGTAGACTATAGTTGTAAACATGTAATATTTATTACTGGTGAAAATATTACAGCACTTTTTTATCATGTAAAATTTGTTTAAAATAAAAGTGAGTTAATTATTAAAAAATAACCTGTATATTCTATTATAATTAAATCTTGTTAAAAACATTTAAAAATTAACAGGATGGCCAAAACTGATTTGGCTCAGTGGTAGAGCGTCGGTCTGTGGACTGAGGGATCCCGGGTTCGATTCTGGTCAAAGGCATGTACATTGGTTGCAGGCACATCCCCGGTAGGGGTTGTGCAGGAGGCGGCTGGTGGATGTTTCTCTCTCATCAACATTTCTGGCTCTCTATCTCTCTTCCTTCCTCTCTGTAAAATATCAATAATTTATATATGTCCCTATATCAATTAACAGAATGACAGGAAATTTTATCCATTAAATCTGAAATCATTTAGGTTGAGGTCCCCAAAATGCAGGTTTTACTCTAGTGGGACAGATTTTTATAGTATACTAACCCTTTAATAAGTGGCTGATTGAGGTACTTTAACTCTTTTCTGTATTTATTACTGACCAAAATATTCTCATTAACATTACTAATATGGTGCTGTATTTTATTATAAGCTATCTTATAAGAGATATATTTTATTCTTTCATTTTTTTATAGGCAAAAAATTAATTCAGCAGTCATCCACGGAATTACAGTGTTTAGTAAACCAATGAATTGATGGAAAAGTTTTCTGATCCAACTTTTTACATAACACCAAGCTGTGGCCCAGGTTGCAGCAGGGATGTTATTTGAACTAGTCAGTTCTGCTTTGCTCCCTTTTGACTGTTCTGATTATGCTATAGTTTCAAGAAAGTATGCTGACAAAATCTACAAAATTTCAAAGAAACTTCCACAAGAAATGAAAACCCAGTGTGTCCTGTTGTATGCTTCACATTTTCAGATTTTATTATCTGTAAGTTTCTGGGAATCTCTAAAATATGCTAACCTATCTATTCATTGATGTGCTATACGATCAAATGTTTTCTTTATGTATATAAATGCATTTTAATTTCACTCTTGCTTATCTTGTATTATGCCAAATATAAATACCTTGTAAAATACAAAGGGGAATAGCTTACTTTTTTGTTCCCTTTGCTTCAGCTATAGAGCAATGCCATTAGGTCCTAATTTGTCCTTCAGACTCACTCTTTTCTGCAATGAAGACCTTTACAGAAAATGCTTCTTAGTTCAGCCAAAAACTGGAAGACTTGGATAAAAACAAGCATGCGCTACATAAAGGAGTTCGGTATTGAAATATCTTTGCAAGTGTTTGGCGCTTCTGTCCCTTCACTCTAAGCATATAGGCTGCCATATCTCTCAAAGAAAGACCCACTTCTGACATCTTGAGTGGCAACTGTGCTGCTGAGAAATGCTGATGCTCCTTCACTGCCAACTCATTAGTGCCAAATCCCCAGCTGACCATGGAAGGGCCTCCACCGCCTGACCACAGCCTTCTCCAGCTTTCTCTCATGTGCTTTCATTATCTCTCCATTAGACTTCAGCCAAACTCTTAATCCCGAACACACCTTCTTTCTCCCTCTCCATAAAGTTTTTACCTCAACACAGAGTTATTTTCTTCCACTTCCACTTGAGAAAATTCTTTTTATCTGGAATACCAAATATTGTAAATTCATCATTTTAGGATTAATTCTGTATAAAGAAAATAAAAACACACAAACATAATATGAACTTAGTTTTAAGATGAGGGACATAGTTTTAACACAAAGGACTTTTTTAAGGTAGAATTTTGTGAGTAAACATCTAATTTATATTACAAACCTTATGATCACACAAATATCAAATCCATGGGGATCAGTGCACAATTACATAGAAAGAGCCCTGAATCAAAAGGTTGCGGGTTTGATTTCCAATCAGGGAACATGCCTGGGTTTCAGGCTCCACCGCAAGTAGCAGGAGAAAGAAGATAAATGTCTCCCTCTTTCTCCCCCCTTTCCCTCTCTCTCTAAAAATCCATTAAAATATTTTTTAAATTACATGAAAATATGAGTAGATAATCCAAAAATTAGCTAGTAATCTATAAGGATGTATTTGTAATGAAGGATACATATAAGATCAATGGGGGAAAAAAAGACATATTCAAACATAATGTTGTATAAGTTTTCTTTAGCAACTGATAGAAAAGTGAATTCAAAGTCTCACTTTACATTGCATCCAAACATAAGCAACAAGTGTGGAAGAACTCTTTCCTAAAATTAAAAAATTTGGAAGTAAAATTTCAAGTTTAGGAACCACAGGGAAATGACAATACAACCAGACTTGAGAACAAAGCAGTGGTTAATTATATGAAACCTGATGATCAAATTCGTAGATAAAAGATTGGGTAACCTTCTGAAGTCCCCGATGGACAGCCTATCTCCTCACCAAGGCCAGAGGATGGGAGAGGGGGAGCTCACATCGTCCTAAGAATCCCTGCTCCTCCCCCTCCCCAAAGACAGGAAACCTCCTTTTCAGCAAATGTGGAAAGGGGGCAATATAAGGATTATAAAATATGCTTTGAAAATTAATAAGAAAATCCAAAAGCTCAAAGTTGGAAATACTGCTGGCCATGCCCATTGCCAAGATAAACAAATCTAAAAGAGTTTGCCACCAGTACTGAAACAGATATTTAAAAAATTCAAATTAATAATTCAAAAATATAAATGAAAATAATGTTCTATTATGTGCATTTCAAATTAGTAACTATTTTTTAGATTTTTTAAATTGATCTCAGAGAGGAAGGGAGAGGGAGAGAGACAGAAACATCAATGATGAGACAGTATCATTGATCGGCTTCCTCCCGAATGCCTCTTACTGGGGGGGGAGCAAGACCACAACCATTGGCACATGCCATTGACTAGAATTGAATCCAGGACCTTTCATTCTGCAGACAGATGCTCTTGCCACTGAGTCAAACTAGCTAGGGCTAAATTCTTCATTATAAGTCTAGAAACACAACAATTTAATTTTAAAGGCTTTAGAAAGAATTCCTTATGAAGCTGCTACTCTTCTATTCTTTGTTATACTGCTTCTTAGAGTACTCCAGATATCATTTCACCATTTCTCCCCTGACCCAGTGCCTGGATAACTGGCCAGAAGTAGCACATGAAATTATGAGCAGATGAAGTCTCATATTCATATTAATCTAAGTGTAGTAAATAGCACTGGTTTACCATAATGACAATCATGTCATCATCTTCTGGAACATCATCATAACAATCCATTTCCTGGTGAATTTCTTGTGACTTCATTTCTTTCAGAATCAGAGGACCAAATCTCTTATGTTTAGCAATAGCACTGTCTTTAAATGAGTATTTCTTGTCAAGGTAGCCTGCTCCCAGTGCATTTGCAATGCAACTGTCAGTGATTTTCTCCCATGAATTTTTCACACAAGTCACAACTTCTTTCAGTTTAGGTTTCACAAAGTTTCCACAATGATTTATCTCCATTCACACAGCAGTGAAGTCAGGACTCCGCATAAAGTCACTGGTTGCTAGAGGCCAGTCGGGCAGCCCTAGGAACCAGTTTATGGTAAATTAATTTTCATTCTAAGAAAGAGCCTGGGGACCTTATTTTCAGGGGATGCCTTATATTTCACTCAGAAGGAAATCTATAAGTAGGTCTTATTTTTGGAGGATGTCTTATTTTCAGGGAAACACAGTAGGCTAAGATTGTTAGTGTAAGGCAAGGCAGAAGCACTTTAGCCAGCAGTCTGCTCCCAATAGGCCTTGCAGCTCTGAAGTCCTAAAAAAACCATCCCAGTGGCCTTGTGTCTCCTGCCTGGTGCGGGGCTGCCCCATGAGCTAAGCTCATAGCAAGGTCACCAGGCTCTGGCAGTCATTGTTAATGGTGGCCCTACACTCCTTCAGTGCCCATGTGTGGCATGGAGGTGATCTCTCTAGCAGGAACCCTGTGAAAGTCAGGAGCACCAGCACTGGGCCCCAGCTGGGGCCTGGGCAGTGTTACATAGCTCCTGCATGGCCTGTGCCACCAGCTCCAAATGGTTTCTCTGATCTGGGAGATTATGGGTCCAGGAGAGCTGTGCCTGGGAGGCGATGTGGCACATCACTGCAGTCACAGGCATGCACAGCAGCCCTGGGGCAGTGGCAGGCCTCCTGGGGCAGTACTCCAGGTAGTGGGTCATCTGCCAGAGGGTGCATAACCTCAACTAGTTCTCCATAGCCTGATGACTAACCAGCTACATATTTATAATTCAATTCCAACTATCTTCCCTAAGGGTAAGAGTTCGGTGTGTGTGTGCGTGTGCGTGTGCGTGTGTGTTCACATTAGGAGATAAAAACAACAGGAATAAGAACATAAAGCCAAACCACAAAGAAGTGTAGAATGAAAATGCAGACTGTTAAGACTTCTATCCTGAAATTTAGTTACAACCTTTCTGGTAAGATAGAATTATATCTATTACCAGGAAATGCAAAAACTCTCATAATAATTAGATTGAGACAATAAGACTTCAAGCTTAGATGCAGTCAAAGGAATTATTGAACAAGAATAAATTTGAGGATGAGAGGATCAGGTCACAGAAAGCGTTAATATCCATAATGTAGTGACCCAGAGTTGAAAAGAGCCCTATACCAAGAGACACTGTTCAGTCTGACCCATCTCATCGAAAATGTTTTGTTTGCTTCTTGTTTTTTCATCATTATAGGAAGTTTAGACAAACTTCAGGGAAACTTATCAGTCCACTGCAAACTTTTGATCTATGAAATCATGTACTCTGTGATTTCAGAATTTTTCTAATGCACTACAACTAATTTGTGATTCAAGATATAGTTCCCATGACCCACAATTGTTATAGTTCTGACCCATAACTCAGCACCCATAGACAGTACTGTTATTGAGTAGTAAACATGTCATCAAAGTCTTTCAAACCCTTCTTGTTTTGTGACATGTTTCTAACTTTAAAAATGTTCACAAACAAATAAAAACAGTTTTTTAAATAAAACTTATACATTCCAAGTGCTTATAAACCACTTCAACTTAAAAGACTATTTTTTAACAGAACTCAGAGTTTGTTATTTTCATAAGAAAATATTTATTTTAAATTATCTTATAAAATATTCTCCACTATAAAATGATTTATAATCAAATAACGAGTTTAAGTGCAACAGAGACTATTTTTAGGGTAGTGATATTATTCTATACTAGAGGCCCAATGCATCAATTCCTGTACCTATGGTGTCAGACTGGCCCAGCACCAATCAAAATTGGGGCTGGGCTTGAGAGGAGGAGGAGGTGGTGGGAGGTTGCTTGGCCCACCCTGATTGGCCAATCAGGGCTTGGTGGCTGAGGGGAGGGGCTGTGAGCAATTGGTTGGTGGGTCCTCCTCCCTATTGTGGTGGGTGGGGATTATGGCAGGGCTGACTGGGGGAAGGGCTTCAGGCAATTGTGGTGGTGGGGATCTATTAGGGTTGGAGTGGGTTAGGAGAGGATCTGCAGGATGTTGGCTGGTCTGCCTGACCTCCTATTGGGATGAGAGGTGGGTATCAGGGTGGGCTGCAGGCTGATCAGGGTGGTGAGAGCACATCAGAGGTAGGGCAGACCAGATCAGGCTGGTTCACTGGCCACAGTGTGCATCATAGCAATCAGCAGTTCCAGTACTTATGGTGGCAGGCTTTTTATATATAGATGATACTATTATGGGGATTACATTTCATTATACATTGTCTAAACCAATACAGGCAATCCTTGGTTTATGTCAGACTCATTGTACATCGTTTCATGGTTATGTTGCCATCTACCATTTATTTATATTAAAAAAAAGTTCCTTCATTTAAAGATATGTACATATGTACTTTATTTTTTAAAATATATTTTACTTACTTTTTACATAGAGGAAGTGAGAGGGATAAAGAGTTAGAAACATCATTGAGAGAGAATCATCAATCAGCTGCCTCTTGCACACCCCCTACTGGGGATGTGCCTGCAACCAATGTAAATGCCAGGAATTGAACCTGGGAACCTTCGGTCCAAAGGGTGATACTCTATCCACTGAACTAAACCAGTTAGGGTCATATGTGCTTTATATTTTTTATTGTTTATTTACCACAAGAAAATGTTAGGAATTGTTATCTTTCTTTCTTTCTTTTTTTTTTTTTTTTTTTTTTTTTTTTTTTTTTTTTTTTTTTTTTTACTGTTTCACTTCATTAATGCTGTGTATGTGCTCCATTTGGATGATGTAGGTGCTCGTGTAGGTGGGTTCCGGCTTATAGTGAAAATCCTATTCAGTTTCTCTGTAGGAAAGGATCTCCTCGGTAACTCTAGGACCTGCTGTAGAATGTACATCACCAAGTGTGAACCTTAAGGTAAACTACGGGTTTACATTTGGGATATTGGGAGATAAAGATTTGTCATTGTAGTTTCATCAATTGTAGCAAATATACCACTCTGATGGGGAATATTCAGAACAGGGTGGGCAGTGGGCATATGGGAAACATCTATTTTTCCCTCAAATTTGCTGTGAACATAAAATTGTTCTAAAAACTCTATTTGAAGAAGAACCCATGCAAAAGACCTCTTATAGTTCAGATATTTTAGATTTAGAGTGAAAGGTAATTTAAAGTCATACATACCTTATTATAAAAAAATGTAAGATCAAGCAATGGCCTCAAATCAACTGATCTCATTATCTATCACCCCCAGGTATCTGTTTCCATTTTAAACAGATTAAAAATTATGTAAATCTCATCATAAGGAGAAACTCTTGTTTGCGCCTACCTTAACCTCATCTCTGGTTGAGAGTATAGTTCAAAACGTTAAGAAAATTGTCTAGTCTTTGGAAATTCTACAGAAGAACCAAGGAATAAAATTCAGTCCTCCAAATTTTGAGAAACCCTCACTGGGGGGTTATTAGGATGCCAAGTTATATCCTGCCATGAATCATGCTCTATAAAGCAATCAGGTTGGCTAGCTTTGACAAAATTTCCTCCAAAACTATCACCATAAGACCATTTATATTGGCTTTCTGTGGAGTTCAGAGAGTGTAGTTTGCTAACTACCCTCTCTTACTTAGAGTACTTGAAATTGTCCTGTCAGCTAAGGATTTGAAAACAATTTGTCCCCTACAAGGATGGGTGATTTGCCCAACTTGATTTTGTCTAGTTGGGTGGTCACACTCAGATCTTGAACACTTGAAATGTGAGTAGTCTGAATTGAGCTGAGTTCTAGGGTAAAATGAATGCAGAATTTTAAAGACACTAGGAAAATATAGTGAAATACCTCATTAAGATTTTCAATAGTAATTATGTGTTAAAATGATTATGTTTTGGATGTGTTGGGTTAAATATATGATTAAAATTTAACTTAAATATTTTTATTATGTGGTAACTAAAAAACAAACAAACAAACAAAAATAAATATGAAAAAACCAATGTCTATCTTCCCTGGTAGAGGGTAAAGGAGTAATACATAAAATGGATTAGTTGAAAGCACTTTATCTCATGAACAAAATCAAAGGTGGTTCAAGCATGAAAGTGGGATAAGGGATCCATGTTTTTCTTTTATATTTGCATGGCAACATTTCAAATTTTATTCTAGTTTTTACAAGACCATTGAATACTGCTGGAGTTTGTGTCCAGAGCTTTAAATTTTGGAACCTGGAAAGTCGAAGCTGTGCAGTAAGCAACTCACTTAGACTGGCTACCCAAGGACACCAGGGAATGATTAACTAGGTGCAAAAATCCCTTCAGGACTGAAGCTGTCCCTGGTGGCTATCAGCCATTGATCCTTGACTGTCCATGGGTCACAGGCAGGAGGCCTGGCTGCTCGCTGCAGCTGAGGTCCACAATCCAGGGAGAGACAGTGGATCATACAAACCCAGTGGCACAATTTCGGGTCTTTAAACCCCTTCACACCTTCTCCCGCATGCTTCCCTCAAACAGGGGACCCACAATTTTTCATTATCAATTGTCCCAGTAACATGTGACATTTTATGAAGTATAGACCTATAATACTTTCACAAAATAAAAGCTATAAAATTGTCATTATCATGACCAGCATCAAAAATAAAACACTAAGACTTGGATTATGCCATTTGTTATTATAACTTTCATTTTTATTAATTGGAGATGTAATCAAATAAAAATTCAAATGTTTGCAGGTCTTAATATGAGACTGGTTTTGAATGATGATTGGTTGTGAGGAATCAAAGACATTTTGCGTTTAATAAGTGGGTGAAAAAATACTACAAGATGAAATGGAAAATATAATTTAAAAACTACATTGAAGTTTAAGTAACAAGGCTCAGTACACCAGATGCAGGAAATGGCTGCAATAGTAGCCCCATCTCAACTACCCCCTTTTTAAATTCTTCTCCTTCTCAAGTTCTTCAGTCACTTCTCTTGATTCAGAATGATTTATTTAGTAAAATATATTATAAATGATCCATGCTTTCCCTAAAGTAATTTTGAGTCTTTAGAAAAACATCTCAAAATCACTACCAGATGACAAGTTCCTGATCCTGGTAGGGATAGATTTCAGAAGATAACAAAACAACCTACACCATCCTTCCCCAGTTTCTGCTGCAGAAGCAGGACCTAGAACAATAGGTTTCTACAAAGGGTTGCCACTTGAACCTTGCCTGAATCTCACTCATGGGCCCATAAATGTCTCATAACGTGGGAACTTGGCTGGGTAAGGTCTGGGAGCTCTCTGGATTGCTGCTGTCCAGACAACAGGCAGGGGAGCTCTAGGCCTCTGTGTCTCAGCTTTGCCCCTGAGTGGGTAGTGTCAGTAAGCCAAGTTCAGGATCACCTTAGACACATCCTTTTGGCAACAAGGCCGCCCAAATATCAAGATCTCAGCCTCACTTTCAGGGTCCTTCTGACAGGCATGAAGCAGGTTCTGCAGAACACACACAACATGTGGAATATGCTTTCTGCCTCCGTGGACAGACTTCATTCCCACTAGCCACCCCTCCAGCTGAAGTGCCTTCGGACTCTTCAGAGACTCAGAGTGGATCCAGGAGGAGCGCTTGGTGATGTGTCTGAGCACCTGAAATGGTGTCCCTTCCTCCTGATGCACTTGCAGGAGCATCTGAACCATCGGGTGGTAGCCCTGCAGCAGAGGCCCTAGCAGAGAATGGTGACCTAGATGTAAGCCAGCAGGTCACAGTTGGGCCTGGCTGCAGCCTGGTTTTTATTCTGTATTTGCACGTGTGTGTGTGTGTGTGTGTGTGTGTGTGTGTGTGTGTGTGTTTAATTTTATCAATTTAAAAAATGCACAAATCCCAGAATCAGGAACCAGCACCTACATCATCCAAATGGAGCACATACACAGCATTAATGAAGTGAAACAGTAAAAAAAAAAAAAAAAAAAGAAAGAAAGAAAGATAACAATTCCTAACATTTTCTTGTGGTAAATAAACAATAAAAAATATAAAGCACATATGACCCTCAAAAGAATGTTCTATTTCATAACACAAATGTAATATACCTATATCTCTAGATCCCAGGATTACATACCCTGTCCCAAATCTAATTCCCTCTCCCATAAAGGGAATCATATGCTGGTGATTAACATGCCCTGATTCTAATGATCATTTCTTTAAATTTATATGAATAAAATCACATAGTATACAATCTTTGATATGTACTTTTTTTGTTTAAAGGTATTTTGATGATCCCAGCCAGAGTGACTTAGTTGAGTGTCAAACTATACACCAGGAGGTCACAGTTGAATTCCCAGTCCTGGCACATACCCAATTTGCAAGTTGGATCTCCTGTCAGAGGCATGTATGAGTAGCAGGAAACCAATCAATTATGCCCCCTCATCACTGATGCTTCTATCTCTCACCCTTCCTCTTTGAAATCAATGAAAGTATATTTAAAATTAAAGAATTGTAGAAAAGTATTTTGGTGAGATTTATGAACTGCCTGTGTGTTGCATTTGTTTGTTTTTTTATTTTGTTTCATGGTATTCCACTCTGAGATTGTACCACAACTTGCTCATTTCATGGGGGAAATGTCTAATCAGGGCTTCAGCCAATTTTTGTTGGATTGTTTCCCTTCTTTTGTTGCCTTGTATGACTACTTTATATAATTTGGATATTAAACCCATATTAGAGGAGACATTTGCAAATATGTTCTCCCATACCATTGGTACCTTTTTCATTTAGAGGGTGATTATTTTGCTGTTCAGAAAGTTTTTTTTTTTATTTTGATGAAGTTCCATTTTTCTATTTTCCCCTTCGTATCTGTTGCCCAATAACTAAAATTTGGAAACTGTACAAGTGGCCACCAGTAGACAAATGGATAAAAAAACAGCTGTGAGTCATTTACACAAAATAATATTATGCAGCTGTAAAAGGGATCTCTTAAACGTTAGGGCATGAATGGACCTGGAGAATATTATGCTATATGAAATCAGCCAACTTCTTGCATTTAATGTTACTTTTTCAGACACCCATGTCATCTATTATTGTACTAACTTATGAAAGTTTAGAAATAGACAAAATCCAGAGATCATATCCTATGGCATGCATCATGAGTGATGATTTCCCAAACTGAGTAAAGCACAACCTGATACTTATGATTTGAATGTTGTCATGATATTTAATAACACAGTAAATGGATTTTCATGACATAATTTTGAAACTACCGTGTTTCCCTGATAATAAGACACCCTCCAAAAATAAGACCTACTTACAGTTTTCTTTCTGAGTGAAATATAAGACATCCCCTGAAAATAAGGACCCCAGGCTCTGTCTCAGAATAAAAATTAATTTACCGTAAACTGGTCTCTAGGACTGCCCCGACTGGCCTCTAGCAACCAGTGACTTTATGCGGAGTCCTGATGTCACTGCTGTGTCGATGGGGAGAAATCAGCGTGGAAAATTTGTGAAACCTAAACTGAAAGAAGTTGTGACTTGTGTGAAGAATTCATGGGAGAAAATCACTGACAGTTGCATTGCAAATGTACTGGGAGCAGGCTACCTTGACAAGAAGTACTCATTTAAAGACAGTGCTATTGCTAAACATGAGAGATTTGGTCCTCTGATTTTGAAAGAAATGTAGTCACAAGAAATTCAACAGGAAATTCAGGAATTGGATTGTTATGAAGTTCCAGAAGATGATGACCTGATTGTCATTGAATAAATGAGTAAATTCTTGATAATTTAGGAATCACAGTTTTTTTTGTTTGTGTTGAGAACTACTGTACTACCATACCATATACATGTAATAAATTTCCTTTATTTTCATTTAACAATAAATTTGTACCGTATTGTTCTTCATGTAAAAATAAGACATCCCCTGAAAATAGGACCTAGTGCAACTTTAGGAGCAAAAATTAATACAAGACACTGTCTTATTTTCGGGGAAACAGGGTAAAAACAAAAATGTATAACATAGTTGTCTTAATGACGGTGTATTAGGAAAACGCTTTCCTTATATACTGGAGTTACCTGGCATACAGAATGATTCCTAATCTATTTCTAGTCAAAAGTGACTAAAGAAACAGATAGGCCTGCAACAGGGAGAGAAAGAGCAAAAGAGATTCTATATATAAGGGAACTTTGAGCTACGTTTATAATTGTCACACTTCCACCTTCAGGATCCAGGAGTACCCCAACTCAGCCAATAATTTGGGGCATATATAGCAGTAAAAGTGGGGAGATGGTGAAGACATTGTGGTGGATGTGGGTTTTAGCACAGACCAGAAGAAATTCATATTCTTCTCTTTGGAATTTTCACTACAGTCTCCAAAAGCCCAATCCCAAGTGCCTCCCAGAGGCAAAAGTCTGAGCACTCTGGCATGAAAACACACAGATCCAAAAGAGACACATTTGCCCCTTGGGAACCACGTTCCATATAGAGGCTTATCAAACCTCCAGGTTGAAAGACAAAACTATTAGCTCCCCCTGGCTGCAAAGAGAGAGTCACTGTAAAAAGAAAAAGAAATCCTCTGGACACATTGCAAATGAAGTCACTTTATTATGAGGTCACAACAGCAAGATCAGTTTTGGTTGTCACATCTAATAAAGAGAAGACCACAACATCTGCAGAAGAAGCAAATCCATAAAGACACACATTTAAACATTTTTGAAATTTTCAAGATCATGGTCCAATATAAGACTCATATCACCTTGTCCATTGTCTCAGTGTTTAGAGCTCTGGCTCAGACATGAAGTGTCAGGGGTTCAATTCCACTCAAGGGTGCATATCTGGTTTGTGGTTCCCACTCCTTGCAATGCATCTGTCTGGACAATGCATCTTTTTCTTTTTCTATGTTTCTGTCTTGACCTCCCTCCTTGTACTGTCTATAAAAATTAATGGAAGAAAATATCCTTAGCCCAAACAGTGTTTCTCAGTTGATGTCAATTTATGAACCAGTAGGTCAAGGATCCATTGGTGGTCACGGCACATGCCTCTGTTGTGGGCTTGATTTCCAGTAGGGCACATGCAGGAATCAGGTTTTCAATGATTTAGTCTTATCACTTAGGTACCTCTCACTCCTTTCCCTTTCCTATCTGAACTCAATAAAGATACATTTCAAAATATGAACTCCTTAAGGAAAATAATCAAATTAAAAATCAGGGTATGAGATTCAGTTTCCCCCCCATGGTAAACTAAAAACTCCACAGATTTCTCTGCCTATCTGGTATTCAATGGCAGCAACTATGGCTTCTGTTTCTGGGAAATCCAAGGAGTCTGACAATAGGCAGGATCTCAGGACTGCTTCAGGCGCTTGCGTGGGTGTCCCAGACAGCCGCACTGTGCTGAAGCCAGAGAGCGGTACAGCTCAGTCACCAAGTGCTGATGGGACCCCAGCAGTGCGTGCCACGCCTCAGTCTCCATAACATCCTCAGCATGAGAGTTGATGAAATCCACTGCCTGAGTTTTCAATTGATCTGCGCTGTGGACCTCAGCCAAGGTGAGCATATCTGCAGCATTCTCCACAGTCAGCTGACTGCTGAGGGCTTCCTCACACATGACCTTCAAACGCTTCAGGGCATACTTGTCAGCAGCTGCCAGCAAACCACCAGTCATCTTGTCCAGGTTGGGAGCCTTCCCGGTGTAAATGAAGCACATCATTTCCTTAAACACTCCAGGGTCCATGTCAATGATTTCCACCTGATTCTTTTTGTTCTCTTGCATTGCACGTGCAAACATGGCCCTAAACACTGGAGAACGAGCTGCTAAGATAGCTTTGTGAGCCTGGAATTCCTGGCCAGCCACACAAAAGCAACAGTCTGTGAACCAGAAATTCTCCCAAAGTCCTCCTAGCTCATTGGCCAGCTGGCACTCAGGATCTTTCACCATCTTCCTCTGCTGTTGTCCAGAAATGGTGAAGGAATCTTGCACCAAGCTTACCTCACAGAAAATGGTCAGCTTGTCATCAGGAAGCAAACTGTAGCCTTCATGCAAGAGAATATCTCTAGGGATGAATTTATTGAATCCCCAGTATTTGCCTTGCACAAATATATATGCACAGCGACTCTCAAAATTCGTGGTCTGTTCTCCTTTGTCATTCAGGATGGACAATTTGAATTTTGCCCAAAATTCCCTCTTTGGGGAGCTGAGAAGTATCAGGTAAAGTGACATGTAATCTTTGCTTTCTTCATTTTTTCCCTTTGGGTATACTCTCAAACACCATTGCAGTTGATCGTTGGCTTCTGATGAAAAGGTTGAACTTTGAATGGCTTCACCCATTTCCTGCCTGCACAAGCTAAAGTTACTGATGGTCCACATGTGGGAGAATTTCACTACCTGGATCTGTGTGTGGCACCAGCTGTCAGCTACAGGGCCACTGGACATTTCTGCCAGAGGTGGAGTACTGGGAACCCTTGACATTGCAAGCTTGAAGGTTAAACAAGATTTCCAAAGTCAGAGGAAAAGATTTCTATTCTCTTTTCAGCCAGGTTAAGTCAGTAGTGGGAAGATATAGTTGCCTTGTCTAACAGGAAATCTCTCAGAGCTGGGTAAATGTACTTCTGCATTCACTTGATACTCTCTACAACATCCAGACTTTGTTGCTAATAACAGCTATCTGAAAGACACATTTGAAACATAAATGCTGCCTGACTGGTGTGGCTCAGTGGTTGGGTGTCCAATTATGAACAGGAGTGGGTTCCATTTCAGGTCAGAGCATATCGCCACTTTGCTGGATTAATCCCTAATGTTTGACATTTAGGGGGAAGTAATTTAGTGATTCTCTGTCCTCATTGATGTTTCCATGCCTCTCTTGACCTCTGAAATAGAATACAATAAATAAAACATAAATGCTATCATACAAGACAGATGCTCAACAATATTTCTTTTTTTCCCATATGATTTCACTTATATGTGGAAATTTAATTTATTATTTTTAAGTTTTATTTATTTATTTATTTATTTTAATTTATTTTTATTGATTATGGTATCACATAATTGTCCTTATCCCCCCACTCCCAGCCCAAACCCTTCCCTACATATTCCCCACCCCCCTGTTGTCCATGACCACTAGCTAGGCCCATGTGCATGCACACAAGTCCTTTGATTGATCTCTTCCCCTTACCCCCACCCTCCCCTACTTTCCCTCTGAGGTTTGAGAGTCTGATCGCTGCTTCTCTCTCTCTGAGTCTATTTTTGTTCACCAGTCTATGTTGTTCATTATTTCCTCTAGATGTGTGAGGGCAGAGCATCTCATGGTAAAATTGTACAACATGTTATAAACCTAATGCAGTTATAGTGTAGTGCAAATAATTAAAATGTAAAAGCTATCAAGACTAACTATAAAATTTCCAAAAGTCTCCTATTATTTAAAGTAAAAAAGGGGGTGATAATGGAAGAATATCATGTAAGGAAAAATATCCTAAGAATAATTAACATCTAACAATATTTCTTATTCATTTAAAAATATTTACTCTGGGGGAGCCGTGTGACCTGAGGAGCAGTGTGACCCAGTGGAGCCATGTTCCCTGGAGGAGCAGTGTGTCCCCTGGGAGCTTTGTGACCCTGAAGATCGGTGTGATCTGGGGGAGCCATGTGCCCCGGAGGAGCGGGATGACCTGGAGGAGCCGTGTGTCCCGGAGGGTCAGTGTGAAACTGAGAAGCAGATTCTATTAGTGTGGTCCTGAGAAATTTGGACAGTCTGCAGCCATTTGCTACAGAACACTTTGTTCTATTTCCCTACAAAAACAAATGGGAGAGAGTGTCCCTCTTGAAATTCAAATACAAAATGAAAGAAAGAAAGAAAGAAAGAAAGAAAGAAAGAAAGAAAGAAAGAAAGAAAGAAAGAAAGAAAGAAAAAGTCTGAGCAACAGAATAGACAGGTAAATATAATACAATCAGGGTTTGCAAAGAAAGGGAGTGGACTGATAATTATCCGGGGGATAAGGGCGTGGGGGTGCAGTAAGAGACTGGATTAAAATCATATAACCAATGGATGAGCACAATGGGGGAGGGGATAAGGGCAGAGGGTGGGATGGAAAAGGGCTTGTAGGGAGCTTTGGGGGAGAAAAAGGAAAAAATTTTGTAATAAGCTAAGCAATAAAGATTTATTTAAAAATACATAAAATAAAAATATTTACTGACTTTCTTGTGAGTTCCATGCATTTCATAGAGTAATCTATTAATCTACAGGTGGGAAATATTCCAATTATTTGAAATATTCATGTCACTTCTGTGAACTAAGAAATCTACTTTTCTATTTAGAGAAGATCCCAGAGAGTTAACTCGAATATATTTGTAATAAGATAAAGTAGGCATTTTTTGAGATATTTATAAAAAAATGAAAGTGTATTCATTCTACATATCATACTCACCAGAGTCTACTATGAGTTCTCCCAACTCTGTAAGTTCTGTCAATAGCAGGATGAGCAGGAATTCTCTTCAGTCACCTGGCAGCTCCAACTTCAGTCAGTCTACCTGGAAGAAGTGAAGTGGGCTCTGTACAGATAGGGCTTTTATATAACTCCCTTCCTTAGGCCACACCCACTTGTGATTGGCTGAAATTCACAAAAGGAAGAGACCACTTTGAATAAATTATGCAGATTGTGATCTGATAATCGGATTAAAGTTACAACATAGGAAACAACACCTGGGGCTGACAGCCTAACAGAATGTAAATGTGTTTTGCTGTAAGACACATGAAACTTTTCAATATGCAATATAGTACTAACTAGAGTCACTATCTTACAGATGCTGTAGAGAATTCCTATTAGCAGAGGTGCCATGCTACCTGCTTTTTATTGAAACCCATCACAAGTTAACAAGTTACTGATGCCACCTCCATATGAATTATTTCCCACATTATCGAATGTTTGGAAACTTGTCTTGTTTTTAAAAATCTTTGAAAAAAATAACATTGCTAGAAGTTTATAAAGTGAAAATCTAAGTAACTCCACTTTTATAAATTATGGAAAAACAAATGTAAAATTCATCAGAGACCACATATGCTAGAAAAAGGTGAAACTGCTGCCCTCTAACTCAGTGTATGAGATTGTAAGTCAACAAACAGTAGGGTCATTGACCTACAAATTCTCAAAATTAATTAATTCTCAGAAAATTTTCTCACGCATTCCTCAACATGGTGCTAGTCACACAAGTAAGCATATAGCAGAAGTTTCATGTTCCCACAAAAATCAATAAATTCTGTGGGCATTGTGCCCTCCTGTGGTGCTGTTACCTACTGCTCTCCATTATAGGACCTTGTCTAGTATTCACTTACACCATTATTTCCTAAATTTCTGATTCTGTCACACAGCTTTTTTACATTCTATAATCCAGGCCCTGAAATCTCATTCCTATTTAAAATAATAAATATAGCAACTAGTCGGGCTATTGTGGTTGAATAATTGAGTATCCACCCATGAACCTGATGGACTTGGTTTAAATTTTGGACAGGGCACATGTCAGAATTTCAGGCTATATTCCCTTCAGGGGCTTGTAGGAGGCAGCCGATCAATCATGATCTGTCCACATTGATGTTACCCTCTCTCTCTGTCTACCCTTCCTATCTCTGAAATCAATAAAAAATATATTTATCAAAATAAATAAATATAGTAACTAAGTCATTATAACCAAGTTTTGCTAGGTACCATAGTAACTTCTCAATTCCCCTCCACCAATCCAAATCTTCAAGGTAATGCAAAACCGCTAGAATCTTCAGATTATATGTTAGTGTAAAAGATAAATGCAGGCACAGAAAAATAAAAAAAAATTCATAAGCGCTCAAATAATGAAGAGGGATATGCAGTGTACAACTGAAGAAAAATACTATGAGCAGATGATTGCACCTGAGAATCCCTCCCCATCATCTTTCTCCCAAAAAAGGCCCAGGAAAACAATGACTAAAGCAGATTAGAGAGGCTGGAATCCCTGCTTTGGCTAACTAGAGCCTGGCAATAAGCAGGAAATAGTTATTCAATCCTATGGGCAAGTTCTAACACATTGGACTGACCCTTTTGATGTTGCTCAGCCACTTAGCATTGGCTCCAGAATCAAGAGGCCATAAGTTCTTTCCCTGTCAGGACACATGCCTGGGTTGTGTGCTCCAATCATAGTGGGCATTGTGCAAGTGGCAGAAAACCAATGATTCCCTCTTTTCATTGATGTTTCTATCTCCCTCTCCATTCTTCTCTGAAATCAATTAAAATATATTTAAAAAGCAACATAATATCTGCTGTTAACACAGGTACTATATTTTTAGCACTATGATTGATTGCTGTTCAATGGGATTAGACAGGTGAAAGAAGAAATCTTCTAAGAGAAAAGAGGAAAGAAAGTTATCATAATTAACAATATTAGCTCTACATGATTGCATGATTAGAAATTTTCCTGAAATCTATAATTCATGAAGATAGGAAGAAATGAGATTAGTGAATTTCCTCTAAACAATTAAAATAAAATAGGAATGGAAATTTAATGTCCATTTTATAGGATCAGACAATGAAATTCATGAAAATAAATCTAATAAATGTCATGTAATTCTGTGTGCATAAACTATTAAACACTATTGAAAGAAAGAAAAGAAAGATCTATGATTCCTCAATATGGGAATATCCCATATTCATCGATTGAAACACATAATATGGTAATTATGGCCAAAGTCACCAAACAGACCAATACTATAAATAAGTTTCAATAACTTAAAAAATGTGTGTATTTAATTTAGAAGTTGGATTTTAAATATGTATGTGTGACAAGGACTATTCTAAGATGTTTTAGTCAATAAAGGAGAGTCAGACCACACTATTATAGGCATTATCAACTCAATTACTTTCATATCTACATAGCTTACATATAATTGCTTCCACATTGTGGGGCTGAATATTTGTGTAAAATTAAATATAAACTGTCATAGGAGCAGTGTATAAAGGTCTGTCTAAGACCATTATGAAGGATTGAAGAAGATATGTCTCAACTTTTTATTCCTTCATGTAGTGACCTTGAGTTTATGTAAGATATCTTAACCTAGGCATCTGCAGGGGATTTAGAATTTCAGTAAATCACAATCTCTTCCTTTACTCTTCACCTACTACCTAAAACTATTGATAGACTTAAAAAGCCTTTGGAAGATGATTATGTTATCAGGCTGGAGCCCACAGGAATAGGATTAGTGCCCTTGACAAGGAGACTCCAGAAAGCTCCCTTACCTCTCCTAATTGGTAAAGACTGAAGGAGAAGACAGCTGTGTATAAAACAGAAAATAGGCCTTGCCCAGAAACAGAATCAGCCAGCATCTTGACCTTGGACTTCTCAGGCCCCAGAACTGTGAGAAATATATTGATGTTGTAAACCATGCATCCTACAGTCTTTTTGATATAGAAGTATAAATAGGATAAGACAATGTCCTTAGTAGCCATCCATATATCTTCTTTAGTGAAGTAACTACTCATGTCCTCTAAATTGTACAAGGAGCATTGGATTTTTAATCTTTGAATTGTAAGAGTTCTTTGGATGCAAATTTTTTATAAACTTTATGTATTCTAAATATTTTTCTATCTATCTGTGGGTAACCTTTTGTTTTTATTAAAACATTTAGAAAGTGAAACAAAACCTAGTAAGTGTGGCTATTATGGGCAGGAAATTTCAGCTTGTCTATCTAAACATGTCCCCTCCACACGGACAAACATATGTATGTGCACACAACAGCTCTTCTGTGGCTCAGATTCCATAGTCCTTTCCTGGTTGCTGCAGAGTGGAGGAAACAGAGCATAAGCAAGCTGTGAGGGACTTGGATTGCTTTGACCTGACTTGTGGTCCAGAATGTCACCATTGTCAACTGCCACTCATCGCATCTATACTTAGGGTTCTGCCACGCCCCACTTGAGGATGGCCAGACCACCTGGAGGTTACTGAAAAGAAGTTAGGGGCTATGTCTATCTGTGCCTTGAGAGTTATGAGGTTTGTTGGTGGTATTTTCATATAGGATGTAAATAATCTTTCAGTTTAAAAAGGGCAATCTGTCATTCTATATTAGTTACTGTTTGTGGATTACTGTTATCTTTTTTCTTGATATATAAAAAAATAAGTAATAATTCATGCTGCTATTTTTGTTTTGTGTTTTTTTTTAATCCTCACAGGGGGATATTTTTGCATTTATGTTTTAGAGAGTCACAAGGATATTTTCCATTGATTTTTAGAGGCATTGGAAAACAAAGACAGAGAGAAATATCTACCTGAGAGAACACATCAATTATTTGCCTCCTGCATGGGCTTCAACCAGGACCTTGGCCTGGAAGGAGCAGCATCTCAGGTAATTGTCCTTGACCTGAATCACATGTCAGATTAACTCAGTCCACAATCCAATGCTCTATTCACTGAGCCAAATCAGCTAAGGTGCTTGGTTTCTCTTTCTGAAAAATATTGTATTATATGTCCAAGTCCATCTACTGGAAAATATTAATAAATCAAGCTGAATCTAGTCCCTGGATCTCAGAGGAGACATGGAAGGGAACATTCATCTTGAAATCTAGCTCAGGGGCAATGAAACTGTGGTCCAGGGTAGGCAGCTGCCAAGTTAAAGAGGTTAGGTACTGTCCCTGGTTCCAGCATCTAGCTACAAGTGGGGTCCCTGCTCCAAGAACTCCAGTTCAGGGCCTCCACGGGGAACAGGTCCCTCTGGTGACCTTACAGCAAACCAGAGAAATGCCCATGTCCCTAGGCTGTCCTACAGGGGTATTACCTATAGGTGGGGTCAGACAAACAGAGAATCCAGCTCTTGTAAGGGCAGCACCCCAGTCACTAGTTCCTGGGACTTGTGAGAGGAAACGGCTCCCATTGCCCAAGGACTGGTTCTCAAGAGGGACTGAGGAAAACCTTTGCTCCACTAGACCTGGAAAGTTTCAGGAGCAGCCATGGCCCAGGGACAATGAGGCATTCTAGGGAGTAAAATGAGCAGTTGTCCTCAGGAGATTGCACTCATTATAGTGCCAAAGGGTAAAGGCTAAGAGAGAATCTTTTTTTTTTTTTTAATGCCAACGCTACAATGTTTTATGTCCTATAGCTCTACAGTAATATATCAAATCCTTTCTCTATAAAATTTTCCTGATGAATCTTCCATATTCTTTTCTTTAAGTTCAAGTTAAAAGTTTGTTTAAATCTCTCAGTGTTTACTTTTAGAGGACTCCTGTTTAGTCGTGACTCTCAGAAATCTTTCTAATATGGAGGTAAAGCAGAGGAAAACCCTGTAAACACACTGGGTGGTATGACTGGAGAGGAGTCCATAGGAGACTGGGAGATTTAGAGAAGTCAATAGGAGACTGTTGGAAATGGAAAGTAGATGAAGGATCATTATCTAGCTGGCCTAGCAAAGGGATTATCTAGGTGGCACAGCCTTGTTGCCCCAGGGTAACTGCAGGATGCAATACCTTCCCTGGAGGTGAGTGGGATCAGGGTAGAAAGCTAAGAAGTACCAGAGAGCAGTGATTGGAGGTGTGGGCTGCAAAGGGTCTCAGGGCTCCTCCTCTTTTCCAACCCTGGAGACACCTCAGTTAATAGAAATGCACTAATATGAAGAACCCAGGAAACATGGCCAGGAAGCCTTGGGAGGCTGATGGTGATTATGGCCTCATGTGGACAGGACAGAACAGCTCTGTGCAGAAGAGGGGCAGACATCAGTGACTATGGAGGCTCCTGGGTGGAGGTCTGTGTTTCTACCACACAACACTGAGTGAAGCCTAGGTCCCCCCTCCCCCCCACAGCACCCACAGCACAGAAAAATGCAGCTACCAGGACACCAGGGTATGAGTGGGAGAAATGCCCAGGAGGCTCTTGAGCCTGACTGAGGTGAAGAGCAGGAAGCAACAGGAGAGTTCTGGAGAGTTCTCCTCTCCCCAGGCACTCTACTTGGAGCTTGCCATGTACAAATCAGGAATCCAGTCGTCAGAAAAGGGGAACTCAGGAAAGCCCTACTCCCATCAATCAGGACCCTGTCCTTGTCACCATGGTTTCCTTTTGTCATATTTATTGTTGAAAGTATTAACTCTGTCCCATTTTGTTCCCCATTGAACCCATTCAGCCAGACCATGACTCTTGCCCCAGGCCTTCATCACCCTATTGTATGAGCCCATAGATGATGCATATATGCCTACTAGTTCTTTGGTTGATCACCTCCCCCCTGTGACCCTCCCCTGTCTTCCCTCTGTGATTCCACACTTTTTCTCAGGCTTCTATGTCTCTGGAACCACTCTGTACATCAGTTTATTTGATAAATTAGATTCTACATATGAGTAAGACCATGTGATATTTTTCTTTCCTGAATGGCTCATTTTTCTTAGTATATCATTCTCCAGTACCCTCCTGGCTCTGTCAAAGCATGAGATATCCTTCTTTTATACTGCTGCCTAGTATTCCATAGTATAAATGTCCCACAGCTTTTTTATCCACTCATCTACTGATAGGATTGGGCATTTTCAGAATTTTAGCTATTGTACAATGTGCTGCTATGTAAATAGGTGCGTGCAATCTTTCTGGTTTCTGGTTTCTTTGGATATATTCCTTGAAGTCAGATCACTGGTTCAAATGGCATGTCCATATTTAATTGCAATATCCATGAAGACAGGTAAACCTGTGCATTTTCTCATAAATCTTTGTTTATTCTGAGATACTTATCAATACAGTCAGAAAAAAAAAAGATTGAATTCTCATCTCTTTGCTGTACTCTCCTCTAGCATTCAAGGTGCTCTGAGGGGCGCCACTCACCTGTGTTCCTCAGCAGCCTCTCCCACGGAGCAGTGTCTGTGGGCCTTGTGCTCCTCAGAGCGTGAGCAGTGCAAACAGCAGGCTCCTGTGGTCTTCACAGAAGATCTGCTCTGTCTCCTTGTGCAGCCCGCACCTATTGTCCTCAGAGCTCAGGAATTGCCTCAGACTGGCTTTTCTTGCCATGGACACAGGATTTTTCAGGATAATATTAGTTTTGAGGTTTTTCTACTCTGATGGTTCCTGCACATGTGACAATAAGGAGGGCTTTCTGGTTTTTCCTAGGATACCCAGAGACATGAACAACAGAAGCTGTGCCCACAGGCCATGGTGACTGGGTCTGTACAGTGATTCAGGCAGATGGCACAGGTGAGCTCTTTTTGAAAGTTTTGTGAGAGGCCTCTGCCCATTTTTCTAGGGAAGACAATCAGGAGTTTACTCCTTTGTTATGGAGACACAAAGGTCTAAGCAAAATGTGTCTCAGATTGTGACTGAGTGACTCTGTCCAGAGCACAACAGGCTTGGTCACCATGTGCCACACACATGGGAAGCAGACACAGGAAAGCTTCCACAACCTGGAGAAACCATTCTTAACTATTTAACCAACTCCATCCCTCTTCCACCCTCTTTTCTTCTGCCTGAAGAACAATTCCTCTTCTGCTGACACCCTTCCTTTTCCAAATAGGTTGAGTGTCAGGTGTTTCTCTCAAATCTCTAGCTCCAGGTGCTGAGTCCTGAAGGCTCTAATACCCCAGCTAACACTCAATGCCAGTTACTTGCTTGGCTCAAGATATATCACTTTGATTTTTATTATGTCATGTAATTTAATGCAAATTAACCTTAATTATATCCCAGAACTATTTTTTTAATCTTTTAATTTTGATGAAGGGCCAACTAATTTGTTTTGTTTTGTGTGTGTGTGTGTGTGTGTCTGTGCGCGCACACGCGTGTGCGTGTGCATTTTAATTGATTTTAAAGAGAAAAAGGAAGAGAGACAAAGAAAAAAATCAATGAGAGACAAACATTGTTAAGCGGCCTACTTCATATCTCCCACTGGGGATGGCGCCCAGATACTGGGCAATTGTCCTCTTCATTAACCTAACCAGTGAGCTCTGGGGTATGGGATAATGCCCAACCACTGATCCACACTGGCTGTGATGAAGTCATTTATATTTCCTTAATAAGTAAGATTCTTGTACTTCACTGAGGAAAAGTTGGTACTAGGAAAGTTGGATAATAAATAGGAGGAAAAATGGCCTTTGTCTTTATTTTTAACAATTATGTGTCCCCAGAGGGAAGCAATTTTGCTTTGGAAATTAAAGACTATTTTTAAAAATCATAACTGTACAAACTTATTAATATCACCTACTTTAAGTATATGTTCACATTTATTGCAAAAGGTTTAGAGTCAAAGTAACAATTCCCATTTCTTAAAAAATCTCTGTATTCCACTGCTGGCTTATTTGGTGAGAAATATGTCAGGGCTAAATTGCATTCAGGTTCAAAGAGCAAATTTTGGCAGAGTCCAGATAGGAAGTATTTGTTGAAAAATATTCTTCTTTTGTCATTTTCTCCCATTGAGGTGGATTTCCATCATGTTACACAGAGTCATAAACCAAGTAGTTAAAGGAGATGAAAGTGATTTTCAAAGTAGCTGCCTTGGGAGCAGGCAGCAGTCTGGATAGTGGTGATGTCAAGGAAAAGCTTCACTTAAGGACTTGTACAGGGAGCACCCAGATGGCTAATTTGACTATTAATTTGAACAACCTGTTAACAATATATGTGATGTCAAGGCTAGGGCCACAGCCATGCTATGGGAGCTGAGAGGAGCTAACCTGTGCCCAGGGCTGTATGTGGAACACAGACCTCCTCTCAAAGGCCTGTGCAGGCACCGGTGCCTGCCCCTCTTCTGCTCTGAGCTTCTCTTTCCTCTCCACATCAGGCCATAATCACTCTTTGGTTGATAGCAGGACATATCAGCTATATATTTTTTATTTATTTCACAGAGGCATGGAGGGGGAGACACAGAACATCAATGATGAGAGAGAATAATTGCTTGGCTATCTCTTATAAACTTCCCACTGGAGATCATCCTGTAACCCAGGCATGTGCCTCCTCCCATAATGGAACCTTGACCACATGGTTCATAGTTGAGGCTCAACCAGTGAGCGATTCTGTGAGCACCAAAGCAGCCATTTTAGAGCGAGGGTGTACTATTTGTGATCTCAGGGCAAGAGTTTGATTCATTTGTATTATAATAATTTAAAATTTATGCTGAAGAGATCTAGATAATGTGTGTAATTATGGTCACCACCAATAAACAAATGCTCACAGCAGGGATGTAGCTTAGCACCTATGGGAACATCAGCTAGCAAAACCAATTACAACTCAGGAAGTAGTGTGATCATGTGCTAATCATTTGCTGAACATTGTTTAGGATGCCAGGCTTTAAGTAGGTTGACTATAGTTATAGACATCTAGTATTTATTTATGTCAGCAAAATGTCTTGTGTTTTTTCAAACATTTAGTGTATTCACTAATAATTTTTAAAATAACAGTTAATTAGTTAAAAAATAACAAGCTGACAGTTTAATTATAAGCAATTATTTGTTAAAAACATTGCAAAATTAACAGGCTGCAACCATGGCTGGTTTTCCTCAGTAGATGAAGCTTAGGACTGTGGACTGAAGGATCCCAGATTTGATTCTGGACAAGAGAATAATTGTGGCTGGTTGGGGGCATGTAAGAAGGCAGCCAATCCATGATTTTCATCATTGATGTTTCTATCTCTCTCTCTCTCAAATCTCTGACAATCAATAAAAATATTTAAAAAATAACAACAACACAGTGTATTAACTTTCACAGTAAATAACATAAAACCCAGAAACCTTGTCAAATTTTAAGTAAATTAAATCAAGGTCCAACAAATCAAGAGTTTACATGAAGTTATTTCATTTTATACATTAAAAATGTTCAGGAATCAGTAGTAGCCTTCACCAAGATGATGGTGACCAGAAGGAAGGTAGGGAGGGAGAGTGTATGAGAGAGTGAGAAAGTGATAGAGGAGTGTGTGGACCTGTGCAGGTGTGTATGTGAGTGAAATAGGGAAAGTTAGACCCTACAGGTCCTCCTCCAAGGGGCTGCCAATCTGGGCAGGCTTAGATGGCAAAACCCCGCTGCAGCCATAAACACTCTGGGGAGGACACTGGCAGCACAGAGACATGCCATCTTGAAAACCAGAACTGCTTGAGACTAGAATCCTAGCCATGCCACCAACCATCTGGTCTGGGTAGCAAACTGGGACCCGGCAGTCACTCTGGTAGAAGACCTGGAACAACAGCTACAGACCCAGGGACACCAAGACTGCAGCCCTGCCTCAGATTTCTGTGAGTCACAAAGCCAATCCCCCTCCCCTACAACCCCTGTGTCAGTAGCATAGAAACTGCCAGACTCCGGTGCACAATATGGCTTTCTGCATAAACACATCAGTGGCAGCTCTACCTGACTTTGAGCCTTGGTGTGGGACACAGAAGTTTGTTTCTATGACCATTCTCCTAGCCAAGACAGGGAGACTGCTGAATTTTACCCTAGGTGTGCATCCTTGGGGATACTGTTTTATGTGATCAGATCCCACACCCACACAGATTTCTAATATATTTATAAATTAAAAGATAGTCCTAAGACAGGGAGAGAAAGAGTAAGAAGAGATTATACATATAAGGGAACTTTGATCTACATTTATAAATGTCAAACTTCAAATTTCATGGTCCAGGAATACCCCAACCCAGAACAATAGATTTGGGCACATACTGCAGTATTAGTGGGGAGGTTGTGAAAACATTGTGATAGATATGGGTTTTAGCACATCCCAGAAAAAGAAGTCCATTCTGGATATTTATATTCTGCTCTTTCTAATCATCACTAAAGATTCCAGAAGCCCAAGTTCAAATCAGGCCCACTTCTATCATGCAGAAATATCTCCCAAAGGCAAAAGTCTGAGCACCCCGGTCATGAAAATACTCAGATGCAAGAGAGACACATGTACACCTTGAGAACCAGATCCCTCCCAGAGGCTTTTCAAACCTCCAGGAAGGAAGACAAGACTATTAGCCCCTCCTGGCTATAAAGTGAGAGTCACTACAAAAAGAAGAAGAAATCATGTGGACACATTGCAAATAAAGTCATGAGGCAAAAGTTGGTCTTTCAAGATGTCACTTTATTTTAAAGTCACAACAGCAGGAGCAGACTTGATTGTCACATCTAGTAAAGTACAGAGATGACCACAACAGCTGCAGAACAAGCAAATCCCTAAAGACACACATTTGAACATTTTTGAATTTTACATGATCATGATCCAATATAAGACTCATCTCACCCTGGCCATTGTCTCAGTGTTTAGAGCTTTGGCTCAGACATGAAAGGTCAGGAGTTTGATTCCACTCAAGGGTGCATATCTGGATTGCAGTTTCCACCCCTTGCAATGCATTGGTTGGGCATTTCATCTTTTACTCTTTCTCTGAGTCTCTGTCCTTAACTCCCTCCTTTGCATTCCATCTACAAATCAATGAAAGAAAATATCCATAGCCCTGCAATGTGGTTCATTTGGAGAGTGTCAATCTATGAACTAGGAAGTCAAGGATCCATTGGTGATCATGGCACATGCCTCTGCTGATTTGCAGTAGGGTGCATGCAAGAGTCAGCATAATAGTGATTCACTGTAATCATTTATGTTTCCATCTTGCTCTCCCTTCCCCCTTGAAATCAATAGAGTTACATTAAAATATATGATTCCTTTAAAAATAATAAATCTAAAAATCTGGGCCTAAGATGCAGACTTCCCCCACAGCAGATGAAAAACTCCATAGATTGTGTTGTCTACATGGTTCTCAATGGCAGCAACTATGGCTTCTGCTTCTGAAAAGTCAAGGAAGTCTTACATTAGTTAGGATGTCAGCACTGCATCAGGCGCTGCATGGGGGGCCCTGTGTTGAAGCCAGAGAGCGGTACATCTCAGTCACCAAGTGCTGATGGGACCCCAGCAGTCCGTGCCACGCCTCAGTCTCCATAACATCCTCAGCATGAGAGTTGATGAAATCCACTGCCTGAGTTTTCAATTGATCTGCGCTGTAGAGATCAGCCAAGGTGAGCATTTCTGCAGCATTCTCCACAGACAGCTGACTGCTGAGGGCTTCCTCACACATGACCTTCAAACGCTCCAGGGCATACTTGTGAGCAGCTGCCAGCAAACCATCAGCCATCTTGTCCAGGTTGGGAGCCTTCCCAGTGTAAATGAAGCACATCATTTCCAGAAACACTCCAGGGTCCATGTCAATGATTTCCACCCAATTGGTTTTGTTCTCTTGCATTGCATGTGCAAACATGGCCCTAAACACTGGAGAACGAGCTGCTAAGATAGGTTTGTGAGCCTGGAATTCCTGGCCAGCCACACAAAAGCAACAGTCTGTGAACCAGAAATTCTCCCAAAGTCCTCCTAGCTCATTGGCCAGCTGGCAACTGGGAACCTTCACCATCTTCCTGGGATTCTGGACAGAAATGGTGATGGAATCTTGCACCACACTCACCTCACAGAAGAGGGTCAGTGTGTCATCAGGGAGAAACCTGTAGTCTTCATCCAAGAGAACATCTCTATGGATGAATTTCTTGAATCCTAAGTATATGCCTTGTACAAATATATATGCATAGCGACTCTCCAAAGACTTGATTTCTTCTCCCTTGTCATTCAGGATGGAGAATTTGAATTTTGCCAAAAATATAGTCTTTGGAGAACTGACTAGAAATAGGTAAAGTGATAGGTATTCTTTGCTTTCTTCATCTACCCCTTTTGGGTATACTCCCAAACACCATTTCAGTTGATCATTGGCTTCTGATGAAAATGTTGAACTTTGAATGACTTCACCCACTTCCTGGCAGCAAAAGCTAAAGTTACTGATGGTCCACATATGGGAGAATTTCACTACCTGGGTCTGTGTGTGGTACCAGCTGTCAACACTTCAGGGCCACTGGACATTTCTGCCAGAGGTGTATGACTTGGATCCCTTGACATTGCAAGTTTGAAGGGTTGTTTTCAAACACCTACTGGCAATACAGTACTAAAATAAATTTAAAAAATAATGGAATAACTTATTATAGCAAATATCAATGTATTTCAAGTGCTCTAATTTCAGATATTTGAAATATTGATATCATTACAATTAACTAAGAAATCTACTTCTGTTGTTAGAGAAGATCCCAGAGAATTAAGTTGAAAATATTTGTAATAAGATTAAGTAGGCAGTTTTTGAGATATTTACTTTAAAAAAATTTATTCTAAATTCCATACTCACCAGAGTCTACTCTGAGTTCTCCCAACTCTGTAAATTCTGTCGATAGCAAGGTCAGTAGGAATTCTCTTGGTACAACTGGTAGCTCCAGCTTCAGTCAATCTACCCTGTAGAAGTGTTTTGTGCTGTGCACAGTCGGGGCTTTTATATGACTCTCCTTACCTCAGGCCACACCCACTTGCTGTCGTTGGCTGAAATCTACAAAGGGAAGTGCCCACCTTAAGTGGATTATACAGATTATACACTGATATATAATTAGGGTTTCAACACATAGAAACCGACATGTGCCAAAACCGGTTTGGCTCAGTGGATAGAGTGTAGGCCTGAGGAATGAAAGGTCCCTGGTTCGAATTCAGGTCAAGGGCATGTACCTTGATTTTGGGCACATCCCTAGTATGGGGTGTGCAAGAGGCAGCTGATAGGTGTTTCTCTTTCATTGATGTTTCTAACTCTCTATCCCTCTCTTTAAAAAAAAAGAAAGAAAGAAAGAAAGAAAGAAAGAAAGAAAGAAAGAAAGAAAGAAAGAAAGAAAGAAAGAAAGAAAGAAAGACAGAAAAAAGAAAACAACACGTGGGGGATGACAGCCTAACAGAATGTAAATGTGTTTTGCTGTAAGATACATGAAACTTTTCAATATCCAATACAGTACTAACTACAGTCAATATCTTGCAGATCCTGTTAGGAATTCTTATTAACAGACCTGCCATGCTACCTACATTTTGTTGAAACCCATCACAAGTTAACAAGTTTCTGATGCCACCTCCAAATAAATTATTTTTCACATTATCAAATGTTTGGGAATTTATGTCCTGTTTTTAAAAATATATGAAAATAATTAACATTGCTAGGAGTTTATGAAGTGAAAATCTAAGTAACTCAACATTTAAAAATTATGGAAAAACAAATGTAAAAGCCATCAGAGACCACATATCCTAGAAAGAGGTGAAACTGCTGCCCTCTAACTCAGTGTACAGGATTGTAAGCAAATGGAAGGATCATGGATCAGCAAGATCCCCAAATTAATTAATTCTCAGAAATTCATCTCAAGCATTTCTCAATATGTTGCAAATAACCTAAGTAAGCATATAGAAGAAGTTCCATTGTCCTGCAAAATAAATTAATTATCTTGGCTTTGTGTCTTCCTGTCCTGCTATTACCTTGTGCTGCCCCTTACAGAAATTGTCCAACCCTCATTTGCACTATTATTTCCTATATGTCTGATTCTGTCATTCAGTATTTTAACACTCTATAAGTCAGGCCCAGCAATCTCATTCCTACTTCAAATAATAAATATATCAACTACCTTGCTGGTGAGGTTGAATTATTGAGTCTCCACCCACAAACCAGATAGCCTTGGTTTGAAAATTGATCAGGGCACAAGCCAGAGTTGCAGGCCAGATTCCCTTAGGGCTGTGTTTGGCAAACTCATTAGTCAACAGAGCCAAATATCAATAGTACAGTCATTGAAATTTCTTTTGAGAGCCAATTTTTTTAAAGGCAAACTTCTTCTAATGCCAGTTCTTCAAAATAGACTCGCCTAGGCCATGGTATTTTGTGGAATAGCCATACTCAAAGGTCAAAGAGCCGCATGTGGCTTTTGAGCCACAGTTTTCTAATCATGGCCTTATGGGGCTTACAACAAGCATCCAATTAATCATTATCTGTCATTATTGACCTCTCTTTTTCTTCCCTTCCTCTCTGAAACCAATTAAAAAAACCACATACTTATCAAAATAAATAAATATAATAACTAATTTATTGTAACTAAGTTTTGCTAGGTGCCATGGTAACTTCTCAATTTCCCTCCACCAAATCTAATCTTCAAAGGTAAGGCAAAACCCCTAGAATCTGCAGATTATAGGATAGTGAAAAATATAAATACATGCACACTGAAATAAAAAATTCATAATGGCTCAACTGAAGAAGAAAACAAAGAGCAGATGACTGCACCTGAGAATCCTTTCCCCTCAGGTTTCCCCAGAAAATGACCCCAGGGAAACAATGACAAAAGAGGATTAAAGAGGCTGCAATCCCTGCTTTGGCTAATAATGTGGCTGGCAATAAAAAGGAAATAGCTACTTCTCTGCCATGGGCAAGTTCTACAACATTGGACTGACCCTTCTGATATTGCTCAGCCATTTAGCATTGGCCATAGAAATAAGAGGTTTTAAGAGGTTCATTCCCTGTCAGGACACATGGCTGGGTTGTTGGCTCTGACACTAGTGGGGAGTGTGCAAGTGGCACAAAACCAATGATTCCCTCTCATCATGGATGTTTCTATCTCCCTTTCCCTTCTTCTCTGAAATCAATAAAAATATATTTAAAAACAACAGAATTTCTGCTGTTACCACATACACTGAGTGACCAGTTTATTATGATCATTGAATGTACAATAATCTGGCCACTCAATATATATTTTAGAGGCCCGGTGGGTGAATTTGTGCATGGGTGGGGTCTGGCCAGCCTGCCTAGGAGGAGGGGACATGGGTGGTTGGCTAGCCTGCCTGCTGGTCAAACTCCTGGTCGAGGTGACAATTTGCATATTTGCCTTTTATTATATAGGATATACACTGAGTGGCTAAATCATTATTGGTTCAGAGATCATAATAATCTGGCTACTCAGTGTATACTCAACACCATAACAGGTTCCTATCAATGTAATTAGACATGTGAAAGAAAGAATCTAACCCTAGGAAAGAGGAAAGAGAACTTGATAATTTATAGTATTAGCTAAACATGATTACTTAATTAGAAATTTTCCTAAATCTATAATTAATGAACTTAGGAAGAAATGAGATCAGTGAATTTCCGCAAAACAATAAAAAATAGGAAAGGAAATTTAAAATGTATCTTATATGATCAGAAACTGAAATTCCTAAAAATAAATCTAATAAAATTTGTGTCATTCTGTGTATATAAACTATTAAATATTATTGAAAGAAACAAAAGAAGAACTACAAGATAAGTCCTGTAAATGGGAATACCTAATATTCATGGATTGAAAGACATAATATTGCAACTATGTCCAATGTTACCAAACAGACTAATACCATAAATACTATTTAATAATGTAAAAAGTGTTTGTGTATATACATGTGTATGTGATTTAGAAGTTGCTATTTAAATGTGTGTGTGACTAGGACATTAAAAGATGTTTTAATCAATAAAGGAGAGACAGACCACACACTAAGAATGAATCAGTACTACTATTATAGGCATTATCACCTCAATTACTTTCATATCTACATAACACACATATAACTGCTTCCCTATTGTGGGGGAGAATATTTTTGTAAAAGAAGACATAAACTGTTGTAGGAACAGGGTATAAAGGTCTAAAAGGTATACCTGAGCATTTCTTTCCTTCAAGCATTGACCTTGAGTTTATATTAAAAAATTGATTTTTTTAAATAAAATACAGGCAGCTCCAAGGGATTTAGAATTTCAGTAAAACACAATTTCATTCTTTACTCATCACCTACTGCCTAAAACTATTGATGGACTTAAAAGGCCTTTTGGTGGTGATTAGCTTATGCTGCTGGAGCCCTTAGCAATAGGATTAGTGCCCTTATGAAGGAGATTCCAGAAAGCTTCCTCATCTCTCCTAATTGGTAAAGGCTGAAGGAGATGACAATTGTGTATAAAACAGGAAATAGGACTTCCCCAGAAAATGAATCAGCCACCATATTGACCTTGAACTTCTCAGCCCCCAGAACTACGAGAAACACATGTTGTTTATAAACCACAAGGTCTACAGTCTTTTTGACATAGAAGTACAAATAGGCTAAGACAATGTCCTTAGTAGCCATCCATATATCTTTTTAGTGAAGTGTCTTCTCAACTCCTCTAAATTGCACAATGATTATTGGATTTTTTTTATCTTATTTTGAATTGTAGGAGTTTTTTTTTTTTTTAATACAAATCCTTTATGAGATATATGTATTAAAAATATTTTTCTTTCTGTCTATGGATTACCTTTTCTTTTATTAAAACATTTAAAAAGTGAACCACAGCCCTAGGAAGTATGGGGATGATGGTCAGGAAATATATTTCATCTTGTCTATTTAATCATGTCCCTGTCCACACACACAAACATATGCATGGACACACAGCAGCTCTCTTGTGACTGAGATTCCATAATCCTTTCCTGGTTGCTTTAGAATGGAGGGGCCAGGGAGGAAGCAACCTGTCAGGATCTTGGCTTGCTGTGACCTGATTTGTGGTCCAGAATGTCACCATTGTCAACTGACACTCATCTCATCTATACTTAGGGATTCACCACCCCCACTTGAGAATGGCCAGACCACCTGGAGGTGACTGAAAAATGTTAGGGGGCTGATACTATCTGTGCCTGCAGAGTTATGAAAGTTGTTGGTAGTATTTACATATAGATATAAATAATCTTTCAGTTTAAAAAGGCTAATCT